>CAWUFW010006949.1:0-600000 GCA_963921515.1 Calotriton arnoldi | reverse complement strand
CCAGGAATTATTTGATGCATCATAGCCTTTCCAGTCGATGAGATAATATAACCGTCCTCGTAACCTCTTTGAGTCAAGGATGCGCTGAACCTCATATTCCAGGTGTCCATCTATTGGTATAGGAGGTGGTGGTGTCTCATTCCGTGTGGCTGGGTTACAGGGCTTTAATAGGGATACATGAAAGACTGGGTGGGTGGGATATTCAGGTGGTAATTCTAATTTCATGGAAACTGGATTGAGTACATTGGCAATCATAAATGGGCCAATGTATTTTGGATATAATTTACGAGGACCTTCCAATTTCAGGTTTCTTGTGGATAGCCAGACTTGGTCTCCTTTTTTATAACAGGGGTCTGAGATCTGTGTTTATCTGCTTGTTTTTTCATGGTGTCTTTGGCTCTTTTCAGGCATATCTTTGTTTTGTCCTGAATGGTGTGTAACTGGTATAGCCGATCTTTTACTGCCGGGACAAGTGATGTGTCTAATGGTACAGGTATAGCTCTAGGGTGATATCCAGTAAGAAAGTAAAATGGTGTACAATGTGTGCTGAATGTGTGGTATTATTATAAACAAATTCTGCTAGTGGCAAGGCTAAGTCCCATTCACTGGTGGTCGTAGCTAAGAGACAACAGAGGTTTTGTTTGAGAGTTTGATTGACTCTCTCCGTTTGACCATCCGATTCCAGATGATAAGCAGAAGAAAGAGCAACTTCAATACCAAGTGCATTACATAGTCCTTTCCAAAAACGTGACACAAATTGACTCGCATGATCAGAAATGACTTTAGATGAG
Organism: Calotriton arnoldi; assembly: GCA_963921515.1. Taxonomy (NCBI): domain Eukaryota; kingdom Metazoa; phylum Chordata; class Amphibia; order Caudata; family Salamandridae; genus Calotriton; species Calotriton arnoldi. The sequence goes on along the minus strand of CAWUFW010006949.1, from coordinate 599,209 downwards.
AGGCCATGTAAGCGTACAATGTGTTAAATAAAAAGATTACTGAATTCACTGGCTGATGGAAACTTGCGTAAGAGATCAACAACTACCAGAATAGTGGTATAACCATGAGCTGGGGGTAAGTCAGTCACAAAATCTATACTTATTGTATGCCACGGAATGGGTGGTATGGGCAATGGTTGTAAAAGACCTGCCGGGGCTTGATGACTACTCTTTTGTCGAGCACAAACGGGGCAGGTGGAAACGTACTCAGTTATATCTTTAGACATTTGTTCCCACCAAAAATGCTTCTTGCAATTTGCCAATGTGTTTTGGACTCCTGGATGCCCAGCAAGAGGAGAATCATGATTCCATATCAACACTAACTTTCTGAGGGTATCAGTGGGGAGATACAATAGGTTATTATGAAAAAGAAAGCCATTTTCCAAACAATGTCTAGGTTTAGATAGCCAATTCTTTGTGTCAGCTTGCTTACACGCAGTCTGAAGTTGGGAAAAAAATCATCCTCAATATTAGTTGCTATAAGCTTCTCTACGGGAATGATGTTAGGATGGTCATTATTTTCTGCTGTATCAGCGACATGACCAAAGCGTGATAATATGTCCGATTGTATTTGTTTAGTGTCTGGATGGTAAGTTATGACAAAATCATAACTGCTAAAAAAGTGTAACCATCACATCTGACGTGGGGTAAGGGCCTTGATAGAACCAAAGAACTGCAGATTTTTGTGATCAGTAAAGAAGGTCACTAAGTGTTTTGCCCCCATTAGGTAATGTCTCCATTCCTCGAATACTCGTTTTATTGCCAACAGTTCACGTTCAGCCACAGTGTAACTTGTTTCTGCAGGAAGCAATTTTTTGGAATAAAAGGCCACAGGGTAAAGTTGGCCAGTAATGGGGTCTTTCTGGGACAAAACTCCTCCTATTGCTACTTGAGAGGAGTCAGCATCCACAAAGAAAGGCTGATCAGGATCTGGATGGCGTGAAATTGGTGCGGTAGTGAATTTATGCTTTAAATCTTTAAAAGCTTGTGCTGCAGCTTCTGTCCACAGGAACTTTTGTCCCTTGAGTAACAACTGAGTAATCGGGGCAACTATTAATGAAAAGTTTCCGATAAATCGTCTGTAAAAATTTGTAAACCATAACACTCATTGAAGTTCTTTTACACTTGATGGTTCTGGCCAGGAGAGTATTGCTTCTACTTTTTTAGGGTCCGTAGTAATTCCTGTTGGAGATAAAATTTACCCAAGAAAATCAACTGTGTGGGCGCGAAAGACACATTTTTCTAGTTTAACATACAAACTGTTGTCACCTAAGCATTGCAAGGCGGCCTTGATTTCTTGCACATGTTCTTCTTCATTTTTTGAGTAGATAAGAATATCGTCAATATAGACAATGACGCAAATGTCCAAGAAGTCTCGCAAGACTTCCTTTATAAAAAATTGAAAGGCCGCTGGGGAATTGCATAGCCCAAAGGGCATTACTGTATACTCAAACAGCCCAAATTTCGTGCGGAATTCTGTTTTCCACTCATCTCTTGCTTTAACTCAGACAAGGTGGTATGCCCCATGGAGGTCTAATTTTGTGTAGATGGTGGAGTTTCTTAGTTGATCTAAAAGAACCAGAATCAAAGGAAGTGGGTATTTGTTCTTAATAGTGGCTTTATTTAACATGCAATTATCAATGCAAGCCCTAAGACCCCCATCTTGTTTTGGGACGAAAAAGAGTGCAGAGGATACTGGGGATGTGGAATGACGAATAAACCCAAGCTGAAGCAATTCATCTAGGTATTGATGAAAGTATTTTGTTTCTGCCTCAGTGAGGGCATAGATTCTGCTACTGGGCAAAACTGCTCTAGGAATTAAGTCAATCCTACAATCAAATGATCTGTGAGGTGGTAATTGTGTCGCTTGGACTGAGTCAAAAACATCACGGTATCATGATAGATATGCGGCAAGGTGTGAAGATTTTCTGCAGTGGCAGCACATGTAACGGAGCCACCCAATCAGGTATTGCTTCCTAATAACACATCTGTTGGCAATCAGAAGAGTCCAGTGTTACAGTTCTGCGAACCCAATCAATCTTGGGATTATGGCAGGACAACCAAGGAACCCCGAGAATAACCCCGAAAGTCGGGGTGTCAATAAGGTCGAAGACCATGTTTTCAGTATGACCATTGTCACAGACAAGGACTAATGGCTGTGTTTGGAAGGTGATGCGGCCGGAAGACAACTCAGACCCGTCCACAGCATGCACAGCCTCTGGTTCTGTTTTTAATAGTTTGGAGATTCCTAAACGTTTGGCTAAACTAAGGTCAAAGAAATTCCCTGTTGCTCCTGAATCAAGCAGAAGAGGAAATGTGTGTCGTACCTGAGACCCTAAAATGATGGTAACATGAATAGTAAAATGTCGTGCAACACTTGAGACTGCGTTGGCTAGAAAATGGGAGATCTGTGGGGACTCTCTCGACACAGGGATCTGTTTACTAGCCGAGAGATTTAGTTTTCCTGTGGTTTGGTAGCTTGTAACCCTGCAGCCACCTTTCGTGGGTTTTTTGGTCGTACAGGACATTCTTTGGCAAAATGCCCAGCCTTACCACAATATAGACATAATTGCATCTTACGCCTTCACTCTTTTTCTGCTGATGTGAGCGGCCCTCGAACCCCACCTATCTGCATTGGTTCGGCTTCGAGAATCTTAGAGTCACCTTCTTTCTGATCTTGTTTTAATACAATTACTTTTGCATCAGATCTGGAACGTTCTCCTTTACGTTCCCCTAATCAATGATCTAATTTTACTAGTAAATCGACAAACTCAGTATAATCATCTGGTAAATCAACAATGTGGGAAAGTGCATCTTTAAGATTGTTTTTCAAGCCACAATAGAAAAGAGAAGTCCTCTTTTCCTCAGGCCATCTGTTTCAGCAAGGAGATGATTAAAAGTAGTGATGTATGACAACAAATCCTTTGTCCTTTGGGGCAGGTTAAGCAGTTCATTGTCACTTGACTGCACGAAAACAGGTTTAGCAAATAATTTAGACATAGCTGCTTTAAAAGCAGGCGAACTATACAATAAAGGATCATCATTGTCAATAAGTGAGATCTACCAGTTTGCTGCCACCCTACCAAGAAAGGAAAGAACAAATGTAACTTTTGAAGCGTCATTGGGAAATGCCTGGGGCTTGCACAAAAAGTGCAACTGACATTGACTTACAAATACGGCGAACTTGGAGCTATCCCCCAAAAAACACCCTGGATTAGCTAAAGGTACAGGCGTGGGTACTGCTAAGGTTACCTGCAGATGGGTTGTGCTCTCTGGATCTGGATGTGAAGTGGCAGGGGCTGAAGGGGCCCTTATGTGGGAATTAAAGGCAAACTGTGTCTTAGAGGTCCCACCAAAGTCTCCCCACGATTATCTCTGGGTCGATACTGGACCAACTCATTCTGTAATTCCTGATTTTCTCCTTTTAATCAAAGCATTTCTACTTGCAAGGCTTGTACTACTTTTTCTAGACTATTTTTATCAGATGTGTCTTCATCAAGGGCCTGAGCCAATATGGGAATGATCCATGTCTCCCTAAAGGAACTTGTGTTTTTGTGGCTTTGCCTTCTGTTGCGTCAGCCACTCACCTGAATTCCAGGTTGTTCCTTCGGGGAGAGATGAGAGAACCCACGCCACCTGCAACCTAATCTGGCAACAATGTACAAAGAAACACTGGTGCCCAGAAAGGTCTCAAGGGGAGGGGGGAATTGGAGGAGAGAAACAAGAGAAAAACAACTGCACCGGATCAATGAGTCTCAGGAATGAAGACCTGCATCTTATCTGACTTTGCAGCTCGGGACAGGGTAGGACTATACTCTGGATTTTGGCAGTGAATGAATACTGCAACTTCTATTAGAGGGGACAAAAGAGTCACTAATTATCACTGACAAACGTAAGCTGACATCTACAATCACAAGACGCTTATTCATCAATAATCTCAATGCACTATACAGATGCACTTACTATATCAACATGTGGAGATAAAGGAATTCCAAGGGAAGGGTTAGAGGATGAAATGTCCTGCAACATACAGTGCAAACATATACAGTTATGTAAATGAAGTAAGTCACAATAAGTTATCAAAATAACATCAGAATTTAAAAGAAAACATTACTGCTGGAAGATGCGACTGCTTCTTGCAGTATATACAAGACCTCCTCAGGTGGGTAGATTGGAAAGGATTGATAATGGTCTATCTTTAGTGGATGGATGAAACAGTTATTGCTCCTTTATACAGAGAACGTTACAAATACAGTAGTCCCTGACAGGGAAGATACATAAGAAAAACAATAAATATAGACCTGGAATTAGTGCTATATTAAGGCCGTCCAGCCAGACAGAGTGATTTTAATAATGTTTCGGATCACAAAAACAGTGATAAAGTGGGACTCAATCCTGAGTCCAACGCAATACATGTAACACAAACCACATTAAACAAAAAGGCCCAGGCAGGACAAAAGGGCTTGTAAGTTATATACAAAATAAAACAAGCACAATTAGGTACCAACACCGTTACACTTAAATAATCATTTGAATTGCGTTTACGGTGTGCATAAGGTCAACGACGTTTCGATCCCGTAAAACCAATACTGGGATCATCATCAGGACGTAAAGTTACATGCCTGAGAGAAAGATTTGCCTGTAAAATAGTTTGTAGAGGTTGAAGAAAGGGAAAAATAAAAACAGAAAGAAGTAGTGAGTAAATCATGAGAATAGAGAACACATCCTTAATAACATAGTGCTGGTGGGAAAAAACACTGGTGGTATAGCATCTATCCATTCAGACGACGTTGTGTGCTAGGTGTCATCATCAGTCACATGCGGGGTGTAGAAGGTTTACTGCGAATGAGTATCGAAACATGATACGAAGCAAGGCCTTAAGTGTTACGGTGAACAAGTCGACACGTGAGGAACTAAGTAGTTCCAAAGTTCTTGGAAAGGGCAATAGACCGGCGATGGGAATATTGACAAGGAATCAATTACATATGCACAGTGGCGAGCTACTCATAGAGTGATAGTGCGGCGTGGATATCTATTAACCCAAACCCAGTTGCGTTGCTTACCGTGCTGGAATGCACAAGGCAAGCGGTCTTGTAATAGTGCGGCAATTAGGGCATTTAAGGCATGCCAGGGTGATGAGAAATTGTATGCCAATTGGCTGAGCAGAGCACGGTGTCACATGGGAGAAGACGCTGGTGAGAAAGTTGAGTGGACTGCGTTCGCGCGTCCAATTTGAAGCCAGCCGCATTAGGAGGAGGCACGATGACCTGCGGGGAATGGAGAAACCGTGTGAGAGCGGCAAGGATATCTGGTGATAGCTTGTAAGCCAACCGCTGAGTGGCTTCAGTCACGGTCCGTGTAGGAGTGCCGGCCGGGCGGTGACGTGGGGCGGGGGAGGGGCAGTGTGGGGGGTAGCAAAGTACGGATTACGGACCAATACAGGTAAGTAAACATTTAAATCAATAAAACGAATTTCGTTGTGAGCGCTGCATCGCCAAATGCGATGCAGTGCGCGCAACGAAATTCATTTCATTGATTTAAATGTTTACTTACCTGTATTGGTCCGTAATCCGTACTTTGCTACCCCCCACCCTGCCCCTCCCCCGCCCCATGTCACCGCCCGGCCGGCACTCCTACACGGACCGCGACTGAGTGGCTTACCTTAGTGTGGATCAATGCTGACTTGATCCAACAATGAAACAAAAGACTGCACCGCGATGGTGCATACAATGTGGGGTGGCTGTGCTGGAAGGCACAATAACCTGTGAAAGGGGGAGGGGGAGACCTTGTAAGTATCAGATGCATGCAAGGTCTCAGTACTAGGCCAACCGCTAAGGGGCTTACCTCAATATCCAGTGGTGTCCGGGTGAGCTCGGTGGAAGAGTGAACACGGCGCCATGTACCGCGAGATAAAACCGCTTTCAGACCATGTGATGAGTCACGTGACGGGGTGAGAGGGTCGCTGTGAAGTTGGCGGCCATTTTAGAGTGGTGAGAAGGGAGTAAAGAATTGAGCAAATTTTAGTAGTAAAGAGAAGACAGATCGGACAAAGTAATTGCTATATACTTTAGCCATATGTGGATACATAAGAACATAAAAGCAAATAGAAAGTACACTTTTCTGGATTAGGTCACATGGTTAAAAGAGCTTAAAGAGCTGTCATAGAAACTGAAAGAGCGAGGGTATCCCAAAAAATTGTTGAAAAATACCGCTAAAGGCTCGACCTAAAAACTGACCCTTGAGGAGGCGACACAGATGAAAAATTGAATCGCAAAGAAGCTTACCTTATAGTGTATTTTAACACTGTGTCGATAGGCTTAAACGAAATGTCTGAAATACAGAATCTGTCAGTAAAATAAATAGATCACTCTTGCACCTTGCAATCCAACATAAGGCGTTTTGAACTTCATAACGCATTCTGCACGAAAGACCGTGATTTGCAATATCTAATCCGGCTGCTCAAGTCTTGAACCACACGTCCCATAATTCCGCAGATCATCGCATGGACACTATCACAATTGACTTTATAAGTGAGTCCTACACTCAGCACCTTGTTGCTGTCGATCGATGAACCGCGAGTCCCTTTCAAGCAACGCCGCAGCAGGACCACAGTGAAAATTAATCAAGTAAGGGTTTCTACACTGTTCTTTTGGTTATTCGATCTGTAAGCATAATGGGAAGTCCCAAGACGGGTGAATTACGTACACGAGCGAAATGTCGGAAATATATGATATAAGTGTTTTCGAGTGAAGCATAAGCGTCCTAATGGTCCGTCAGTTGCCGGCGGTTTGATCCTCATGATAGGATCTTTGTGTTTCGTAGTTAAAACTGTCAGCTTGTCGCGCCAAACAAACAGGCCTAGCAGTTCTGAGTATGATGGTTAAGTAATCTTAACATTTGTATTGCAGATTGTTCTACTTTGCACATACTTCGAATTGAATACCGCACCCAGTTGGATCGGTGTCAGTCCTGTTTTCTAGTGAGTAATTTTTTGAAATAGGGTGTGTCTACATGGGTGTTGAACACACCAGTATCTGTTTTGGGCACTACATCACCCCATGAGATATTGTCATTAAGACAAGTTTTGTTATTGTGTTGTAGGTGAAAATAATTGAACCTGCTCAGTGACTAAATTATCAGTCTTGTGAGGTAATCTCATTGTCAGCTTTGAGGTATTTTAGAGTCAGAGTATAGAGACAAGTGTGCTTAATATTTGTTTATATATGTTTTTTTTAAAGAAACAGACATCAGTTCCTTTTCCTGAGGAGAACCCTACAAAGGAAACTTCAGAGGGTTCGAAACGCGTTGACCACCATCTAAGCACCTACCGTGTATTAATAATTGCACGATTTAAAGAATATTATTGTTACCCAGGGCATTATTCAATGTTAAAAGTCTGCTTTCTTCTCAAATCATATCCTGGGTGTTAAAATCATGCTTCTCCAGAGGTGCTTTGTCCATTGATATGAGAGCAATGTAATGAATTGTCAAATTGTATTCAGAACTACACTAATGATCATTCTCAAGCTCTCATCTGGATTTGTAAATAATGTGAAGTGATAATTTGTTTTGTCTTGAATTCACAATTTGTTTTGTTGCGAATGTTGTCATTTTTGGTTGTGTCCAAATTGTGATTATGTTTACTGTGTTGTTGAGATTTATGTCGATACATTTTGTAAGTGATCTTCTGTGTGTGTTAATAATTTTTTTGTATGATATTCATATACGGAATTAAAAAATAAATGGTGACCGCTGCTGTTTATTAAAGCAGCCACGAATGAAGTAACATTGAAAAAGAATAGTCAGTGTGGCATTGTTTGTTTGATAAAAAGTTTTAGAAAGTGTAAATTTCTCTGCTTTTAATGCGATGTGTGCCTTGCAGCCAGACACCAATACACGTCTGGGGTGGGTGACAGCTACACTTTGTGCATTCCCTCTAGACAGCCACAAACACAGGAAGGGTGGATGTGACAAAGAACTAATCTGCATTCATCTGCATTATGATAGCTCTTGATGGGCTGGAGGAGAGGCAGGAGCTGACACACCTGAATAGGCAGTGTCCTGTTTCCCATACAAAGGGCTGATTACCCCCTACTGATAGTCTGGAGCCAGGACTGGGCAGAAAGGGGGACCTCTGCCCTTCAAGGTCCTGCTTTGAAGTCATCTCCACTTCAAAGGCACAGCTACGGATAAGTACTGGGCCTCTGACCCTACCAAGTCAGTACACTACTGGACCTCTGAAGAACTCTGCCAGGAGTAAAGACTGCTGTGCTGCAAGGATTGCCACTCTGCTTGACTGCTGCTCTGGAAGAACTCCTTTTCTGATTTACTGTGCTGCCCTGCTGCCTGCTAATCTCTGTCCTGCTGAGGACAAGCATTGGACCTATTTCACTTGAACTCAGAGTGACTCCACCTGGACTCTGCCATCAGTGAGCCCTGCCCTGCCAAGTGGTGCCAATCCAGTCCTGGGCCCTTCAAAGGTGACTTTTGCTGTACAGAACCATCAAAATTGACGTAGTGATGACTTTGCGCCTATCGGAACTGATACATTGCCCCTTGATGCCAACAGAGAAGCTGATCAATGACATCGCTTTGATGGACTGCACAGCTCAACAATGATGGACAGCGCAGCTCAACAATGACGCAGCATCTGTATTGTAAGGGGGTTCGTCGATGAAGTCTTCATCGCCTGCGCGGTTTGGAACAGAGGCATCGAGTCTTTGACATCGGCGCTTGCTCCATCTAAGATACTTTTTCAGTGGGACCTGCGTGAGTCTTGTAGCTGGCCTTCCCTCCATTGTGGATGGCCTGAACTTTGAATTTACCCCGGTCCGGCGCAAGCTCAAGTAACCCTGGGAACTATTTGCTTCTAAGCACTACTTTTTGATTTAATCTTTAAAAATTCATAACTCCGGTTCTACTTATTGGATATTTCTGATATTTCTTGTCTTGGTCTTGTTTTACTCGTAAAAATATAATAATTTGTTGCTAACCCTGTGTGGAGTATACCTGTGGTGTTTTCATTGTGTTACTGTGTGTGAGTGTGTTGCACAAGTACTTTACACATTGCCACTTTAGATACGCCTGACTACTCTGTGCCAAGCTACCAGAGGGTGAGCATAGGTTGTTTTTTAGTGTGTATCTAGCTTACCCTGATTAGAGTGGTGGTTTCTGCTTGTACAGGATACATACTCTGACAACCAGAAACCCCAATTCTAACATTGGTGATCAGCTGTGAGGATAGGACTTGTGTTTGTGCTATATCATATAGTAACTCACTGTTCACTACAACTCTATACTACGACCATTTAAAAAAAAAATTAAATTCTCCCTGATTGGCCTTTTGATTTTTTTTGCTAAATTATGTCTCACTCTGGAGAAGCAGCACCTGCACCTGCGCCTGCAGGAATTGATTTTGAGCTGGCTAGGTTAGAGGTCTACACTATGCCTCAACTAAGAGATTTCTGCAAGGATTTCCAAGTTTCTGTAAGAGGCTTCTCCAGGAAGGTGGAGCTGCAGAAAGCCGTGAGAGCCTGGGTAGGGACCCAGATTTCAGAGGATGACAATCTAGAGGAGGAGGAGCAGGAAATTCCTGAGGAGGAGGATGGCCTGGTTCTGGAGTCTGACGTGGCTCTAGAACTGCCTGTGGAGGGAACCAACAATGTGATGGAAGCCGTGGTGATACCAAGAGCAGGGAGCAGTCTTTCCTCCAAGAACCTGTCCCCAGAGGAGCTGGCAGACAGGAGGGAAGGAAGGAAATTAAAGCTGAAGCTTACCAAATTGAAGTTAGAGCAGGAGGAGAAACTTGCCAAACTGAAATCTGAGATGGAACAAGCTCTTGAAGAGGTTGACTCTGGTAGAGAGGAAACTATCCCTGAAGCTAAACCCCAGAGAGCTAGATATCAGTGAACTACAAGTGGAATCCAGCAACAGCAATGGTGGCAGCATATCTGCAGTGTCCATTGGTGAGTCCAGAGTCTTGATATCTAAGGATTTGGTGCACAGATATGTGGTGAGGGATGACATAGACAAATGGTTTTCAGCCTATGAAGTGGCTCTAAGAGCACAGAAGGCCCCAGAGGAGTTCTGGGGTGAAAGTTTATGGAGGTATATGGCCACAGTGGGAAGGTACACACTACTTACCACTAGAGGTAGAGGACCAAACATGCTACACTGCTATGCAGGCCATCCTACTCAGTAAGTTTAGACTGATCCCTGAGAGATATAGGCTCAGATTCAGAGGAAGCCACAAGATCTCATCACAAACGTGTGGGGTTCCTGGATTATGCCAGCCAGGCGCTGAAGGGCTGGGTGAGGAGCAGCAAGGCTGATGATTATTCAGTGCCGTACCACTTTTTAAAGGAGCACATGCTTGATATTTGTTTTCCAGAGCTGTACCAACACCTGGTTGATAGAAAATTAACTACCCCCAGGAAACTTGCTAAGGAGGCGGACATTTGGGTCAGCACCAGAGAGTCCAAGAAAGCATTTGAGGGGGACTCCCAAAAGGGTAGTCGGGTGTCCCACCAGAAGAAGGAGGGGGAGATAAAAGACAGAGTTCTCTAAAAGCCCCCAAAACAACTCACATGGGAAAATGTATGGTTCTCATTCCCGATCTGGCCACCAGAAGAAATATTACCCTTACCAAAGTCAGCAGCTCAAAACTCCTAAGTGCTATGAGTGCTTTGAGTATGGACACTACAAAGGGGATCACAAGTGTTTCAAAAAAGCACCACCCCCCACTGGCGGAACAATTACAGAGGTGGCTAGTGTAGTGCTGGGGGAGGAGTTTGTCCCAGTTAATGGGGGGAGGGGATTAGTATGGTTAACCTAGTGTCCAAGGGTGACACTGAGATGGTTCCAAATATCCATGTGTCATCAAATACTTCAAAGCATAGGCAATGGTTCACCATCAATGGGTAAGGTGTTGAGGCTCTGAGGGACAAAGCTGCCAGCATGACTATGGTAAGGAGTCGGCTGGTGTCCCCAGAGCAGATAATTTCCAATGCATTCCACCAGGTTGTGGTGGCTAACAACAGAGAGGGTCACTACCCAGTGGCCCTTATTCCATTTGAGTAGGGTGGCGGTCAGGTCTTCTAATGGTTGGTGTGAGCCCTGCCATGCCTGTGCACTGTTTGCTTGGTAATGACATTGAGCACACTACCTGGAAGAAAGTGGAGCTCAAAGTTCATGTTGGGATGTTGGGGTTACCTGAGTGGAGCTCTGCTTCCACATGGTCCATGGCTGCCCAGGATGGAAGTTAAAAAGGGCTGGAGCCTGGAATGATGGCCCAGCCACCTGCTAAGAAATGGAGAGGCAGAGGGCGTGGGAAATCAGTCTCTGAATATACTCCCAGTGGGATGGATGGAGCACATGCAGTGAGACTAAGGCTCCGGTGCATGGGACAATAAGGGCCATGATGGTCCCCCAATGCTACAGGGCCTTCCTACTAAAGCTGGCTCACGAAATTCCCCTTGCAGGACACCTGAGCAAAGACAAGACTGTTGCAAGGCTTGTTCCCCACCTTTATTGGCCTAGGATCTAGAATTCCTCAGTTGCATTCTGCAGGACTTGTGTAACCTGCCAGGTCAGTGGAAAGACAGGGCAGAGGCTTAAACCCCCCTTATTCCCTTGCCTCTCATTGGCACACCCGTTGAGCGGGTCGGTGGTGATATTTTTGGGCCTATCGATCCCCAGACTGCATCAGGCAACAGGTGTAACCTGGTTCTGGTGGAACATGCCACTACGTACCCAGAGGCAATCCATCTGAGGACCATGACTGCACCTGCAGTGGCAAAGGCCCTGATGGGTATTTTGGCCTGAGTGGGTTTCCCCAAGGAAGCTGCGTCTGACAGGGGCTCAAACTTCATGTCTACTTACATGCAGTCAATGTGGAAGGAGTGTGGGGTAAACTACAATTTTCCACTCCTTACCACCCAAAAACAAATGGGCTTGTTGAGAGATTCAACAAGGCCATGAAGGGCATGATGAGCGGCCTACCCGAGGCCCTGAGTAGTATGTTGGACATCCTCTTGCCATGCCTGTTGTTTGCCTACAGGGAGGTACCACAGAAAGGAGTGGGCTTAAGGCCATTTGAGCTTTGGTACTGGCACCTTGTTAGAGGACCTCTGAGTTTGGTGAAGGAGGGATGGGAGCAAGCTCCCAGGATGATTCCCCAGGATGTAGTGAGCTACATGCTGGCCTTCAGAAGCCAAATGGCTAAGTTATGGAAGCAAGCTTCTGACAATTTGGAAGCCAGCCAGGAGGTCATGAAGCAGTGGTATGGCCTACATTCTACCACTGTGGTATTGACTCCTGGACAGAAAGTATGGATGATGGAGCCAGTGGAGCCTAGGGCCCCCCAGGATCCTTGGACAGGGCCCTATGAGATGGAGAAGAAGGGCAAAGACACCTACCTGGTGGACCTCAAGACCATCAGGCAACCCCACAGGGTGCTCTATATCAATCGCCTCAAACCCCACTTTGAGAGTTCTAAACTCACCATGCTGTTGGTGACAGACGGAGAAGAAGAGGAGGGGAGTTAACCTCTTCCTGACCTTATACTCCAAGGAGAAATATGGGGCTGTGGAGGGAGTAATCCTTTCCCCCTGTCTAACTCCTAAACAGCAGAGAGACTGTCACCAAGTGTTGGGACAGTACTACTCTATATTCTCCCTTATTCCTGGGACTACCCGCCTGTGTACTTATGATCTGGACACAGGGGACAACCTCCTTGTTAATACTAGATCATGCAGATTGTCAGATAAGGTGAGGGCCAGCATTAAGAGTGAAGTTTCTAAAATGCTGGAATTGGGGATGATAGAACCTCCAGAAGCCCCTGCTCCAGTCCTGTGGTTCTGGTACCAAAAGCAGCCCCACCGGGCACATCACCTGAACTGAGGTTTTGTGTGGATTATAGAGGGATAAACTCAGTGACAAAACAGATGCTCATCTTATCTCCAGGGCTGATGAGCTGATTGACCGGTTAGGGGCTGCTCTGTACTTAAGTACATTTGATCTTATATCAAGGTACTGGCAGATCACCCTAACAGAAGGGGTCAAGGATAGGTCAGCCTTCTCAACTCCAGAGGGCCATTACAAATTTTGTGTGATGTCCTTTGGATTCAAAAATGCCCCTGCCACCTTCCAGAGGTTGGTGAACCAGGTCCTTGCTGGTATGGAGGCCTTCTTAGCTGCCTACTTGGATGACGTAGATATCTACAGTAGCAGCCGGATGGACCACCTCTTCCAGCTTCCAGCTCTGCAACAGGCAGGCCTAACTATAAAGGCCAGTAATTGCCAAATAGGGTAGGGGTCTGCAGTGGAGACACCTGGTTGGCAGGAGTAAGGTACAGTCCCTCCAAACCAAGATAGAGACTATCATGGCATGGGAGCCCTCCAAAACCCAGACGGAGGTCAGAGCATTCTTGGGCCTCACTGGGTACTACAGGAGGTTTGTCAAGCGATATGGCACCATTGTTGCCCCCTTGACAGAGCTGACTTCTAAGAAGCAGCCCAGAATTGCGATCTGCACAGAGGCATACCAAAAAGCATTTGACTCCCTGAAGCGGGCCATGTTCCCAGCCCCTGTGTACAGGGCCCATGACTTCTCCCAGAAGTTCATCATTCAGACAGATGCCTCAGAACATGGCATAGGGGCAGCTTTATCACAGCTGAATGAAGAGGGCCTGGACCAACCTGTAGCCCTCATCTCCAGGAGGTTACTCTCCAGGGAATCAAAGGTGGAGTGCTATAGAAAGAGAAGCTTTTGCTGTGGTCTGGGCAATGATGAAGTTGAGACCATACCTGTTTGGTACTCTCTTCCTGATTCAGACTGACCACAGGGCCCTTATGTGGCTCATGCAGATGAGGGGTGAGAATCCAAAACTGTTGAGGTGGTCCATTTACCCAGAGGGTATGGACTTCAGGTTGGAACACAGACCAGGGATAAATCACGCCAATGATCATGGTCTATCCATGTTCTTCTGCCTTAGTGATGATGAATCCCTAGTGGTTGGGTAGATCTCCCCAATTTCAGCTGGGGGGGACACAAGTTAGCACTTGCACTGGAGGGGTGTCATTAACTAGGAGAATTGTCGTCTATCAAGTTTGCGTCAGTATTAGATCTTGTTTCTCTCCGCGGTGCAAAAGGTGAGGGAAAACACCCTAGACCCTCAAATCATTGGACCCTGAGGCCAGTATTGTAACAATTCTTATCCTATGCACACGCTCTATTTACAAGTGAAAATCAACAAATCAGTAAGTGCAAAAATAAAGAGGAGTATAGTTCTGTTGGCTTTTCCTTTTCTTTTAATCCAACAACGCCCAGCCAACACGTGTTTCGTCGCTAGGGGGAGACCCCACAACTTCTTCAGGGCTATATGGCTCTTTAGGTCCTAAATTCTATATCCTGTCCGCTGGTTATACTTCCGACCCGGCTGGTCAATCTATCAAAATTAAACTGTATCCCAAAATTTCGCCGAAAATTGTTTTAGTCCAACCTTGTAGTAAGGACCAGTGAAATATCCCGAGTGAGGTAGCTTGTCCGAATGCACCAGTTTTATATAACCATTATCTGGTTGATCCCTTAAGCGAGTACGCTTAGAGACGGAATCCTGATGCCGAGTTCGCGTTCTGAACCGGAAGCGCTGGAACTTAGATCTAGTAAAGGGAAGAGTGGGAAACCCAATAGACCCTTGGAGGCTTGGGTAATTAGCTTATAGACGGGTAAACGTGTCTACAAGGGCTTCTTTTCTTTACTAATTCTCATGTTTTTGAGCAATCATCAGTAGTTCTACACAGTAGAACAGTAGTTAAGCTCTACACAGTAGCTTACAGAAAGTTATTTCAAAGCTGAGTTACTTATTTCAACCTGAACAAATCAGTAAGAAAATACTTCAAACGGGTGTATGCTTGTTAAAATATAAATTTGTTGATTTTATGGCCAGCCTAGATTTATGCACCAATTTTAAGAAATCCTTTATAATGTCCTGTGGGCCGAGGAAACACTTTTTACATTTTATATCTGTGGGTAACCAAAAATTAAAATGCACCAGCACTTTTACCTATCTTGGGCTGGTCTTTGCTGGAACGGTTCTTGGACTGAACACATGGTGTTCTGCAAGAACAAGTTCTCAAAGGCCACCAATTCTATTCTTAGTCTTCCCCGGCCAAAGAGAACAGGGACGATTTTAGCGATTCTACATTTTTATAAATCCCAGTGCATCCCCTTTGCCACCTATGGCGCAAAGGTGTGGGGCACCGCTAAAGGTCGTAGCATTCAGCGAGAACAGAATAGATTTTGTTGTAAACTGTTGGGTGCTCCGATCTCCACATCGCAGTATGCCTGCCACAGTGAACTGCAACTATGTTATATTGAGGACTATACAAGGGCCCGTCCCGCTTTATTTTGGCTCGCCATATGGCAAAACCCAGCAGCATCTCTCACAAGAGAGATTATAGGCGGCTGTATCAGATTCGAGAAAGGGATGGATATCCCGTGGCTAGCCGGGGTGAACCAGAGCCTAAGCAGTGTTAATTATAGTAGGCTCTTTTTAAGCCCAAGCACAACTGAGGTTGTACACAAAAAAGCCCTCAGGACAGCACTGTATACACTTTAGAGCATGGAAAGACTGGAGAGGGAATCTAAGAAACTATCTGTTGCTAATTTCATGACCATTGAGCAGTGTGCTCAATGGTCATGCCTAGTTATCTTACCCTGCCAATATGTCACTGGGAGAGGGGTCTCCTCTTCCGCTGAAGGGCTGGTACTGTAAAATTCTTGCTTTGTTTTCCCCTTGGGTACAATGTAAATCTCGACTCCCTGCCTTGTCCGTGTGACGGACAGAGTGGCCAGACAATCCAATTTTTTTTATTTTTTTGTAAATTTTATATAAAATATGCTAAGTGGCTTTTAATACCATTTTTTAGAAAAACCCTGCCTATCCATTTAGCAGACGCATACAGGAGCATACTTAAATTGGAAGACAATGAGCTTATTTTTCGCGTTGGCACCTTTCTGAGAACCGCTGTAAGGGCCCGCAAAACGATGAGCAACCCTTGAAGAGCACATTGAAATGTATGGGTTCTTTTAAAATTATTCATATATATTTTTAATAATGTGTATTTTGATCATTGTTATTGAAATTGTTTACTGTGATATGAATTTGAGATGTGAATTGTTTTTAATTTGTTATATTCGATGTGCTTTTATGGATATGGTCTTATCCGAATAAAGTATTTTGACTTGACTTGACTTGACATAAATTTATATCTCAACAGTACAGAGATTATATGTATATAAACATATAACAACACAAGGTGACAGATTTGGAGATTTTTTGATGCTATAGTTGTCTCATTGTCACTAATGTGGTCACCTATTCCAAACAATACATACAAAAGGAAGATTGTAACTGATTATACAGTTTACAAATCCCTTTTGTGAAAAAATGCACAACGGAAATAGGCATAAATGTCGACGTTTCGCTCTATATAGTGAAGACATCTGCTAGACAATCTTCAGGACTGTACATTCATATGTTGAATGACCCTAAATAAACTATATTCGTGGCTTTAAGTAATTGATGTAGTTTTGTCCTTTAGAGACGTGTTCAAGGTCGAAGTCACAGCTGTTGAGTAGCTGGCAATACACTAGAGCTAATCTCAAGGTCTCGGGAATATGAGGCTCATGGGGGCATTTCCTCTTCCAATGGTCCACTGAGATAGGGACTGACTAGTGTCAGTATAATCGATCACTTCAATTAATTATCGAAAATGGGCATAGCTCCGTACAGCGGTCTGCTGCATCCACGATCAGCCTCTGCAGAGGATTTGTTTTCTGTATAATCAGTTACAATCTTCCTTTTGTATGTATTGTTTGGAAGGTAGACCTGTCATCTTTAGGGTGGTCTTCCCCCAAAACATTTTGCCTGCTTGCCTCTTCTTTTTGCTATATCTTTTTGTTGGCCTTAGGACTTTGAACACTTTACCACTGCTGACCAATGCTAACGTGCATGTGCTTCTCCCCTAAACAAGGTAACATTGGTAGAAACCCAATTGACGTATTTAGTTTACTTGTAAGTCCCTTGTAATGTGGTATACCATATACCCAGGGCCTGTAAACTAAATGCTACTAGTGGGCCTCCAGCACTGATTGTGACACCCACACAAGTAGCCTTTCAAAACTATCTCAGGCCTGCCATTGCAAGGCCTGTGTGTGCAGTTTACTGCGACTTCGACGTGGCATTGAAAACCACTTGCCAAGCCTTAAATTCCTCTTTTATTATACATGCGTCGCCCTAAGGTAGGCCCTAGGTAGCCCTATGGGCAGGGTGTTGTGTAAGTAAAAGGTAGGACACTTACTTTCAAGGTTCCCATGTCCTGGTAGTGACCAACACTCAAATTCATTTGTCACTACTGTGAGGCCTACTCCTCTCTTAGGCTAGCATTGGGAATTCCTTGATACCCTTTTAAGCTGTAATTCCTGATTAGAAAGGAGTAGTTGCATCACATTTCATATCTTTGAAATGGTAATGGTAAATCCTCTTTACTGGTAAAGTTGGATTTAACATTACTATTTTAGAAATGCCACTTTTAGAAAGTGGACATTGCTCTGCTTTTACTGCTCTATGTGCCTTGCAGCATGTCTCTAATACATGTCTGAGGTGGGTGCCAGCTGCCCCTTGTGCATTCCCTCTATGCAGTCACAAACACAGGAAGGGTGGGCGTGACAGAGAACTCATCTGCATTTATCTGCATTCTGATAGCTCTTGAAGGGCAGGAAGGGGGGAGCTGACACTTACACCTTAATAGGCAGTGTCCTGTTTCCCACACAAAGGGCTGATTACCCCCTACTGATACTCTGTACCCAAGGCTGGGAAGAAAGTGGAACCCGTGCACTTCAAGGGCCTACTTGAAGTCACCCACACTTCAAAGGCACAACTGAGTATAAGTACTGGGCCTCTGACCCTACCAAGACAGTACGCTACTGGACCTGTGAAGGACTCTGCCAGGAGTAAAGACTGCTGTGCTACAAGGATTGCCTGCTGCCCTGGAAGAACTGCTTTTCTGCTTTGCTGTGCTGCCCTGCTACCTGATGATCTCTGCCCTGCTGAGGACAAGGACTGGACTCATCTCACTTGATCCCAGAGTGACTCTAATGACTTGCTGGCTTGCCCCCTGTTCTGAAGTCTCAGGGGCATCAACAACCTCCTTCAACCCTGCAAAAGCACATGGACTCTGCCATCTGTGAGTCCTGCCCTGCCAAGTGGCGCCAATCCAGTCCTGGGCCCTTGAAACGTTACTGCTGCTGTACAGAACCATCAAAATCGACGCAGTGACAACCTTGCGCTGATCAGAACTGATGCATTTCCCCTCGATGCCGAGGCAGAAGCTGATCAACAACATTGCTTCAACGAACTGCGTGGCTCAATGACAATGGACAGTGCGGCTCAACAGTGACACAGCGCCTACATCGCAAAGTAGTTTGTCTGCAAACATTTCATAGCCTGCGCGTTACGAAAACGACGCATCAAGTCTTCCATGTCGATGTTTGCTCCATCAAAGGTACTCTTTCATCTGGAACTGCATGAGTGCTGTAGCTGGCCTGCCTTCCATCATAGTCAGCCTGAACTTTGGATAAACCCCGGTCCAGTGTGACCTCAAGTAAGACCTAAGCTCTATTTGAGCTAAGCACTATTTTTTGATTTAATCATAAAAAATTCATAACTCTGATTCTACTTATTGGATTTTTATTGTTTTGGTCTTGGATTAGTCAGAAAAAATGAATGTCATCTATTTTTCTAATCCTCTGTGGAGTATTTTTGTGGTGTTTTCATTGCATTACTGTGTGTGTGTGTGTGTGTTGCACAAAAACTTTACACATTGCCTCTTTAGAAAAGTCTCACTGCTCTATGCCAAGCTACCAGAGGGCGAGCACAGGTTATCTTTTAGTGTGTATCTAGCTTACCCTGACTAGAGTGGTGGTTCCTGCATGTACGCGGTGCATACTCTGACAACCAGAAATCCCAGTTCTAACTTAGTGCTAATGTGAAGTCTGTCCTGGATCACGGAGGGTGATGGATTAGTAGACTCGAGAAAGTCAAACTATTGGAGGACTTTAGATTGAAGGCGAGCCCTTCACACAGCATTGCGGTAATAGGTTAAAATGCATTGCGGTAATAGGTTTAAAATTGCTGAGAAAAGTCTCATGAAAAACTATGGCTAGCCCCCCTCCCCTTTTATTCAGGTGGTAAGTTATACATGTAAATTTACTCACTAGTGTAAGTTACTTGTGAATAGCCCTGTCAATGTTTAATTTGAGCCAATGGTTGTAAATGGGGCCCACGAGCACTCTTTTTTGGGAACCAGAACTTTTTTTTAATCATCAGACTTTGACCCAGAAAAAGAGAGAGAAAGAAAGCGGGGGGTCAGGGGGAGAAGGAGGGAACAGAAAGATGGGAAAGCAGTTACAAAAGAACAAAGCAGGGAGGAAAAGGAATCTACAAGAGGGAAATAGGAGGGGCTGGGATGGTATTATGGCAAATAAAAGAGGCATGGAGTGAAACAAAGATTAAACAGCTGTGATATTGGGCAACACTGACATTTGGCAGTGGCACCAATGAGCTTCATTGAAAAAATTGGACCCTAGCATTTATTATTTTATGAATTATACACTTCCTATACTCATATTATTGCAGTTTCTTTTTTCATTCCGTTAAATATAGAAAAAGAGGAAAAGCATAATCCTTGCCTCTATCTCCTTAATAGAACTAAATTTTTCAGTCCCCAAAGGAAGGAATTTTTGAATTGGGTGATATTTTTGCAGATGATATTTAGGACATGATGTTTATGTCAGATGATAATCTAACAACAATTTACTGGTGCTACACCACCAAGAAAGAGAGCACAGCAAAGGCCACCATGTAGCCTCACAGCAATGAACAGGAACAGCCAGAAAATAAAATATGTGAATTTTAACGTAGGGCAGAAAGAAGAGTTGTAAAACTCACACAGTGGGATGGAGCTAACCAACAGCAGAGGTGTACTGCTCACAAGGCAAAAGGAGAGGCAGGACCTACCTTGCGCATAGTCATTTTCACTGTCCCAACAAACAACTGGGATGGTTGCAGCCACAGACGTAACATTGATATTACCTTCAAGAACAAGTTTCAAACTAAGAATGGGGAATTCTTCAATTAATCCCCTGTAGGCGCACGTGTCATTGCCTAAAATAGGAATGAAATCCCTGACAGGGACTGTCTATCCCTGAACTTGACCCTGCCAAATGCCAGAGAAAGGGGAAAGCCAGTAAGCACTAAGGGGTGCAACCCTACCCGAATCATATTGGACACTGTTAGAGAGTCCGGAAGTGTGAAAGCCAAAAATACATTGGAATCAATTTTCATAAGGAAACAGGTCTTAAAACACTTCAAAGTCCATACACCCCAAAAAGATCTGGTCATGCACACTGGCAGATATTCCTAAAGGCAAATTCCCAGAGGCACCATTACCCACAGGTTCACTGACCTGCAATATGAGGCACAGATAGGCAAGACAGGAAATATTCCGAAACAACAGACCAGCAAACACCCAACAACATGCTCAGGAGGACAGGGGACAAGAGAAAAGGTGAAGATGCCGGGGCCAGTAGCAGCATGGCTACAACCAGCGGAGTAGCAGATTCCAGCACCACAGCACAGTGGCGGTGTAAAGAGTACATGAGGTGATGCACACACCCATCGCCAGAGGGAAGAAGAAATTAACCTGGGCAACAAGCAAAGAACTGGATAAGTGCTTAGTGTTCAGTCTGTGAACCACCAAGGGTATACCTATGTAGCTACCAAAATGCATATACGGGACATATTATATAAGCCACACTAACATACCTTCACCAAGCTTATCATGACTCAGAGGACTTCTGTCACTGATTGTGAGTCTATTCCTAGGGAAACCAGATAAAATACATGATTTCAACAATATGGAGATCACAACCTAATCATCCAATTTCAACTGTATATTGTGTTCCTATCCTGTATATATGTGATGATTTGCTCATATTACAGTCTACCAGCCACCTATTCATTCTGACCGGTTGAGGCAGAATTATGCAGAAAAACATAAAACCAGGCCAACATACCATGCACCGTTGTGTTCTCAATTATCACTTCCCCTTAGTCCCCCAATAACCCCCACAGGATTTTCCGTACTAAGATTAACTAGTGTCCTTGACAGGGAATAAGTGCTGTTGACATCTGACTCCTGTGAAATACTACTCTAGAAACAGTGAGTACCTGAACCAGTGAGTACTTGACACTCCTCAGGGTCTGAATGTCCATGGGACACATGTCTACCTCAGCCATTTCACCTCCTTGGATGCCAAAATCACAGTGTTCACCCTTCCTGGATCACCCCTGTGTGTGTAAATACATCTGCCACCTGACTTCCATAATCACAGAAACAATCAGTGCATGGGTAGTATGCAGTCATTGCCTAATTTATAAAAGAGTAAGTGCCCAAAGGTTTGCTCAGTAGCTCATGGCTGGTGCCATAGAATATCAAACAGCAAGGCTCAAGTAGTCTGACTCCATCTCATATCTTAGTCATTCAAAATAAGATAATCCCGGCCCCTTTAACTCACTGTTTCAGGTTCTCTTTCATTCCTGCTTTCTTTCTATGTGATTGTTTTCCTTTTTTTTCCTTTCCTCCTTCTCCCACTTGTAAGAAGCTGAGTTATTGGTTGAGGGGGTTTAATACTCACCTCCATTAATAACCAAAATCCCTGTCATGGTGAACCATTAAAGTCACTAAATAAACCTGCGCTCTACCTCCCTGGTAGCTATGGCAAATAACAGACAGGCATAATTTCGAGGCATTGTGTAAAGTTAAAATGCAAACCAATAAAAATCGCAAAATAAATGTCAAAATATGGAGTAAAATGTTATAAACAAAATGACAAAAATCCAATAAGATTAACCGTTAATATTAATCTTCAAAGATTTAAGTAGAAATAGCATAGAAATAGTGCCAAGAAGCTCAAAGTGCCAATGATAGTCAATGGTTGCGGTAAAAGAGGACCTAGGTACAGTTTGACATCAACCACGATGGAGCGTGGGTCAGATACACCAAGCAGGTTCATGTTGAGGAAAAATATTTTACCTTGTGCCTTAAGTCCTTTAAGTCCCAATTCGCAGAAGGAGTACATTTCTAAAGCCCCCAAGGACCTCAGTGGAGGCACCTAGAGACAGATGCAGTACCTGTTCCCACAACAACCTCAAAGGCAGATGTCTGATACAACAAAGCTGAGCTTTCAGCAACCACATAGTGGATACACATACATTGTTTTGGCATTTCCTTCCTTTGAAGTGTGCACTAAATGTTATATGTAACCCAGCAGACCTGTCAAACAGGCTGTGACACTGTAATATCAAAAGAGCCCCACTGTGATTGGGGCCTGCCTGACTGGTGAGACAACAGAAGGGCCCAGCTCAATTATCAGAAGACATTTGCCTGTAACAGTGGAGAACTCTCTGAAGTGTGTCCTAAGTGTCATATGAAAATCCCCAGCAGAGGTGTGAAGCAGGATGTGGCATTCAGCAGAGCTTCACATTTTATGTAAAAAAAGATCCTCTTTGCTCCTTTGCATACTCTCTCAGATTCAGAGGGGTCATCTCTTCTCATTCAGGTCAGGTATTGTTTTGCTTGTGGGAGCAAGTTCACCCCTCAATCACTCTTATTTAAATGATAATTACTGGTTGGCCGAAGTGGGAGAACAAATGCAGATTTAGCTTCCGGGGATTTCAGGCAGGGCAAATGTAACATTCTAAAAGTTACATTTCCAAAATATTTAGAAAAAATCTGACTTCACAATTGAAATGGACTTCAATAACTGTTAAAAATAGCTGTTTAAATATTTTCTAGCTACTCCCATTCTTTTGTTTTTAATATTGCATCCCAGAGTTTTCCTACGGAACAGCCAACCTTGCTACAGTCAAAATAGATTTGAGATGCTAGTCACTGTAAGGACATGTTTAACAATAAACTTTAACATGTCCTACTTTTAAATACCATACGTGCTGCCTTTATAGACAATGCCTAATTATGGGTGATTTATAAATATTTAAAAGGAAGGCTTAATCCTGTCAAAAGAAATTATTTTCACAAACACATTTTTCCACCAATGCATTTTCCATAGACGATTTAAACAGCGGCAAAATGGCTGAACAGATCTTCATGAAAGTTGGCAGGAATATAGATTAGGGGGTGTAAATGGTCCTTTTTGTTATTTGATCTGAATTTGTTCAATACTTTTTAAGTAATAAGGGACAAAAACTTAGTGATATATTCAGCCGCGGTATACCGCTTTACCTTCATGGCATACCGTGGTGCTTGGCAATGGCAAAACACAATATTATGGTTATTGAAAGCCCTCGCAAAATGACCACATTTTGTCTTTATTTTACCATGAAATATAGTTTATTATGCGTATTTAAATGTATATGAAGAAATTAGGCAGTTTAGCAAACTCTGTATAGTTAGGAAAAAGGTAGTTTTATTGATTTACATATTTAAAAAAAGTTTACAGAGTACTGCGGTACTTCCTCGAAAGTATCTAAAAAGTACAGCAGTATTTTTTTTAAAACCCAAAATAGTTATAGATGACAAAATGAAATTAGACATAATATAGGGTGGCTCTTGTGGTGTCCTGCTGGGCACATAACGGTGCAACCCTCCCACTGACCACCACCCATCCATCACAAGCGTCACCAACCTGGTGACCCTGCGAATAAAGAGGGCTGAGCACAATTGCTCTGGACCACTTCTCTAATTATATGACTAGCGTCCGTGTTATTCATTAATCACCAATGGGCCTAGGACACGACAACACTACATTTTAGATGAGGCAGACTGAACACGGTCTCTGCAGTGTTCCGGACATGTGCACGGTCACCTCTGACTGTGAGAGGGGTAGACAAAATACCACATCTTGCCGCGAGAGGAGAAGATATCGCCACACCATTGCAGCCCCCCTGGTGAGGGGGGTTTGCAGGGTAACTGCTCAACATGCCTGAGGCCGCAATCCCCATGCAGGAGAGGATAGTGCCAAAAGCAACTGCAAGCCTGATGGTGAGGAGGTGCTCTGGGTGGAAGCTGCCTCAATGCCTGAGGAACCTGCCCGGTTTGTGAAGGAGCCAGGGGAGAAAAAGGCAGACTGAGGCAAGGCAGAAGGTTTTGGGCCTGTGTAGTGCTTCCATCGGACACGCAGTGCTTGGTTGCATCCAGCCCATAGGAGATAGAGGCAGGCAGTAGGTCCCCGTTAACAATCCCCAAACCAACTGCGCTCGGGAACAGTGACATGGCAGGAGGCAGTGTGGCACTCGCAGCTGTCCACTAGCTGCCATATATATATAAAACTAAGAAAAGAATAGATAAGCAATGGACAAACAGGTGGTCGCTGCCTAGGGAGGCCGTGTGCTGCGTACCAGGCCCTCAATGCTTTACAAAAGTTCTGGTTTCTCCAAGAGAAGAAGAATACGGAGCTGCACTCTCCCCACCCAACTCAACCCAAGTACCTGCAGTAGCCGGTGCAGCCCTCCACCTCCTCCCTTGTCATAGCCAGGGCTGAAGCATCCATGTATTAAAGACCTGAGGGGGTTGCTGAGAGCACCATGCACTTGTTGGTGGTAGCATACTGCGATTACAGGCACAGGTGAGGCTTTACTAGGGGTGCTACACACCGCACGGCCTCTGGTGGTTGCCTGCCAGCACCACAGGGAGATGAAAATACTGTTTCCCTCATACTTCAACAGCCATCAGTTACTGGCATATGAGTGGAGACAGAGCACCATACACAAGGAGAGCCGCACTTTGGCCACTACTCAACAAGAGAGGTGACTCACAAAGTAGGACAGGGTGTGAGGTTGAACACACTGATCCCTGCTGACAAGTCCGGGAGCTCCCCTGAGTAGCTCACCAGCACTCACACCCAAGAGATACTTCACCCATGGAAGAGGGAAGACTACAAAAAAGGAGCGCCAACAAAGTCCTGGAAAAGGGAACATACAACACGTGGCAAGGCACCATACAGCAGCAACAAACACGAGAAGAAGTGGATTCGCAACCAACCTGATCATCAGGAAGCCAGAACTGATGCCCAGACTACAAAGACTACTAAAGAGGTCCTGTTGGCCTGTCCTGAAGAAGGTGCACACTGCTGCATCCAGATGAAGGAGACAAGACTTGAGCACTGAGAGGTCTCAGCAGCATGAATGGTAAGAAAGTCCATGATGACACATCAGGGAGAGAAAGAAGCGTGACCTGCCAGTTCAAACTGGGAAACCTGATGACTGACGAACCTCAGAAGTGAAGATCAAGAGTGGCCAATCCTGAAGGGCAGGCTAGAGAAGACTCAGGACGCAGTAACACACAAGTAAACCTGAACCAAGTCTCTGCCCTACATTTTCCAGGATAACTGCCCAAACACAGTACCAGTGGCTCACCAACCCAGAGCATCCAGGCTGAAGTATGCAGATGCCTCCACCAAGAAAAGATGTAGGTACCTGGTCACCATCACTTCCATTTGGCAGAGACCCAAGAAGAAATGCATGCGGCCATCAAGGCAAGTCACGTGTCACTGTAGTACTCTATCATTAACTTACCAACTACTATGAAAGCAACATAAGGCACATGTCTAACTTACCTTACACTTATCATTTATCTCTATATGAATTACAATGTAGTATTTCTGTTACCCGAAAAAAGGTTAATATTGCAAAAAGATCTTTATCTTTTGAGATATTTGGTTAGCTCTGAAAATAACTTTTTTTCAATTTTTCTGGATTATTTTTTTAACGAGGTCTAAATGACCAACCATAACAATAGTCTCAACAGCAAACAGGAGGGCAACACAAAAAAGGCAAAGAAAAAAACCTCAGGGCCCGATTACACGTTTGGCGGTCCGACTGTCTGACTGCCGCAGCCTCTAGCAGATCGCTGTGCCTGCCGTATTATGAGTTGTGCAGCCTGAAACTCCGCCCGTGTCAACGGCGCTCGTTCCCGCTTGTGCCGCAACGGTCTGCAATGTTGGCTATGCATACTCCGACACCGTCAGGGCTGCGTTTTCCCACCGAGCATATTACGACAGCACAGCCATACATTTGTGGATCCCAAGTCCAACGGACTACTCTCAGTAGGAAAACGGAAAATTGTGACAGGATAGTCAACAAAGTGAATGTTGTTGGTACCACCCTGAGCACACAGCAGAAAATTAGGAGGAGGTGGCATGAACTGGGGTTGAAGGTGCGTACCCTGGACTGGTGGTGGCCCTCCTAGCCACCCATTACAACTCTTTCCCTGGGAGGAGACGTCTTGGCCATCCTGCATACTAACGGCATGACAGGAATACCTGGGGAAGTGGAATCTGGTAAGTTACACTTCAAGAACTGTCACAATCCCTTAACTTCCTGATGCCTCTCAACTCTGCTATTGCTATTTTCTCATCTATCTACTAACCAGACATGCAATCCACAAAGTAGAGATGTAGGATTGTCAGTGTTAATATGGAGTGCTGCATATAAGATCAATGTGTCACATGTTGGAATGCTGTTTCTTGGTGTATAAATAGAAAATTGTCATCCCAGGACCCATCATATATGTTAAAATGTAAATGTATGGTCAATCTCAAATGCATGTTGCCACCAGGTATATAACACTAACCATTTGTTAAGTGTTGGTAATACAACATAGAAATCACTACAACTACCATGAGGCCCAGTGACTGTAATGCTAACCAAGATGCCATAGTTTTTTTGCCCCTTCTCACTTATTTGCCATGTTACAACTGATGTCCACTCATCATGCAGGTTACCATTCGTCAAGTGTTGGTAAGTTGAGATAGAAAAGCTACCACTATTACCATGAGGAACTGTGACGGTAACTCTAACCAAGATGCTATACTCATTTTGCCCCTTCTCACTTGTCTGCCATGTTACAACAGATGTTTACTCATCATGCAGGTTATCATTTGTCAAGGTTTGGTAAGTCTGCATTGAAATCACTGCAACTACCATGAGGTCCTCTGACTATAACTCTAACCAAGATGGTATACTCCTTTTGCCCCTTCTCAATTGTCTTCCATGTCACAACTGATGTTCACTAATCATGGACTATGCAATGTACATACAATGCTCTACTCATATGCCTGTCTGACTGCTTTGCTTGATGGTGTCCTGGTCTCCTCAACTGAAACAATTGATGGCATGAGTGACACCGTACCAACTGTGTGCCTCTAATATATGTAAGCCATGAAGGAAACTCAGCTGATTAGCAGCAGCAGGTGACCCGCTGACTCTGAACTGCTCACATGATGAATAATGCTAAATATACAAACAAGGTGTGTGCTTGCCTGTATTATACAAAACTAGGCCTTGAAATGGTCAAATACATGTTTTAGGACTACACCCTGTTGGTTGAAATGTTTTGGAGATGTCATCTTTATCCCTAAAGCCAAAATGCCACATATTAAGATATCAGGACATCTAATGAGATGATCAATTCTACTACATTTATTGAACGTCTCCAAATGTCTAGTAACCAACTTCAACATCACACAAATAGATTATAGTACTTCTCTTCCTATTTTGTTTCATCCTATGTCTCTATTTACTGTGACACAAACGATGTGGATATAGATATCACACTTCCACCAATAACAATGTTCTCTAATTCTCAACAGGTCGATCGGGCACAGACCCTGGCCAGAGCTTTGCCACCAAACAGACTCCTGCTCCACTCCAGGACGAAGCCCTCAGTGATGACAACACTCCTGGAGATGTGGACATGATTGTCGGTCCTGGCCCATCTGGTCAGCCTGGGCAGACAGCAAGAGTGGGGCTAACTGTGCCTACAGCAACACCTCCTACCCCAGCTGCAATAACACAGCCAACCCCTGCAATCCCAACCTGTGTACCTAACACAGTCAGTACCATCTTGTGCCCCCAAGTTCTGGATTCTGAGGTGGCTATCACCACCCTAGTCACTGAGGAACCAGGAGGCAATGGGAGGATGCAGACCCATGGGAGTAGGTTTTGTGGGAGGATAACTGTGGGCCTTCAGAGTGAGGCCCTTTGACACCCAGGCCGCCTTCACCCAAGTCCTGGGAGTCTACCTGGACTCCCAAGGTGTGATGGGCCAGATACTTACCGAAATCCAGAAAATGAAGCAGATGCAGAGGGACACATACTAGGAGGTGGCCTGAATCAACACCAACCTGGCCTTACTGGTTGGGGTGCTGCAGGAAATAAACACCACCCTCTGCAGGCCTTTTCCACCTGCATCTACCCATTCCTGTGGTCTAAGTACATCTAGGCTAACATCTGCTGCAGCCACAAAAAGGGAGGCCATGTCAGAGGAAGACATGTCTGCAGACACCCCTGTCTCAGCAGGAGCGGATCCCCCCTCCCCAAAAGGAGGGGACGTCCACCAAAAAATCCAGGAGGTAGGGATGGCAAGACACCCACCACCGCCAGTAAGAAATCTTGACCCTAATTCCCTCCTGTGAGTGCAAAACATTCCCTTGTGAACTATTCATGGTCACATTTCCATATCTGATGGGAGTAGTATGTTGGAATTTGGACAGACAATTTGGACTCTATAGCGATGGTTTCATCCACCATGACTGACATCTTCATTTTTGGTTTTCCCTGTTTAAATTTGTTTTAACACTTTTTGATATAAATCTTGTTCACTTCAATAAATGCATGTCAGCAATTCAATGTCTCCTTTTGTAACTCTCACATCTACCAATGTATATGTACTACCATGTGAACTTTACAATGCCAAAACTAGCTACTTCTGGAAGCATGGATACGTTGTATGTAAACAATGTTCATCTCTGGATCACTAACATGTGACAACAACACATACCTACAAGTATCTGGGCTGATAACATATTTATTCCATTGTTCAAATCATAGGCTGACATGATGTCAGAAACTTAGCAAATAGGACATGACTCAGTGATCACATATTCAGTTGCAGACATTCACAACATGGAAGGAAGGGATACATCCGGCATTATCCTCTACAATAGGCAACAATAAAAGAGGTCTACAGCATCAGCTGGAGCCATATTGCCTCCCTCACAAAAGGAATCCTAAACAAAAAGACACATGTCAGTATAACAGTTTATGACCACAGGGTCATTCCAATCAGGTGTTGCTTGCATTTGGTGGAATGCCATAAACAAATGAGAGTCATGTGATACAAGCAATTTGGCCTACAATGAGGAGACACATCAACAGCTACAGACAGTTCATACACAATGAGGATTTAGCCAATGTAAAGGCAGCTTTCATGATTTGGGCCCAACTCAATATTGTGTTGGATCACATGATGGCACACATATTGCATTAGGTCCAACATACCACAAGAAACAAGTTCAATGGAAGCCATGTAACTTGCATTCTATCGCTGTGCAAGCTGTCTTAGTACCGGATTTGTACTTCCAAACTCTATGACAGACATTCCCAGGACCAATCCATGTCCACTTCGTATGTCTGAACAGTATTGTATACCTGCAAATGTCACAACTCTGAAATGTCCAAATGAAGATGCCATGGGGAAGGAATGTAAAACAGACCAACATGGAGAGATTAGCTGGGAAACCATACATATGACACAAATCACATAGTCAACTTCTAGAGAGCACAGTCCAAGACAAAATTTAAAGCTAAACAAAGCTACACTAATAAAACAAACACCTATCACCAAATATTGCCAGAGCCTTAAATTCAAAGTATGAAGCATTAACATCCTCCTCACATCATCACAACAAGAATTGCAATAATAGTCAAAGTCATAACATCTCACACCATACTTACACTCAGGAGAAGAAGTTTTGAATGACATCTTGACACAAGTCCATTCCTTCCTCTTCACCACTATCATCATCATTTCGCATTTCAGGTTCCTCACCCGGTGGCTATTCATGGCCTGTGGCCTCTGCCATGTCAAGGATGTTCCATCACAGGGCAATGTTGTGGAGCATGCAGCAGGCCACGGTGATCTTACACACCTTCCTGGGTGAGTAAAGGTGCCCCCCCAGTCTTGTCCAGACATCTGAATCTGGCTTTCAGGAGCCTAAAAGCCCTCTCCACAATCGCCGCTATGTTCTTCCATGGGCCTCATTGAGGCGGACTTCCACTGATATAGTAGGATTCCTCAGCAGTGCCAACAACCATGGCCGGTTGCGATATGCTGAGTCTCCTCTAGATAGAAGATGGACAGAAGTGCAACAATGAGTTACACATTTTCAGATTATACTACCTGACATTACCCACACAAAGTTAGGACAGATCACACTTACCTATAAGCCAGGTCCTCTCCGGTAGTAGTTATGACATCAGCTGAGATATGGTGCTGTCCCTCAGTATGAAGGAATCATGTGCAGATCCTGGGAACAGGGTACAAACATTTGAGATATACAAATCCGGTAAGTAGACAACTTGCACGTTGATAGAATGGAAGTGCTTCCTGTTGCAGTACACTTGACCCCTGGCTTGCGGTGGTACTAAGGCAATATGGGTGCCATCAATGGATCCAATCACATGTGGGATGTGACCAATTCTATAGAATTCACCCTTCACAGTGGCTAAATCCTCACTTCTTTGGAACTGGTTGTAGCTGTCCATGTGTCTCAACATTGCTGTAAGCACCTCTTTGAGTACACAACAGAACTTTGGTTGTGACATACCACCAGAAATAGCGACAGTGAATTGAAAGGAACTTGTGACCAGAAAATGCAATACTGACATGAGTTTCACAATTGGTGTGATAGATGTAGGATAAGTGATGTGAGGTAGGAGGTCAGGCTGTAACTGATAATATAAATCCAGTATTGTTTGACAATTCAAACAAATTTTCTGGATCACATGCCTTTCTTTCATGGTCTGAAGGTCTGGAAATAGGAGATACACTGGAGCCCGGCGTTTCCTCCCTCTCCCAGGGTACCAATGTGAAGAGTAAAAATAAAATTGTACATTGGTCACAGTGTCCAGAGTAACATATGTGAAGAGTAAGGAAAAAGTCATGTGACAAAACAGAACAGCTTCATGAAGCATTACACATATTTCACATCATCATTGTCTACAATTAAACATCCACCAATAATCCCCACAGGTCTGTAACAGAACTGTGCACATCATCAATTCAAAAAAGTTAAATTTGCACTTTATTAAGGTTTTCATGACATTTCATGTGAAATACCACAAACTGCAGTGTACAGTGCACCACGCACATTTTGCCTATATGCATAGTAATACACTACACAGAGGATGATTTTGTACTGGAAATGACATGTGAATGGAGTTTTTCAAATGTAACCATGTTAGGCCTCATTTGTAGTGATGGTGACACACTTAACGGTCACAATTACTTTCTTTCTTACTACTATGGAGTGGTCCCAATATAGGACAATCCTGTAATGGATTATGAGGCACTGTACTTTGTGGAGTGAACATCAGCATTGTAATGTGTGATAATCTCTATATTGTACTTGCCTTACATGCATAGATATATGCATGTCTACATTACATAGCCTATCATGATTTTCCACATCACATCACGGTATATGTGCCAAGATATGTATAGGTTTTACACCATGAGCCGTATCTGTATACTGTTAGGAGCATTTAAGGATGATGTTAGTCATGTGTACAGTCCTACAGATCACTCAGCCCATATCAGGCATAGCAAAACTATTGTCTGGGAGGTAGCTGTACCTAAAATCTCACTATAGGGGGTTGTATAAGGAGGAATTATTACCATCAACGGTACCACTCCAAAAGATCAGAACTCACACAAAGGTAATCGGATGGTGCATCTACACTACTCACCAGATCTATCTTGTGAGGGTAGAGGGACAGACGCACACATGTGTAAAGACAAGAACCCTCACTCACCAGAAGGTGATATGCTTCATCATTGGGTTCCCTCTTGCACACTGGGACCACAAGGTACCCAGTGTGGGCTACAACTCCCCCGTAGGAGAGGAGCGTGAGGTGTTTTATGTCATCCAATGAGAGTTTTAGCGAGGGGCAGAGTGCAAAAAAGTTTTGGGAAATGTGGGTTTAAAACTATCTCCTGGTTGACAAAGTCAATCCTTTATTCCTGTCACCAGTGGATAGGTTAAAAACAGCTAAGTGAAAATAGGGATATGGATGTTCCCTCTTAGGATCTGGTCAACATGTTTCTGCCTTGCTTGACCAAAAGGTTCTTGGCATTCTTCAGGACCATTCGCTTCATCACTCTGCTAGATAAATGTGAATAAATCATAAGAAGAATTAAGAAAATACCATACTTGACTGGTATGGCATTGATCAGTGGTACCAACTTGTAGTCAGGTCCACACTCTGTAGGGACATAAGAACACACATCAAAATACAGTATGCAAATCAAAACGTCCCATTCTCTATAAACCACCAGTGTCTATTCACCATCACTGCAAAAGTGTATAATTGTAAATAAAAACAAGCAGTTGTGTGCAGTCTCACCAAATGGAGACTACTAGTCTACATCCACCTTCATCAGTTCTTTAGTAGCAGGTGTCAGGACTCTAAAGGTATAAAAAGTACAGTAGCACGTCATCAGACAAAAAGATGTAAACTAGATTCTAGCCACCTCCTCCTTTAAAACACTCAACCTCCTTTCTTAAATCAATAGGACCTGATGCGTCCTATTTACGTATCATTAAAATACTCATGTAGGGCAGTGTGAAGTAGTGTGTACCAGGGCATCTGCACTACACTAGTCAATTCGTCCTGATTGTCTCGGGGGCCCATAGTATATATGGGGGTTAGTGTCACCTACAAAAAATGGTAGTGTCCTAGTTAGTGAGACAACTCTTGGCGCCACACCTAGCTCAACTGAGTTATGCTAGAGCCAGATTGCAATCTTATGATGCTCAAATAGAGTGCAAACATCTGTGTGATACCAGGATGTGGTATCAGTGGGAAACCCGGTGTACTATGCTGCTCTAAATGCATAAAGTATAGATGATGCAAAGGCAGCAGTACTCTTATCGTTCCCAAAGGTTTGTACTATGGCAATCGGGTTATAGCCGAGAAAGTTTATGGAGTGCACTACTAACATGAAACAGTCATATGAAAATATTTGGAATAATAGTGCCGCATACTTGAGAAATAAAAACTGGTAGCATTTGTAATGGCCGACCGTGTGGTGGATCCGTTGTAGTAATATAGGTAAACTCCAGTGCTGGCTGTGTGTGCTCACACTGCCAAAAATGAAGGAAGAGCGCTCTCCGATCAGGAAATATATACGGAAGCGCGTCTCTACAAACATGCAGGGCTTGAAAAGCACGTGCGGTCATACCCACAAGGATATTAAGTGTACCGCTGGGCTCGTGGCACGTGTGCAAACCATAGGGGCATGAGAAGTGCGTGCGGTCGGGCATCCCGGGCGCATCTGACTCGTAAGTTAGAATGCGGAGAAAGCATTACGATGCACGCGCTCCTTAATAGCAGGTGTCGCGCAATAAGATCTCGAGTAAATACGGAAGCGTGTCTAGGAACTAAGGGGCATCTAAAACAACATGTGTGGTAGTCCCTAAAGGGCATATCCAAACAACCTGATATGTGTGCAAACATGCGGAGTACGGGTAGACAGGCATATACAGCGTATCTGAATCGCTGTTAAGATTACAAGATAAACATAGCGGGGCACGCGCACCCTAGGTTGCCTTACCTGATTCTCCTGTATCTGCCACCAATGTAAAGGCTGAAGGGGGAGAACAGGTTGCATCCGCATTGTAATTATACAGATGACCCGGAGATGACGGATACTGTTTCCGATTCGCGAGGCTTCTGGGTAAAGTAGTTCCCAGTAGGAGAACCACTGTTTCTTCTGCCCAGAGTGTGTTACACCTGACTAGGTGAAACAATTCCATACTAGTTTCAATTGTAAGTGCCCTAAAAGAGGTACAAGTGAAAACCAATGTTCACAGGGTGTGGGCATGTAGTATTGGACTAGAATGTTGTGTACGATGACCCGTAGTGAGTGATGTATGACATCTAACTAAACTCAGGAAATTACTATCGGCATAGTATGTGAGTTCATCAATGTGCATATCTTACTATCATGGTTATTTATGGACACCAAATGCTTAGAAAAACTGGAGAGCTGCCTAAAAAAACTCCTGTATGCCAACATAGATGTAGTGGGAGAAACACCTCCATGTAGTGGTAATGGTAGACAGACCTGTTAAGGGTCATATGATGACTGTAATCTTGCTCTGCTGCACTATTCAAGAGCTGTGTGTGGGAAGGTGACTACCCTTGTACAGATGTATACCTAATCCACTTAGTGAGTGCGCTACAGTGAACACCAAGGGATGTCATCATTTAGTCCTAGAGTGTGACTCTTGGTTCTGAACACCCATTGTTGCTCTCTTCTGAAGAGGACTCTTTCCAGTGGACCCATTTGTGTGTCATTTCTGGGTTTGTCACCCACGAGAGATCGTCCTCTCTATGGGACATTTCAATATAGTGTCTCATCAGTCGTGTGTTTGATTTTTTACACCGGATCGAACTGTGGTGTTCTACAATTCTGTGTTTCACCTTCCGTGTGGTCATCCCAATATACTTAAGTGAACAGGGACATGTGATCATATAAATCACACCCCATGAGTTGCAATTAGTGTGGTTATTCAATTGCCAAGGTGTTTGTAAACCTAAGTCTAGTTGTTTAGTGTGCTGTGTAAATGGGCATACTGAACAGGACCCACATGGGAAATGCCCTACCACAGGTGATCCACTCCAGAGTGATAGTTATCTCTCCTGTGTCTGTCTACATTTAGGTCTTGTATGTACCAGTAAATCCCTGAGGTTGTTGCAGTGCTTAAGAGCGAAAAGTGGTTTCTCCAGAGTCAATGTTCCTGTGTTCAAAATATGCCAATTCTTGTTTATACACTTTTTGATGTTGTCTGTCAGGTTGCTGAATGTGGTAGCACACACTATTCTATTGGTTTTATCTTTGTGGTGTGTCTCAAGGAGAGCCTCCCTGTTATTATTACGTGCTCTCTTGGCTGCTCCCTGCAAAGATGGTCAGGATATTGTCTTGCCTGTAGCTCTCTGCTTAGATTAACTGCATGTTGTTTGTATTTGGATACTTCAGTGCAGTTTGCATTTGTAGTGATGGTGACACACTTAACGGTCACAATTACTTTCTTTCCTACTACTATGGAGTGGTCCCAATATAGGACAATTATGTAATGGATTATGAGACACTGTACTTTGTGGAGTGAACATCAGCATTGTAATGTGTGATAATCTCTATATTGTACTTGCCTTACATGCATAGACATATGCATGTCTACATTGCATAGTACCTATCATGATCTTCCACATCACATCACGGTATATGTGCCAAGATATGTATAGGTTTTATACCATGAGCCGTGTCTGAATACTGTTAGGAGCATTTAAGGATGATGTTAGCCATGTGTACAGTCCCACAGATCACTCAGCCCATATCAGGCATAGCAAAACTATTGTCTGGGAGGTAGCTGTACCTCACAGATCCCTTCAGAGTACCACACAACCTTATGGACTCATATTAGGTGGGCTGAATATTCACTTTATGTACTGAATTGCTGGAAATGTGAGGTTTGTGTGGGATCAGTATGCTCAGC
The DNA here is from genome assembly GCA_963921515.1 of Calotriton arnoldi. Lineage (NCBI taxonomy): Eukaryota > Metazoa > Chordata > Amphibia > Caudata > Salamandridae > Calotriton > Calotriton arnoldi. Next base: position 563,466 of record CAWUFW010006949.1, on the reverse strand, counting down.
CTGCAGAGAGCAAGGCCTGACAATGAGTTGTGGACAGTCTGGGCCATGGCCCAGGCTGGGGCAGAGTTACTGTGGAAAGACAACTGATGCACAGAGTATTCTACCTGTAGACCTGCAGATCCATGGATATTCCCAGTATGAGTTTTCTTTACCACTGGTAGCCCTGATAGCTGTTACATGGACTATATTTGGAATGGTGACTGAGGTAACCCCCTGACCTGATACTTCTTTCCATTGACATTGGTAATGTGTGTCTTTCACTTATGACAGCCCCCTTACGTACAAAGGTCTAATGTCACTATTTCATAAGTCATGCTTCAACTGCACGGGCCTATTGCACATGTGACACATGAACAGTGTAGATGGTTGGTTACTTCTGAATAGATTTTAAAATGTGATTCATCAGCTTTGTGACATTAAATCCAATCACACAACACATACAATGGTATGTTGAACATCGTCCCTGTTACAGTGCCACATATGGCAAAAGGTGTGTCCTGTGATGGCAGTACATACCACACAAACGTATTCTTATGTAGTATGATATCCCAATGAGGAGTCCACATGTTAACACATTCCCCAGAGAGGAAGTTCTCAGTGAAACACATGCCAGTCATTTCATTGCGACATTAGTCTTAGGATGTTGTGTGTACTATGGTACTTGGCTCTATGGACCATCTACATCAAGTCAATGGGCCTGGCAGTAAAGGTGTCTGTACAGTCATGCACAAGTAGTTTACCCTTCAGAAGGTTAAAATTGTGTGTTTTGTGTTTCATGGAACCTCACATCACATCCTTCCCTGAGGATAGCGCTGGGCTGCATGATGTTCGTGGGCTGGCTCAGTCAGTGTACGTCATGAACAGGGTTGAGGTGAGTCAGCAGATGACGACAAAAGTGTGTATTCATGCTTTAGTAATGCTTAGCATGTGACATTTACACATGTATTGTGTTGACTATTGATGAATGTTTGTGCTAGGTGTCAACAAAATGTGTATCAACCATACAGATATCATAAAACTTCCAGTTACAATCTGTTTCTACATCATTTGCATCCATACAAGTCAACACCCATCAGAAGAAAAACATTTGGAGAGCCATCGCCCGGAAGGTGCAGACCCTGGGGGTCTTCAACCGGCATAGCATCCACTGCAGGAAGAGGTGGAAAGACCTGAGGCGCTGGACACAGAAGATTGTGGAGGTACAGCTGGGGAAGTCCTCCCAACGTGGAAGGGTCACGCACCGGACCCTGATCCCCCCTAATGGCTCGCATACTGGCAGTGGTGTACCCGGAGATTGATGGGTAGTTGAGGGCCCAACAGCAGCGACAATTGGGCGAGTCCTGGCCAGAGTCATACATGCTACATTTGCCAACTTTGCGTGTTACAGGCAGGCATTTTCCAAACAATATTGGTGATGGCCCATGTGCCACACACAAGATAAGTAGTTTTTTGTGTTGGCTTGGTAGTAGGGACCTGCTGCTGTGCTGGTCCCTTTTGTCTTTCTGACCAGGAACACAGCAGAGTCCTGTCCACATCCAATTTTCTTTTTTGAGCAGACACCTGGCTGAGTGAAGTGAGCAATCGTCTCATGTTATTCTGGGTGACAATTGTACCACACAGGCAACTTTGAGGAGTGATGTTCCCTCACTATTGCCTCTCAAGTGATGGTGGCACTATTACATGACATGACATACTGTGCACAGTTCATGCAGTGACTGCACAACACTTCCCATTAGTAAGTACTGGTAATACATTGAAATGAGTGTGCAAACATCACTGGTGCCATCAGCATTAGTGCCTACATGTTGGCCAATGTACATTTGCCAGTTGATGGTTCATCTGCAATAGTGTTTCAAAACACTCATTCACTGACTGGTGACATGCATAACGGAGTGTGATGTCGAACTGTAGAGATCATATTTGAGTGTCTACGCTCATCCTTACAAGGTAATCTAAGTTTGCAATAATTAACACACATTTTGTAGGTTCTAGTGAATGTGAACATACTTTTGAAATGAGTGAGAACTGGGGAAGATTCTTAAAGGGTTTTGATCCCATCGCTCCTGCAGTGTATTATATTCCTGGAAAGAATACTATTTATAGATTACCAAGAGGTTGGTGTGGAAGTTGTAATATGGAAATAGTTTTTCTTTAGATTTATCATGTTAAAGATTTTGAAAGTGAAGTCAAAAATGAGAATGGGAGAATGAAGAGAGGTGCAAGTGCAAGTGAGATAGTAGGTGATTTTTTTGAAGTTTAATACCTTTAGTAGGAGTAGCATTAAACTCACAAAAAATTACAACTTTCTTCTGTAGTTGATAAATTAGCAACCAGTACAGCTGGGGGTTTTCTGTTGTAGATGTAAAAATGATTTCAATAAGATCAATGATGATTCAAAATTGATTTGCTCTTGATATCCTTCTCCGAAAGAGAGCGGAGTTTGTCGATTATTAAAGGTCCAACATTGTTGCACCTACATACCAGACAAGAGCAGAGACTTAGAGAGTTACATCAAAAACATTACTGACTTAAATGAGGATTTAAAGGATTTGAAAGCAGATGGTGCATGAGAAACTATAGTTAAGGGATTGTCAACTGTTAGTAACTGGTTCGGTAACTTAGGAAACTGATTAATTAATTCCATCTTGCGACCTTTAGTGGCGATCTCCCCGTGCATAATTACTTATGATATTATCTATCAAATTTTGCAAATGAGGAAAGGACAAACAATTAGTGAAAAGAATGAAAACTGATCTTGAACTAGAGGATGAACAATGTAAATATTATGATGAAATGAAAATTTTAGAAGAGAGTAGACGAAAGAGGTTAAAAACAACAAACCCAAAATCTGTGATGAGATCTGATGAGTAGATATTGTGATAGCTTGATTCGCCATCAGAGGGAGCTTGACAAAGGGAAATATTTTAAAACACTTCACACTACACATATATCAATTTTGACACAAAAACCTGAATGTGCGCATGGCACATGTTGAATGAAGTAATACAGCAGTTGAGACAAGTTATGTAACAGCATCGTAAAAGCATGCTTGAAAGAGTTAAAGAGAACATTCATTGTGAAATGGTTATAATGTTATTAATAGGTTTTCATAACAAGATTACTCATGAAATTATATTTTATTATTCATTTACTGATGAAACCTAATGAATCTAATGACGAGGCCTAACATTTCTATTTTCTTTCATTGACATAAATTATGAATAGATTGTCGTGCAATTATGCAATACAATTAGTTAGGAATTTGAAACCTACAGATGTGTTAATAGAGACCCTGATTATTATAGAAAATATGAAATGATTTTAATAAAATGATTTTTAAGAATAATTTGCATGTATGGATGTTGAAAATTGTGGCAGTAGACCATTGGGGAAAAAGTTATTATTATTCCCTTATTATGAAAAGATGATTTAATGCATTATATTTGATTCTTAATGAGTTTTATTTGTTTAAAGCTGACATATGCATTTTAGGTTTTTAAACATGCTCTTTCCTAAGTTGCATTTTTCCTTAGCCAAGTACAACGGTCCTTTGGCATTTCTGTAAATTTTGCATTATTTGTGCTGTACATGTTTCATCCTATGTTTAAACGATATTCTTTTAAAGTCCACTCAAAAATGCCTTGGTGGGAAAGTCAATTCTAACCTGATGCCATGTCTGGTACAGTGTATATTCTTACCGTTGACAAACCTGTGAGGCCCGTAAAGCCAGTTCTTTTTCATAAAGATCATGGGTAAGTATGCAGGAGTAATTAAATGTATTTGGTGACTACATATGTAAACTAATCATGTGATGGACTGACTAGTGGAGTGATACTACAACACTAATGTGTCATAAGGACGATAAAAGTAGAAACCCCAAAGGAGGGGCAATGCTTTTTGATTTTATCTTTTAATGCAACGCCATACCTTTCTTTTTCAAAGAAGCATCACTTTTATTTTTTATTTTATTTGGGAGAGATGTATGAACGGTTTTCCTATGATTGTATAACCATCCTTTAAATCTCTATTGTGGACTGCTTCTTTGATAATGCTGCTGCCTTTATACAGTTGACTTGGAATCCTTCTTTGCCGAACTAGCTGTTTTTGCTTCATATTCCTTTTTGTTCATGCTTATGGACTCGCCCTTAGAGGAATTTAATTTGATCCCATTTACCATAAATTGCTTTAGAACCTTTTGATCTTGCTAGAGAAACGAACTGCCCTTCTGCTTTTAATGGTGACAGGAATATGTAACCTGTGATTGATGTCTATTTATAAGAATCCTTTTTGAAGATCGAACCTTGCCTAAATGTGTAGTCTTCTACTACATGCTTTAATATTCCTGACTGAAATGCTCGAAAGATTACTTATTTGTATTGATTATGGATCATTAATATAATAACCAAACTATCTAAATTGCCTGAATCTATTTTTGTGTCCTGATGGTATTTTCATAGAACTGTGTGTTATTTCTACTTAGGTTAAATGCGTTGTAGAGAAGATCAGCTAATCTTTTCGGAATATCATTTTATGCTTCTTTTATTTTGTGTAGCAGAGCATCTTGAATGCATAATTCTGGTTAGACTTATTTTCTTTAGGAGATTGGGTCTTCCCATTGCCGTATTTTATTTTTACAGCATGGTCCCGAGAGTGGTGTATTTGAACATTATTTCAAACGTATGAGTTAGTCACCAATTATTGGTCCTCACTGAATAACTAATTCTGTGTTTTGGACATCCTAATTCACACTGCCCCTATCGGTGGAGAAAGGTCCATCAGAGGATCATTCACCTCTGTGGCAAGGGTAATGCTGTGATCTGTCTAACTGTATAGGGCCCAGTACGATTAGAGGAATAAAAGAGGAAGTAACGGAAGTAATAGATAAAACCTAAAAACATTTATAACCACTTCCGCTGGATCAGCATCATAGGCGTTTGGTGAGTTGATACAGGAGCAACAGCAACCTCTGATAGGTACAGGATTATGCACATTCAGATGTAAAATGGATTTAGAAATGCACTTGCTACTTAACTGGTGGCCTGTTCAGTGACAATAGAGCGGGTGGTATGTTCTGTCCGTTTAATACCCATGATCGTGTCACATAATTCTGCACACTGTATACCTTGCCCAATATTTTGGAAGTGCTGCATTTGAAGATATAATTGCTTTAGTCAAAGTGGAAGGGCAAAGCTGCAAGCACAAAGGGGTTACATGAAACAGCAGCATAGACCTAGTCACAGTAAGAGAACAGAAGTGGAAGAATTCTAGCTTGTCTTTTTTCTATGTTATTTACAACAGAACATTTGCATGAGAGACTGAAAAGACTGTGAGGTAGTGCTTTACTTCCACACTTCGCTGACCGATATAAGCAATGGGTCTCAGACTTACCTTTAATATAAAGGCTGTGTTGTAATTTTTCTATACTAGTGTTGCAGATCTGAAAGTGATCTAACCTGTTGAATACAACAGACACCTGAGCTTTCAGCATTCAAATTATTCTCAGCACCATTAAAAAGATGTTTCTGGGAGGTGCATAAATGAGCGTAGGAGGAGCAAAAACAAAACAATATAACACTCATGTACAGCGGTAGGGTATTGCATGCTATTTAACAGGTGTTACACACACACAAAAACAAACTTACAAGGGAAAGGTGCAAGTAATGCCATATCTACTTTTGGAGTTTATTATAACAGCTTCTAGTAAGTATTGGTACATTGACCTCTGTGTTCACCACGATAGAGATTCAACCTACTCTTTGCTCCATGTAGAGTACGAGGCCCAGCAGTTTAGGCAGGACGACTCTTTTAGGTCTGGCGTCAGCGAAGAACATTTGATTTTGCAAAAACATATGTATAATATATTTACATACAGTGACTTTCATCCACCACTCTTCATCCATTGGTCTGTTGTTCTGTCATTCACATTTTGCTTCCACCCTCAACAGAATATAACATGGGGCAGTGGATCAGCCTACTTAAACCACTGGTTAATTTCACTTTGAGTGAATGTATTTTGCTCTCTCACAAGGAGCACATCTGCACAGAAGCTAGTTCCATTAGTGCCAGTGTTTTTACTTTTTAATTACTCCAGTGTAGTCTTTGTGTTTAAAGCCTGATGTGATAGCAGGATGCTTCTGATGAACATTTCATCTTTATCTGATCGTATCTCCTGCTAATGCTGTTGCAAATTCCTTTTGGGGTATTTTGCTTTCTGACTGCTGTTATTTCACAGCATACCATATTGTGTCCATTTGAAATTATTCTGTTTTAAGTTAACCTCTTTTTACCTTTTTTATTTTTGTCCTTTCTTTCCTTCTTTTTCTTTCCTTTTTTTCTCTTTCTTTTGTTCTTTATAGGTTTTGCCTGCACAGTGCTTGCGCTGTGCTTGTGAAATCTATCGTATTAAATATAAATCTTAAAAGGGTCTTGCATCCCGTCCTCGCTTGTCATTGGTACGCGTGCTTGCCACTTACTTTTCCTCTGTTTCCATTGGCTGGTGCCTGTTGTTTCTCGTGTGCTTCTCTTATCAGTCTCCCGAGGCCCAAGTACTGTTTTCATCCACTTGAGGAACTTTTTTATGTTTTGTTTGCCTGCACAGCGCTTGTTTTCTTGTGTCCTTCCCTTGTAGGACTGGTGAGGTGTTGCATTAGCCCCTCACAATACAGATATTACTTCAGGTATGTGTAAATGCCAGTGGTTCTGTTATTATTTTTCTTACGGTTGTTGAGCGACTGTTTACTTAATTAGCGACTGCGGTGGTGCTGCTTTCTGTGTTTACTTTTATGTTCACGGCGGAGGGGTCAGCACGTCTTGTGTTTTGTTTTATTGTGGCAGCTGCAGGGGTGCCACGTTGCTGCATTGGCTTTGTTGCAGTGCTTCAAGTGTACATTTCATTTTAAGTGGCTGCGGAGGTGCAGCTTTCTGTGGACTGTGCTGCTTGTGCGTTCACCATGAGCTGCGCGGTGTACCTTACGTGCAGTGAGTGAGCGCATGTGTGATTACAAGGCTTCTCTTGCCTCAGAGTGCTCTTGATGGGGGAGAATAGCCTTTCAGTGTTCTCCCGATCTGCCTGCTTCAACATGATGGCCTGACTGTTCCATTTCTATTTTGTTTGCCTTCACAGCGCTTGTTTTCTTGTGCCCTTGTAGGGCTGGTGAGGTGTTGCATTAGTCCCTCGTGATACAGACATTACTTCAGGCATGTGTAAATGCCAGTGGTTCTGTTACTATTTATCTTATGGTTGCCAGGGCACTGTTTACTTAATTAGCAGCTGCGGTGGCGCTGCTTTCCACATTTACTTTTTTTTTTCACTGCAGCGGGGTCGTTTCGTCTTATGTTTTCTTTTATTGTGGCGGCTGCGGAGGCACTGCATTGCCACATTAGCTTTATTTCAGCACTGCCAGTGTACACTTCATTTTAAGGAGCTGCGGAGGTGCTCCTTTCTGTGTACAGGTACTACTTGTGTGTTCACCATGAGCAGCGCTGTGTAACTTACGCGCAGTCAGTGACCACGTGTGTGGTCAGAAGGCTTTTCTTGCCTCAGAGTGCTCCTAGCAGGAGAGAAATGCCTTTCTCTGTTCTCCTGCTCTGCATGCATCAACATGATGGCCTACGGTGGCGCTGCTTGGTGCTTAGGCGGTGTTTTGGCCAGTCTTGACCTCATGCAGTTGCGGTGCACCACCAGGGTTCTAAGCCCACTTCCGTTGGGTTACCTGTGGGAGGACCCATGAGGCCTCCTTTCTGTAGATATTCAACCTCTCATACTGGTGGGAGGCATTGCTTAATTGTACTGGGGCCAAGCGCCCTTTCCTGGGTGTTTTGAGGTTACTTTTAGCTAGCAGGTCTCTTTTTATAGCTCCCAGGTGGCGAGGGTAACCAAACTGGGCATTAAAACATCACAGAGGTCTTAAATGGTGAAATCCGAGTGAGCACGTCGTCGCTAAATGTCTGCAGGCAATTGAGGTTAAAATAAATCTGTCCTAGTGGTCGAAGTAAATGTTATATTTGCAATGACTGGTCGGAGTAAATGCCTTTTTTGCACTAGAGGGACGATGCAAAAGAGCATTCAATGGTTGCAGAATTAATTAATTATTTAACAATGTATTTACTTATTTAGAATTAAGTATTATAAAAATGTATTCTGCTGTACAACACTTACATACCCATCACCTACTCTCAGACACCGCTCGCCCTGGACACGCACCCACCATTTACTCTGTACAGTCACCCTGACATTGTGCTGGCAGTCAGATACTGCTCGCCCCCTACTAACACAGGGTTGACGCTGCACTCACAAACCATTGACATACCTCTCACCCAGCACTCACATTCCTCTCATCCTCCACCCACATCTCTTACCCTGAACTCAAACCGCTCATCCTGCACTTATACTATTGACATCCCGCTTACCCTATACTCGCGCTCTTCTTACCTTGTACAGGCTAACAATTCTCATTCTGCACTGAACACACATCAATCACTATGCATTCAGGCACTTTCATCCTGCCATCAGACACTTTTATCAACCTTCATTCATGCACTACTCACCCTCCACAGAGAGCACTCACACCACTCTCCCTGCACTCATTCACTGCTCCCAGACCCCTTATTATTAACCCCATAGGCAAAACCGAATGCATTTACCAATGCTTGTTTTTCAATCTTTCTTTTGCCTTTTTTCATTCTTGCCTTCTTTTGTTCTTGCCTTTTTAATCAATTTTTCTTTCTCTCCGCATTCTCTCTTTCCTCCTTTCCTTCTTGCCTTTCCTTCTTTCTTTCTTTCTTTCTTTTTTCTTTCTTTCATTCTTTCTTTCTTTTTCTTTCTTTCTTTTATTCTCCCTTTTCTTGTCTTTCCTTCCTTTTTTCTTTCCCTCTCTCTCTCTCTCTTTCCTCCTTTCTTTCAATTTCTTTCTGTCTCTTTCTTTCCTTCTATTCCCTTTGCTTTTTCTTTCTCTCTTTCCCCTCTTTTTCTTGTTTGTTTGTTTGTTTATTTCACTTCACTTTCTGCTTTCTTTCTCTTTCCTTTCTTCTTGCCTTCTTCCTTGTCTGCCTTCTTTCTTGCGTGCTTTTTTGATTGCCTGTTTTCTTTCTTTCTCTCTCTCTTTCTTCCTTTCTCCAAGCAGTGCCAGAATTATTGACTTTTTTTAAGACTGTGTTAGCCAAGATCTTTTGATTTTACTAAAATTATGTGTATACTATAATTTCTTATAGAGGTTTTCAGCCAGACTCCATCCATTAGCATGTGGCTGATGTCATTCACATTTTTGTTCCACTCACTCCAGCATGCATTACGAGCAATGTATCAGCCCATTCAGCTATTGGCTGACATCACCACAAGTTACAACATGCTTCCCTTTCACAAGGAATACATCCACACACAAAGAAGTTCCCTTCAGTGCCATGGAGTAGTATAGCATTGTGTGTGTGGGTGTTTTTTTTAGGCCCAAAAACTTTATTGCCTGTTGCTAATTATTCTTCGTTAGATTGAAGAGAGACCAGCATATTTCCAAACTATAAAGTTTTGCTAAACAAAACAAGAATTGCCAGGAGCCTGGCATCCAACGCCAGATCTATTGGCTTTACCAGTGCTTGTTTGGAGTGGGATTAAATTGGCTCGAATTGAGTCATCCAATAAAGTGAAGGAATGCATCTCGTATATCTTCAGTAACTGACAATGCAAAGTAAATATTCCCATCAGAACTTTTTTTTTTATTGCTCATTAGTACCGCATTTAATAAATGTTCACACCATTTGAATAGTGAGATGCTCAAAAAAGGATATTTAAACTATTTAACTTTGGAGCAGTTCATGGAAGTATGACGTGTGCAGTTCACCAGAGGCTGCATTATGGATTGGGTACACTGCCCTAAGGTCTGTGTCACGGCGGACCAATAACAAGGTGCGCCGGACGCAGACCAGGGCAGTGTGCCCGTTTACAATCAATCACTGCCCCCAGTGCAGCTATAAATTCACAGCTGCCCAGTGGGCAGGCATTAGTGAAAAATAGAGCGAGTGTCTGAAGCAGTCACTTTGGGGCATATTATCAACGGCCAGCGATAATTATCGCTGGCCGTGCTTAGCGATAGATATCCTATCGCTGGCTATCTCCGGAACTTATCGCCCTTGTAGCGCGTTATTAACAACACGCTTCTCCAGGGCGATAAAAATTCCAGAGATAGCGAGGTTATCGCCGTTTTGCAGGGAACATCGCTGGTTTTCCAGCGATGTTCCCTGCAAAACGGCGATAACTTGCTGATACGACCCTGTGGTCGTATCAGCACAATCCACCCCTATGTTAGGGATGGCTAAGTCGGGATAATAGCAGACGTTAGATTTTGGCGAAAACGGCCGTTTTCGCCAAAATCTAACGTCTGCTATCATCCTGTGGGCTGCCTTGTAAATATCGCGATGTGCACATCGGCGATATTTACAACGTAGCCCATCTGGGGTACGCCAGTAACGCCCACCTTGCATCTCATTAGAGATGCAGGATGGGCGTTATGGGAAAGGGCGATAGGGCAAGGATTCACGCGATAGCGTGACCTTGCTAATACAGCGATAAAATTATCGCCGCTTTTCGTCTGAAAACAGACGCTAAAGCGGCGATAATTTATTATCGCCGGCTTGTTAATATGCCCCTTTGTCTTTTACAATGCAGGCGGCACCCTGCCTGCACTTTAAAGGGCAACAGAAATCCCCCTACAGGTGGTGAAGCCACTCGCTGGAACGGTCCATGAGACCCTCTTTTCATCCCTTGCCGGTGTCGCTCTCAGGATTTTGACTTTGTAGCCTACAGTCAATGCTGCTCCCCGGCAATTTTTTTTACCTGTGACACTGAGTCCATAATGCAGCACTAGTGCAAGGGTAAAGTGTTTCCCCTATTTGCATAGCAGCATGTACCAATGCAAATGAGGGATTGCCCCTTAAAACTGCACCAAGACTATATGTGCACCAATACTATTTGTATTACAGAAGGGTTCAGCTGTGCCCCCTCTGTAATACTACGGTGTCCCTGGGGAGCAGAAAGCAGGCAGACACGTCATTTGCACCCTCGGAGAACTAAGTTTAATTATAAACTTACCAGGACCAGATAGCAAGATGATAAAGCCGCAGTGGAAAGAGATGTGAATTTTAGTTCACAGGCTATTGGTTTGGTGATAAAATTGCTAGCCAGTCTTAGGCCTCTGATCGCACAGTAATGTACAATGGTCAGCAGATCTGTGTGCCCCTGTATGCTACCATAATAGATGAATAAGAATAGTCATGCACCGAGGCCGTTCTGAAGAGGTGGTCTCCTGTAGCATGTAACAACTCTATGGTTCTACATGCACATAGAGAACATTCCATAGTGAGGAGCCATGCATATAAAGAGCACTGACTCCAAATAGATAGCTTGTTTTGAGTGATCAACTTCATATGTCTGGGTGTCTGATGACCCGGAAAGACTGTACAAGGGTATTGAAGGGAGTGGCATGACAGACTATACAAGCGTATTGAAGAGAGTGGCATGACAGACTATACAAGGGTATTGAAGGGAGTGGCATGACATAGACTACACAAGGGTATTGAAGGGAGTGGCATGACATAGACTACACAAGGGTATTGAAGGGCGTGGCATGACATAGACTACACAAGGGTATTGAAGTGAGTGGCATGACATACCTTTTTGGTGCCGCGTAAAGCCACAAACTGTGCTGCTTCCATTATGGGAATCCAGCGAAGGGTTATCGAGTGAGTCATTATGTCAACCATGGCAGCCTGGTTCTGCAAGGGAAGACTGGTGAGCTCCTTTATGTGAGGCTAATGCACATGGCTTTGTAGGAATGTAATTAAGCCTGGAAATCCCAACTGCAAAATAAAGCTGGTAAGACAGTTGTCATAAAAGGAATGTTCCACATATCAGAGGTATTTGTATATTTTTTAAATATGTCATGGCATTTTGATCCAGCGAGCTGTACATAAGAATAAGAAAAGCAGTAGAATAGATTAAAGAATAGCCAACTTTTAGTCACTTGAAACAAGGTTGGTTGTATGACTTAGGGAGATATCAGAATTTTTTTAAACCATCATTAGTTTGATGCACTCCTGTTGTGAACGGGGAGTTTATTTCTTAATTTTGACAATAAGAGGACAAATGCATGAAATCGAGATGAAGCACATGGGGTTCTTGGAACACCAACAAAATTGACTAGCACAGCAGAGAGCATCACTGGAAGCTAATGAACATAAATAAGGTGGAGCCAGTGAAAGAAAACATCTGTACATGAGGCAGAAGAAGGGGAACCTACATTGAAGACGCACATGGAGTCAGCAAAGTTGAGCAAGAAAAGCAGAGATGTGTGCATGATATCGAAGAGAGATTAAAAGAACACAATATTCTGTATAATCTGGAGTGCAACAGTGATATATTTGCCAGCGCCATGTAGAAAGTAATTAAGACAAGAAAGAACAAGAGTTTGAAGCAGATGTTTTAAAGGGAGGCAAAAGTAAGTCATCTAGATTTCGACGGGTGAGAGACAGGCAGGAACTTGAGCTTGGAGGTCAGCAGGAAAGTACGGTATGGTGAAGAAAATCTGGGACTAATCCTAATATAAGTGTTACTCTATCCCAAAGGTGGATGTAATAGGATATGTAATATGTAGTACAATATTATACAGCATTATAGGGGAGAAAAAGTAAAGACAGATTGCACCAGGAATCCGAAAATGAACAAGACCACCTGCAAATATAGCATCCTTCCAAGATACTGAGAAAATAGTGAAACTAATAAAGAACAAATCCAAATATACCTAATACAGAAGGAGAATATAGATATTTTGTGGAAGTCTACGGTCTTAAAAACTGCAGAGAGTTCTATTAAGATGAGAATAAACGAAAACTTGTTGTGACTTGGCTGAACAAAAATCTTAGAGACATTTAATAGATCATTTTTAGTAGAATAAACATGACCTGATTTTCAGGAAAAAATAGATGGCTAGTTCGGAAAAAAATTGAAAAACAGCAATATGTCTGTTAATGTTTTTTTTTTTTAATAAGAAATGGAGAAGAGGAACATGGCGGCAAATGGAAGGGGTCAAGGAGGGTCAGACAATGGTTTTCTGAGAACGAGCAGAGAAAACACTGCATGCAAGTAAATCACTGATTAATGTAGTGGGATAAGTGAGAAGATAGGGATATCGCAACTGCAGAATCAAGTCAATTCTTTGATGTCCTTGTAATAGAGGCTACATCCCCAAAATATAGTGAAGATGTAATATTTAGATGGCATTGACGGGGAACAGAAGCAGAGGCCACTGTCAATGTTTTCATCCCAGTTATACACCTTCTTGGCTGGTACATGTAGAGGCTATATGAAACTAGGAAAGGTCAACAGAAGTAGAGTGTTCCCCAGGACACAGGAGCAGTATCCCATATATGGCTGTCTATGAAGGCAAAGCCAGTTGTGCTGTGTACAATGCTGGATTTAGGTCAGGCAAATTTCTTTTTGATAGTGAGTCCCAGATCCCTCATTCAACTTGAAAAAAATATGTGTGCAATTTAGGAAACAAATGGTCGATTTCATAAGCATCTAGGATACGTATCAGAGGTTAAGGTGATCAGAGAGAGGGTTGATCCTCAGGGAACTATGCAACAAACAGGCAAGCTTTTTGAAACAAAATATACTAAATTTATTAGCTGGGCAGAGTTGTTGAGAAAGTATAGGACCTAGGCTAGAATGATGTCATGAATTGGATGCTAAGAAGTGTGTTGAGTTCCCTTCTAGATAGCCTGAGTAATGGATGACTCCTCCTTTTAGACAAGATGCCACCATGCACAGAATATTATAGGTAGAAAATTATATGTTTCCTCTGGAGGGTCACAGTTAGGAGGAAGAACCCACAAAGGGCAAGCAGCCTCATTTCAAACACAGAAAAGGTGATGAGAGGAACGCTTGCAACAAGTATTACCACTGGCAATCGCATGGGTAGCATTTCAACCAGACCAGGCCCTCTCTGAATAGGTCTTGGGTTGCTTGTGTTCCGGTTCAGGTATGACCTGGCCTGGCAGTTTGGGGTGGACTGTTGCTTTTGGAACAGGGTCAAGATGAAATTGCATTTGTTTGAGTTCAAACTGACGTTGCATGCAGGCGTGGCCGGTTCAGGTAAGAGCGGTGGTGCGAGGTGGGGCGTGGGGGGGGGAGGGGGAAGTCAACAGATGGGATTGGGAAAATAAAAAACATTAAAAAGAAAACCACTTACCTTGCGCCCGCCGCATCGCCGACTCGCAAGGTAAGTGGGTTTATTTAAAAAAAAAAATTATTTTCCCTATTGCGTCATCTGTTGACTTCCTCCCCCCCAGCCCCACCGCCCCACCTGTCTTACCTGCACCGGCCGCACCTGATGGCATGGTGGGCAAAAGACTGATTGATTAGAATGCTACCATGAGCGATTACCAGTGGTTAGACAAATTATAAGCATCCCTCCCATTCCATCACCTTTTGTGTGTTCAAAAGTCCTCCTTTAACAATCTTATAATTCTTCATTGAAGATGAAGATAGCACTCGAGAAATCAGCAAATCACCATTCCTTCTGACACCAGGAAGGGGAAAACAGTCAGGCTGTGCCAAGAAAAGCATCCAAAAGGAAAACAATCCAATATTCTAGAAACAAAAACTACGAGCAAAAATAGTAGCAAGAGTTGAAGATCGTGACGAAAAATCGGGGAACACAGGGGCATATTATCAAGCCCAATTTCGCCGCTTTAGCGGCCGTTTTCCGCCGAAAAGCGGCAATTTAAATATCGCTCTATCATCAAGGACACGCTAACGCGTGTTTCCTTGAGTTAGCAGCCGTCTTTTCTCCACTTTGCATGTCAGCGATTATTATCGCTAATGACATGCAAAGTGGGCGTTCCTCACAGAACAACATGGGTAAACATCGCTACAACTGCATCGCGATATTTACAAGGATGCCCCAGACCCGCGAATCGATGATCAAAGTCGCGCTAAGGCCCCTTTATCGCAGGATTTTAACACTTGCTATTAATCCGACTTAGCCATCTGTAACATGGGAGGTGGATCTCAGGGCTAAGTCCACACCTGCCTATTATCAAGGTCTACATTATCGCAGGTCATTTTTCGCTGCTTTTCTCACGCTAATGCATGTTATCACCCTCTATCGCTGGATTTCACATCGCCTGGGTGAAAAGCGTTAATAATACATCGCTAACCCGGCGCTGAAATCCAGCGATAGACGGCAATAATGAAAATCGCGCTATGCGCGATTTGCGATAATTATCGCATGTGCTTGATAATATGCCCCAAAATGGCTTATGATACATCTAATGGTTATAACGCCTCCTGTAAACATGTTTTAAACTGACATCATAGGAAAAGACTTTTCAACATTTTGGATTTGGAAACTCAGACATCCTCCCATCTTGGGAAGGACTATTTAAGGGGCTTGTTCCCTCCCTTTCATGTTGATCAAGTAGAAACCCAAGTTTGACATCATGCATGCTGTGCAGAATTCTGAAGTTCGAAGGTTGCCCTTTATGCCCGTCCACGCGATTGCAAGAAAACTCATCTGGGTCACTGC
Source organism: Calotriton arnoldi (assembly GCA_963921515.1). NCBI lineage: Eukaryota > Metazoa > Chordata > Amphibia > Caudata > Salamandridae > Calotriton > Calotriton arnoldi. The sequence continues at coordinate 547,891 of CAWUFW010006949.1, read as the reverse complement.
AAGTGCTGAAGTGCTGGAACAGGCGAATATGACACTAGGCAATAGTCTGAGCATGGTGTCCAACAAAGCATTGCTTCTTCCTCTGAACCCAGGCAGACTCTGGTAAGCTCCTGATGCTTTCCTCTGCATAGATCCAAGTACAGATGTAACAAACAGGGACCCTATTCAGAAATGTAGGCAAGATCTTCAATCAGCATGTTGTGGTGAACGGTACAAACACTGCCGAGAGGTCAAACTTGATAAGTACACAGACTGGGACTTGATCTTGAGTCCAACAGCAGCTTCGAAAAGTGTGGGTTTCCAGCTGAGCAGACAATTAAATTCATACATTGGATTCCAAAGGCTTTGCAATGCAAAAGTGACCTAGTCTGGGCCCTTATTGGGAAATATTTCAGGATTGAAGTTTGGCATTTTCAGGAGTGATATGATTATTGCATGTTCGAGATTATTAAGGAACCCCCATGTTGACAGTGAAATGTTGATGAAATTAAAGATAAGGGGCCAGTTACAACATTGCAGGTGTCTGTTGAGGGAAAATATAAGGATCTTCTTGATTGTCCTGAGGCACCAAAAAGTTCTGGAAAATTACCTTGCAATTGTCAGGTTTGCACTAATTAGGTAACTCGGAACCCTACAGGAGCGATGCTAATATCCACAGTTCCATGAACCCATTGGTAACCAGCGAAAGGATATTTATAGCGGTCTGCAGTAGACCTGGGAAAAAAAGCAGTGGGACTAGAGAGAGACACACACACACACACACACACACACACACACACACACACACACACACACACACAGAGACACTGGATATCTTCACACTGCCTGTTCTTACAACCAGGCAGCTTAACTTGTAGTGCAGAAGTGAGGATGTCTACAACAAGAAATAGCTCCTTTATTATTTCTTTATTACCATTCATATTCACTATTTCTAATATGACATATGATATAATTTTTGACAACGTCTGTTGACCTATTATCTATGCTTTGCTGAAACGCTGTGCCTTTTTAGAGCTAACATACAACAGAAACCTGCATGACAGACGACATAGCCTAACCTATAATACACACTTTTATATAGATAACAACTTTCAGCAATTTGTAAATCAAGTTTGTGATCTGATTCTCAATGTTGCAAGTTCAGAAGCTGTAACATAATTCATACACATTAGTATTGTAGTATTGTATTTTTCCCACCTACCAATATACATTCACTCCCCACCACTGCCAATAGGACTCAGAAGTCATATAATCAAAATATTAACAAGTTCAGGATTCCTCTTGTTCCTCTTGTGAAAGAATAAACGCAGTTGGAGTTCATTATCTTTGGGAAGGATGACTCCAGCAATAGCGTACAAAGTCTAAATCATTGATCTCTAGTGTTATATAGCAGAGTAGATCTCTGTATCTATTCAATCCTTCATAATTCTAGATGATAGCATGACAAACTTCAATCTTCTGGCAACAAGGGTCTAGCTGAAGCACCTATGTACAGGAAATCTGCCTTTTTTTCATGTTCACCCTATATTTTTCACCTTTTGCTGGACCCTATATTTTTGCTTAATGTAGAACTCTGTGCATACTACCCCTGTTAACCAGGTATAAAGTGCTGATGCTCCTCCTTTCAACATGGTAAATTGGGATACTCTTAATTGGTACATTTAACTTATTTACAAATCCCCACTAAATAGTTATGGTGTACCCAGGGCCTTTAAGTTAAATATCACTAGTGGGCTGCAGCACCGATTGTGCCACCAACTACTGTTACAGTGTTTACATGACTGCCGGCCTGCCACCTACAGCCTAGCTGTGCAGGTTTAACCTGCAAATTAGACCTGCCAAAAAAAACCCTTTAGAAAAGCCTTAACCTTGCTTCTTATAGGTCACCCCTAAGTAAGCCTTAATGCCTATACGGCAGATTGCATGGTATTTGGAAGTAGGGCATGTAAAAGGTTAATGTCACACATGTTATTATAGTGAAAAAGCCCTAAAAACTATTTTTATTGTAGCAAGGATGGGCGTTCCATAGGAAAACAGTGGATAGCATTATTACCTTCAATAATGCTACTTTCAGTTTGGAAGCAGCTAGAAATATAATTAAAGGGCACTTTTTTATAGCTATTTAAAATCCAAGTTAATGGTACAAGTGAACTTGTGATAACGTTTAAGGAAAATATACTTTTAGAAAGTAACCTTTCCCAAGCCTAGATCCTATGGGGGCCCCTTTGCATTTGTTCTCGCACTCCTGCCAAACAGTAATTAACACCAGCTTGCATGTCACATCCTGCTTGACAGGACTGCTACTGTTTTGATATGACACTTGTAGCGCACTTTAAAGAGGCATCCCTGTCACAAGCAAATGTTAGCTGACACTTGGGCTGATCTCTTCCTTTGTTCCCACAGCCAGGCAGACTACAATCATAGTGGGCATCTTTTTGACATCAGAGTCAAATCCTGCTGGAGTGTCAAGACCTGCATGACAGGTCTCCTGGGGCTTTACATATAACAAATGGGGTGCACTTCAAAGAGTGAGGTCAGGATGTTAAAACAGTCCTTGTCTATTCACTTTCTGGTTGCTGAAAACTCAACTTTTGTTCCATTGCTGTGTTTGTTGTGGGTACAGGCCCTGTCTGAAATTGGAGTTTAGTGTTAGTCATGGGAGAACACCAAGATTACCATAGTACACTCCCCACACACCTTCACCTTCACAGTCCAAGTTTAGTGTGGCCCAAGACTTTTACCATCTTAAAAATGCCCAAATTGAGGATGTTTGCCCCCGGAACCACTACCCCATTGGATAGGACGGGCCGAGGGTTCATTTCCTCCCACTAGCTTGTACCAGGAATAGATATGGAATCTTCAAGCCCCCACTTCAGAACACTCCTGGACCTGTGGAAGATGAGAAGAGGACTCAACCTGCTGTCTTAGACCCAAGAAGAGCTCTTAAGGGCTGGACCTGCTTTCGCTCTTGTAAACAGGATAAAGAAGCGGACGGCAAGGTTCATAAGTCTGATCTCCTGTTCAAGATACAGGGATACAAAAAGCTACAAGAGACCTTTCTGGACCTAGACTGGACCCTGCTGATGGGCTCTACCTGACACCCAATGAGTCTAAGTACCTCCCCTGAGTTCCTGAGGGGTTTTCAGAAGTTTACTACTGTGGTGGATTGGGACTTGAAAGACTAAGGGCCAGATGTAGAAAGCGCTGATTGCAAAATAATGGTCGCATTTTGAGACCAGTATTTTTGTGGCCAGTGTGGTATTTTTGCGAACCGAGCTCTGTACTAAAATTCCTAGTGGGCCGCTGTTCGACTTACGACATAAATATTAATATGGTAGGTCACAAATTGAGACTCACTAGGAATCACTGCCATCACTGTGATGAGTGACAGAAACAGTGGTTCCTGCGGGAAAATACTTATCTATGTTGGTAATACAATGCACAATCGCAATGGTTACGGGTTACGTAGATGTCAGAAGGAAAGGAGACCAAGAACACTTCCGTTTTGTATTTACAATCAATGGGGCATATTAGCAAGACCCACGTTAAAATTATCGCCGTTTTAGCGGCAGGAAACTGCCGCTAAAACGGCGATAATGGGCTTGCTAATATGCGTTATAGAATTCAATAGAAGCCCAGGTTAGATGTGCAGGACATCTAACCTGGGCTTCTATTGAATTCTATAACGCATATTATCAAGCCCATTATCGCCGTTTTAGCGGCAGTTTCCTGCCGCTAAAACGGCGATAATTTTAACGTGGGTCTTGCTAATATGCCCCTATATTTTATATTTTGTTAAAGACTATAAATATACACAAAAAGCAAAAACATATTATGAAGCAGTGCTTAGTGTCCCCAGTGTGAATGGAACCAAAAAACGAAAACTAGTGAATTTGTGACATATATAGCTTGGTTTCCATCATTTTCAAAAAAGCGACCATCTATAAATTTACAATGATTACAGCCACTGTATACAATAGTCAGAGCTGATACAGTGGTTCGCTTTACACAGTTGTCGACGACGTTTCGACCCTTCATAGGATATAGGGTCTCTTCAGGACCTATGGATGTAGGGACATCTAAGAGTCAAAGAAAAACAATGTCACCAAGGATGTTCGGAGTGACTGCTATATATCTATGTAACCGGTAACCATTGCGATTGTGCATTGTATTACCAACATGGATAAGTATTTTCCCGCAGGAACCACTGTTTCTGTCACACATTACTTACCCTGGTTCCTAGTGAGTAGGGTGTCCCTTGTTTTTGTTTGCATCACTGTGATGAGGGCCTGCTGAGCTCAGCAGACCACTGTGTCTGTGATTGTTTTTATATAAAGCATTTTTTTTAAATGCAGACATTTATCCTTAAAGGAAAACAGGATGTATTTAAAAAAAAAAGGAAATAAAAATGTTGGTAATACTTAGTAGGCAGTGATCCATGGCACCACTGCCTACTCTTAAAAACATTTTTCTCAATGTACTCAAAGGGAAGGGATCCCTTGGGGTTGCTTTCCTGTTTGTGAATGGCTTACCACTACATGTTTATAGCCAGTGAAGTATTAATGTTTTGTGACCGGATTTCGGTCGCAAAACATTAATACAAATCAATCTGATTTCGTATTCGGAAGCAATACCCTAAATAATGCCTAACAAAATATTGAATCAGTATTTGGTCGCAAACCTGCATTGTAATTCAGTAACATGTTATCAATCCAATATAGTTTTGTAAATAGGAAAAGGCCTTTTACCCATTGCAATGATTCTGCGAACCAGACCATTTGCGACCACAAAAAGGCTACGGACATCTGGCACTAAATCAGAAGGTAAAATCTTTCACCTAGGATGAACTTGGTTGGTGCATCTGTCCGCGCTCCATCACAGTCACCATCAAATTGCACCTAGGTCCTTTTCTACCACAACCATTGACTATTATTGGCACTTGCTGCTTCTTCATTATTCCTGCTTAACCCTTAAAAGATTCATACCTCCAGTTCCCTCTTTTTGGCATTTTGGTGTAATTTTGTTCATTAACTTGTAGTGTATTTTTCTAACTTGGTTTGGGATTCTTATTATTTTGCATTTCGACTTTATTACAGTTTTGGTACTGCATACATTCTTTACACATTGCCTTAAGTTAAGCCTGTCTGTTCTGTGCCATAGCTATCAGGGGGTTGAGCTCAGGTTAATGTAGTAACTTTGAGGGTTCACCCTGACAAGGACTGTGATTATTCCTTGAGTTGGGTACTACTAATAACCCAATTTCTAACACTATGTATCACACTTGCCTAAAAAGGAATTCTACGAAACAATGGCGGCCTTATACTTCATGAATTCAAGATAGCTGTTACCATTGCAAGGCTCATGGGAGTCCTGTGGCACTCTAGGACATGTAGTTTGTCTTTTCTCTACCTGTGTGCTTCACATAGTGCAAGCATTGCAGCCACAAAGCCTCACACCCAGTGACATCCTCACTTTACGTACACTTCTGTGGACACATCTCAATTTCTCTTCTATAGAAGAATCGAGCACCTAAATTCAGAGGAGGGCATCTCAATGCCTGGACCTGATATAAAAGTTAGCACAGGCTGTGGATCATAATAGAGATGCAGTTTCTAACTGTGAGAATAAGTTGGAGGTAGAAGCGTTGATGTGATATTCTCTCCGATGGAGTCATATTTCCTGCAGACAAAGGGCAATATTATTGTTCACATTTTCAAACAGAGATACAAAAAAAGATACAGTTACAATCATTGCCACGCATCATAAGTGAGAAACAATAAGAAATGAGAGAAGAAAAATGAACAAACTTTGACAAAGCCAAATGTTTTAACATTTGCATGGCTCATGCACAAAGAAACACAATATGTATGCACACACTGACATAGATGACATATTCTTGCACATACGAAGACAGATGAGTACAAACACCCAAAGAACATTTACTGCATACATATACTTGAGCGGCGTTTCCGTGGGACTCCTTTCAGGTCGTGAGATGGAAGACGGACAATGACTAAAGTTCCACCAGCAGATCAGTTTTATCTGCCCTGGTGCGTCCAGGTGCAGCAGTGCTGGATGGGTTTATAGCCTTGCACGCTACGCGGTAGGAAGGAAGGGGGGGCCACCTGGAAATAGGATGCAAGTGGGAACTTGGGGACAAGTCAAGGAGCTCCCAAAAGGGGCCTCGGTTCGTGAGGGTCCTGGGAGCATGGGGGAGCAGTCACGTTCTTCAGGCACGGGCCAGGCAACTCAGGTGCAGAGTGTTTGTGGTCGGCTGGCTTTTGTGTGTCAAGGCGCTCACTGGTGTCGGTCAGGACCAGCAAAGAGGACAAAAACAGGACAGCTGGGCCACTCTTGGTGCTGGCCTTTGTGGTGCTGATGTCCCTTGGTGACTGGTCATTGGTGATGTCATTGGAGTGCAGATTGGACTTTCAACAAGCATTGGTCTGCAGCAAGGGTCTGGTACCCTGGATATTGGTGGAGGAGGACTTGTGGAGGTCCTGGCATCTTCAGGCTTGGCAGGAAGACAGATCTGACCTCCTTGAGTTCACTGACCTTCTTCTGGTTGGCTACTTCTTGGTGGACCTGGTGGACAGCAACTTCATTAAACCAGACATGACGGTCAGTGCCTGCGGGCTGCAGGGGAGTAGCTCCTCTACTCCAAAGGAGATAATGGCTACTGGGCAAAGTGCCTGTAACCTTCCGGGGCTTGTGGATGATGCACTGCTGCAGGACGAGCCGGGTCTTTGCAATTGTCGAGTCTAATTTTTCTAGAGAGGGGCACATCAGGCAGCTCACTTTAGGGATGTGACTGTCCTGGGTGTGCTCCATGCCTACTTTGCACACTAATTTCCCACCTGTCCCGGTGCCAAATGAGCCTCAGGGCAGGGGGTAGCATCTACCAGGTCCGGGGGATGCCGTAGTCACATATCAAAGGTGGCATGGCTTTGAAGCCTCCGCTCTTGGTATGCTGATTACGCGCCATCCTGTTTGGAGGAGGTGCACGCGACAAATGTATATGTAGGAATCGAACACAAAAACAAAAGGGAAATGTCTGGAAGTCTTATGTCCAGTCTAGAGTACAAAACATAGCTCACACCTGTCACCACAGGTATAAAATACCATAACCAAAGGAAGCTCCATAGATTGTATCTATATTTTACAAGATAACCAATCGAAATACACAAAACAATCATGCCAATTTGTAGTTGCTTATAGATGTATGATTTATTTTATTCTAGACTGATGATATATTTTGTACAGCAGACACTTCTCGTCCATTACACAGTGGACTTTTTCAAGGCTAAAATGTCAAATGGACATAATAGACTCAAATGATATGATATAATAGTACTCCTCATAATTTCATGCACCAACTTATAGCATCAGAACACTCTCATAAACCCAGAAACCTGGTGGCAGACAAAACAAAAACAAGAATATTTACAATTAAGGTACAGCACTTTGTTTTTAACTGTGAGCTCCACTGTATTACTACATTAAATACCATAAAAATGTGAATGTGTAACAACCCAAACAGTTAAAAGCACTCTGAGGAAATGCCCCATTTGCCATGGTCACTCCCATTTTTCACTGAATTTTATTGCTGGTTTTTAGACGCTGCACACTGCTGTCCATGGCTCATTGTATGTTCTCTGACCCCTAAAACAGATCAAAATTGGCTAAACCTTTATTGGCCTATTTAACTTTCCCATAAGGCCATACCACATGGTGTCCCAAAACATACCCATGGCATGAAAAGTTAAATTTCACCTCAGGATCACAGTACTACTTTATCACCCACCAGTGTGGCTCCAGGCCTGCACACTCAGACTGGCAGCTGTATTTTAAACCTACAACTCAACAGTCAAAATAAACCATTTTATATTAATATTAATAAGTCAGCCCACAAGGCAGAGTGCATGGTATTTGAATGTAAGACAACTGGACATTTAAAGTTCACATGTTCTTTTACTGACTAGCACCTAAAGACAGGCTGACTCAATGGCGAAACACTGGGAATCAACACTAAATATTAATTATGCTATCTCAGTTTGGGAACCAGCTATAATAATGCTTAAACTATTTTAAATTTTTAATAAAAGTTCAATTTAATGGTAAAGTTGGATTTTTAATAAATATTAAGGAAAGTGGACTTTAGAAAGTTACATTTTCCCTTCCTGAAGCTCTTGAAGGCTAATTTGCATTAGCCTCCAACTGTCACTCAGCTGATGAACAGCCCTGATGAGGTGTTTGAAAACGGATCCCAGAGCAGAAAAATGGCCTAAGTGTGGTAAGGTGTTTTTGTTCCCCTAGCAGCAAGACTGTTGGGCTGTGTCCAGGAACTTAATTTACTTCAAATGGACCTCCCCTGTCACAAGCAGATGCCAGATGACACCTGAACAGGCCACTTCTTTTATCTTCCAAGTCAGGAAGGCAACAAACCCAGGGGAGGGAAAGGTGTCACCAGAACTGGTTTGGAGTGACGATAGGGGAGGGGCTGCTTATCACCTCGGCCATATCTTTGGGTGGGCGTAGAGGCACTGGACAAGGGTAGAAGGGTTTCTTCATCTTGGATTTAGTATAAGCAGGAATCTGTGGAATTGTCTGCACCAGAAGGCCAACCACTTGGCCCTTAGAAGGCAGTTCCAGTGCTTGGGTGGCAACACAAGTCAGGAGACCTTGCGTCTTCTTCAAGTAGGAGTTAGGAGTCTTCTTCCTGCAAAGACTTCTTCTTCAAGTGGAGTTTACCCAGGTTCAGCAATGTTCTGAGATGGGTGCTGAGGTGTCAGATTAATCCTGTGCACTAGCCAGTGATTGAAGAAATTCTACCACCCAATATTAACTATTTACTCATAGTCCCCTGCCCTTTTTTGCAGTACTTTCTGTTTGCCTTACTATAAAAGTATCCAGGAGACCCTGTTTTCAGCTCCTTAGACAATCTCCTATTTAAATTAGCTCTCCTCTCACCTGAGAAGGTCCAACCTCGTATTTCACCCCACTGTGAAAGGACCCTGCTGTCTAAGAGGGTCCTGTGAATGAATATGAGAAGCCCTTCCTGTCATCTGCAAGTCAAAACACTTTGCTACCCCACATTTTTTCACCTTTTCCTGTACCCTATTTTTGTTGGTTTTACTGCCATTCAGTGCCACAGTGTCACTTTGCCATGCGATACAACCCTGCCTTTAAACCTCAGCCCTGCCAGAGTACAGTGATGGTCCTGGCAGACATATATTTTGTAATATATGAGGGTAGTGCAAATTCTTATTGCAGGCAACATACGATATTTAACGCCTATAAAATTGGCTATTTTTTTAGCCTTTTACTATGTCATTTCAGAAAAGTTAAATACACCAATTGGGTGCAAGATTTTTAGCAATACAATTTTAGGGCCAGAGCACTGAAACTGTGGCACTGAATAGCAGTAATACCAATAAAAATAGGGTACAGGAAAAGGTGAAAGAATCTGGTGTAGACATGGATAAAATGCAAATTTGCTACAGGCCCTGTGAGTGTAGTGTTTACTGGGTTTGCAAGGCCTTATTGGAAGCTTTCTGCAACCAGTGCAAGGTTTCACTTTATTCATAAATATTTATGGGAGAAATTTAATTGCATCCAAAGTAAAGCTTGGGAGATTCCATATTTTGCAAAGAAACACAGGGTTCCCTGAATTTGCCCGAAGCCAGCACCAAAGCATTCCTTAAGCAAAATGCCACACCCATCATGGATGAAACCAAGGGCTGTAGGAAAGTGTTTTTCTTAGTTGTCACCTCTGTGGCAGCAAGGAAGTAAAATAGCTGCCACTTGCTCGCTTCACCTTCTTTCCCCACTGCTGGAAGTTACCCTTGGGACTTCCAGCACTGGGGAAACAAAACAGAGCATGGCTGTGGAAAAGAAAATTAAAGCAGCTGCAGTATCCCAGCCCTGTGTGGCAGTGGGGAAGATTTCACTGCAGTACAGAACTCCAATTCAGCCAACCTGTCACACAATAGCCCAAAAGATTCATATTGCTGATTTTCCACATGTTGATAACATTGTGATACGTTTTCCGGTCTTCTCTCTAGAATATGGCCCGTGAGAGGGTTCTCTACACCCGTTGGCACTAAGGAATTATCCAATGTAATAACATGAGATAGGGAACCCAGTGGATTGCAACCTCCTGCAATCCAATGAACATAACATGAGTGAGGTGCATATCGGGTAACAATCAGTCCTTTAGAATAGTTAATGGAACTCAAATCCTCTTTCATAATGATTAGACTCACCAAATAATTTACAATAGGAATATATTTTGTGTTCTATTAAAAGTGAAAACCTGTACTGGGGCACACAATATGAATAGTAGTTACTATGAAAACATACAAGATAGTAGCAGAACATAATAAAATACAGTAACAGGATGGTAATTTAAGATTTCTCTACATTGGTTTCACAACCACTCCCCTTCCTTGGCTAACTAAACTTATCTCACCACCTAAAGGCGCATATTCAAGTTTCATAGATGGCCTTGCCTACACCCATATATGTTTTTCAGGCAAACAGAAGCAGTGTCCAGTAAGGAGGCAGCTGTGGGTCCTGACTCTGCACCTCAGTGATTATTTTGTTCTTCAGCAGTAGCCCGTAGCAAGGAATTGTGTTTACAGCTACCACCTGATCCTCAAACCGGAGTATCTAGGTCGACGTTCCTCTGTAGCTAAGTATGCTTCAACATAGCTTATATACTCTGCCTTGAACAATAATGAATATTTTAAAATAAGCAATCAATATACCAGCCCTTGGCCTTTCACGGCTTAGGCTCTATCAAACATTGTTCACTGTTTATGAACAATAACTGAGAAATCAAGATATCAAATTCTATGGAGCATTGGAAAGTATTTAATAATAATAAATAGGAAATTGAGATATTAGGCTATGCTAGAACAAAACATTCACAAGGGTTGATATTTTAAACTTACTTCATGCTTTTATTTTGAAGTAAATATATGTAGGTAACCGGAAAATATCAAAGTGCTTCACAATTGACTTTATGTGCATTAGATGCATCAATGACTTCTCTTTCGTGAAAAACTAAACAGCTATTGACACCAGTGCCACAGTCATCAACCAGCAGCCATTCCAGAATCTTTATTATTTTTCCTATTGTTGTTCAATCTTAATTGTTTTTATTTTTTTCATTTAAAAAAAATGTTCTTACATACAAAAATACATATTTTATTGTTTTAAATTCCAATATTAATTGTATTAATTTAATTATTTGTCATATATTTTTACTATTTTTGTGTGTAATCTTTGGCTACTGTCAATATTATTTTTGCATTTTTCGTAATTGTTTAAATATTGCATCTATCTATCTATCTATCTATCTATCTATCTATCTAACTATCTATCAATCTATCTCTTTCTCTATATATATATATCTATACCAGAAAATACCTTTACAGGCTTAGAGTGGTGCAGAAATTATGCAAAAAAGAAGCAGAGAGCTCCGGATAATTCCCAAGTTTAGGTGGAGAGCAGCTCCAGTATAGAGCACCCCACATTACCACTCTGAATCTGCTCACCTCAAATATATGTTTTTCTAGTAAAGTTTTTAAGTATAGGATTAGCACAGTGCCATCAACACCGAGCTAGAAAGGGACAAAGTGTTTTGCCATTTTTACAGCAAAGTCTTTAAGCATAGGGTTAGCACAGTGCCATCCAAGCCGAGCTGTAAAATGATAGAAGTCTTTTACCACTCCAGGTACAGTTTTACAGCGTTGAATTTGTAAAATACCATCCAAATCAACCTAGAATGAATAAAAGCAAAACCTGACACATGTTTCGCTATCATTATAGATCTTCAGAGAGGTTTAGCTTTGTCCAGACACAAGGGAGCACCCAGTATAAGTCAGAACAATACCCTTTCAGTCTTAGAGGGCTGCATATCTTGTGCAAAAAACAAGCAGAGAGCTCTGAGTAGTTCCCAGGTTTAGGTGGAGAGCAGCTCCAGTACAAAGCACCCTACAACACCAGCGACACTCTGAATCTGCTTACCTCAAATGTCTGTTTTTCTAATAAAGTTTTTAAGAATATGATTAGCACAGTGCCATCCACGCTGAGCTAGAAAGTGACAAAGTGTTTTGCCATTTTTGTTGTAGGGTTCTCTTTACTGGAGGTGTTTTCCACCTAAACTTGGGAACTACCCAGAGTTCTCTTTTTTGCATATATATGCAGCAGAACTCTGAGCTCTAATTCTAGCACTTGAGAATATGGATCCTGGATTCCCCACACTCATAGTGTGTGATCCGTATTATTGTGTCCAATCTTACAATGAGTATCTACACTAATGGAGCCAGAATGGATTCAGAGATTCCAAACGGTACACCATAAAGCACAAAGCACTTTGGGGACAGGTGCCTAAGCTGAAAGAATGCTTGCTACATACTCATGTGATTCACACCTTGAGTCATCAACATGTAGGAAAACACGTTGCAGGGAATTCCATGACTGACGAAGCCGCAAATGCAACAGTGCAAACTGCTGCTGTCGCAGCGATTACTCGTTCCAGTACGAGGATAGATGGAGACATTATGATGGCCGTCAACACTGCACGTGGGGACACCCTTTTGCTGAAAAGTCTTCCCAACAAAATATTCTTATCAGTTAAGTGTACAAAACATACCATTTGTTCATATACCCAGAGTGGGGGATAGAGTAATGCCAAACTCAGATCGCAGGTTATGTTTAATCCTAGCAGAACATAATAGCTTAGCATCTGCGCAAGCAGGGGTGGCAGCTACAATTTCACTATTGCAGCAACGCTATTGGTGGACAGGTCTTTACAAAGAGACTAGGAACTTGTCCTTAAATGTGACATCGACCAGCAGATGGAGGGTTCCACCACAGGCACCACTATTAATATCAAACAAGCCTCTGGGATGTATTTATCTGGACCACTGCAGCTCCTTACAATCAAATGGGGCTTTTTTATTGCCCTTCTAGTGAGGATCACACTTTTCAAACTATTTGTAATTTTCAGGAAGAAGAAAAAGCAGTTTTTTAGATAACCTTCTCCTTCTCTCCCTTTCGCAGCTTCCTGTGCCCAAACCAGTGTCATTAGATTCATGGTCGCAATGCTTACTTTTTGTTGTGAGACAGCCAGAAGCATGGATCTGCATCATACCAAAAATTGCAGAAGTTTCTTGGTAAATATTCTTTTCGGCTTTATATTTTTATTTGTCTGCCAATTGACTGCTTAGAATGTTTTTGAAAGAAGGTCTTGCAAAACACATTTGTAAATGCTGTGCAATTCCTGCGAGTTCTCCATGCTTTCAGGGGGTGCTGCCCTACCTCCAGCACCCCTAGATGTATCGCCACTTCAGCCGTAGTATTTGGTCGCGCTCATAGATAAGATTTTATCCTTAGGAGCAACAGGTCTTGCAGCTGCTTGCAAAGCAGGCCAAAGCGAGCCATGTACTATACTCTGTTAAAACGAGTTCAGAATAAAGATATTGCACTAGCAATATCAGGCTTAGACTACTTGGTTGTTATTGACCAGCAGCGTGCTCTATTCTGTTTTAGAACATCATTTTATAAGCACAACCACTCTTTCACATTCGTTTAAAGCTCCACTTGGAAATTCCCACGATTCGGAAATGTGAAGCTCATTAAACTGGATGCCTTTTGTGCCCTTTCAACGGTACTAAGAAAGCAGCAACACAATTGGAGCTAGATGAACATTAAAAGAAAAGAACATATGGACTGTGTGTCCCATGGGAGAATTTTGGAATCCATTGAAGGCATCGGTGCTTAGTGGTTTTGGAACTCAAGGCTTCCAAAGTCAGAGCCATGAACATCTGGACTAATTGGGATGATACAAGAGCAAATGCGCTAGAATGCAGCCCAAATCTAACCTGCAGAGAACTGACACTAAGAAACTTTAAACGAAAACAGATGATTCGAAGAATCACGATTGAAGGGCTGATTATCCTTTTTTAAAAGAATATAGCCTAGACTTGGAGTTACTAGATAAATTCATTCCATGAGGTACATACAGTGAAATACAGACTCTTTCAATTTACTTTACTGGAAATACTTTATACTTTTTTCTTTTTATCTACTGGAAAATTGTGTTGTTTTAGTTTGATAATAGGCCAGAGGTCTCTTAGCTAATAGTAATGCTTTACGAAATACCCCATTATTTGCAGTTTCATTGGACTTCCCCAAGACGCACACCACTAATGTACAGCCCAGCTGTCACTTTGAAAACTTACACAGGTGTAATATCACGATCTCCCACTAGACGTGCTGTTCCGCATTCCCATAATAGGTGCACATTGTTTCAAACACTAATGGGAAACAGCCACACTTCATTATTCATTAGGTGTAACTTTTAGGGCATACAGTGCATTTCATTAAAATCCCTCAAATGAATCAGGTTCCATTTAGTCTTAGTGGTGACCGACATAGTAACAGCACTGATAGTGTTTCCGGTTCGAATATTCCACAAAACTCCACTTCCTCAAATAGAATGTTTAGCACGCTTGCTGAATTACCAGAGTGTAGCCTCTCGAAGCAAAACTGATTACAGCTCCCCTTCCCAACAGAGGCGAGAAATCTGTTTTATACAAATCCCTGGTGATCAATTTACCAGACTACTTTCCAAAATTATGAGAGAAATGGGAGGGTGATCTCAGAGCACTGGTAGATGCTGAGTGGGCGATGGCTCCGATGGGACCTCCAGAATCAGCAATATCTACACAATCCCACCTACTCCAATTATAGCGCATGTTATTGACTCCACCGTGACTATGAGGAAGAAACAGAACTCCTGACCGTACCTGCCTTCGATAAGTGGTTACCACTTCATGCACATTGTGGAGCTGAATGGTCATTCACCCTTTCTGGGACGTTATTCTGGCAATGCAAAGTGCTGTCCTTGATCGGCAGGTTGGCCGTACCCCCAAGATGGGCCTCCTAAACATAATAGATGAGGATGATTTCATGCATGCTGAATTGACATTACCCAGACTTGACCTTGTAATAGGTAAGAGAGATATAGCGCATTAGTGGCGAAAGGGACAGCCCCCACTTTTGTGACATGGAGAGCTAAGATGGACATACCATGCTTCTGGGAAAATCCTGTATATGAAGCCTGAGGCTGCCATATGAAGCATGCGAGGGTATGAGTATAATAGCAACGTAGAGAGGGTGGGGATAATCAGATATCTAATATGGGCCGTCTTTCCTTCTTGATGAGGTGATGACCTTTGAAAGTTCTACAGTCATGATGCTATATTACTGGATTATACTTGGGATGTTCATTGAGTGAGCATGTGTTCTTTTGTTTTTGCCTTTATTGTCAATGTTGACCAGTGTTAATTTGAGGGGGTGGTTTCCGGTGCTCAGCACCAAGCACTTAATCATCAACACTAGCCTTTTTCAATGTACGGGGAGATTAAGTGATTTGCCCAGAATCACAGGATGTTGCGCCGATGCCGAGACTCAAACCTGATTCCCCAGCTCCGAAGTCGGCAGCTCTGGCCATTGCACCACCTCCTCTCCCCACTTTCATGGTTAGTAGTTGGTTCTGTTTTAGGCAGCGCTGATAGGAGAAATGGGCTGGTGCAAGCTGCCTCCGTAGGAGAGCCCCAGCAGTTTTTATTTTTTATTTTTACAAATTAACCACTGATGTTGACTACAATGAAACACAATAGAAAGATCTTTTAAAAAACAAAATTATGTTTTTGACTCTGGACTTGGGCCGGAACATCCCCGCCACACACTCAGTGATTTTTACTCCAAGCTTCCATCCTGATCAGTGAAACACAGCCGGAAGTTGAGCATACTTCATCCAACCCCACTGAATTGTAGTACTGTGTTAACCAACTGAGTACCTTCTACAACGCTCTGACACCTTTGGGTCACCTTAGTGCTCTTGAAAATTGTATAAATAAAATACCACAAATACCATCAAGCCAAACAGTCATTATCCTTATCTAGGCATTCCTACACTAATACATCATATATTACTTACTTGCGTAATTTTAACTAGGGTATTTTGCTTCAGGTGTCCTGGGGCCTTATTCTGCAGATCTCCAATCTTGGAACCAAGCACCCCTTTTAACACTTGAGTTTCAGGGTACAGAGGCAGAGCAATCCAAGCTTTACTTAGAGAAGTGCTATCAGCTAGAGAATCAAAACTCAGCAATGCAACATACTAATAATTCCATGTCCAGTGAGTGTTTTTGGGGGGCACTCTCTAAAGAGCATTGCAAACTAGAGGGGGTGCACTGCACAGTAAGGAATGCTCAAAGTCACCTAATAACCCCCTACATGAGACTAGAACCCATTTGCCGGAAACACCTTTAACTATTTGTGCACCAGCAGGACCTAAACACAATACCATCATATGAGACTAACAAAAACATGTATGCTTTGATAAAAGCTCTTGCCTACCAGCTATGCCAAAGGGTGTCACCATATAATCAACAGTAGAATATAAGCTCTTCATTAAATTTCACAAATAGATAACAGTTCAAGTTGATGCTGAAAATATGCATTTGTTTTGAGTTATCATTATAGTTAACAGATCTTCAATAGACGACTGCATTTGATAATAGCCACACTGTGGTCTTTGTAATTAATTTATATAATAGTTCCTGTTCACCAACAGTGCAGCAGCTGCAGCAACAAAACCTGTTATTATGTCCATATGAGACATTGGGTTTCCCAGTACATGTTTGGAGGCACCTCATGAGAACATTTGCACAAAAGTTGGACATGTGTTGACTGCGAACAGTGAACATTTCCCAAGGAGTTATACTTACACCAATAACAAGGTTGCCTAACAACCACAAAGAATCCAGAAACAAGGCTCTAACCAATAATGCCAGCTCTAGGAATGTTCTAAAGTCCTTGCCAAAGAAAGGAAAAGTCTCCCATAGTTATTTTCTCTCAACTTCAAGAGATTTAGTGTGACAAACTTTAATACGATGTTCTGGAGATGTATGGGTGGAACAACCACTGCTCTTAGGACCCTATGACAGTTCAGCATTTAGTGGTACCTGTGCCCTCCGCACTATAAGACAAGGTTTCAAATTACCTCATCCCCACAGAGGGGTCTAAGGGGCATGCTATAATTTGCAGATGATCCCTTTCATACAGCTGCATCAGCTGACGTTTAATGGCGGGGGTGATCCAGTCGCTTCCTAGGGACACATGCTCAGCCAACAAGTGTGACTGAGTTGTGCTCCTCCAAGCTCTCCTCCCGCAGCCAATTTCCCTGCAGGCAGACTACACTCTCTGCCTACACACCCCTCCTAGGTCTCCTAGCCACTTGCAGGATGCCTGTGGGTCCAGCAGAATTCTGGGATAGCCAGAACTAGCCCAAAGAAGCCTAATGGGGTGTTTTTGCTTCAGAGTCCCTAGCAAGCCCACCTTCTACTGTCCTCCAGGGGGAGTGGGAAAACAAATGCCACTGGCTATAGAGAGAAAGCCCACTATAGTCCAACAATGCAAGTGCAGAGTGGAAACCTCAACTTCAGACAAGGGTCCATCACACTGTGGGCCCATCACCTTTCTATTCTGTGGCCCCACAGTCTGTTCCCTTGTGCAGGAATTTACAAATTGAGGTAAGGAATGGTATAATGTCAGAATCTATACCCAATCCAGAGGGATGCCACATCACTCCCCCACCTCAGACATTTCCTGGGAGCAATCCTTAGGCTGGCCTACCCTCCTGCACAGCATTCGGGAAATTTCCAATTTGGCAATTTCAAACTAGTTTGAGAAACTCCTCTCCTCTCAGGTTGACTCCTTTCAGCCAGAATTGTTCTTCCCTCCAAGGTGTAAAGGGACAACCTTGGTAACTGATGCCAGGGTTCTGCCTGCCCTTACTTTATTTTATTTCAGCAGTTTTAATGAATGTGTGCCATACCCCTGGGTGTGAGAGTGCTTTCCAGAGTCAACTAAATTTCAATTATTGCTCATGTCTGGAAGATTACACGTAAACCAGTCTGGGTCATCCAATATACAGGTGACTGTTGCCGGAAGACACAATGCCACCACACACTGGAATATGTGATAGGCAAGTGCCCTCGAGAAACTGCCACCTTCGCAGGAGGAAAAAGCCAAAGACATAAAAAACCCTTATTGGTGGACGAAGACTTCAAAGAATTGAAGAAAACAAGGAATTTGGAATTCGATAGTGGAATTCTTCGGGAGCAAGGAATCAGAATGAGCAAGTGGAGGGAGTGAGGAAACAAGCAAATGAACATGGCTTTGTAGTGATGAATTTTCCAACCAGACTGAAGCCTTCATATAGTAAAAGAACAGGAAAAGGAAATTACATCAAACATCACACAACAGGAACACAAAGGTTTGGGAAAATCAGGAAGGAGTCAAAGAAGAAACGTCAATGATGGAAAAGCGAAAGAAACAGGAATGAAAACCTGAACTGGACTAGCAGCGGAGGAGCTTTTAAAGCCAGCTGCAAACTCTCAGGTAGTTGAATGCTATTTTCAAACTGGAGGAGCAAAGACAAGCAGCTAGGAGCCCAGGAGCACAAGGAAAGGCAGCTCCAGGTGAGTGAAACTTACAGCCTGCAGCTACAGCCATCAGGCGGCATTTCCTGAGACCAGGTAAACTCGTGAGACCCACAAGGTACTGCAGGTCTCAGACACCTAGGCGGCCAAGACACCACGGTTGCAACTCTTATGCAATAATTGACATAAAGATGCAGGTGGGACCAGAGGCCACACAGAGGAAGATAAAGAGTTCATGCAGGGATAGAAAGTGCATACAGGGTACACCACACCATGAGGGAGGTCACGCATATTTACAAATATTTTCGAAATTCCAATGAGCAAGATGATGACTGCAAGTTCTCGAAGAAAGAGGTGTTTTATGTTTCATAAAGGGCAGTGTGTCTCTGTAATGGAAAATCTTTCTTTCTTGAAGGTGTCATGGACTAGGTTTAGCCGGATCTCAGTTGGTATTGATTTCAGACCTTCACAGCACTGGCGGTGATCCACTTGGAGACCAATCATTGTTTGCTAAAACAGGCAATTTGGAGAAGTAGGAAGCCTGTGCTTCGGAAAGTTTCACGGACTCCCGGAGGTATGCCCAGACATGGGTCCCGCACACACTGTGTCACTGGAACCAAGCTATATCCGGCTGATGAGCCCACCTCAGGGGCAAAAGTTGTTCAGGATTGCTTGAGTTCTAGTTCAGGGAGGACCTGGCTTGGCAGTTCAGACTGGACTGTTCCTATTGGAGCAGGATCAAGACTGATTTGCATATAGCTAAGTCCAAACTGAGGTGGCATGGTGTACAAAATGACAATGGACTGGGATGCGACCCGAGTAATTACCATGGCTGAGATTTATTCAAGCATTCCATCTCACTTTTGTATACTTTTAGAATGTTGGCATTTTCTTGCCTTAGCCATTTGGTGCCTGCAGTCTGTCTCTGGTTGTTTTGGTCTTGTTTTATTCATTAAAAATCGCTCTATTTTTGTAAATCAGTTGTGGGCTCCTTTTGTGGTGTGTTTTCACTGTTTTATTGTTTGAAGTGTTGCACAAATACTTTACACATTGCCACTGAGTTAAGCCTGACTGCTCTGTGCCAAGCTAACAAGGGGGTGAGCACAGGGTAATTTGAGGTTTCCTTGAGCCTTACCCTAACAAGGATTGTGTCTGCTGCTTGACCAGGGCTTACACCCCAGTCAACCAACATCCACCCAATTTCTCACACATGTGTTCAACTGTGAGCATTGAACTTGTGTTTGTGCAGTGCTATATAGTAATTTTGTGTTACACTACCACCGTACATAAATAATTTAAGAGAAATTTGTTTTTTAAATTCTCCTTGATTGTCCTTTTTTGATTTTTCCAAACCTAACCTCATTCCTACTACTGGACTGTCTGAGGCCATTTCCGGCAGCAATTGAGTTTTAGCTGGCCAACCGGGAAAGCTATTCACTGGTTGAACTTAAAGGGTTCTGCTAGGAAAGGGGGCTAAAAATTAAGCTCTGAGGGCCTAGATAGAAGTCCAGCAGTTGATGGCAGTCACAGAGGAGCAAGAAGCTGAAGATGATATGCGGAATCAGGATCAAGACCAGGACAACAGCCCTAGAATGCAGTCTTCAGGGGAGGAGGAGGAGGACTCATACCCTGAGTTGGATCCCCCTGCCAGAACAAGAAGTAGTGTTTCATTGCATGGTCTGTCCCCAGAGGAACTGGCAGACAGGAGGGCAAAGAGGGAGTTTCAGCGGCAGATGGCCAAATTAAAAATGGAGCAAGAATTTGCCCTTGAGGAAATGAAACTGGCCATGGAGGAGAAACTCGCTTTGGAGTTGTGGCTCCTGAAAGGAGCCTGAAAGAGCTGAAACTGAGGGCAAAACAAGCAGATTCCAGCATTGGTGTGGGCAGTACACCTGGACACCTAGCTTGCCACTTGCATGTAGCCTCCAGTTCCTGCTTGTTTCAGACTGATCCAGTGACTCCACAGCTGCCTGGGTTTTCTCGCTGGGGGTTTACCAACCTGGTTTTCTCACTCACTGTTCTTCCCGCCAACAGAGGCCTTGCTCACCCCAAGACCTACTTAATGTGAGCTGCAGCGCAGGCAAACCCATCTGCGCCTGTCTGTGCCTGGTCCGTGCCCAGCGCCAAGACACCTGGCCCTCCCATCCCCCGAAGATACACCATAGTCGAGCTCTACACCCTCGACCCCGATGTCGCAACAAACACTGCCACTGCACCGACCCACGCTCCACAGTAGGACCTTTCACCTGCATCCAATGCCACTTCACCTGCTACTGCACACACAGCAGCCCACTGGCCAGCCGCACCCCTAACACACTACAGACACCACCTTGACAAAAACATCAACTTGCATGTGCCCTTCTCAACACATACTCACTATGCAAGCATTCCACTGAATTATGGGACCTCTTTGCCACCCTCCCACCCGACATCTTCTTGCTCACTGAGACCTGGCTCAAACCCACATCTGCCCCAGACATTGCCAGAGCAATCCCCGTCTGATATAAAATCACTCACCAGGACCGTACCAACAAGCCCGGAAGGAGGAACAGCCATCATCCACAAAGTGACCATACACTGTACCACTACCACCGACAAAGCCACCACCCCATGGAACATCTCAACTTCTAGCACCACACAGATGATAAGACAACCATCAGAGGCACCCTTGCATACCGACCCCCAGGCCTGCGCTCCAGCTTCTGCAACACCATCACAGACTTCATTGCGCCCCTAGCCTTAGACTTCAACGACTACATCTTCCTCGGTGACCTAAACTTCCACATCGACGACCCCAACGACAAAAACACTGCACACCTCCTTGACAGTATGAGCAGCCTCGGATTGACCCAAATCTTCCACCACCCTACACAAATTGCAGGACACATGCTGGACCCAAATTTCACCTCCAGGAACCGTGTCAAATACAGCCTTGTCACAGAGCTCACATGGACCCATTACTCCATTGTCCATTTCAGCATCTTCAGCATCTACACCACCCCCTCCAAGATGACCAAGCCCCCCACTGGAGGTGGAACAAAATCTCAGAGACTAGCTGGGCAAATGCCTTCAACACCTCCAACCCTGCTACCGCCACCAACCTCGAACAGGGAGTGAAAAACTTCAATGCCTGGATCACCAATTGCACAGACAGCATCGGCCCCATCAAGAGCAACACCCAGAGAAAATCCTCCAAAAAGGCCAGCTGGTACACCCAAGAACTCAGAACACTGAAACGAGACAGCAAACAGTTGGAGAGGAGATGGCGCACCAGCAAGGACACCTACGACAAGGCAGCCTTCAAGATCTCCCTCAACCTCTACCACTGCCTGCTGAGGGCAACAAAGAAGACCCCCCTTGCTGCACGCATCAAAACCAGCACCAACAACACCAAGGAACTTTTCAACATCGTTAAGGAATTCTCTAACCCAGCTGCCAGCGAAAACAACATCACACCTTCACAGGAGCTGTGCGACACCCACTTTTTCCACGACAAGATCACAACCATATACAGAAACCTTGAACCCCAACCCACAAAGGTACTGGAAAAGATCATCAACAATCAGCTCATGACACACCTGGAGCAGAACCAGCTACTCAAAACCTCCTAATTCGGCTTCTGCAGCAATCACAGCACTGAAACCTCCCTGATCATAGCCTCTGACGACATCCAAGCCCTCCTCGACCGAGGAGAAACAGAAGTTTTGATCCTCCTTGACCTCTTGGCAGCCTTCGACACCATATCCCACCACACACTGATTGAAAAACTCCACCACATCGGCATCCAAGGGGACACGCACAGATGGATCACCTCCTTCCTTATTGGAAGAACCCAGAGGATCAACCTCCCACCTTTCACCTCTGAACCCAAGGAGATCGCCTGGGGTGTCCCTCAGGGCTCCTCCCTCAGCCCCATGCTCTTCAACGCATATATGACCCCGCTGGCCAACATTGTCAGATCCCGTGGTCTCAACATAATTTTCTACTCAGACAATACCCAACTCATCCTCTCACTCACCGACGACCCTACCACCACCAGAACCAACTTCCACAGATGCATGCCCAACATCGCTGACTGGATGAAGAACAACTGCCGGCAGTTGAACACAGACAAGACAGAAGTACTGATCTTTGGCAACAGCAGCAATTCCTGGTGGCCATCAGACCTAGGACCCGCATCCACTCCCTGCCAACCACACCAGAAACCTTGGAATCATCATTGACAACAAGCTCCCCATGAATTCACAGATCAACGCCGGTAAATAGACATAATATCGAAAAAAATATATAGAAGGGACAGAATATCGAATTCAAAATATAGAATGGACATAATATCGAATGGACATAATATAGTGGTTAATAATATCGAAATGAAGGTAAGTAATATCGATTTTCAAAATATAGAAGTACATAATATAGGCATTAAAAAATATCGAATTTTTAATAATATCAAATTTTTGTAAGTGTTTTGTATGTTAGTATATGAGTTAAAAATTTATATTATTTTTGTAATGTATGTTTAATATTTTTTAAAGTTACGAAATTTATGTAAAATTATTTTTGCGTAATTTAATTCCGTAGTGGGTTGTGGGTTTATAGGGGCATAGGGTGGGAAGTAATTTAATTATAGTAAATTAAATATTAATTTTTAGGAATTATTAATTATTTTTAATTTAATTTTGCATTTTAGTTCTGTAGCGGGTTGTGGGTTTATAGGGGAATAGGGTGGGAAGTAATTTAATTGTAATTAAGAAAATATTAATTTTTATTTATTGGTATTGATAATGAATGTATTGTTAATTAATTATTAATTAATTTTGATTAATTGGTAATTAATTTTTATTAATTGATTAATTGATAATTATGTTAATTGTATTAATTTATTATTCGGAGCGGGTTGTGGGTTTATAGGGGAATAGGGTGGGAAGTAATTTAATTGTAATTAAGAAAATATTTATTTTTATTTATTTGTATTGATAATTAATTTATTGTTAATTAATTATTAATTGGTAATTAATTTTTATTAATTGGTAATACATTTTTATTAATTGATTAATTGATATTTATGTTAATTGTATTAATTTATTATTCGGAGCGGGTTGTGGGTTTATAGGGGAATAGGGTGGGAAGTAATTTAATTGTAATTAAGTAATTATTGAAATTCTTTTTGTGTATTGATTAATTTATTGTTAATTAATTATTAATTGGTATTTTTTTTATTACTTATTACATTTTTGGTATTGAAAATTAATTGGTTGTTGATTAATTATTAATAGGTAATTAATTTTTAATAAATAATATTTATTGGTATTTATAATTAATTAATTAATAAATATTTTGTAGTTGGTAATTAATTTTAATTAATTTTTTATTGGTATTGATAATTAATTTATTTTTATTTAAATATTAAATCATTACTTTCCCTACTGTTGCACTCACTGGAGTGGGAATAGTAATTTTTACCCCTACGCTATCCAACGTTTTCCCTACTGTTGCAGTCACTGGAGTGGGAATAGTAATTTTTACCCCTACGCTACCCAACGCTTTCCTTACTGTTGCACTCTCTGGAGTGGGAATAGTAATTTTTACCCCTACGCTATCCAACGCTTTCCCTACTGTTGCACTCACTGGAGTCTGAATATAAATTTTTACCCCTACGCTATCCAACGCTTTCCCTACTGTTGCACTCTCTGGAGTGGGAATAGTAATTTTTACCCCTACGCTATCCAATGCTTTCCCTACTGTTGCACTTACTGGAGTGGGAATAGTAATTTTTACCCTCCCGCTATCCAACGCTTTCCCTACTGTTGCACTCACTGGAGTGGGAATAGTAATTTTTACCCTCCCGCTATCCAACGCTTTCCCTACTGTTGCACTCACTGGAGTGGGAATAGTAATTTTACCCTCCCGCTATCCAACGCTTTCCCTACTGTTGCACTCTCTGGAGTGGGAAAAGTAATTTTTACCCCTACGCTATCCAACGCTTTCCCTACTGTTGCACTCACTGGAGTGGGAATAGTAATTTTACCCCTCCGCTATCCAACGCTTTCCTTACTGTTGCACTCTCTGGAGTGGGAATAGTAATTTTACCCCTACGCTATCCAGCGCTTTCCCTACTGTTGCACTCACTGGAGTGGAAATAGTAATTTTTACCCCTACGCTATCCAACGCTTTCCTTACTGTTGTACTCTCTGGAGTGATAATAGTAAATTTTACCCTCCCGCTATCCTACGCTAAAAATATTGATTTTTTTTATTAATATTAAGTTAATATATATATGTATTAAAAAATAAAAATGTATGTTTATTTTTTATAACTTACATTAATTATTTATTAATTTTAAGGTTATTTAAGTATTTTTAAGTATGTTTCAGTTAATTATATTTATTATTTTATTAATTTTACATTACTTTTAATACATTTAAAAAATTCGATATTTTAACAAACTATGGGGCCCATTACGATGGCGGGCGGACTTTGTCCGCCCGCCACCGCAACGGAGCCAGGGACCGCCCGCTGACGTCGCGGCGGTCCCGCCCGGCACATTACGATGCGCCCGCCACACTGGCGGGCGCATCCCGCATAGTTTACATTGCGGCGGGCGGTGCTGCTAGCAGCACCCGCTGTAAGGTACAAAATGCATGCTGTGCTTTTGCATGCACAACGTGACAGGCACCGTGCAGTGCCTGCCACCTTGTGCATGCAAATGCAGGGGGGTACCATAGGTACCCCCCATGTGCACCTCCCACCCCCCCAACATCCTGGGGGCCCGCAACGGGCCCCCAAATGCGAACTACCGCCAGCCTTTTATGGCGGTAATGCCGCCATGAAAAGGCACCTCTCCGCCTACATCCTAATATGGATGGTGGTGTCTCACAGACACCGCCACCATATTAAGGCCGTTTACCGCATGGTCGACAAATCGACAAGCGGTAACGCGGCGGGCGGTATTTACATCCGCCGCTGACCCCCCAGCCATGCTAATATGGCGGGGGTAAATGGGTGGCGGGCGGAGGGAAATGGAGGGCGGATCGCCACCGCCATGCGTGCGGTGGCGATCCGCCCTCCATCGTAATGACCCCCTATATTATTTACAACGATATTTTGGATTCGATATTTTTGTACTTACCTGTTTGTAGATAGGAATTCGATATTTTGGCATTCTATATTTTATCCACGATATTTTGGCATTCTATATTCTGTCAGTGATCCATCAACGCCATCTCCACCATCTGCTTCCTCACTCTGCGCATGCTACGTAAGATCTTCAAGTGGTTACCCCTACACATGAGATGCACTGTGACACAAACCCTCATCACCAGCCGACTGGACTACAGCAATGACCTATATGTAGGAATCACTGCACCCCTTCTACAGAGACTTCAGACCATACAGAACGCTGCAGCCAGACTCATTCTCGGCCTTCCACAATGAACCCACATCACACCCCACCTCAGGAAACGACACTGGCTCCCCGTACAGAAGAGATGTTGATTCAAGCTGCTGGCCCACGCACACAAGGCTCTACACAATCAAGCACCCACCTTCATTAACCACCACCTGAATTTCCACCAATCATCGAGAAGACTACGCTCCGCCTCCCTTTCACTTGCCCACAATCCCCACATTTACCGAAGCAGAAGTGGAGGACGCTCCTTCTCCCAGATCGCAGCAAAGATCCCCACACACCTCCGGACCATCACCTCACTTCTGGAATTTTGAATGGGCCTCAAAACGTGGCTGTTCGAATAAGCCTTCAGGGCCTGGAGGTGCCAGGATACCCTATTGGGTAATTAGCCACTCTTTATAAATCCTGATTAATTGATTGATTGGCGGCAGCAATTCTACTGTGTCTGAAGGAGACAGAAAGGCCAACATCCCCAAGGATTTGGTGCCCAGTCATGTGGTGGGAGATGATAGACAAATGGTTTTCTGCCTATGAGGTAACCTCCCACAAGGATGGTCAGGGGTCCTACCAGATGAAAGAGGGGTATAAAAACTTAAAAATAAGGAGTTCTCTAAAGGCCCCCAAAATAATTCCCAAGGGACTACTGGTAACCAGTCCCAGTCTGAGCCTAAGAAGAAGGGGTTGTTTGACAAGCAGACAGAAAGGTTTTTACCCCAATGCACAGAGCAATACAAGTATGGGCACTCCAAGGGTGACTGCAAATGCCCCAAGAGGGCACAGCCCCCCACCGGTGGGCAGACACCTGGGTTGGTGAGTGTAGCGCTCGGGAGGAGGTAGTCCCAGTTAGCTTTGGGGAGCAGACAGAGGTGACCCTAGTTTCCCTAGGGGATAAGGAGATGGTGCCGAAAACCCATATGCCTGCCAATACTTCTAAGTACAGACAATGGGTGGAGGCTCTGAGGGACACAGGAGCCAGCATGACTACTGTAAAGTGTCTGCTGGTGTTCTCAGAGCAGGTCCTTCCTAATACATTAAACCATGTCATAGTCCCCCACAATCATGAGAGCCATTTACCGGTGGATCTAGTTCCCTTTGAGCGGGGAGGCAGGGTCTCAGGTTCTCTAAAAGTAGCTGTGAGCCCTGCTATGCCTGTAGATTGTCTGTTGGGTAGCAATCTGGAGCACACTATCTAGAGAGGAAGGTAGAGCTCAAGTCACACTTGGAGATGTTGGGATTGCCTGAATGGGTCTGTATGACCACAAGGTCCATGGCTGTCCAGGAACGGAGTCAAGGACATCTGCAGTCTGGAACAATGGCCACACAGCTTTCAAGAAGGAAGGGTCTAAAGGGGGGTGAAACCAGCCCCTGATGTTTCCATGGTCGAGGTTGATGGGGCACCTGAGGAGCATGTCCCCAAGCCAACTGGGGAGGACATTGCCACCCTGGGTGACCTGCCTGAGCTTGCTGGTTGGCAAGTTTAGGGTGGGCTCACCAGGGAGGAATTCTGCAAGTGACAGAAAGAGTGCCCCACTCTAAAGGGCTTGAGGCGGCAAGCTGTGGCCCAGGCAGCAGGTGACACCTCTGGAGATCATCTGATCTATTGGGAGAATGACCTCTTATATAGTGAGCCTAAGGCTCCTGGATCTGTGGCAGCCCATGTGCTGGTGTTCCCCCAGTGTTACAGCACCTTCCTACTGGGTTTGGCTCATGACATACCACTGTCAGGACATCTGGAGCAAGACAAGACCTTTGCAAGGCTTGTTGCCCACTTCTACTGGCCCCAGATGAAGACAGCCTCAGGTGCATTCTGTAGGTCCTGTTTCCCCTGCCAGGCCAGTGGAAGGTATGGGTAATAGCTCAAGGCTCCCCTAACCCAATTAGCTGTTGTTGGCACTCCCTTTGAGAGGGTAGGTGTTAGAAATGGGATTTCTGGTTTGCTAAGGCTTGCGCCAAAGCCAGGCAGAAACCACCACTCTAGTCAGGGCAAGGGAGTTACACACTGATGATAACCCCTGCTCACCCCCTTGGTAGCTTGGCACGAGCAGTCAGGCTTATCCCAGAGGCAATGTGTAAAGCGTTTGCGCAACACACACACAGCAGCAACACACTAGGCACACCACAAAAGAAACTCCACACAAGGTTATATCAAAAATAGCCTTTGTATTATCATAAACACATTAGAATAGTAATCACACAATATACACTGTGCCAACTGGCTCTAGGCAATATTTACAGGGGATTATATACACCTGACAGGGCCAATCGGGCCACTGTCAGAACCATCACAAATGCACAAGTAGAAAATGTCAAACACTACCAGTAACTACTGGTAAAATAATGCCTCAGTATCATATCCGGCAACATAAATCACATTATGCAATCAGCATCACATTAGGCGTAAAACACATTATGCGCCAACCTCATAAGCATAAACACATTATGCAATAAACCTCATAAGCATAAACACATTACGCATTAGGCCTCACCAGCATACACGCAGTATGCAATAACCTCATAACCATAAACATCATTAGAGGCATAAATCAGGGTGCATAACTCACATTTCATGCGCACCACATAAATCACATTAGGGCCTGACGCCCTATCAACCTCACACAGTCCCCCTGGCCAACTGGCCTTCTTAGAGGGCTCAAATGCCCTATGTCCATAATGTCAGGGCTTGGGCTGCCAATGCAGCAGAAGTCGCAAGTGCGCAATTGCGCAGGCCTAAACGTGGCAGCTGCCGCTAATTGTGGTGCAGCTGTGCAGAAAATTATAGGCCAAATGAGCACCGACAATGTGCCCCGATCGGCACCACTGTGCCCTTTAACTGCCCACACACAACAATGCCCCCAAAGGAATGAGCACGGGCACTCACTGTGCCCTCTGGAGTCCCCACTGGGACTCTAATTAAATGCGGCCAAACGTTGCAGCTGCCCGCTCTCTCGCAGGGCAGCTGAGGAATTAGGCTTGGCACTCTCCGTGCCTCATGAGCCCCACTCTGGGACTCCGTAAAGCAAGTGGCCCCCAAAAAGGAATTTAGCCTTGGCACGTCAGTGCCCCGCGAGTCCCCTGCGTCGGGACTCTAGCAATCCAAGAGCCCCCTTGGTGCAGCTGCCCGCAATTGCGGTGCAGCTGTGGGAACCAACCAAGACTGGCACTCGCAGTGCCTCAGGAGCATCAACCCGGCCCCCACTCACCAGGACTCGCTGGTAGGCTTCTCTCTCGCTGTGGGGGAACAGGGGCAGGCCTGTCTCTTCGGCCAATAACAAAAAGGAAAAGTGCTCACCAGTAGCAGCCCGTGGTGGGAGTGCTGCCGGGTGCTGACTTGGGGTGGGGGAGGGGCAGGGTGGGGGGTAGTAAACTACGGATTACGGCCGATTAGAGGTAAGTAAACATATAAATAAATAAAACGAATTTTGTTGCGCGCGCTGCATTGCCAAATGCGATGCAGCGCGCGCAACGAAATTCGTTTTATTTATTTATATGTTTACTTACCTCTAATCGGCCGTAATCCGTAGATTACTACCCCCCACCCTGCCCCTCCCCCGCCCCATGTCAGCGCCTGGCAGCACTCCCACCACGGTCCGCTACTGGTGCTCACCCTGCACTTGCAGCAGCGCGGGTCTCCGTTGCTGCCAGAAGGCGGGCGGACCGGTCCTTGCTCTCCACGGAGCGAAGTCTCCGTCGACGTTTCCCGTCCCTGCCAGCCGATTCCTGGCAGCGGTCCCGCCCACAGACAGGCTTCCGATTCTGCCTGGCTTCCGGCAGAGGTAGTCAAATGCCTCACTCTCGGGGGAGACGCAGCGGTTGAGAGCCCGCGAGGCTCGGCTCTGTTGTCTTGGCTCGCCAGCGCGGGGTAGGCTCCCGCCTGGCTTCGGCTCCCTTCTCTCGGGTCACCGGGGCTCCCAACAGCTCACGGGAGCCCCGCTCGGCTGGGCCTTGGCTCCGCCCCACGCCAGGCAGCTTTGCCTGACTTCCAGTTCGCCGCACGATCGCGTCGGCCGACGGCTCCTCTTTTCGGCAGACAGGCGGGGTGGGCACCCGCTCGTCAAAGAAATCCTCAATGCGGGGTGGGCACCCGCGAAATAAGCATGCCAGCGGGGTGGGCACCCGCTCCTTTCCACAGCACTGCGTTGGAATCCCTAAGTCGGGATTCCCTCACCAGACTTTGCAGCTCAGCGCTGCAGGGCCCCAGCACTCCCCCCGTCCTGGGAGAGAAAATAAAGCACTCACGAGGCGCTAAAGTCCTGAAAAAGTCCATCGGGCATAGCTGGGCCCAGGGAGGCCAGCACACAGGGCCCTCCAGCAGGGAGGCAAGCCCCCATGGCTGTTCCTCCTGGGCCCCCAGCAGCAGCACGCCCCAGTAAAGTCAGGAACAGCACAAGCACACATTCATGGGGTCACAGCCCCTATACTTATACCCAGATTCTCTTTGTCTGCAGCACAGGGCTTGGGGGAACCAGATGCAACTGGTTCAGGGGGGAATTGGAGCACTTTGTTTACCAAGCTCCTCTTCCCCTTTGTCAGGTGGGGGCTCGTTGATCAGACACACCACAGGGGGCGGAGCCAGCATTGTACAGGCTAGGCACAGACCTATTCAGGGTCAGGGGATTACTCCTCCCACTACTCCCCATGCAGGTGTCCCATTCAGCCTAGTGCTGACTCACCCTGCCCCTCCTGGAGCCACCCACACCTCCCCGCCCCTGTCACTCAAAAGCCAGACATGCAATTCGCATCAGGCAAGCAGACACATAGCACACAGAAATGCCAATTTCTAAAAGTGGCATCTCTAAAATAGTTATAATAAATCTGCGCACACCATTGCGCAGCATTTATTATTACAATTCCAACTATACTAAACTCGACCACGCTGCTCCTCTCATATCAGGGATTACCACTGAAACACTTATCAGGGAATCCCCAATGCATTCCTATGGGAGGGCAGGCCAATCTCACCATATATAACACAGAGAGCGCACGAACTTTACACTGGACAGCAGTGCTAAAGTGCCCAGAGGCCTAAAACCACCAACACCATGTCAGAGAAAAGGCTAGGGGAAAGGCAAAATGTTTAGGATCACCCTGCAAAAAGGGCCAAGTCCAACAGTAGGCATCAACATTGTTGGACCTTTGGACCCAAAGACAGCTTTAGGCAACAGGTTTATCCTAGTCTTGGTGGACTATGCCACTCGTTACCCAGAGGTCATCCCTCTGATGTTGATGACTGCAACTGCGGTGGCCAGGGCACTGATGGGGATTTTTACTTGGTTGGGGTTCTCGAAAACGGTAGTGTCTGACAGAGGCACTAACTTTATGTCAGAGAACATGTAGCCCATGTGGGGCAACTTATAAGTTATCTGCACTCTATCTGCCCTAAACCAATTGTCTTGTGGAGAGATTCAACAAGACCTTGAAGGGCATGATAATGGGCTTACCTGGGCCTGTGAGGTGTAAGTGGGATGTCCTCCTTCCATGCCTTCCCTTTGCCTACAATGAGATGCCACAGAAGGGAGTGGGGTTTAGCCCCTTTGAACTCCTCTATGTCCACCGTGTCACGGGACCTCTTAGCCTTGTAAAAAAGAGGAGGGATCAAGCTATCAGGAAACCCCCTCAGAATGTTGTCAGCTACATGTTAGCCTTCTGCAACCAAATGCACTGCTTCTGGAAAAAGGCAAAAAGCAATCTTGAGGCCAGCCAAGAAGTCATGAAACTCTGGTATGAATAAAAGGCCACTCTCGTAGAGTTTCAGTTTAGCCAGTAGGTGTGGGTTATGGAACGTGTGGAACCCATACCTCTCCAGTTTCACTGGATAGGCCCTTATGAGGTAAAGAAGCGGAAGGGGGACTACACCTCCTTGGTGGATCTCAAGACCCCTAGAAACCCCTTAAGAGTGCTTCACTTGAACCGCCTCAAATCCCGCATTGAGAGGTCCGAAATAAGCATGCTCCTGGTGACAGATGAGGGCCTCTCCCTGACCTCTTGTCTGCCCAGGAACATGATCAGTCAGTGAAGTGGGACAACTTCTCTCCTACACTAACCACAGAACAGATGAGTGAATGTCACCAATTACTGGGGCAGTTTTCTTCTTTGTTCTCCCTCACCCCTGGACTCACACACCTCTGCATCCATGACATAGATACAGGAGACAGTCCACCTGCCAAGAGCAAAGTTTTCAGGTTGTCAGATAAGGTGGGGGCCAGTATCACGGAGGAAGTCTCTAAGATGCTGGTGTTAGGGATGATTGAGCCCTGCAATAGTCCCTTGTCCAGACGTGTAGTGCAGGTACCCAAGGCTGCCCCACTGGGTGCCACTCCAGTACTTAGGTTCTGTGTGGACTACCGGGGCCTCAACTTTGTCACAAAAACTGACGCACACCCCATTCACCGAGCTGATGAGCTCATAGACAGGCTGGGTGCTGCCAAATTTATCAGTACTTTTGATTTAATGTCAAAGTACTTGAAGATCGGGCTGACTGTGGGGCCAAACATCTGCATTCTCAACCCCAGAGGGCAAATTTCAATTTCGGTTGATGCCCTTTGGTTTGAAGAATATCCCTGCCATCTTTCAGAGGTTGGTCAACAGGGTCCTAGCTGGAAAGGAGGCATTTTGTGCCACCTACCTGGACAACATATCTGTCTACAACTCCACCAGGAGGTGATCCAGGCCCTGCAGCAGGTGGGCCTGACTATCAAGGCCAATAAGTGCCAGATAAGGCATGCTTCCATGGTTTATCTGGGCCACATGGTGGGTGGGGCAAGGTGCAGCCCCTCCAGGCCAAGATTGAGACTATCCTGGCCTGGCAACTCCCTAAAACACAGTCTGAAATGAGGGCCTTCCTGGGCCTCACAGGACACTATAGGAGGTTTATTAAGGGAGCTGCCACCATTGTTGCCCCCTTAATAGAGCTGAATTCAAAGAATCAGCCCACACAGGTGACCTGGACAGAGGCCTGCTAGAAAGCCTTTGAAATCCTCAAAGAGGCCATGTGTACAGCACTCTTGACTTCTCTAAGGAGTTCATAGTGCAGACAGATGCATGCAGTGGTCTTAGCACAGTTAAATAAGGAGGGCCTAGACTAACCGGCAGCCTTCATTAGCAGGAGATTAATTCCACGGTAAAAGAGGTGGAGTGTGATTGAGAGGGAGGCCTTTGCTGTGGTCTGGGCATTGAAGAAGCTGAGACCATAGCTGTTTGGGACTCACTTCCAGGTTTAGACAGTCCACAGACCCCTCCTGTGGCTCATTCAAATGAGGGGTGAGAATCCCAAACTGTTGAAGTGGTCCATCTCCCTACAGGGAATGGACTTTACGGTGGAACACCGCCCTGGGTAAGACCACACCAATGCTGATGGTCTATCCCGGTTCTTCTGCCTCAGTGATGAGCCCTTCCAAGGGGTTGGGTAGTTCTCCCCACTTTCAGCTGGGGGGACACGTTAGACATTTCAGCCTTACAGAGGTCTTCCCCCCAACTTTGTAACTTTGTGTTTTTCTCCTCCATATTTCGACCTGGTTTTTGCTGGCCTTAATACTCTGAGTACTTTACCACTGCTAACCCATGCTAAAGTGCATGTGCTCTCTGTTCTAAACATGCTAATATTGGTTCATACCCAATTAGCATATTTAATTTACTTATAAGTCCCTAGTACAGTGCACTACAGGTGCCTAGGGCCTGTAAATTAAATGCTACTGGTGGGCCTGCAACAGTGCTTGTGCCACCCACTTAAGTAGCCCTTTAAACATGCCTCAGGCCTGGCATGCAAAATCTGTGTGGGCAATTTAAACTGCCATTTCAATCTGGCAAAATAAACCTTTTGCCGGACCCAAACATTCCTTTTTAATACATATAAGTCTCCCCTAAGTTAGGTCCTTGAAAGCCCAGAGGGCAGGGTGCAATGTATTTAAAAGCAGGACATGTTCTTTTAAGTTTTACATGTCTTGGTGGTGAAAAACTCTTAAATTCGTTTTTCACTACTGCAAGGCCTTTATCTCCCATTGGATAACATTAGGATTACATTATTATATTTTATAAGTGTAATTTTCAAATGGTAAGATATAACTGTTTAAGTTTGGCATCTCTGGAATCCAAATTTATGGTGAAGTCTGATTTTAAATTACAATTCTGAAAATGGCACTTTTAGAAAGTTGGCATTTTCATGCCTTAGCCATTTGGTGCCTGCAGCCTGTCTCTGTGTCACATGGCTTGGTGTAGCTGACAGTTGAGCTTTGTGTATTCCCCCTAGACAGCCACACACAATGGAGAGCTGAGGTGTGACTGAATGGACCATCACTGTCATTATGGGATAGAGGAGCTGGGCACAGCCCTACTTACACCTGAATAGGCTGTGTCCTCCCTCCACACAAAGGGCTACATACACCCTGTAGTTAGTCTGGAGTTAGGACATCGAAGGCAGGATGCCTGGGGACTTCAAAGATAAACCTCTTGAAGCGTATCCCACCTTCCAGAAGAGGGGCACTAGGTAGTAATATTGAATCTCAGTCACCACCTCTTCAGTACACTCCTGGACCTGTGGATACTCTGCCAGGAGGAAGGACTGCTGTGCTGCTCAAAGGAATGCCAATCTGCAGGACTGCTGCTTTGAAGGAACTAGTTCCCTGCTATGCTGACCTACTCTGCTGCATGTTGCCCTGTTGTCTGCATGGAAAGGACTGGACCATAATCTGTTGACCCCAGTACCCCAAAGTGACTCCAAGGGCTAGCTGACTGGCCTCTTGACTCAGGGACACAAGGCTCCAACAACCTTAAACCCAGCACCTGGACTCTGCCATTTGTGAGCCTACCCTCCCAAGTGTTGCCACCCCCTCTCCCCCCAGTCCTGAACCCTTGGAAGTGGGCTCAGCCAGCCTCTTTGGAACAGCAAAACCAATGCATCTCCTCTGTTGTGCCATGCAACCACGAGTAGAATCGACGCATCGCCACGATTGAGTGGATCAGACCCATCGCAAAGACTTTCATCGCAGCCTGTCCCCTCATTGGAACAGCCGCTGGGCAACGCATCCTCGGTGCAGGCCCTCGTATCTCTCATATATGACAGCCTCAATGACGGACTCTGTATCGCAGGCTCACAGCTCCTCAGAACCAATGCATCGCCACGACTGTGCGACCTGCGCAAACCAGGATATAAGGTAGTTTGTTCAGCGGGCCCAAGTGGGTCCCTGTAGCCGGCCCACACTCCATCGCGGGTGGCCTGAATTTGGCGCTTTGTGCTTTTTGGCACAATATTTATTAAAATCTACATATCTCTGGTCCTACTGATTGGATTTTTGTTGTTTTGGTATTGTTTTTTGTATACAAATTAATGTATTTTTCTAAACTGGTGTGGGATCATTTTCTGGTGTTCTTTCACTGTGTTACTTTTTGAAGTGCTGCATAAATACTTTACACATTGCTTCTAAGTTAAGCTTGACTCTCTGTGCCAAGCTACCAGAGGGTTGAGCACAGGTCAATTTTGTGTTGCTTGTGCCTCACCCTAAAAAGGATTGTGGTTGCGGTTTGAGAAGGGTTTCACCTCCCTCAACCAGTAACCCAATTTCTTAAAGAGTATTTAGCTGCTGATCTATGTTCTGCAAGAAGCGTTTGAGCTGGGAGTTGAGGATCCTACTAGAACAACCAGAGATAATGGGTACTTTTATAAAATTATTAAGGTTGACCCCCCTCTCTGGAGTGTCCAGGTATATGGTTTTTCAGATCTGCATCGGTGAGAATGGGTGAGGCTTTAGGAGATGAGGCTTTTACTGAATCAACTGTGTTGTAGCGATTTAGTAGGTCACAGAGTTCTCTCCTGTATAATGTTGTTGGGGTTCCAACCACATGAGTGGTGCGGTTGATACAAATTACCATTTATTTATGGGTAAGCTGCAGTTTGCTTAGCTGTTGATTTCATGGGAAATGAGAGACAGATGTTAAGAGTGACCACACCAGAGCTGGTTTGATGGATAGCCAATGACAATATTCTAAGCGCATTCAGGAGACAGTCCACTTGTTTACTGTACGTGCAACATGTCCAGACTGTGAGGGAAAGAAAGGTAATCAGCTTAACAGGTTTCTCCATCGCCCCCTTTCATCTAAGGACAGGGGTAATCACTCCAAATGAGCTTTTGTTCTGCCCTCATAGTAGGAGAGTAACTAATGAGGGTAGTTCAAAACCAAGACATCATCAAGGCTGCTTCAGGGAAATGTTGCAGAATTTAAAGTATATAAAGAGACGCATATAGGAGAAAACTGTCACTGAATATGCTTTCAGGTGATTATTTTAGGGCACTATACACAGGAGATAGAGTGATCAAAGGAGATGCTTTCCCTTTCCCGCATCAAGCCCCACTCATACTCTGGGCTGTCAAAGCAAGCAGAGTCAGAGGTGTCCAAAAGCAGGCCTTTTGACCATTGAACCAATCCTGAAGCATTGTGGACCCAACAAAAGGGGACATTTCTTTTTGTATTCCCAATTGAATTATGAGCCTGTGGGTGTGTTTTAATAAAATCAAGAAAACAATACAGTTTATAATAAATGTGCAGAATTTAATGAAAGTAAAACACGTTTGGAATGCAAAAATTGTAGTAGGCAACCATATTTACTCTTACCAGGCCTCAAATGACTGAAGCAACATTGCTTGAAAAGCTGACCTGAAGAGAAATGCTAAAAGACACATAAAATGTTTATTTCTTGACCTTTCCATCAAAATGAGGCATTCGTATAGCGCAGCACTATCACCCTTAGGAGTATCTGGGCAGCTCTATCACCCTTAGGAGTATCTGGGCGCTGAGGGTGTGATGACTCAGTTAAAAAGCCAGGTCTTGAAGTTCTTTCTGAACTCGTACAGGGAGGGTGCTGTTCCGAGATGGAGGGGCAAGTCGTTCCAGGTCTTGGCGGCGATGTAGAAGAAGGTGAGGCCCCGCTGCTGCTGCGGCGGATGCGAGGGGTGATTGCACGGGCAAGCTCGGCAAAGCATAGGTGTCTTGTGAGGCGATGGAAATTCAGTCGATGGTTGATATAGGCCGGTCCTAGGTCATGTAGGGCTTTGCAGACGTGAGTCAGGATCTTGAACTGGCATCTCTTCTCAATGGAGAGCTAGGGGAGGTGTCTGAGGTGGGGGTGATGTGGGTCCTTTTAGGGAGGTTGAGTCTGGCTGCCACGTTCTGTATGATCTGGAGTTGTATGAGTAGCTGGGCGGAGATGCCAGTTCAGAGAGCACTGCCGCAGTCAAGGCGGCTGGTGATGAGGGCCTGAGTGACGGTTTTTCTGGTGTCGGTTGGGAACCATCGGAAGACACTGAGGAAAGTGCAGACGGTGTAGAAGCAGGCAGAGGAAACTGAGCTGACTTGCTGTTTCATGTTCAGTTGGCTGTCCAGGATGATGCCTGTGTGTGTTTGGTCTGTTGATGCGGGTCCGATTTCAGTCGGCCACCAGGTGTGGTCCGAGATGGAAGTGTTCTTCCCGAAGATCAGTACTTCTGTCTTGTCGGAGTTGACTTTAACGCAGTTGGCCCTCATCCAGTTGGCTACATTGGTCATGGCAATGCAGAAGTTGGTTCTGGTGGTGGAGTAGTCTTCGGAGAGGGAGAGGATGAGTTGAGTGTCGTTGGCATATGAGATTATGTTGAGGCCATAGGATCTGACGATGTCTGTGAGGGGGGTCATGTAGGTTTTGAAGAAGGTGGGGTTGAGAGATGATCTTCGGGATACACCGCATATGATGCCCTTTGGTTCGGAGGTGAAGGGAGGCTGCCAGAGGCTCTGAATATGACCTGTCAGGAAGGAGGCGATCCACTTGCGAGCGTTGTGTTTTATGCTGCTGCTGTAGGGTCTGTTGATGAGGGTGTGGTCGGACACAGTATCGAACACTGCCGACAGACGAGGAGGATCAGGGCTGCAGTCTCTCCATGGTTGAGGAAGATCCTAATGTCATCTGTGGTGGCAATCAGAGCGGTTTCGGTGCTATGGTTTGCGGCAATCCTGATTGTGAGGCGTCCAGTGGGTAGATCTGTTCCAGGTATTTGGTGAGCTATTGGTTGATGGCCTTCTTGAGTACTTTGGCCGTGTAGGGACAGTAATTGTTTAGTACACTGGGGTTGGCAGCTGGTTTCTTTAGGAGGGGTCTGACCTCTGTGTGTTTCCAACTGTCCAGGAAGGCTGCTGTGGAGATGGAGGAATTGATGATGCTGGTGAGTTCTGGTCTGATTGGGTTGGATCGGAGGTTGAAGAGGTGGTGTGGGCATGGGTCGATGGGTGCCCTGGAGTGGATGGATGGCATAATGTCCGAGATGGTCTGGGTTGTGAGCCAGGACCAGGTGGTGATCGTTCAGCTGGTTTGCATTGGATGGCTGGGGCTGTAGAGGTTGAGCGCTGAGGGATGAGGGTCAAAGTTGTTGTAGATGGTGGCGATCTTGTTGTGGAAGTAGTCTGAGAGCCTGCTACAGAGTTCTTGGGAGGGGTGAATGGTTTTCTCTGTGGTTGGTGGGTTGGACAATTCTTTGTCTATCTAGAAGAGTTCTTTCATATGGTTGGCTCCTGTGTTGATGTGTGTTGTGATGGCCTCTCTCTTGGCTTCTTTGATGCTCTGGTGGTAGTTGCGGAGGGCTGCCTTGTAGGTGGCTCTGTCGGCGGGATTATTTGAGGCGTGCCATTGCCTCTCGAGTTGGTTCCAGTCATTCTTGGAGGCTCTGAGTTCTGGGATGTACCAGCTGAGTTGATTTGAGGTTTTGTAGGATTTCACTGGTTTCATAAGGGCAACTCTGTCAGCACATTCGGCGATCCAGTCGGAGAAATTCTGGACAGCTTGAACATGTTTTTTCATAATAAATAATATTTGCATAAATGTTTTCATCTAAACTCTCAAAATGTTTCTACTTACACAAAGATCACCGTTTACTTTACTTTTTGTCAATTAGAGGGGTAATGAAGAGTTCATGTCTGAAGATGCAGCATTTTAAAGATTATGAATGGTTATTGTGCAAAATGATTATCATTTCATTGTATAGATGTTTCATTTTCTACATAGACCATTGTTAATAAAATTGATATATTAGAAGGTTAGAGGTGTAGTTTCTACGTGTGAAAGCAGACTTGAATGAGAGAATGACCCACATGAACATAGAAATGATACAACTTAATTGTAAACTTAACATTGCTGTCTTTGTACTATTGTATGCCGGTGAGAAGAGGAGTGATCCTGTTCCCATGAGAGCATCAAAAGCTGATTGGCTGACTGGAAATAGAGAACCAACATGTTGCAGAAGCTTCAGAATGTGTTGTCTATAATAGAGCAAGTTCCGAAAATAGGCTCAGACCTTTTCAGACCATTATTCCATGCAACTTACCCTGCCCAACGCTCATGCTGTTTTGAGACACTACTGAGTTTCTTGAACCTCTCTTTATGGGAATTTCTGCTTTGAATGATTTTGAATGATTGAACTACTTTATATGCGAAATCTTTATGCAAACACACTCACTCTCTTGAACTGGAACTCTTTATAGGTTCTGACTGACACCACTTTCTCTCCACAATCCTAGAATAGGGTTTCTCTGCTTTATGCATTTGATTGCAATTTATTGATTGTTAACTGATTGATTATTGATTTATAATAAGATTCTAATGATCAAACTTGATGAATTTAACTTGCAACCTAATAAAGATGATTTACTACAAGATTGAATAATAAAACCCTTTAACTCATACCAACTCTCTTTATTGAATAAAATTAGATTAGTGATTGTGATGAAAATGTATATGATGCATTGCTCCTGATCTTCTCTAAAACAACGGCAAAGATCCATTTGCCTCAGACCAGAAAGAATAAGAGCGGGAATTAGACCGTGTGATGGTAAACCGAGATTCTAAATTGAGATCTGATTCCCGTTCCAGCAAGCTCTAAGCCGGCCATAACCAATTTGACTTGCCCCTTCTTCCACAGGGCTACTTGCACACATATAGCAGGGTGAATGAGGCTGCAGTCCACTTTGCTCAGCCTGCACCAATATACGTACTTGTTTGCATATGTTCACAAGTAACAAGCACAGAGACTCTTAACCCAGCTGTGCAGCAACAGACCTTACCTTAAAAGGTGTCCTCTAAGAGTTACAGCTTCAACCCAATGTTAAAGAAATGTATAGTGAGTGAAAGTGAGTTATAGTGACTTACTCACAGTAGCAATCCAAACAACAGCGGGCCTCATTTACAACTTTTCTGCGCAGATCAGCGTCGCCAGGCTTCTTGCTGCGCTGCCCTGCATCAAAAAGAAAGGGCAGAAATGTACTGTATTAACAAAATACGGCGCATTCCTGTCCTTTCTGCCTGCGCCGATGCGCACATTGGTGCCTATCATCAATGCAGGGACCTTTGCAGCATGGTGCAAAGGTGTCTGCTTTGTTGGCATGATGGTTTTTGTGCAGGAAGAGACACCTTCCTGCACAAAAACAATTAATGGAGGAATTTTCCTCATTCTATGTGTGCTGCAGAATGCTGCACACATAGAAATACTAAAAAATGAGGAGAAAATACAGTTATTTCTCCTCGTTAGTCCTCTCCAGGGGAGGCGCACAGTTTTGATGTATTCCAGGTTTACAGCTCCTTGTAAATCTGGCAATCTGTCAAAACCCCTTGGTGTTGCGTGGGAAAACCCACTGCATCACCCATTGAACACCTTCTTGCCTTACTCCATATCTTTGAGGCCATGCAAAGCCATGCAGGGTGGCTTTGCGTTGCCTCATAGATATGCATGAGTGGCCTGCACCACTGAAGCATCATAAAAAGTGACCATCTGGCGGCGCAACCCTCTTGTAAATGAGGCCCAGGATTTCCAAAAAAGTAGAGGATTGGGAGGATTTAACAGGTCTGAACGCCTCTCTTAAACAAACATATTGGGTGATGATGGGCTTCTTAAGGAAGTTTAATACAGAGCACAATTGACTAAAATCTAAATCCGTATTTGTAAAGCACGAACTACTCACCCTTACAGGTCTCAAGGCGCTGTCGTGGAAATTAAGTGAGCTATTGCCCAGAGTCACAGGGTGCCTAGCTGATCTGCCGCCGGAGCCGGGAATCGAACCGTGAGCCCTGTGCTTCGAAGTCAGCTGCCCTGGCTGCTGCACCACATCTCTCTACTGCAGGGGTCTTCAAACTGTGGGGCGCGACCCCCAGGGGGGCCGTGGAGCGATGCAAAGGGGGTCGCGCCTTCCCAGTCACACTTCTGCCGAGGCCCAAGGGCTTCAGCCCCCCCCTCTTCCCCCGTCCTGCGTCTCAGCCCGGGCTGCTGCAGTGCAACTCGAGCTGCTGGGGGCTCAGCTGGGCAGTGTCTGGAGTCTTATCTCCGGCACGCCCGAGTTTTTCACAGGTCTTTAAAGACCATTTGCATATTTACATGCCTTTGTAAACTGGTTACAGAGGCTTAGATTTTTTTCCTGGTTCCAGTACCCCCTGGGCCCCCACTCTGCCTATTCCTTACATTTGTATTTTACCTTTACTGCTGCAGTGTGAGAATGCATTTCATGAAAAGGAATATAAAGTAGGGTTGCCAAAAGAAAAATGCCTGCCGTGTTTTGTTTAAAGAGCCCGCAAAGACCTCCTCTTGACACTAAATAGACTTATAAATAAAAAAGTATGTATGCATTCGTTATGTGACTTTTCTGTCTT
Organism: Calotriton arnoldi; assembly: GCA_963921515.1. Taxonomy (NCBI): domain Eukaryota; kingdom Metazoa; phylum Chordata; class Amphibia; order Caudata; family Salamandridae; genus Calotriton; species Calotriton arnoldi. Next base: position 506,310 of record CAWUFW010006949.1, on the reverse strand, counting down.
TGTTCTCTTTAATTATCAGTCATGGATCATTGAGGCAGCCCTAGAACACAATTAAAAGTGCTTTCTATTTATATTTGCTGTTCGAAGTATGCACAGATAAGTGCTTAAAATACAGCTTTAGGTGACTGCTTATTTTTGTACCGACTGGGCCATCAAAATAATCTGCTGGCAACCCTAACCATAGGACTGGAAGTTTGTTGCAGGATCAGCACATTATTTATTTCCTCGATCCCCGATTAATGCCATAATAGCAATAGTTTAACTTAGATCTTAAACCCTACGCCGCCGTCCATAACATGCTGAGTTACTTCAAGTGTCTGGGAATGCACTCTGCATTCAGACAACTCACTCGTCATTCTCGCCCTTCACTTTCACGCTCACCCTGCATTCACAGCGATCACAATGCACTCGCACCATTCACCCGCTCACCCTGCACTCACAGTGATCACTCTGCACTCACAATGCACTTGCGCTGTTCATCCTATACCTCACCCTGCAGCCACACGAGTACACTACTCATCCTGCACTCATGTGACACTTCACTCACCTGTCCCCCTCACTGCTCAATATGCAACTCACTCAAACAAGCCCATCAGTAATCATACACTCATTCGTCCCATTCTGAACTTGCATCCGCACCTAAATTCATAAGCCACCTCACTCACCCTGCAGTCACTCCTCTTACCCTACTCTCACACTGTTGCATCGCTCACCGTGCACTCACATGGGCACTCTTGTCACCCACACAGTGCAGAGGGTTAACATTCCTGCTACAAAGAATATGTACCATGCAGATCACAGAAATGAGTGTGAGTAAACTATGAGTAGCGCTATAAAAAAATGAAATGTTTGTCAGAAAGGTGCTATAGAGAGATTAGGTGAATTGTTGGTGAGTGGCAGTGAAGGAATTCATGGAGAAGGAGGAAACGGGGTGGGGCACCAAAAAGACTGTTGCACCGTGTGCGACCAGTGTTAGGACCATCCCTGGCTGGGAGTGTTAAAGGTGAAGTGAGAGGTTGAATGGGGAGAGTTCAGAAGTTGTAAAAGGGGTGAAATAAAATGGCCTGCAAAGTGAGAGAGGGATCCGGGGTTAGGAGAGGACAGAGGGATGGAAGGGAGGGGGTGAGAGGAAAGCTGCATGGGTAAACTGCTTAACTCTGCACAAAACCGCCAGGGTTTTAAGGGACCCCTGCTTCTCCCGGCCAGGGCCAAGTGAGCTTCTAATGTGGCAGCACGTATTCCTGCGGAGTGGAAGGCCCTTCACAAAGGTTGACTAGAAATCTTTCTGATGTTAATTGCTGTATTTTGGTTATACACTGGTACTGATGGGGTGAAATCTTTCCTCAGTGTTACTGTGTACGCGGCATCACATAACATCATTTACCTTTTCTTCCCACACAATTTAGTCAAGCCTGTCACGTAATTTGGTCCTCACCTGCCTCATAATTCCAGTAGCCCTGCCTACAGGTTTAGAAATTTTTGTCAGCAGGGGGTCCTTACGCCTCAAAATGTTGACAGGGGGGTCTCGGCATCCAAAAGTTTGAAGACCTCTGCTCTACTGTATCAACATATATCTGGCCGTCTCTGATATGGCAATAGATAATGCAGAATCGATAACGACCGAAGTTATTTCGTGAAATTGTAGCAATCAGTCTGTTGGCCAGAGTAACACAACAGCAGTGGGTATAAAAGTAAGACAATTCAACGTATTACATCACAACATGACTAAGTATATGCAGAATATTTTGCTGATCATATTGAATGCGACTATAAATTGGTATTGACGACAAAAGAGCTAGATGCAGCCACATCACCCCTTTGGATGAATATGTGAGCAACAGATGAAGCAAGCAGGGAAGCTTTGAAATTAAGCACATCTTCTGTGTATTGAAGAAAAGTGCAATACCTCTCTACTGTTTGGGTTTTTGCACCCAATTGCAATCTCTATATTTTAGCATATAAAAGCTGCCAAATGAACTTTGGCTTGTCACTCGTGTTTTCAGATAGAAGTCACGGGAGGGAGCACTCTTCTGCAATCACACATTTGGATGCTAGCACATAGGATCCCTGCATTATACCATAGCTTCTTTAACTTGGGCTAGAAATCCTGTGCATGAAAACAGGCATCCACCTGGCTATAATCTCTCCAGCCTTCACTCCTCCCTTACTCTATTTCACCCGAGGTACCACTGTGACATAGGATCGGAATTGAAGGTGCGCTGCACTTTACTGACGCTGGAGTGAATAGCCTTTGTTATATTTATATGATTCAGTTAAATGTTTTGCCAGCAAGGCTTAAATATCATCAAATTATCGTGCCCAGAGTGATGTAGGCGTCCCCTTATCCAGTCATGCAGGGACCAGAAAATACTTACTTCATCCCACAATATCACAAAAGAGGCGCCTCTTACAAGCTTTCAGATTTTACGGTCTTTACGAATTTTTTTGACTTGAATACATTTTTTATTTTTCTCTATGCTTCACCATAGGGAGATTCCACAGTTGGGGTGGAGATTTTACTATGGTAAAGTACAGGGAAAATTAAAAGTGTTTATTAAACTTTATAATAATAATAAAAAAATACAAAATATATAATAAATAGGTACAAATATTTTATGTTAAATAGTAATGTAATTAATGTATATATTTATTCTAAATGTAGGACAAAATAAAAAAATACTGCAGCACTATTAACTAAATGCAGATCTAAATATTTAATTCATTTAAACATATTAAATAAAATAAAATATATATTTCCTAAGATTGAATAAAAAAATAAATCCCCACCTAAAATAAAAAAGAGTGTTTTTATTCTGCATTAACAATTTTTCAAAGTGATGTATAGAATTAATTAATAGGAGTTTAATTATATTTTAATAAAAAATACTGTTATATTAAATGCAAAAACATTTGTTAAAATATTTTATAGTTAAATGTTCTGTTTTATTTTTAGATGTTTTCAATCATTATATGGTATTTATTTATATTTGTACCATATCTAAATACTTTAATTTGATTTGAGATTATTTTCAATGGTGTTTTATTTTAAGTCCCTGTCTTCATCGTTTCCTCCAGTTGATCATGTGTGGTGCTTGACTTACTAATGTTTCTTTCTGGTAGTAGTAAATTACTCTCATAAATTTGGCTTTACGTCTTTTTTCAGCGAGTGGACACCTGTAAGTTTACACTTTTGAGTAACTTTACACTCAGATTTTGTGAATATTCAAAAGTAATTAAGTGTAAGAGTAAACTTACACAGGTAGGTTTCTTGCAAGTGTTATCTTTAGGAATAACCTCGAATGTTTGCATTTTCCAAGAAACCTGAGGCAAGAACTCAGTCTGCAGTGTAGGGTATATAGCCTTTGGTAATCGTCAGACCAAGGCACACACCATCAGGACGGCTAATGTATGATTAGGGGGCAAATTGGTCTGGACTGAAAGGTCAGAGAAATTAACTGTGAACATCAAGACATTGAATAGGAGTGTAAAAGACAATGTTAAATCACTAATATTGCACCACAATGGAGGCAAAAATAGGTGTTCTCTATTGATAGTTGATGAATTCAGGATCACCTTTGAACCAACTATCAATTATACAGCCATTTCTGAAAAAGATTGGGCATGGGGCATCCGAATCTTAGTTGGCAGGGAAATCAAAAATCATTTTTTTCATGGGACGGCAATTAGTCCTGATTATGCAGGGTATAGCGCCTGCAATGGCAGGTTCAATAACGTATTGTACAAAAGCTGTATCAACCCAGCTTGAGTGGTATGGTTCACATGATAATCAAGAAGTGCCCTAAAAGTGACCACAGTGCTTTAAATCTTTATTCATCAAGATCTGTCATTATGGGAAAATCAACGTGTTCTAAAGGCTGCAGCTACATGTGTATGCGGATGAAGTGGGATGACGTAAAATTAGGAACCAGCTTATCCTTAATAACCAAGGGGCATATTAGCAAGACCGCCGATAAAATTATCGCCGTTTTAGCGGCAGGAAACTGCCGCTAAAACGGCGATAATGGGCTTGCTAATATGCGTTATAGAATTCCAATAGAAGCCCAGGTTAGATGTGCAGGACATCTAACCTGGGCTTCTATTGGAATTCCATAACGCATATTAGCAAGCCCATTATCGCCGCTTTAGCGGCAGTTTCCTGCCGCTAAAACGGCGATAATTTTATCGCCGGTCTTGCTAATATGCCCCCAAATTCTTAACAAGGCTCTTGGGTTCGGCAACATTTCAGCATTAGAACCACACCAATGAAAAAAACTGCACACAGTCACATTTAAGTGTTTAGTGCCTCATCTCCCGATATCTACCTCACCCAGTAAGTTCAGTGAATCTGAATCACAGCACTGGTTTGATAGAGACAGCAAACAATCTAAGACACTACTGTTCACGGCCACAATAAGTAACATCTGCTGAGGGAACAAAATAGCAAATGAGAAATATTGGGGCTCATTATGATGTCCGTGGGACTGACACCGACGGCACGTCTGTGTCGATCCCACCGATATCTGAAGCAGTGGTCAGACCGCTGCATTAGAATGCGGTTGGCCCAACCGCATGTGTGAGGAACCAACCGATGCCGTTCCAACGGGCTCAAGGAGCCTGTCGGCCCTGCGGTCGGAATGTAATCCCTACAATGAGGGTGTTGCCTGCTCAGGCACCGCCGTGGGAATTACAATGGCCCTTTCCGACGGCCTTTCCATGGCGGTCTGACCGCCATTGAAAGGCTGTCAGAAACAGACTTTGGGGGCCCCTAGTAGGGCCGTCCCTCTGTGGCCTCCGCTATGAGTCCAGGGGGTGCCTGCCATAGGCTGCAGCGATGTTTAAAAACATGCCTTTTGGCATTGGGGCTGGTGCTGCGGCCCTTCTCTGAGCCGCAGCACAACCCTCAATACCAAAATTGCAAGTTTCCAACGGCCTCCACGGCGGCCGGATCCTAATTAGGCTGTTGGGACTGCCGACTACCTGTCAGACAGTCCCTTTACCGTAACGATGCTGGTCGGACGCTCATCTGACCGGCATCGTCTTTAGGGCCAAATTGAAGAGCTGGGAGTGAGAAGCAAATTGGGAATACCGCAGATGGCGGGATGTATTTGGGCAAGTAAGATCAAGAGATTCTCGCACCCTCTGGTACACTATTGCAAATGCAAGCAAGAAACAAACCCCAAGACCTCTAATGCACTTAACTGAAGATTGCTGATTATCATATTTTTCTTTTTTTATTAATCATGTTTTATCGTAATACAAAAAGGAGAACAATGACGTGACACATTTCCAGCTCTGAATGGATCAATTAATGGCTAACAATGCAACAAAAGCAGTTTACACAACAAGATTGCTTCGTTGAAATCTTACACATAGAAAAGTTAGATAACTTGAAACAGCAGAGACAAGAAACTAAATCCAAAATTTAACAAAAAGGGGGGAGGGGCACATTGAGAAAATTGGGAAGGAGAAAGTAACCTAGGACCTGTCACATTTAGTATAAAGTGGCAGACATCCTTTACTCTCCTTACTGCGGTGATATCACATGTGGGGTCAGAGGTCATATAATAACGCTACTTTATGTATCTGAGGTGATATCTGAGCTGCGCTGAGCACAGTGGGCCCCCTGTTAATTGGCAATCATCTTCCTGTACATTTCGTGCCCAGCTCTTGGTCTTACTATTGTCTTAGTATTCTATCTGCCTCAGTAGATTGTCTCTATGCCCTCTAAGATGTCTCTTCATGTTTCAGTGAGTTTATCTAACTGATCATTAAGTCTCTCTATGACTCGTTTGGATTTCACTATTTGATTCATTTCTCTCAGCCATGTCTCTGCAGATGGGGACTTGTCGGTTTTCCAGTCAGAGAGCACATAGTTTTGCCACTGCCAAGGCTCCTGCAAACCGTCTGTCTCTATGCTCTGTGATTGCTGGATATTTAAGTGTGTCATGCAATAGGGCCTCTCTCTTACTCAGCGGGGAAGTGATTTATTTGTCACGCTTTATTCTGGACCAATTTGCATCCTAATACACACGTAGAACAGAGCAGCCCTGCAGCATGTGGCTGATGTCGCTGTTTGGGGCTCGACATCTCCAGCACAAAGAATCACCAGACAGACCTTATTTGTGTAGCCTGGTTGGTGTCCAATGCCAACCATATATTCTCTGTTAGTAACAAAACTTGAGGCTAGCTTCAAGCAGATATTTGTCGTGTGTTGGTAGAATTTCACCTCTGTCTTCATCTGTATACCCCTGGTCGAGTCTCTCCGTCCACCAGTTTGGCAAATCAATCACTAGGGGGTAAGAATGTATGGTCAGTTAAGATCTTATAAAGTCCCACTAATACCCCCTTATAGGTGCCTCAGGTGTTTAAATATTGCAAAATTAAAGGATGTGGTAACTCTAACGGGTCTGAGCCCAGGATCCTTTTAACACAATGCCCAAATCTTTGCTAGTCCCAGAAGTGTTTTGGGGGAAGGCCGTATTCTAATTGTGCCTTTGCAAATGTTTTCAGTCTATCCTCTTTGATGAGTTGGCCTGTGGACGTCAGCCCTGGTGCAGTGAATTTTGCCCAGTGGTATTGCTCAGCCTCCATTCAGATCTTTCTGTTGCCCCAGAGATTAACTTGCGTGTGTAAGGAGCCGTCTAGGTGGAGTAGCGTGTGGACTCTATGCCCAGTATACCCTGCAGCATGCAATGCGGCATACATTTTCTCAGTCTGTCTCTGGGTCTTGGTATACACCATACGTGAATGGAGTTTCAAGAGATGTATGAATGCTAAACCGTAGCTGTGCCTGTTGGGTGGCTAACCAGTAGGATTCCACATATGGCAGTTGGAGACCCCCAGATTCTGTGGCCAGGTATAATTTAGCCAATATAAACCAAGATTTCCGGCCATGCCACAGGTATCATCTCCATATTTGTGACAATGTTTAATGTAGTCTGTTCGGGATTCGATGTGGGAGCATTGGAAAGAAGTATTTCAGGGGTGGTGGGTGTAAAGTTGTGGGCTCTAGGACCACAACTTAATAAAGGAAGACACATGTTAGTGAGGATACTAAACTGGCCTCCAGCGTGTGCACTCGGGCTCTTTTATTGGCAGGGCCATCTGACCGGTAATGCCTGTGTTGGATGGGTGTGGGGTGGATGTATGGCCAGCCCTCGAGGGAGTGGCTGGTAAACTAGTGCCTGTTGAGACACTAGAACGTGTCCAGCAGGACACTACTTCCTCTCAAACTTTAATGAAAAACATAACAATGTCCAACCTGTCAGAATGAATAAAAACAACAAAAACAGTACTTAGTCTCACAGCGTTGAGAGGCAGTCTGCAGGACATCGGTGGACAGGTGCAGCTGGAAGCACCTGGGCATCTCCGCAGGTGTCCATAATTTAACCAGCTACCACTGGGCATGAACACTATGTGGAGTTAGTCTGGATCCTTTGACACAGCATATCAGATTGTAACAGCAGAGACAAGAAACTAAATACAACAATTTAACAAAAAGGGGGAGGGGCACATTGAGAAAATTGGGAAGGAGAAAGTAACCTAGGGCCTGTCACATTTAGTATAAAGTGGCAGACATCCTTCACTCTCCTTACTGCGGTGATATCACATGTGGGGTCAGAGGTCATATAACAACGCTACTTTATGAATTTGAGGTGGCATCTGAGCTGCGCAGAGCACAGTGGGCTGACCTGTTAATTGCCAATCATCTTCCTGTACATTTCGTGCCCAGCTCTTGGTCTTACTGTTGTCTTAGTATTCTATCTGCCTGCAGTAGATTGTCTCTATGGCCTCTAAGATGTCTCTTCATGTTTCAGTGAGTTTATCTAACTGATCATTAAGTCTCTCTATGACTCGTTTGGATTTCACTATTTGATTCATTTCTCTCAGCCATGTCTCTGCAGATGGGGACTTGTCGGTTTTCCAGTCAGAGTGCACATAGTTTTGCCACTGCCAAGGCTCCTGCAAACCGTCTGTCTCTATGCTCTGTGATTGCTGGATATTTAAGTGTGTCATGCAATAGGGCCTCTCTCTTACTCAGCGGGGAAGTGATTTATTTGTCACGCTTTATTCTGGACCAATTTGCATCCTAATACACACGTAGAACAGAGCACCCCTGCAGCATGTGGCTGATGCCGCTGTTTGGGGCTCGACATCTCCAGCACAAAGAATCACCAGACAGACCTTATTTGTGTAGCCTGGTTGGTGTCCAATGCCAACCATATATTCTCTGTTAGTAACCAAGCAGATATTTGTCGTGTGTTGGTAGAATTTCACCTCTGTCTTCATCTGTATACCCCTGGTCGAGTCTCTCCGTCCACCAGTTTGGCAAATCAATCACTAGGGGGTAAGAATGTATGGTCAGTTAAGATCTTATAAAGTCCCACTAATACCCCCTTATAGGTGCCTAAGGTGTTTAAATATTGCAAAATTAAAGGATCTGGTAACCCTAACGGGTCTGAGCCCAGGAGCTCAGACCCGTCCACTCACGCACTGATGTTCAGTCCTGCATGCTCTTGGTGTGATGCGGTTGGTGTCAACAGTTCAAACTTTGGTGCACCAGGAGCGTTAGTGGAGTCAAGCTGTGGAGCATACTCTTGGGGCGTCTTGGCACCGTGATGACAAGTCTTGCCAGGACTGGGATGGCATCGACAATGCTTGAGACGTTTTCCTCTGAAGCCCCAGTGCCTCCCGGTACCTTGTCAGTGGAGCAGCTTCAAGAACATCTCTCGTACCAGGACACCTTCGTACAGCAATGTCCTTGAGGCCCTTTTCACTAGGTTGCCATGTTACCACAAGGACTGTGCAGGGCTGCATGTGGGCTGCCTTGGGGACACTGCAGGATCGCTGACAGGAACACAGCTGAGTCATTCGTGCAAGCGCTATGGTAGGTGACACAATGGTCGGTGTGCTTGCCAACAGGACCCAGGTGTGGGTGGGCTGTCAGATAGTCTCTGGACACTTGGTCTCTCACGTTGCCAGGGGTGCCTCGGTCTCTTGGTGCTTTGCTAGTGTAAGGCTCCATCCTTGTGATGAGTTGCTCCTTTGTTGGATTGGGTCATGCACATGGCAATGAGGGCGTGGTTGCCCTTTTATGATCTGGACGGCAGGTGGCGATGATTTGCATGGAGTAAGGGTGACTGAAGGGACTTTGTAGCCACGTAGCTTGGTGTCTTTGCTTCTGCTGTTCTTCTCCTTTGGCCTGTGCAGTTGCGAGCAGGGATGCCATCTGTCTCAAGCAGCTGGTGTCAGGTGGCTGGATGGACTCACTGTGAAAAGGGGACAGATATGCAGTTCACGGCATCAGGCGGCTTCCATTTGGTACTACCATTGGGCTGTCTCCAGTAACATCGCTGCACCCCAGGGGATGGCTTGAGACTGTAGGGGCACTCTCGGGTGGTGGCACAAGTTCTCCGTCTCTTTACCCTGTGATCTTGTGCTCTTGCTTATCTGTGGTCATCAGGCCCTTCAATGTGACAGGTCAGGTCACACACTTCTCTTTCTGCCTCGGTTCTTGCTTGCAGTGTGGCTTCCTGCCATGCATTGTCTGTTCTCCTCACTGGGACCTACTGCTAGCTAAGTCACGTTTTTTGGACTGCGTCTTGGACCACTCGCAGGTGCATTCCTGTCTGTAGGACTGGGTGTCTTCTGGCATGGGCGTCATCCATTTCGTGGACAGCAGTGTAGGTAGGTGTGCTTTGACGGACCCAGTCTGCATCCTCTTCCATACCTTTCTACTCCTAAACAAGGTATTCCAGTTGCAACTCAAGATCGCTGTGGGTAACCAGGGTCTCCTTTCATTTGCGGTGGTGTTAGCCTGTCACTGGGGAACGTGTGACTCTCCTTGTGCCTGTAATGGGTTGGTTTGTGACTCAGTCTTACTGCACTGTGGGGGAGGACTCTCTCTCAGTAGTCTCTGGCCCACTGCGGGGCAGTGCTAATGCAGTTAGGGTGTAGATGCTGTCCTTCCTCCATTCAGGCCACTGTAGGCCTTTCCTCCCCTCTTGTCTCTGGGGAGCACTGGGTATGTGAGTAGGGTAGATGGCATGCAGCTCCTTACTTGTCTCATTGTGGAGAGCAGTGACAGTCTTCCTCCTCATGGCATCAGCAGCAGCGTCTCTTGCGAGCACCTGGCAGGCAACCAGGCCCTTTCTATGACAGACATGGGGGCCGATTCCGATCTCGGCCGGTAGGGCTCCGAATCGGATTCGGCTTTACCGGATCCGATTCGGAGCCCTGTTTCCCGACCGAACCGTACGCGGGTCCGGCCGAGCGAGTACGATGCGAAATCGCCGACCGACTCGTCCGGGCGTCCCGACCGCTCCGACCGACTCGCTCGGACTCGAACCGCTCCGACCGACTCGCTCGGACTCGACTCGCACCGCGCAATGGAGACGTTTCCCGGCCGGGTAAGTACGATGCGCGCCGCGAGCAGTCCGACCGAGCCGCGCACTCCGGCTCGTAAGAGCTGTCGGAGCCGTACTTTGGGGGTCCGTGTCGGACCCCCTGTATGCGTAGCCGCGCGAGTCGCACACAGGGGGACCCATGGGTCCCCCTACCTGTGCGTGTACGGCGCGAGTCGCTTCGCCGCGTACCCGCTGTAGGGGGCGCCCTTGTCCGACTCGCACCCATTGAGTCAATGGGAGCCCGCGTACGCGTTGTACGACCGGCTCCCATTGACATCAATGGGAGTCCGACCGACTCGAGTCCGATAACATACGGACGCATCGTACTCGTTCGGTCGGACTGCACGGGTCCGATTTGGTCGGAAATCTCTCCGGGTCCGGCTCGGTCGGAGAAACTTCCGGCCCGAATCGGAATCGACCCCATTGTCTCTGAGGGTGCCCTCAGCTGGGTCCCTGTACACTTGTGTCTTCTTTCCTAGTGGACCTCATGCAGGTCTTGTCACTTCCTCAGAGATCTTCTTGGTGCTGCGCTCCCTGGATGAAGGGTCACCTTTCTTCTGTTTTCTCTTCTTCAACTAGAGGGCGTAGGGCTTGCACTTCAAGACTGTGCAGGTGCGGCACTGGGTACTGTCTAGGTTCGGGCATGCTTGGCAGGATCAGTCACTCCGTGTGACGCTCTCAATGGCGAGCAATCAGTGGCCATTCAGTGCTGGGGCTGCAGGCTGGCTGGCGTGGCCCCCTCCTTCCAGTCATGCATAGTCTCTGTGCCTCTTGAGCTTGTACTAGTACCCTTTCAGGCAATGATGGGCAGTCTCTTCCTGGATGCCCTCAGCTGGCACCTTAAGTGTCTGCCCTTCCTGCTTGCGGTAGTGGCCATATACCACTGGGGCGTGCGGCGCTGTCACCTGATTGTGGTGGAGGCAGATGGCCACTAGGGGGGGGGGGAGTGCTCGCAGCACACAGTGCTCCTCATGCCTTTCGTGGGGCTTGCTGCTTTTCGGCTTGTCTGCCTTTGGTTCCATTACCTTTAATGGACCTTTCTTGGCTTACTTGATGCTTCACGGCCTAGGCTCCCTCTGGACTCCTGGCAGCTCTCTTGGCTGGGGCAGCTTTGGGATTCTTGTGGCCCTCTGCGGGGTTTACAGTCTTTCAGGGGTGCGCTCGGCTAGCTGCCTGTAAGCCTCCTCTCCTCTCTTTCAGTGGTGGCAGAGCAGCAGTAGTTTGTTGCCACTAGGGGGCACGCTGTACTCCCTCGCTTTTCCTTACAGCTTCCGTCTCCTCTGCAGTATAGAAGACAGTATCTTTGTTAATTTAGGGGAACATGATTGCACTTCAGGTTTATGACTAGTGCCTTCTTCTGCTGTCAGACGTTCTGGGCAGAGGCATGAGCCTGTAGTCTCACGCCCAGATCACACTACACCGACTTCGGCCACTGCGGGCAGTCAGTATGTTTTACTGTGCTTTGCAGGCTCTTCATACATGCAGATGCTATCTCCTTGGGCTAGGGCTGAGGTGCGTTGCAGCACTCGATCACTAGGTGATGCTGCAGGTGATTTCAGGAGGCTACAGCAGCTTTTCTCGTGCTGCCAGGCGTGCCTTTACTTGCAGGCACTGTGGAGACAGACGTGGGGCATTTAGTGCCGGGGGAGCTGCATTCAGTACTGCGGGCTACATTGAGCTGGAGGTGCCGGATTGGACTTGAGTTGATGAGGTTCACTGGGGTGCCGCCAGGTGGCACTGCATCCACTTCAGGAGGCCTTAACAGCTTTTCAGGGGCTGCGGGCCTTAGGGCACATGCAGGAGCTGTGTATAAAAGGTCAGCAGAGCAACTTGCTTACGGGCAGGGGTTGCCTCTGTTGTGCGTTGCCTCACCCGCTAGTGGTACTGCACTGGGCCTCCTGCCCAAACCCAATCATACCTTTACTTTTGTGTGTTATGACACATCAGTTGGACACAACAGGGAGTATTCCGCTCCTCAGATGACTGGTGCTCAGCTTCTCTGCAGGACGGTATGTGAGCCTGTCTGCCTCACCGATCCTGCCACTGCGGGCAGCGTGTGACAACGCTGCAGGCTTCTCCCACCTTCAGCAGAGTTGGGGCAGGCATATGGCAGCAACTGTGGTGTGGTGTTGGAGATGACCAGTCTCCTTGCTCCCCTTCTTCTGCCAGCGAAAGTGTTCTATCTCATCGTGGGGCGATGGGCTCACTTCCCTTGACAGGCTATGGTGGCAACATCTATGGAGCCAGATCGGGTCAGACCCCCTCGTCGTCATTGTAGGCCCACATACTTCGTAACGGAAGACACAGATTCACATTAGTCAGGGCACTAAACTGGCCTCTAGTTTGTGCACTCAGGCTCTTTTATTGGCAGGGTCACCTGACTGGTGATGCCTGTGTTGGATGGGTGCGTGATGGGTGTATGGCCAGCCCTTGAGGGAGTGGCTGGTGACCTAGTTACTCTTGAGACACTACAGGGGGATAATGTACAGGGGGATAATGTTCATTTTAATCGTTTGTATTCTTCCCCAAAGGGATAGATTTAGTGGGGACCACCAAGTGATGTTGCTCTGTATTCCTTCCTTTAGCAGACCAAGGTTATCCTAAACTACATTCGGAAGTCCTTTGTTTATGCGTATTCCTAAGGATTTAAGATTATGAGTAATCCAGCAGATTCAAGAATTTCAGATTGAGGGCCTCATTTGCAAACTTTTGGCACGGGGCAGCGCTGCAAGAATTCCTGCTGTGCTGCCCCACGTCAAAAGAAAAAGGCAGGAATGCACCATATCTATGAGATATGGCACATTCCAGTCCTCTGTTACTGCGCTGGTGCTCAAATGGGTGTGATGGGCCAACGCAAGCACACTTGTACCATAGTGCAAGGGTGTCCACATTGTTGGGATGATTGTTTTGCGCAGGAAGGGACACCTTTCTACACAAAAAAAATAGAGGCAATTTCCTCTTTCTATGTGTACTGCTGAATGCAGCACACATAGAAAGAATAACAAGCATTGGCAAAGCCAACACATCTTGCCTTTACTGTGCAGCATGGCTAAAGTAAAAAAAAAAAAAGCCTTTGACACGGCCAACTGTGTCATTTTTTTAAGCGCACACATCACACATGCGCACCCTTTAAAAAGAGGCAGGTGATTTTTTCTTTTAGTTACTGATGTGAGTCAGATCGGTTACTCTAAAAAGAATGTAAAACGTGCAAAAGCTTTATTTATTTCGTTTTTTTTTTTTTAAATCAGTCAGGCTGGGAAGCAACGCAGAATGTGGGAGTTTGGGGGTGAGCAACGAAGCAACACAGAGAAGGTAGGGGGAAGCCTAAAGCAACTAGGGATGAGATGCAATAGCAACCTTGGGAGGAGGGCTGGAGGGGGCGTGAAAGCAACTGGAAGAGGGCAGGAGCAAAAACAACAGAGGAGTTGGAGTAAAACAACGTGGGGGGCTTGGGTGGGGCATTGTACATAGGCTAGTGCAAGAAGGAGGGAGCGGGTAGGAGCAGTTGGGCAACAGAGAGCAACATGGAGTGAAGGGGGAGAGACATACATGAAGGAAATGGCTCAAGCACACACATTCTAAAGGAACACTTCACACAAAAGAGAAAAAAGCGAGCAGTGAAGCAATGATGCCTGCCAAACAATGAGATTTGAAAGAGGCAATGCTCACTAGGAGGGACAAACTCCAGATTGACAAGCTGGGGTCTGAAAACAAAGTAGGCAAATGAGAGTGACAAAGAAAGCCAACCAATAATGATCAATGTGCAGGCTCCAAGCCCCTCTATGTTCTTGGTAAGACACTATGGGGCCTATTACCAACAGCGTGCGTTAATTAACGCAAACCACAGTTAGCGTCGTTTTTTTTATCGCTGGATTCGTTTGCGGAGATAACGCGTTATTAGCAACGTTTTATCTCCAATGCGAAACAAATCCAGCGATGGCGGCGATTCCCAGCATTAGCACGAGAATTCCTTGCGATAAATTCCTATCGCTAAGGAAAAACTCGCTAATAGGCAGGTGGGGACTTAACCGTAGAATCCACCTCCCATAGACTATAATGGCTAAGTCAGGTTTCTAGCAGGTGTTAAAATCCAGCGCTAATCGGGGTTAACGCACATTTGTTTATCGCTTCGCGGGCCTTGCTAATAGTGTGAAGTTGTGTTTGCGACTGTCTGCGTGTATTTTTAGTGAGGAACGCCCACTTTGCATGTCATTAGCGATAAATATCGCTGACATGCAAAGCGGTAAAAAAACGGGCGCTAATGCCCGCAAACTGTCGCTAACTGCTGTTAGAGACAGTTTGCTGATAGGGCGATAAAAATATCGCCGCTTTAGCGGCAAAAAGTGCCGCTAAAGCGGCGATAGTGCCCTTGCTAATATGCCCCCATATGCTTTGAAAGAGACAAAGCATGAGCTGTCTAATAACGCGACCTAAAAAGCAAAACTGCATCTCATCCAGTAAGCCAGAAACGTCTATACAGTTATAAACATTAATCAAATACAATTTCTTACTAATCATGTATGAGGAAATTAAATGGATCCGTTATTTACTTAGCATGTGCCCTAGTATTTTACATCTATCCTTCATTTCGAAAGCATCAAACCAATATTCCTAGTTTGATTTGAATTCTCTTGAAATATTACGCAGCTTGCCAAACATAGCCACAATTCCAATCATTTAAGCAAACAAACATATGAAACATATTTGTATCCCAGGCATCAAGGAAAAATGCGACTTAGATGACAAATGACTTAAATACGCATTTAAAGACCCTTCCAAAGCACTACATCTGTAACATATTGAACAAAATACCTAATACAAGGCTATTGTTTTACTCACAAGTGCTATCTCTCAAATATAAGTCTGGTGTCAAACACCAGTAGCAATAACTATTTAAACAACATGTGTGGTTGTGAAGTCCATAAAGTATTTCAGAATATACTCTTCAAACTAAATATTGTCTCAAAAACAGACTCCTTAAATAAGTAAATCTGAAATGGTTTAGGGAGTTCACAATGACCAAGTGCAACAGCAACAAACTGAGTATCAACAATTACATTTTTGGAACAAAATAGAACAAAAACTGAAAACATAAAAGAAACCCCGAAAAGCAAAGAAGGAGCCTGCAAATTGTTTAAAGCAAAGACTGAGTGTGTCTGCAGACATTCACCAGGCATTTTCCGGTAAAAAGCAACCAAATGAAAACTTGCATTTACGGACTTGTAAAAAAAAGAAAAAAAAGTACTAACTACAAAAGAAAAGAAAAAAATGTACAGCAAAGAGATTAAATGAAAGAAAAAATTAAAAAGTAGAGTGCTGTGTTTAACAAGATACTTTAATTTACAAATAGAAAGCAGGAAGCTGCAGGCTGATAGATTATTCATCAGCCTACTAGCACCTCCTATCCACTCCTCTATTTCATAGCTGTGGTGGCTATTACACCAGTCAAATGGTTTTGCAAGGGCATGCAAAAAGGAAGACTGGTGATGAGGGTGATTGAGGCCTGGTCCAGCGGATGTTTCACAGCCGCTGGAATCTCTAGGTCCGTGGCTTGAGCAGAGTCAGGCATAAGCTCAAGATGCGACTGTGACCCCTGACCTACTTGCCTTTTGGCTACAAGTTACCCTTAGGCAGTGCTTTAAATGGGAAATTAGAAGTGCCGGTACTCACTAATTAGACTGGGTAGGTATTTAGGGGCATGTCTGGGGGCGTGTCTGGGGGCCAGGAATTTAATAATAGCCACATAAGTAAGCTTTAACGCAAATGCTCTGATTGTCATGTAAAGCGCTTAAATGCCCATGGGCCAAATTCGCGCAAAATCAAACTGCCTCCTTACATAAGAGACATGGCAAGCATCAGCTTCTATGTCATATGTGCAGAGCCTAATTTTTGGCAGTTTGATATTGCGCGAATTTGGGCCATAGGCATTTAAGCGATTTACATACAATAAGAACATCTGCATTAAAGCTTACTTTTTTAATACCCCTGGTTAAGGTAGTTGTCCAGAACCACAGGATGATGAGCGGACGTCGGGATTCGACCCTGGTTCTTCAGTTCCACTCTCGGCACCTCTGACCATATCCTCATTCTTGTTGCGATGCCAATGAAAACCAGAGCCGCAACTAGAGTCAAATTTCGGGGGGGGGGGGGTGGAGCTAATTCTTTCAGCAATAGGCAGCAGAGATGCAGGGGCTCTAAGAAGAGGTGAGAAACAACAAAGCCTCACTAAAAAGCAATTGGTCTTTTAAAGACCTGTGAAGTACTCAGGTGCGGCTGTGTGCGCGCCCGGTAAGCTGTCTCATCCCGGGCTGCCACACGACGGGGAGGGGGGGTGGGGTGTCTGAAGCCCTTTGATCCCAATGGGCTTGCTCGCCTGATGAGAACCTAACATTGCAGGAGCACCCCAGCGCAGAAATACACAGGCTGTTGCCAGCCAGAGCAGCACCTCAACACGCACCATCTGTTGCACGTACCCGTACTTCAGGGCCTGAGCCCTGCTGCTTCATGGAGTACCAGTACTCTCCTTGCCTGAAAATAAGTTCCGGTACTCAGGGGGAAAAATCTGAGAAGTGCCGGTACTCAGTACCGGTGAGTACCGGCCCATTTAAAGCACTGCCCTTAGGGCAGTTATGTCTTTAATAGAACTCATTTTTCAGGCCATACTAAATACTTAAATGCCCCCATCCTTCTTGTTTTACTTTTAAGGTCCACAAACACGCAGTTCATTACTGACTAAACCTGATGGCCCCACTACTGAAAACATGCAAACAAAAGTTGCCATGGGTGTATTTTTGGCCAGCTGCCGTTCCCGTGGCTTCTTCAGGCTGCGTACGGTACCTGTACGGACCCACGTTCACTCAGCACAATTATAAAACAAAGTGTGATTGAATATCACCAGTTTGGGTAAAGCGCAATCAGTCTTGTGGCATTTCTGCCAGTGAAGAGTCAACAGCGCTCTCAGTGTACCCGCCAGCCTTGAATATATTCATATCACTTCTAGTCACAGTCTAGATACTGAAAGCAAAATGCAGTAGAGCAATATTTTTACATACTAAGCTGGCCGTAAATATATACAGTATGTATTGTTTACAATGTCTTCCCCAAAGTATTCAGAAAAGGTTTTAAACAACTGATCCATTGTGTGGACACCACACATTTATCTACTAGGACCAGAACGAGAGAGGAAGTGGTGTTATGGGCTGAGCTGCCAACATTGATACTGGGGAACCACGTTCCAGTCTCGGTGTCAGCTCAGCATCTCCTGATTCTGGGCAAAACAGTTAATCTCTCTGTGCCTAAAAAAAATGAACGTGTCCCCGTGTATTGTAACTGGTGCTCATGTAAAGCGCTACATTTTTTTAATTTTTTCAAAGAGCTTTATATAGCGCGAACTTGACCCGAATCGGGTATCAGAGCGCTTTACATAGCACCAGTTGCATTACATGAGGACACATTCATTTTTGTTAGGCATGGGGAGATTAAGTGATTTGCCCAGAATCACAGGATGTTCAGCGTCATTGCCGAGACTCAAACCCAGCTCCCCGGTCGACCGCCCTCGCCGTTTTAGGCACGGGGAGATTAATTGATTTGCCCAGAATCACAGGACGTTCAGCGTCATTGCCGAGACTCAAACCCAGCTCGCCAGATTCGAGGACGACCGCCCTAGCCATTAGGCCAACTCCTCTCCCCAATACCTTTGGATTGAGTTTGCGCTATTTAAAATTGTATAATCAAACCCCTCAATCATGTGACACACCAAGCATGCTGTCAGCAGTGTTCAATTTTATACCAATACTTCGAAGGCAGTAAGGAAAACAATGGGGGGCCAAACAAGGAAAAGGAGAGGGGCGGGCGATCTACAGTTCAAGATATGATGGAGATAGGAGGGAGGCAAGCAGTGATTGGAGTGAGGGTGGGGCATGTAAAGACAGCTTGCAAAATTATATACTACTATGGAGTGCTACACTGGAAAGTAAAAACAAGCACCTGACTCTGCAGTGGAAAGACGGAGCACATGCACTCGCATGGAGTGTGGGCCTGAAATGAAAACAAGCATGCTTGAAATGGTGCAACCATGGAGAGATAACGTAAACAAGCACAGCGCAAGCACTACTTGTGCTTTGCAGGCAAAACATATAAAAAAAGTTCCACAAAAGCAGATAAAAGAAACACACGAGGAACAACAAGAAAAAGTATGCTACAGCCAATAGAAACGGAGGAAAAGTAAGTGGCAAGCACACAAACCAATGAAAAGTAAGGGCGGGATGTAAGCCCCTTTTAAGATTTATATTAAATACAATAAATTTCACAAGCACAGCACAAGCTCTGTGCAGGCGAAACCTAAACAACCCAGAGAAATAATGTTTTTTCTCCTTGTGGCGCCTCCCCTGGGGAGGTGTAGGCTTTTGATGCAATCCCAGGTTTACAGCTTGTTGTAAAACTGGGAATGTGTCAAATCGCATGGGTGTTATGTGGGAACACCCACCGTAATGCACATGGCATGCCTCCACATCGTAGCATGAGGTAAAACAGCAACTTGAATATCTACAAGACCATAAAAACCACGCAAGTGAAAATAAGGGGGCGCACAGGGATTGTAAATAAGCCCCTGAATCCCTAGTTGTGACTGGGGTAAGAGACAGTGCAGCACATTCGTCCCACTTTACATAATAGCCTGAGAATGTGGAAAAGTCTAATATCAGAGCTATCAGTGCTGAGATGGATCTACATGGCTTTGAGAGTGTGACTAATATGTTGTTGGCATAATACAGAGCATTGTGCTCTCCTCCTGGAGTTTGTACACCTTTGATCTGGGGATCATTTCTTATTGCTTCCACTAGTGGTTCTAATGCCAGTATGAAGAGGAGGGATAGGAGCCAGCCTTATCTGATTCCCCTGCCAATGTTGATTGCCTGTGATGGAAAACTATTGCATGTTACTATGGCAGTTGGTTCAATACATAACCATTTGATTCTGGCAAGGAAGTACTCTTTCATTGCCACCCTCTCCAGCACTCGAAACATGTAATCTCACTCTACTCTATCAAATGCTTTCTCCGCATCTTATGCCACAGCCGCCTTTTCATTTCGGTTGTGTTTGCCAGAGGACATGCAGGAGTGAGCATAAGTGGGATACGGAGGAGTAATGGGGTACAAAGTCCACTTGCATGGCATGTATTAATGTCAGTATTAGCCACAGTAGCCAGGTGGCCAAACATTGGCGAACATTTTCATGTCAATATTAATTATTGATATTGGCCAATTGCTCCCACAGTTAAGTGGGTACTTGTCTGGCTATGCTATTAGGGTGATGCATGGCTGCTGAGTTCCCAATGGGGTTGTGACCCGGAGGAAATCTCTGTGAAGAGCTCTTGTAATAGTGGGCTACTTTTTCTCTGTTAATTTTGTAGTAACCAGAGGGGTAGCTGCCTGGACCTGGTGCTTTGCTGATAGTCAGCATCTATGGCTTGAGTTATTTCATCTGCTAAGATTTTTGTCTCAAGTGTTGGAGCCTGATTTGGGTGAAGGCTTCAAAGATCAATGCAAGAGAAGAACCGGTCCTCCTGCCCTCGAGAGTTAGTGTTCTCTGTTGTGTATAGCAACTGACAAAACTCATGGAAGGTTCTACGAATGCTTACGGGATGTGTCAATAGGTTGTTTTGCTTTTTGCGAAACGCAGGTATGGCGTGTGGTACTTCTCTTTGTCTGAATTGGAGGGCTAATGGGCATCCTGCCTCTCCCCCCTCATAGTGACGTTGGCTGTTGTGAAATAATGCTTTATCTGCATTGAATGTCAGTATAGAGATGAGGTCATGTTTTGCTTTGGAAAGGGACTATAGTGGTTTTTGCTTGTATGCATAAGCAAGGTGTTTACATTTCTCCTCTAGGAAGGTTTGTTGTCGAGTGGTATTTTACCTTAGCTGGTCATAGACCCTCGTTGATTCTCCCCTAATGGTGGCTTTCCCAACCTCCCACAAAATTTGTGTTGAGGAGACTGTGCCTTCGTTGTTAGCCAAGTGTCCCTCTGGCTGGTGTTTGTAGCACAGGGTCGATGTGTGTTCTCATTGTGTCATGGCCGATATATTGCAAAGCCCAATGCCAGTTTGTGCAATTTTTGGGTAGGAGGGTATGAGATACTAAGTAATAGTGAATCTGAGTTTGAGTGCCGTGGACAAAGGAAGTGAATGTGTAGTCTTTTTATGCAGGCACCATGGGTTCGTGAGTGAGATATCTTGTATAATGTCTCATAACAGGTGGCAGTCTTTGGGGTTGCATATCATGTGTTGTTGTGATTTGCCTAAATAAGGACCCGAATACTAGATTCCAATCACCGCCCACTAACATTTTGCTTTGTAGCAGAAATCTGGTCATTTGTTTGAAAAAGTTGCTTTTGTCTCTTATTAGGGCATATATCTATTAGGCTTAGGCGAGATTTTTATTTCATGAATAATCAGAGTAATTTTGGCAATTTGGCATTACTCTTGTAATGCTAAATTACAGACAATTATGCAATTATCATCGCTCACATAATTTAGAGCAATTTGGGGGGAAAATGTCTACCACAGAGCATAGGAACAGAGTGCAAGCGACTGCTGGCTGATACTGTTTGGATTATGTTGCATTTAGCTATATTACCTTAGCTCAAAAAGCATCCTCAGAACTATATTGGACGCTAGGGTGCATATAGCGATAAGTAAATAGTGCTAAATACAGGGTTACGTTACGCTTTTTGCTTAATTTTGTGTACTTTCACATCATTTTGCTGTCATTTTATATAGTTATGCTACATCAAAATATGCCAGTGATGCCGACCTCTAAATTATCCTACTGTCAGAGTTTGTTAATGTGCCTGTAGTATTATGAAGATGTAGTGACCGGAGGGTTACACCCATGATTGTGCCACCCATATCAGAACCCTGTATGGATCAGAATAGCTACCCCATCCTTCCTGCTTACTCCTGTTGCTCTGTCAGGTTATTACATGAGACAGGTTTAAAGGATAAGTATTACCTTACCCACCCATCCTCTTCTTAGTTTTTCAGTCTCCAAAGGTGTAAGGTGATGATCCTGCAACAGAGCTATATCTGGAGAAAGCGACTTAAGATATGAGAGGGTCCACTTTCTTTTAATATAGTGCGTGAGCTCATTTGGGTTGAGGGACACAGCCACTAAACCTTTGCTGTAGGACGTGTTCTAATGATCAAAGCCTGTAGAAGATGGGGTAATTACTATTTTGAGGAGAAGTTCCCTGTAGAAAAGAGGGTGGAAAGCACAATCTTAGGCACACAGAACTCTTCATATGACTGCTTCCACAGGGATCAGACCCTGAAAGCTGCATATGTGACTACTGTACTTACTAGGCTTTCACCATTGAAAAAGGCCAAATGGTAAAGTGGGAATATAACCTTAAATTTAACTTTGGTTGGGTGAGCTACTGGAAATCCAGGATAGAGGCCAAATGAAGCTCCGCCACTTGGGCCCTACGCCCTGAGAGGACTTGCTCCAATGTTGGGCTTATATTCTTCCATGAGGGTGGAGGTAAGACTATGGATATGGGCTATAAGGGAGTGTGCCAAACTGTAGGGACTATGAGATCTTGCACAATCTAAGCTCGGAAAAGTATACTTTTTATTATTATTATTTGTCTTTATTTCGACCGCACTGATCATAAAAGACAATAAATATTTATCATCACCAAAGGGTACAAGTGTAAAATCCAGTTCACAGCAAGGACTATACATAGAAATATAATAGAACATATTAAAAACAAGCAATATATGTATTAATTAAAAAAGCTTACACACACTTTTTTACAATAAAAAGAATAAAATCAGTGCAGGCTAATAACAGTTCATATGATATTCTATACCAGCAATTCCCAATATTGGTTAGGAAGTATAATAAAAAAATAACCGGGCTGGAGAGCTAGGCAGAAGACAGTGTCTCACTGAGCACTGTCGCAGTCTGCTTGCTTTCAATCTTACATCTTATTCTCCATACCCAGCCTAAAATCTTCGCTATAGCAATCACAATTGTCTCTTGTGTACTGGTCTTCAAAATTCGCAGAGCAGTGGCACTCGACCTAGTACCCAAGTTCAGACAAATTGGTTTGAGCCATTTGCTTCGTGGCGAACTATATGCGGGGCATGCAAATAATATGTGAGGGATTGTTTCATCCATACTCTGACAGAGTGGGCATTTACTATCTTGAGAATGGTGCCAGGTTTTGGTGAAAGTTTTGGTCGGTAACGTTCCTATCCGGAACTGGAAAAAACGTTTCCTGTCAGTGGGCTTGGTTATAAAGTCCCAAAAATCTTCATACAGGGGTTCCGGCTTGTGGTCCAGAAAAATACTGGTCAGAGATAATGAGATGCAATGACACAGATTACCAGTTCTAATCATAGCCCAGTATGCTTCTTTAAATGCTTTTTTGGGAGGAAAAATATTATGCACCGGATCTTCCCATAAATGCCTCATGCCCATATTCACCAAGGAACTTTTCACCTGTTGTAACCAACTGATCTTGTGAGAGGTGTCGGCATCTCTGATGTCTTTGAGAACTAGGGCATAGTGGGCTAATTCCGGGGTAGACCAAAGTCTTCTCCAGTAGGCCAATGGTCTAAACCTAGCAACCTCTACCAGGGAATAGCACCCCAAATCAGAATTCAAGGGTATAAGAGGTGTACTTTGGGGTAGGCCTGTCAAACTTCTCAGAAATCTTTTTTGGAACTGGGCTAGTGAGGACAGGTTTTCAAAACCCCAAAGTTCCGCCCCATACAGTATAGAGGCCATAACCTTGGTATTATATATCTTAAGTGCAGGACCGACCGGCTTAGTCTGGGAGAGCCTGTGTTCTTTCAAACTCACTCCTGCAAGCTGGGAATGCTTAATCGCCATAATTTCTATCTGGGGTTTCCAGTCTAGTTTGCGGCCTATATTTACTCCAAGGTAAGTAAATAAATCTGTTTGTTCCAATGGCTCATTGTTCATAACAACCCTTGACTTAATCACTTTGTGTTTGTGCAACAACATAAATTTAGTTTTATCCACGTTTACCAATAACTCATGTTCCTTACAAAATGACTCAAATCGGGTCAGTGCTCTCTGCAACCCAACTTGAGTTTTTGATAAAATTAAAGTATCATCCGCGAACATGAGTATTGGGACTTTTATGCCAGCAACAGAGGGTGCATCAGTGGGGTACTCCAAAAAGTAATTGACCACGCCGTTTATAAACAGTGAAAACAGGGTGGGGGCAAGTACACACCCTTGACGTACCCCTTTAAGGATTGGAAATTTGGGGGTAGTGTTCCCTTGAGCACCCCAACGAACCTGCGCATAATTAGATTTGTGCAGTTTGACTACAAGCTGCAGGAGCTCGGAGGGTAATCCGAGGTCACTCAGTACGGCCCAGAGTTTGTTTCAAGGGACCGTATCAAACGCTGCTTTGAGATCTACAAAGGTGGCAAAAAGAGTTCCACCCGCTAATAGTACAACACGCCAGTAAATTGAAACAAAATAAGAAATTTGATCAATTGTACTTACAAGGGCCCTAAAATCTGCTTGGAAGGGGGATAATATGTTGTTCTCTGCTATCCAGATCTGAATTCTATTTAGAACCAATCTAGCCATAATCTTTTGGGTGGAATCGATCAGGCTGATTGGCCTGTAATTACTGGGGCTAGAACGGTCCCCCTTTTTGTAGATAGGTAAGATTTCGGCTCCTTGTCAGGAGTCGGGAATGGGAGCTCCTTTGGCAATCGCATTTGCGAGGATCAGAATATACTTGAGCCAATTTTCTTTATCAGATAAGAATAGGTCTGCCGGGATACAATCAGGACCGGGGGCCCTTCCCTTTGGAGCTGAATTCACGGCAGTTTCCACTTTCCTTAAGGAAAATGTTACTGGTGAGTCTACACTTGGAACTAGGAAGGGGGGTATATTCTCAGCAACTGCAAATTGATTCTCAAAGAAGGATACCCATTGGTCCGGGGCAATGTGGTTTGAGGGGGCACTACCTTGGCCTCCTCTACCCCATTTGAGAAGCTGCCAAAATGATTGCATGTTTTTCATTTTGCTAGCTTGCAAAAGTTCCTTCCACCGTTGTTCATCCCAAACCTTTTTTGCTAATATTTGCGTAGATTTATACTGTTTACGTGCTGTTCTTATCCTGCCTATGTCGTTAGTTTTTATTGCCCGGGACAGCTGCTTATATGCTACCTTGCAAGCCTTGTTGTACCAGTGGTCACGCTTTAATGAAGATGTCTAAGGGGTTTTAAAGGGTTTAACAAAGAAACACCTGATGTTTTCAAACATGGTCTCGTGAATTTTGAGTGATGTTAAGGTTGATTTCAACCTGACTGTTGATTTTTTGAAGAAGGTCTAGAGACTTCCTCACCTCTGCTTTCATGTTGTGAAGGGAGCTTTCATTCTCGACAATCCGGGACCAATGATTCCGCCTCATGTCATTACTGATTATAGCATCAGCAGTCTCAATTACACCAACTGGGGGCAAGGATGTTACGTAAACTGAGCCTTTGAGTTTTAGCAGCAATGGATTGTGGTCGCTTTCATTCCTTACACAGACCTCCATATCCATTAGTGAGGACCAATTCTCTATATTAATAAAGATGTGGTCTATATGACTGTTTCTCAAACCGTTGTATGTATGAGATCCTAAGCGGTCAGAGGGTGTTCGGCCGTTTGCTGCCCTAACTCCCCTTTCTAAGCTAAAAGCTTTCAGCTGAAGCGCTGCCTCTGTCCACTTTTTAATTGGTGGTATCTCCAGTTGGGGTATGCCCCACTGGGCATCTTCGTCAGCACTAAGGTTGTTATCCTTGGAGTCTAACGGCTCAAATGTAGTATTAAAATCTCCTGCTATGATTATGTTGTTCCCTTCACCCATACTGACTAAAAAACTGTTGAGGTCAATGATTGTCTTGGATGACCTGCCACCCACCAAACCCCTAGCATATACGTTAACTATAAGTAAATTGGGGGGTTGATTAGGGCTGATAAGTATTGCCATAATGTCAATGTTATCGATCTTCATTTCCACTATCTTATAGGCAGAACTCTGCCTTACCCATATTGTTAGCCCTCCCGAGGGTCTGCCTTTATGACCACCTACTGCTAATTTATGAAAATTTAAATAGCCAAGATGGTGAACTGGAACTAATGCCCAAGTCTCTTGGAACACTATAATATCCTGTGTTTCTATAAAATCTGACCAATCCAGTGATGGAATCTTATGGGTCAACCCTGCTATGTTCCAAGAAGCTATTGTCATTAAGGGTGTATCTTGGAAGCCTGTGGTTGTACCTAGGCTGCCCTCCACAGTATTGCCCTTATTGGGGATGACTGAAACTAAGACATGATTACCTATTTGGCTAGGAGAAACAAACAATAATGGTGTTGGGATCCTAGGCGATGCTTCTACACAATCTATCCCTTCGGAGCCAATGCTGGGGGACATCTAATGCGGTGACTTTCGGCCCCTCCTTGTTGAGTAACTACTGGAGAACTATCTTGGGGGCATAAGTCTGTTAAGAGTCAATCTATATTTTGAAGGGACGAGTCCCCGATACAGCTTAGCTCAGGGGCGTTAGCAGCTAGGTTAGAGGCAAAGTCAGGAGGGTTCATTTTCAGCCTAATGTTTGTATGTATCAAATGAGATGTTCTTAAATCAAAAGCCACCAGATTTTCTACCAACAATGGGGAAACGAGGGTAAGACACACATAATCAGAGTTATTATCCTTAGAAGAGTATCTTACAGCGGAGGATATGTCCTCCCTGATTATGGATCTGCACTTACGCACATGTCTCAACCACTGGGTACACTTGTTGGTCAGGGACTGCTCATCCTCCTTATTTAAACTAGGCAAAATGTTTGGGACATTAGTTAAGAAAATTAGCGATTTGGAGGATCGAAGAAAAGGTTTATCCCGATCACTTGCTCTTGCAGGTAAGGTTGCCCTAGGCTGAGCATTGGGGCAAAATGGCGTGTGCATTTCTCTTCTAGCATGTACATTGGGCAAACTGTAGGATCTATTCACTGGCTCTACGAAGGTGGCAGGGTTCTGTATGATATTTGGGCCATGAATTGATTGTTTGTTGGACTTTGCTAGTTGTCCGTTGACTTTGTTTTTGATAATTGGACTGCATAAATTACCTTTAGTGATATTAGGTGTTCTACAGACTTGAGTCTGGGGCTGGGCTTCTGCGGCTGGATAGTCTTTACTAGGACGTATTTTTATTGCTCTGGAGAGTATGTCAATCACACCCTTTAGTTCATTAACTTCCTCCGTAAGTTGCTTGGTCTGGGCCTTTAAATCAGTTATCTGGCTGCTAAACATATCTATACAAGAACACAAAACCCTATTAGTTGAATTATCACAACTGATACCTTCACCTTCAGGCCCCTTCGAGCTCTGCTGATCATTGAATTCCTCGGGGATTTCAAGTAGGGGTAAGAATCTATTTGAACATAGAATGGTAGACTCAGTAGCACATATTGTAGGAGGGTGAAGACTTGGCGGAGAGGAGATATTACTCTCTTCAAGCAAAGTACATTCGTGAATAGAGGCTTGTTGGCCCTTTGAAGAGGATTTTTAAACATTTCAGGAATTGCCAGGATAGCTTTTTTGGAGGTTGTGGCTAAAGTGAGGGGGATGCACTTGCCACGTCAGAAGAACTGTACGGGCCGGATGGGGCTAATAAAATCTCCTCACAGTCATCAACAAGATTAACAATGCGATCCATGACAACATGGGTTTTGCACAACGGTTGTTTGGATGTTTTTTTGTTTTTTTGCCTTTCTTCAAAAGCCCCCCCTCCCCACTATCTAAAGCTTTCCTCTTCCCCATTAGGTTATTCCTGAATTGATTAATTATGCACAGGCAACAGGTAAAATGTAAAATGCAGTGGCAAAAACAAAGACAGTCAATTGTAAACCAGATCTTGCCTCGCAATAGAGTTAAGACTACTTAAAGCATATAAGTCAATTGCCCGTGACAAGGAGAAAGAGTACCTTTGGGGTCGTAGTCCGGAACTGCAATAAAAAGCAAGTCACAGAGGTATGGCCCTGCCCTGTCTCGTCCTGGCACGGACGGGCGCAGACGGGCCCGCCCTTGGCCCGGGCGCGGCCCGGGCACGCCCGCGCGCCTCCCGCGCTGCGGGAGCCCCAGGAAGATTTTAAGGGTGCCTCCTGGCGCACAGGCAACGCTGGCGGCTGCGCGACGGTGCTGGAAGCCGCAAAGGACCCTGGGGAGTGTAGTTCTCGCTCCTGGTCCGTTCCTCTGACTCCCGGTCTGTGGCCCCAGCAGGGGGTGAAGCAGGCAACAGTCAGGCGTCCCGCGCTGCGGGAGCCCCAGGAAGATTTTAAGGGAGCCTCCTGGCGCACAGGCAACGCTGGCGGCTGCGCGACGCGCTGGAAGCCGCAAAGGACCCTGGGGAGTGTAGTTCTCGCTCCCGGTCCGTTCCTCTGTCTCCCGGTCTGTGGCCCCAGCAGGGGGTGAAGCAGGTAACAGTCGGGCGTCCCACGCTTCGGGAGCCCCAGGAAGATTTTAAGGGCGCCTCCTGGCGCACAGGCAATGCTGGCGGCTGCGCGATGGCGCTGGAAGCCGCAAAGGACCCTGGGGAGTTTAGTTCTCGCTCCCGGTCCATTCCTCTGTCTCCCGGTCTGTGGCCCCAGCAGGGGGTGAAGCAGGCAACAGTCGGGCGTCCCGTGCTGTGGGAGCCCCAGGAAGATTTTAAGGGTGCCTCCTGGCGCACAGGCAACGCTGGCGGCTGCGCGACGGTGCTGGAAGCCGCAATGGACCCTGGGGAGTGTAGTTCTCGCTCCCGGTCCGTTCCTCTGTCTCCCGGTCTGTGGCCCCAGCAGGGGGTGAAGCAGGCAACAGTCGGGCGTCCCATGCTGCGGGAGCCCCAGGAAGATTTTAAGGGCGCCTTCTGGCGCACAGGCAATGCTGGCGGCTGCGCAACGGTGCTGGAAGCCGCAAAGGACCCTGGGGAGTGTAGTTCTCGCTCCCAGTCCGTTCCTCTGTCTCCCGGTCTGTGGCCCCAGCAGGGGGTGAAGCAGGCAACAGTCGGGCGTCCCGCGCTGCGGGAGCCCCAGGAATATTTTAAGGTCGCCTCCTGGCGCACAGGCAACGCTGGCGGCAGTGCGACGGCGCTGGAAGCCGCAAAGGACCCTGGGGAGTGTAGTTCTCGCTCCCGGTCCGTTCCTCTGTCTCCCCGTCTGTGGCCCCAGCAGGGGGTGAAGCAGGCAACAGTCGGGCGTATACTTTTATCATTAACAGTCCAATACAGATGTCAGGGTATAACATGTAAGGCCTTACTAAAAGGTATCAGCAATGGTATCTTAAGTCATTGTCATAAACTGTAAAAGAGAAATTAACGGTAAGTCCTCTCAACCCCTAGCCCTACTGTGGTTCCGCTAGAGGCGGTAAAAGAAAATGCATAGTTCTCAGTCAGTATAATAGAGGAAGGTGGCATACTTGGTGGAGCATAAAGGGATGGCACTCCATACTGAAAAATTCATCAAAGTTTAAGCAGTTTTGTCATGGTCAGATGAGAGTATCGTGACATCTCTTTCCAGGTTTGAGCAGAGATATGGGCTTATCTCTGTGGTGGGCCTAATGTTGTCTTTGGTGGTTCAGAACCCCTGAGGCCCACTTCTTTGTAACTTCTTCTATGTGGTTTCTCTCTTTTGTCACTGCATCCAAGTCAATATTATCATACAGTGGTGTAGATGACATGAATTGTGGTAGAAGGTGAGTCGTATCCATGTCTGATGAGGTCCAGTCATCTAGATATCTGTAAAAGTTTACAGTCGTTGACAGTGGAACCCTACAGAAACTAGCACCTAACCTGCTATCCCCAATTTTATATTAACAATGGGAAGTACCCCAAATACGTGTGCACACAATGTAAGCACCCACTGTCACGGTGCAGTCCACAACTGGACTTAACAAAGTTTAACAAAACAAAGCAGTTGGTGCACCACCTTATGAACAATGTCACAAAATTATAAGATCTGCGTCCAAGGTTGTTCTTCAAGTCGTCCTTTTTATTTAATTGCAATTTAAATTAAACATATCAAAAAAACTGTGTTGAGTAGACCAGCCAACGCGTTTCGTCCAAAAACATTGGACTTCTTCAGGGCTGTAGAGTAACAGATATATACACATATCAGTACAATAAAAACATTTAAAAGACACAACCTATACAATATAATCAAAAGACAATTACATTATGACAGGACTGGCTATACATATATACATTATTGAAAGGAGTGCTTCACAAAAACCTTATTCCACATACAGCGTAAGTGATGCAACACCTAGGTGTGACTCACCAATATAATATTTGTAAAAAAAAAGAAAATTAAAATCCAAATTCATGTCATTACCATATGGTATGAGATACTATAGTACTCCTTATCCGAAGCAATTGATTTGATAGAGAGTCTGAAAAAAAGAGTCAAAGTGCCCCCGAGCAGATGAGCAATGCTCCAAGAATAGAAGGGAAAAAAAGGATCGGAAAGATGAGACTTAAAAGGGGAAAGAATATATACACCAGAGATCAGCAAGAATAGCAAAACTAACAAACAATAACAGAGATCAGAAAAAATAGCAAAGAAGAGGTTGATGGCATATAAAAGTCCTTAAAATAAATGGAGCCATGTGAGCATGGACGTGGTCCATGCATATCCACAGACACATATATACAAGTGGAAAACTAAGGGATAAGAGCCCCAAAAAACAAGGGGCAAATTTCTATAACCCACCATTTGCGAGGCGCTCCTAACATATGGCGTCGAACTATCAGTGGTAAATTTGTATAATCAGCATATGGATATCGCTGTAGAAAGGACAACTGGATCACTCTGTATATGTTCTGTTTGAGCAGAGAATAGAAAGGTATGTCTCAGTATTCATCGAACATATGTTAATGTATGAATGGAGCATATAGGAGTATCTAAGCCAATCATGATGCTCACTGAAAATTAATGAAAGATGCTACGTCTTATTAGTAGATACCGGACTTCCAAAATACGTCCACATATAGAGATTCATCTGGTCACACACAAATTAAGGTGGGCCAAAGCAGTGAAATCAACAGTTCCACACCTATAGGACGCAGATCTTATAATTTTGTGACATTGTTCATAAGGTGGTATATCTGTAAAAGTTGTTAGGGTCCATGAACTCCACTTTACAACTGTTGTGTGTTATAAGCATGGTAGCTGGTTCCAGTAATCTGAAACAAATATCCATTTTTTGGTGCTTAGGTCTCATCATCAAGAAACACTTCCTCCTTCATAGAAAAAATCTGAGCCTAACTTATGGGGTAGATACATCTTGAAATGAAAAATGGGTTAAAACAATAAGATTTTATCAGATTGTCAAGAAGGCTTTCATAAAAAAAATGCCATTTATCAGGTGTTTAGGTTTTATTTATTTCTTGAAACATTTTTATACTTAGAAAAGAACGAATATGTGTGGTGATTGTAGTCCTGCTGTCTGTGTTTGATTAAGTCTGCATAAATTTGCTATGGAGCTCTCTACATGTCTTGGGTATTCCCTCTGGTCTCCTAAATATGTGGGTTAGGAACCAGGAAGTAAACTTTGCTGCTGTTCATTGGGGACAAGCTGGATAATCCACAAAACCTTTTCCTGTTACCACAAACATTCACCAAGGTTGTTTACTGGACCCCCATATTGTTTTCTCTGTACTTAAACCAAGTATTAGAGGCGATTAGTGCATATACAAATGATGCTCCTTGCATATAGCTATCCTTTTTTGCTCATTAACTGCTCATGTGGAATTCGCAGTCCCGCATGAGGGGCCAATGGTTGTGCACCAACTTTATAGAAAGCTGCAACTTTAAGTAACATTGCTGTTTCCTGGTGTGTTTATTGGCCACATAGACATGCTCTGTGTCTTAGCTAATATTCGGCGACCAGCGCGGTTCCCGGTAAGCATGCAATTGCACATGCTGCAGCATAGGTCTTTCCTTTTTTATTTCTTTTTTGCTTTAGTGCTCAGAAGAAGGAAAAGCAGCATCGCCTTCTTGCTTCCTTTTGTGCTGTCATTTTCTGAGGGGAGAGGCAGAGTTGTAGTGTTGCAGTGTGATCAGTGCATTCACTGCCCCTGATCTGGTGAGCCGACTATTTTTATGTATGTTGGGCCTGGCCCTCCCTGCAGGCTCACCCCCAAACTTTTTGCCTTACTCCTTCCACTTTTCGATGAGTTTGTTTTTGTTGGCCTTAGGACACACTTTACCACAGCTAACCAGTGGTTTAGTGCTTGTGCTCACTCTCCTAAAACATGGTTAAATTGGCTTATACCCAATTGGCACATTTCATTAACTTGTTTGTCCCTTGTAGAGTGATATGCCATATACCCATGACCTGTAAATTAAATGATACCAGTGGGCCTGCAGCACTTATTGTGCCACCCAATTAAGTGGCACATTAAAACATGTCCCAGGCCTGCCACTGGAGCCTGAAGGCTGTTTTAAACTGCCATGTTGACTTGGCATTTTAACTCCCTTTGCCAAGCAGTAAACTTCCATTTTATTACATATAAGTGACCCCTAAGTAGGCCCTAGAAGTCCATAGGGCAGGGTGCTGTGTAATTAGACGGCTGGACATGTACTTTTAAGTTTTACATGTCCTTGTAGTGAAAAACTCCCCAAAAATGTTATTACTGTAAGGCCTACCTAATAGGATAACATTAGATAATCCTTATTACATTTAATAAGCTGTAATTCCTAATAGGGAGCAGGTGGGTTTGCCATGTTTGGTACCTATGATGAACCCTCTTTAACTGTAAAGTTGGATTTTTCATTACAATTTTGAAAATGCCACATTTAGAAAGTTGGAAACACCAAAACAAATGCCAATACTGATATCTATTCTCACTTCATTCGTCACAATCACACATGGCACTCATAGTGATTGTAAAACAAATAAATGTTTATTTTCCTTTTTTTGTGTGTTTTTTTGGTCTGATTTATAAAGAATTCATGTTATTATTTTCATGAACATTCCAAGTGCTTTTTAGGACCACAAAACAATACAACCATATAATACAAATAAAGCAATCACAAAAATGACACTACATTACATTTCATATTTAAAAGCATTTAAGACATATATGCAAGCTCAAATTCCAACAGACAGAAAAGAATAAGTCAAAAAAAGAAAATAAAGCAGAAAAGAAGCCCAAGGGAGAGGTTAGAAAAGTACACCAATGAATCAGGAATATAAGAGATAAAACTCAAGCCCAGGGAGAAAGTTTATGCTGTCCACAAACGATTGAAGGCGCACTCTTCAGTTTCAAGAATATCAAGTGGAAACACGATTTGTTCACTAATTGTAAAAGTAAGAACGTAGTGTATGGCATTTTATGCCCATGTCCAAAATTATACATTGGTAAAACCAACCAGGAAGCCCGCCAACGTATGATACAACATATGTCTCGAATCCGAAAACAAACTGCCAATGCGCCCTTGGTGAACCACTGGTTGTCGCAAAATCATACTGTAAATGATTTAAAATGGACGATTCTTTCAAAAATTGAAAGTAATCCACGAGGTGGTGATGTTGAGAGAGCATTATTACAAAGAGAAGCTATGCTTATAGTTAAATACAATACAGCCGTGGATGGGCTAAATGAACTTTCAGAAATTTACAATTTGTAATAAAATCGGTTAATGACAGACAAACGCTTTATTGTGCATACAACATCTATAAGGCACTATTGATGACAAATCAATTTTGCCAACATCCTTTAGTACATCGCTGCCTCTAAGTGGCATTATTATCTTCACAGGAAGATTGATATCGAACTGCAAGCTAGGTTGACTACGTCAACATTCACGCAACCTTCAATGCGATATGATAATACAGGGCGGTTAGTAATGAACTTAAAAATCTGGTTTACAGTTACATTGGATGAGATCAACAGAAGAATTATGCTTAAAGTCCAAAAACACTGTTAAGCAGCATTTTGGTTTTTTCAATTTTTCCGCCGCTTTTTAAAGAAAACATAACAGGACGTTGGACAAATGCCTTATTGGGCATACAACATCCATGATGCACCGTTGCAGTCAAACCAATTCTGCTGAAGGCAACCATACATCCTTCATTACTTTGCTGCCAGAAAGTACCACCCTTATAGGAAAATTGATATCGTAGTGCAAGTTACGTCGACTTTGTCAACATCCACGCAATGTCCAATACGTTAGGAGACAATAAAGTTTCTTCAAACTATACGTCATCGCGACGCCGACTTTGCTGCCATCTTAAAAAGGCGCAGCCGGTTATACTGGAGATGCTGGCCACGGAACGGGCGGGTGACTGGATGCGTCTTCGCAATCTAAAAAACAGAATCGTGAGGTAAGATGAAAGTGGCAACTGGATCAGTGACATTCTGGAAAGTTTGCTTGACAGTATGCGGCATAATGGCGGTTTTAATGCTTCGTCTTCGCTGCATTGTTCAGATTGACAATCACGTATGGTTGCGTGTCGAAAAAAGAATACGGATTCATTCTTGGGCCAACACGGTATTTCTTGAAGGTATGTTGTTTAGTGTGCACAGAGCCGAAATTTCCATTCAAGAGGCAATTACTGCTGAACGATATTTTGGTCTTAAGTCTTGCTTTTTTGCTTTTTCTTGTAAGGTTGTTCGCTGGAGCTCGTCCCGGCCGCTTCAATTGAAAGATCCATGTTGTATTTCTAAGTAAGTAGGAGACAGTTTGTTGCCCTATTGCTTTGAGGTGGCTCAGGTTCAAAAATTTACAGTTGTTCCTTTTTTGGTGTAGATAGTGATAGTCGTAGAGATACTGGCAGTCGTGACATTGTCAAGTGGCACAGTTGGTGCCAGGACAAAGGCTACACAAGGTAAACTGGTGAAACTTTAAATAGAAATAAATTTAGCTGAAGCTTGGTGGAGTGTTTGAAGATTGAATTAATGGTAGCACGTGCACCTTTTCCTTTTTCGTTTTTCAGCTCTCTTTCCAGGTCCTGAGGATAACCCCGTAAAATACGATTGGGGTTTGAAACGCGTAGACCTTTTTTGTGACCAAACAAGTGTTCTTTAATTAATTGAGTATCAGGTCCACATCTGATTGTGTCAACTAATGAATTTGAGTTTCTTATTGACCTGAATACAGTACTGTTTGGCAAACTTTCTCCCTGGGTTTGAGTTTTATCTCTTATATTCCTGATTCATTGGTGTACTTTTCTAACCTCTCCCTTGGGCTTCTTTTCTGCTTTCTTTTCTTTTTTTGACTTATTCTTTTCTGTCTGTTAGAATTTGAGCTTGCTCATATGTCTTAAATGCTTTTAAATATGAAATGTAATGTAGTGTCATTTTTGTGATTGCTTTATTTGTATTATATGGTTGTATTGTTTTGTGGTCCTAAAAAGCACTTGGAACGTTCATGAAAATAATAACATGAATTCTTTATAAATCAGACAAAAAAAACACACAAAAAAGGAAAATAAACATTTATTTGTTTTACAATCACTATGAGTGCCATGTGTGATTGTGACGAATGAAGTGAGAATAGATATCAGTATTGGAATTTGTTTTGGTGTTTCCATTATAGATTGGTCCAGCCTTACTGATTATGGGCCAGAACCCTTTATTGATTTGACATTTAGAAAGTTGACATTTACCTGCCCTTAGCCCTTTTGTGCCTGCAGCCTGTCTTGGGTTGCATGACTGGGTGTAGCTGATGGTTACACTTTGTGAATTCCTCCCAGACAGCGACACAATAGAGGGATTAGTTGTGCCTCAATGGGCCATATGCTGGCAGGATGGGGAAAGAGCTGAGCACAGCCCCACTTACAACTGAATAGCCTGCGCTCTGCCTTCACACAAAGGGCCTAATGACCCTGCATTGTCCGCTTGGAGCCTGGGCCGGGCAGTCAGAAAATCCCATGCACTTCAAAGAACCTTTCCAAAAGCTTCTCCCACCTTCCAGAAGACGGCCACCAGGGTATAAAAATAGGTCCTTCAGACCCACTCTTCAGTTCAATACTGGATCTCCAGAAGGACTCTCAGAGGACTGCCTGCAGCTGTGACCTGCTGTGCACTCTGTCAGACAGCTGAGGTACCTGGAACCCTCAGAGACCCTTCTGTTGAGCCCTGCCTCTTCATCTGCACACAGGACTATCAGAAGTGACAAGGGCTAGTTTGCTGGCCTCCTGTTCAGAGCTACAGGGACATAAAAGACTCCCACCATCTTGAACCCGCACCTGGACGCAGCCTGAGTGAGTCCTGAAACCTCAAGTGGTGTCCCAGCAGTCCTGGACCCTTTGGTTGTGGTGCTAAAGGTGCCCAGATGGCCAATTTCCAAAATTGAGGACATAGAAATAATTTGGCAAAAAAGTGATCTAAGAACCAGGAGGAGACCTGGAGGAGACCTGAACCAACCTGCTCACCCTAGGTGCATTACCGGCTGGATTGACTTCATGGTTTCATGGTTTCTCCTGCTACGTTGTTCCCTGCAGCAGCAAATCCTTTTCAGCAGGCCTTCGCCAAAGGGATATCTGACCTAATGGAATTATCTTCGGCTACAGCCCTCTACTTCATCCCTCTAAAGTTTTTCAACTTCCATTTTGGTGACTACGTCCGAACGATGACATCTTCACAACGGCTTTAAACGAAGGCCATCTGATGACGAAACTCCCTCCTCGGACACCTCCTGCAGCCTTGCCCTGCTGAGCTTTACCTTCTCAGAAGAATTTTTCTATGTCCAAAGGTAAGCGCTGATTGGGCCCAATCCACGTCTTGTACCCGAACCGTGCTCCATCGTGGTCAGCCTTAACTTTCGACTTTCACCTGGCCTCGGATGACTAGCTGTCCGTGGTTGTCACTTTGATCTTTTAGGTGCTAGCTTTCACTAAAAACTTCATAACTTGGCTCTACTGATTAGATTTTGTTGTTGGTGTAAGGTGTAAAAACCGCCTAGTCACCCAACAACCCAATTACTCACAATGCATTTTTGGGGACAAAAATTGATTAAGGAACTCCCTAGTCCCCATTGCGGCCAGTCTTGTAGTGGAAACTATGGAAGGCCATCCTTTTTTCAACCAACTATCCCAAGCTCACAACCTCAACCAAGGCAGAATTTTAATAGCTTCCCCCTCCATCAGATGAGTGCCTCAGCCAAGAACAAATTGGAGGTAAGAGGAAAAAGTTAAATAATAAAGAAGAATAAAAAGACACTCTTTTACCACACTTTTTCCTCACCTACCACTGCAAAAATGCATATTTCTTGCTCAGATTTTACTGATCTGTATCCCTCAGCATGGTCATAGTTTGAATATGAGAAAAAACTAGAAGGCCAACTTCACATTTTCCTCATGTTTACCCTATATACACCACATTTTCACCAACTTGAAATGAGGTAATGCGTGGTCTACAGAACGATTTACATTAATTGAATTCGTTTTGAAGACAAAAGGGCTTGGATATCGACACCATGAAAACCAAGTTTATGACCTTGCATTTGAACAATCGTAGCCTCAAGCAGGTACCCAGGTTCACACATCTAAGCATAGAGGTAACATCAGACATAAACCACATATGAAGACTGAGGAATTTTTTTGCACAGCATGTGGGCCCAACAGCATACTTAGCGATGCCGTAGGACAGGCGTTTAACATCTCCTGCTGTTGATGTCTACAATGCACAGTACCAGGCACCACCCTCTATGGAGCAGAAATATGGGGCTATTCTATTGTCACATCTTTACCATTCTATGACAAAAGTTTTTTGAAATATCTTGTGAGCTTGCCTCTCACAGTACCTTTGTTCCTGGACCTTGGGTGATAGATATCACATTACTTACAAAGTTAAGCTCATTCCCACTAGTGCGTCAGATTATGGTGGCAACAGAATGCATAAGGAGTTTTATGAAACCAAACAGCTACTTTAAAGAACTATGAGAGTATGAAAAAGTAAGGAACAAAAAGGAGGGTCAGAGATAAGTGGGTTGCTTCTGGGAGGCATGAACACTAGAGAAAGTAAAGAGTAGCAGTTAATTAGGTTGTATAAGCAGATTGAGAGCAGAGTATGACAATAGTTTTAACTGGTGGGTTTCAGATGGTGGGATTAAACAATTCCTCTATGAACACGAAGGTTTTCAAGTCTTTCCTGAATTGGCAAAAGTCCTCTTGATTTCTAAGTGTGGGTGGCAGAGTTTTCAATAGACATAGTCCCGGACTTTTAATGACTTTCCACCAAATTTCAATTTCTTTGGCATACGTTGTCGGAGTTGGGATCTGCTGGTTGATCTCAGATTCTTTGTGGGATGGTATGTTGAAGCCAATGGTTGACTGTATTTAGGACAAGATTGCTGTAATGCTTTATGCATTATTCATAATATGATAATTTGATACTTCGTTGGACGAGGAGCCAGTGAAAATTCAGTAGAGCAAGTGTAGCAGATTCAAATTACCTGAGGTGAAGGCAGATTGTTGCTTCTTGATTAAAGTCACTAAAGGTGGCCCTGAGTGATGCTTATACCCTCATGACTAGTAAACCGCTTGGTTGGTTCAGGCATTCCCAGTTCCTGTTGGGGCATCCTGGCCTATCATGTCTCTGGTTCTCCCCTGAGTTTATCACCACGAACAGAGCATCCAAGATCAGATCCACATATAATATAATGCTCTAGGAGATGTTGGTTTTAGAGATCACCCAAGAGAGTCTGACCAAAGATTTCCTAACTCATTAATGTGCACCCAAACTTGATCTTTATTTGGATGAGGTGGAGTCTGTGGTTCTATATTTGAATTTTAGGGTCAACATTTTACTGTTGAAATGTTTTACTTATAATTTGGATAATTTACATGATCCCACTAAACAATGATACTGTTGTCTGAATTGGGTTAAAGATGAAGCACATGTTTTGTTCCTCTACCCAATATATGTGATACTGAAGGCAAAATGGTTATGCCAGTTGCAGAAAGATATCAGCATTCAGGACTTGAGGTCAGTGATTGAACTACCAAAGACTGATACCTCTGGAACTGTGGGGTTTGTGGTCTCAAGTTACCTGATGGTCGCTTGGACACATGGGTTTTTAACTCAAACAAAGCTTATCATTAAACAGCATAGAACACAGCTACTATGACAGGAGGGATTACAACAGGAACCACAGCTAGCAACACATCAGTGAGCACAGCTACCACAATTGCAGCTGCTAAAGTAGTGAGAAAAGCTATCACCACAGCAGGGACAACAGCAGCACCTAATGCTTCCCCTACAATAGTACCAGCAGTAATGTCAACAGTTGCCACAACAGAGACCACCATAGCCATCAAAGCTGCAACCACAGCTATGATGACAACTGCCAGGACAAGACAAATATCAGCATCCACGGCTGCAAGCACAGCAGTGGTGGCAAGTGCAACAACAGCAACAAGAGTTTTCACCACAGCAGGGCCCATAGAAGCAACAAAGGCAGGCAGCACAGAACACGCAGTTAACACAGCTTCAGTCTGCACTAATACCACAGCTGCCATGATACCAGGATGACTATCATGAGAGTAGTAGCTACAGCTGCCAGAACAGGCGGGACTCCATCAGGGACGACCGCTACCGCATTAGCAATCAGCACAACCGTAGGAACCATAGGTACCAACCAAGCAGGGATGACACCAGTGAAAACAGCATTGTGAAACCAACAACAACAGCTATCAAGACAGCTGCCACTAATGCAACAACAGCTGTGACCATAGCAGGGACTACAGCAGTAGCATCAGCTTCCATCACTACCACTGTAACAACAGTTCCCGCAACAGCTATAAGCACAACAGCTGATATTTGCAGGAAAAACATGAGTGAGGGCAGCTACCACCATGATAATAAATGTTCTGTTTGTTCAACGGATCTTTTCCATTCAGCACTCTGCAAACAGCTTATGAAGTGTCTAAAAGTAGCTGGAGAGCTAACTGAAATGCTACAGTTTTCAATAAAGCCTAAACAAGTCCCTAAAAATGTTTAAAAAGCTATTGTGACCTAATATTAAAAAAACAACAATGGATACCAATGTTAAATTCAGTTTTTCTTACAAATATAATTGAAAAAGCCTTCCAACTATATAGTAGAAATATGTATAGACAATTTCTTGACCCTCTGCAAGATGGACTGCGACCATCACATGGAACGGAGCTTTCACTAGTAGCAGCAGATGATGATGTAAAAGGGAGTGGATGAAAAGGGAGTTAAAGCTGGATTTCTGTGGACCTAACCATGACAGTTTCTGCAATACACTATGACATCATCATTTAGAGACTTTGGTTTAATATAAAAGGTGTGTCTCATGCTTGAAAAACAACTTTTCTGAAGGACAAAATATAGACTGGAGCAGGCCTCACCTTTATGCTATCAGCCCTGCAGATTATATGAGGGTAGGCTCAGAGCTTTCGCTGTGTCCATCTGTTTTCACATTCACAACCAATTCTAGATGAGTACCATTAAAACCTGCACTTAATTCTGTAAAATTGTGCCATGGTTCTTTCCTACATAGGAGAGAGAGTAGAACTCAACTAATACCACCATCATGCCATGAAGATGGGTCAGTGCAGGTACTTATGTCTCAGGACCCCTGCTGGTACCAGGAGTTGAATAACTAACATGGAGAGCATGCGTTCTGCAGGAGCAAGGAAATTCATGAGGAGGGATTGAACATATAAGAAGGAGCATGGAGAGAGAAGATTGAAGCTGATTGAAACAGACTGAGTTCTAAAGACTGGACAGGATTTTCTTTATTCACATATAAGGCAAAATCAGGAAGACAAACAAATGTTCAGTAAAATAACCAATGAAAAGGGCAATAGCATAAACAATTGAAGGTACAAGAAATAGAACACAGACTAACTACCATAAATTATAGTTTTCATGCTAGCTGGAACATGATCTGCCTGTAACTAATAAGAGGTAACAATTGTTGCAAATAGGTTCTGCCCATTTAGTATGCCTAGATTGTTTGCTTGTGGGTCACATGGTTTTGGAATTTTTACTGTGGCCGAGTCTCACTACTTGTGTCTCACCCATGATAATGACATGGTATATGGACAGTGTGTGTTTACCTCCAATGCATGCCTTTTAAGATAAGGCTGCTGTGATGCAGCTGGTGTTAGGGGCAGTTGGCAGGTTACACATGAACACGTGCACAAGATTGTGCACACATGTGCGGGCTATGCATGTGAAAATACCCTCATGTGCAGTGGTGTAAATGCGCCCAGGTAGCCTGGGACAGAGTGAACTCAGCAAGGTTAGATGTTGGCCTGGGATATGCCTTATAATATTAGTGGGCACTCATAGATAAGGTCAGTAGGGTTTACTGGTTTATCTGCAGTGGCATTGTATTATACACATAGGTAGAAATCTCCCTTAAAGGGCAGTTTCATTTCCCTTGGGCCTACAAAGTCCAGTGAGGTATCAAACTAGGGTGAAACATGTGCACCAAGTCTGAATATTCAGGTCCCAAGAACCACTATGCACACCTAATGTGTCATCCAGAATTGTCATATTTCTCTGCTCAGTCGGGACCAGATTCCAGGGCTTTTGTCACCCTGATGGGCCAAGTTAATTACTATACTCTGCAGTAGAGGGAATAAAGGCCTCCCCTCACAAAATGGGCAATTAACAGTGCTTCACTCAGCTCCCGAGGAGGAAGAGGTGGGAAAGGAAATCTGCATTTGTTACCAGGGTTGGGACAGCCCAGGCCAACTGAACAAAGGAGGAAGCCTAGGCCTGTGGAGCCAACACAATAGGGTACTCCCCTTTGAAGTTTTGGTGGGAAAGTCCTCAGCAGTGATGTCAGCTGGGGGTCGAGCTGAGGCCTTCCAGAGGACATGTGAACAGAGGCCCCTTAACAGCACCATCTTGAATTGTCCCAGCATGCTGTGCAGAGGGGTTAAGACAGTGGTGGAAGGGTGATGTGGCACAGTATTGGCCAGGGGTGCTTGCATCTAGAACTTTCTGTCCCCATTTAAGAGCTCTTGCACAAGGGAGGGAAAGAGAGTTGGGCACTGGAATTGGATAGTGACAACACCATGGAGAACTGGAAGGATAAGCCCCCTGATGCCCTCATGGACCAAGGACTACAGCTGACCCCAGGACCAGTGGTTCTCTCCACAACCAGTAAGGCTGGTTCCCTTATACCCTCTAAGTACCAGTTGGGGGAAGATCTGGACTTATGTTCCCCAGCAGGAGGAGAGAAGAACCATAGGCAAGGAAAAGGAGGAAGGATGGTGCAGGGAGCCAGTGTGCCTTTATAGAGGCCATGAGGTTTGCTAGGGCTCGCCACCAGAGCAAAATAAGCCCAAGATTGTGGACATCAGCCCAACGGGGCCAGAGATTTTGACCTTTAAAGTTTGGTGACCTTTGACCTTTCTTCTAAAATTAAGTGTGTGGGGCTCGATAGCTGTTTTCACAAATTATACATGGGGTGGGCCAGTGCCTGGGGGTCAGCACAAGTTTATTAATTTTTAAAGAGCTTGGGAGGGGGCATGCATGGGGCCCCCTCCACAGAGCTCTGGGGAGCCAGGTGACTCCATCCCCCGGGTGAACATACAGAAAGAAGGGCACAGGGACCACATCCCTGGGCCCCAAACAAGGGAGAGGAGGAGGAGCACCATTATGCCCCCCATTAGAGGAAAAAGGGACGTGGGACCCTATCCGTGGGCCCCAATGGAGAAAGAAAGAAAAGGGAGACCTGTTGCAACCTCAAGTGAAGGTGGTCTCACCCCCACTCCCCAAGTCTGTGTCCTGGCAGCCACCGCAATACAAGCACCCTGCCTGCATGGAGCAGGCAGGGAGAACGCCTGAGGAGGAGAACGTCTGGAGAGCCACCTGGGAACATGGGGACCTTGGGGCTCCTCCCATAGCCCCCCAGTACAGAACCGGCCACCAAGAAATCCCTGGTGGGACTAGGCATACCCCCAAAAAAACAGAAGAAAGTAAAAGAAGACAGCACCCAACTGCACGGAAATGAAGAAGTGTCAGAATGTGCTGTTGTAATATTTATCGCTCCCGGACTGGAAGCACCCCATAATGCCCTGCGGGGCTTATTTTACATAAAGAATTGTGCCTTTTGGTGGCCTCGGATGGGCAGAGGCACCACCAACATGTATTTTAAAGTGCTTTTGGGCTGCAGGAGTGCAGCAACCCATTGATTAATGTTGGGAAATGGATCCTATGTTGCCAAGGTCATAAACTCTATAACCCCCAGACTTATTCTTCACAATGAAAAGCACTCCTAAGGCAAGAACTTTTATTCTACAACCTGGGAGTGCAACAACCTCTAGTGGTTGGTTTTATGGCTGGTTTTTTTGTGACCTAATTGTGTAAAAGAACTACACAGATAAATGTTGTGTTCATTTTAAAGCATTTATTAACATTATATGACTGCCAATGGGTTATGAAATGCTTTATTGGCAATAATTTAATTATTGCATTTATTTTAGCACTTGTTATAGCACACAACTCACTCGCAAAGGAGTATCTCAGCGCTTGCTATTTAGGACAAAAGTGAAGATTAAAACATCCACGTCTTGAAAATCAAAACAAGTGCGAATAGCGAAACTGAGTTTGTGTCAATGGAATGGGGCCAGATAGGAGAAGGATCTGCCACCATCTCTAGAGGTGCAATGCATGGAATCTTTAGTAGGGTTTTATTTTTGGGTCTAAGTAGTCTGGTAGGCTGTTAATGACAGAAACTAGAATGTAGATAGGCAGGAAGAGACTTGTTTAGTGTCTTATGGGTCAGACACCATAGCTTAAAAATTGCCCATTTCCTAATGGGTAGACAATGCAAGGTTATTGAAATCGGCGTAGAAGAAGAAGTAGGTTACAAATTATCTGTGCAGCCGCATTCTGATCAACTTGCAATTTGGACAGCAGAGTTTTATTAGCTGCCACTAGCAGCCCATTCCTGTAGTCTAAGGAACTTGTAATTAGTGCCTGGACTAAGGTCTTTCTTGAGGTGTATGAAAGCCAAGGGAAAACGTTTCTTGGGAGACGCATTGTGGCAAAGCAGATGCCACAGGTTGCGTTAACTTGGTCTTTCATCATAACATTTAGTCAAGCTTTATACCAAGATTCTTCACCACATGTTTTGGGCAAGGGGCTGGACCAAATTCTGCTGGCCACCAGTCAGCCGACCAGATCTCATGTGCTTTGCCGAATAGCACAATCACAGGTTTCTCGCCATTTAGTTGGAGACAGTTTATAGTTATACAATCAGCGATTTCCCTCATGCAACTTGCAAACTGAGATTTCACTTTTACTGGATCTGGCCCATGAGAGATGAGAAGATGGGTGTTGTCAGCATATGATACGATCTCAAATACACATTATTTCATAATTTGTGCTAGAGGAGCTACATAGATGTAAATAGTGTTGGGCTCAGGCAGGAACCCTGAACTTTGTTGATTGAGATTGTACAAGATTTGAAGTAGTCAAGACAGTTGAGTTGGGTTCGATTTTCAAGAAAATCCATGAGCCAGTGTAGCACTCTGCCATATACTCCTGCATCATGCAGTATGCGGATTAAGATTATGTGAGTGACCATATCAAAGGCCACGGATAGGTCCAGTAGTACCAACATGACCGGTGTTCCTGCATCTACTGACAGTCTGTTAGTATCAGTGACTTCCACTAGTGTAGTCTCTTTGTTGTGTAACGCTTAGAAACACGATTGTGAGGGGGGAAACAACCATTACAACACAGTCATTACAACGCACTACATTTACAATGCAGTCATTACAACGCAACTGCCTTTACATCGCATGCCATTACAACGCAGCCATTACAATGTATGTCACTACAATGCATGCCATTACAACGCATGTCACTACAACGCATGCCATTACAACGCATTACCCCTACACTATCCAACACTTACCCTACTGTTGCACTCACTGGAGTGGGAATAGTAATTTTTACCCCTACACTATCCAACACTTACCCTACTGTTGCACTCACTGGAGTGGGAATAGTAATTTTTACCCCTACTCTATCCAACACTTACCCTACTGTTGCACTCACTGGAGTGGGAATAGTAATTTTTACCCCTACACTATCCAACACTTACCCTACTGTTGCCCTAAAAGTATTATGCGTTGTAATGGTATGCGTTGTAGTGGTATGCGTTGTAATGGAATGCGTTGTAAATGTAGTTTCTAAAAATGCGTTGTGATGGCATGCGTTGTAAAATCATGCATTGTAATGGATGTTGCGATGTAAAAACTGCGTTGTAAAGGCATGTGTTGTAAATGTTTGCATTATAACATGTCCTATTCTGTGAGGGGTCTAGATTTTGTTTTCTTCTAGGAAGGTTGCCAGTTGTTTG
This sequence comes from Calotriton arnoldi, assembly GCA_963921515.1. Lineage (NCBI taxonomy): Eukaryota > Metazoa > Chordata > Amphibia > Caudata > Salamandridae > Calotriton > Calotriton arnoldi. The sequence goes on along the minus strand of CAWUFW010006949.1, from coordinate 461,520 downwards.
TTTATATGACTTTCTAGAATTTTTCCTGGCAGAGGGAGCAGCGAGATCGGTCGAGTGTTGGAAAGGTTCTCAGGATTTGCAGAGGGTTTTTTGAAAATAGGAGATTCTTGGGTGCACTTCCACTCGGTCAGAAGTTTGGCTGAAGCTAGAGAGAGATTGTAGCGGGCCATTACTGATGATGCAATGGAACTAGCTAAGCAGGACGTTATCCTAGGTGGGCATTGGTCCAGAGGGAAGCCTGATTCTACAAGGGCCAACATCTCCTGCACTTGATCCAAAGAGCATGGCTCAAATTTATCCAGGACATTGGTGGCATTCAAGGGAGGCAGACTGAATTCAGGTTCCACCTCTGGCTGTTCCTGGTTGGCTGGAAAATTATCATAAATTATACTGATTTTTTCTTTAAATAAGTCAGCCAGGAAGTCACATAATTTTTGTGAGGCCGGAATAGCACAGATGCAGGCTCAAGGCTTTACAAAACTGTTCAGGGCTTTATAAAGTTCCTTTGTGGAGTTTCCAGCTTGGTCTATTGTTGAGGTTATGTAGGACTTGCGAGCTGCTTTGATCTTATTATGGTAACTGTATAGCAGCGACCTATAGGCTTCTTTATCACCAGGGGATTTAGTTGAAAACCACCTTCGTTCCAGATGTTTGCATTTTGATTTTTCCAAGTGCAAGTTATCTATGTACCAGGGGGTTTGGCTTCTGGAAGAAGTGAATGAATTTTTTTAAAGGAGCGATTTGATCAAATGTTTGCATAAGGGAATCATGATATGGGACTAAAGCAGCATTAATATCAATGTGCGTGGTGGTTGTGATAGGCCTGAACATCTGGGAAAAAGACATGGGTAAAATCATCTTCCATTGGCGTCTTGGTCTACTAGTTTTTTTATTGGGCTTGGCAGGCACTTTGTTACATCAAATGTTAAATGCAATCATGTAATGGTCTGACCATGTGATAGGAAGTGGGGATTCACTTGTTACTTTCATTTAGTTAGCAAAAATAAAGTCAAGGGTGTGCCCTGCCTTATATGTGGGACCTGTCACTATTTGTTTAAGCCCCAACATCTATCTCCATGTCTGCTAGGAGTTGGGCCACACCTGAGTCAATGTCCTCTCCTTGGAAATTAAAATCGCGCAGGAGTAAGAACTTATTGGAAGACAGGATGATCGGTGCGATATAGTCAATTAGTGCATGACTAAAAAAAGATTTTGTGCCAAATGGGCTGTAAACCAGTTCCCACCCCTAAAATCAGTGGCAGAGATTGAGATTCTAAAAATGCACATCTCAACCCAATCAGTGAGTAGGTGGCCACACCACCCCCAGGTCTCACCTCTCTGTCTAGTTTAACCAGAAAGTAATTCTCTGGTATGGCCAATGAAATACAGGGGAGCGCTATGTCATTTAGGCAGGTCTCAGTGAACAAGCATATCTTGGGGGAAAGAGTTGTAATAAGATCCCATATTTCTCTTGAGTATTTAACCATGGACCTGACATTACAATATAGGCCATCGATCCCCTTGTTATAATTGCATTTAAATGTGAGTTTTGATTATGGTAATTGAATGATTTTCAACATGTGTTTTTTTGTCTTTTCATGAGGTGACCCCTGGACAAAGCGCATATGCTTGTCTTATATGTTGTTGTGATGACCAAGTCAAAATGCCTGTTTTATTCAAAGTGATACCCCCTATATTTTGATGTTCTATTTTGTATAGGTAGTTGGGTACTGTGATTGTGAAGAGTCATGACCCATTAAGGGTCAAATGTGATTTCAGAATGTCACCTAAGGTATTTCTATCTGCCTTCTGTATATATTTGTAAATTAATGTATAATATTTGGTAGTGTGTGTGTACACTTTTCCCTTTTCTAAAGAAAAAGCATTGACTGCGCGGTGAGGAGAGCGACCCTTGACCTTGCCAGGTAGGTCGCTCCCCCACCACACAGCTCCGCCTGTGTTGTCTGCCCGCTGCTCCTGCAGGTAAGATCGCCCTCCGCTTGTGGCCCCGGTGCCCGTATTTCTTGCCTGTCTCCCCATTTTCCTTCTGTGCCCCTCGCTGCCCCATTAGCGTTGTGATCGTAATTTGTCTGTTTTATCTCCCATTTTTTCCTTTCTGTGCCCCTCGCTGCCCCATTAGCGTTGTGATCGTAATTTGTCTGTTTTATCTCCCATTTTTTCCTTTCTGTGCCCCTCGCTGCCCCATTAGCGTTGTGATCGTAATTTGTCTTTTTTATCTCCCATTTTTTCCTTTCTGTGCCCCTCGCTGCCCCATTAGCGTTGTGATCGTAATTTGTCTGTTTTATCTCCCATTTTTTCCTTTCTGTGCCCCTCGCTGCCCCATTAGCGTTGTGATCGTAATTTGTCTGTTTTATCTCCCATTTTTTCCTTTCTGTGCCCCTCGCTGCCCCATTAGCGTTGTGATCGTAATTTGTCTGTTTTATCTCCCATTTTTTCCTTTCTGTGCCCCTCGCTGCCCCATTAGCGTTGTGATCGTAATTTGTCTGTTTTATCTCCCATTTTTTCCTTTCTGTGCCCCTCGCTGCCCCATTAGCGTTGTGATCGTAATTTGTCTGTTTTATCTCCCATTTTTTCCTTTCTGTGCCCCTCGCTGCCCCATTAGCGTTGTGATCGTAATTTGTCTGTTTTATCTCCCATTTTTTCCTTTCTGTGCCCCTCGCTGACCCCATTAGCGTTGTGCCCGTATTTTTGTCTGTTTTCTCTCCCCTTGTACTTTGTGCCCCCGCTGCCTCTCTCCACTCCCGCCGCTGCGTCCCTGCGGCCCCGCCCCCTGACTGCCCATTCGCTGCCCCTGCCTCCCGCCTCCCAGCTGCTCCTCCCTCCCACCTCCCCATAAATGGCGGCCGCTGCGCGGCCGCGCCGCTGGCGCGCCAAAGGCGCGCCTAAGGCAAGCCCGTCTGCGCCCGTCCGCGACCGGACCGCGCCCAGCGCCAGAACCCCTGGATCCCACCGATGCAACACTACTCGACGGACCTACGACGCCACCACCCTCACCGCACTCAATGCCGGCCGGAACCCTGCCTGCTACCGAGCCTCACCGAGACGCACCCACGGACCCTTCACCTGCCAAACCTGCCGATACACCTGCCCCCGGACGTGCACCACCCCCGCCAAGACGTGCACCAGCAGCAACCACCTGAAATGCATCCTGTTGAACACCCGCTCCGTCCACAGGCACGCCGTGGAACTCTGGGACCTGCTCGACGCAACAGCACCGGACGTCGCCTTCCTCACCGAAATCTGGATGAACGCCTCCTCAGCGCCCGACATCGCCATAGCCATCCCGGACGGATACAAGATCACCCGGAGGGACCGCGTCAACCAGACGGGAGGAGGCATCGCCATCGTACACAAGAACACCATCCGCATCTCGACTAACTCCGACGAGACCTTCACCGCCGCCGAACACCTACACTTCCAGATACACACTGACCCCAAGACCACCCTCCGAGGCACCCTCATCTACAGACCCCCGGGACCACGCAAACTATTCAGCGAAGACATCGCAGACTTCATCAGCCCGCACGCCATGCCCTCCGCCGACTACATCCTCCTAGGGGACCTCAACTTCCACCTGGAGAACAACAACGACAGAAACACCACCGCCCTGCTGGACAACCTCGCCAACCTCGGACTCAAGCAACTGGTGAACACGCCCACCCACTACGCCGGCCACACGCTTGACCCCGTCTTCTCTTCCAGCAAGCACATCTCCTTCAGCCACGCCACCGGACTCCACTGGACCGACCACAGCTGCGTCCACTTCAGCTTCAAAAAGACTGCGACCCACCACCACCCGCAACAGGCTCCCCGCCGGAGCTGGAGCAAGATCACCGCCGAGCAGCTCACCGCCTCCCTCAGCTAGAACACACCCACCAACACAACGGACCCAAACGAAGCAGCCAGCAACCTCGCCAAGTGGCTGACCGCCTGCGCCGACGACCTCGCACCACTAAAAACCCTCCCAGCAGACCCGGAAGCAAGAAAACCCCTTGGTTCACCAACGAACTCAAGGAATCCAAGAAGAACTGCCGCACTCTCGAGAAAACCTGGCGACTCGACCAGACCACAGACAACAGGACCGCCCTCAAGCACGCCACCCGCAAACACCACCAGCTGATCCGTGCCACCAAGAAGTCGGCACTCAAAGAACGACTGGACAACAACGCCCACGACAGCAAGGAACTTTTCAGCATCGTCAAAGAGTTCTCCAACCCCAGCGCCGGAAACAACGACATCACCCCCTCGCAAGACCTCTGCAACTCACTCGCCGCGTTCTTCCACCGCAAGATCACCGACATACATAACAGCTTCGACGCACAAACCACGCACCCTACCGCCGAACCAACGCCCGCCACCACCACCCTCTGCAACTGGACCCCGATCAGCACCGAAGACACCACCCGCACGATGAACTCCATCCACTCCGGATCACCAACCGACCCCTGCCCACACCACGTCTTCAACAAAGCCGACGCCACCATCGCACCCCATCTCCGGGACATCATCAACTCCTCCTTCCACACCGCCACCTTCCCGGAGAGCTGGAAGCACGCCGAGCTTACCGCCCTCCTGAAGAAACCAACGGCGGACCCCACCGACCTCAAGAACTACCGTCCCATCTCGCTCCTTCCGCTTCCGGCCAAAGTCATCGAGAAGACCGTCAACAGACAGCTTGCCGCCTTCCTCGAGACGAATGGATCCCTCGACCCCTCGCAGTCCGGGTTTCGGGCCAACCACAGCACCGAGACCGCCCTTATCGCAGCCACCGACGACATCAGAACCCTAAACGACAACGGGGAAACAGCAGCCCTCATCCTCTTGGACCTCTCCGCGGCGTTCGACACCGTCTGCCACCGCACCCTAGTGAAGCGCCTCAGCAACATCGGAATCCGAGAGAAAGCACTGGAATGGATCATCTCGTTCCTCGCCGGAAGAACCCAGAGAGTCCGCCTCCCCCGTTCAGATCCGAGGCCACCGAAGTCATCTGCGGCGTTCCACAAGGATCTTCACTCAGTCCAACCCTCTTCAACGTCTACATGAGCCCCCTCGCAGCCATCGCACGCCAACACAACCTCAACATCATCTCCTACGCCGACGACACCCAGCTGATCCTCTCCCTCACCAACGACCCCACCACCGCCAGAGCCAACCTACACGACGGGATGAAAGACGTCGCCGACTGGATGAGGAACAGCCGCCTTAAACTGAACTCAGACAAGACGGAAGTCCTCATCCTGGGCTCATCACCCTCCGCCTGGGACGACTCCTGGTGGCCCCCGGCCCTGGGCACCGCGCCCAAGCCAACGGACCACGCACGAAACCTGGGCTTCATCCTGGACTCCTCCCTGTCGATGACCAGACAAGTCAACGCCGTCTCATCTTCGTGCTTCAACACCCTGCGCATGCTCCGCAAGATCTTCAGATGGATCCCCACTGAAACCAGGAAGACCGTCACCCAGGCACTCGTCACCAGCCGACTGGACTATGGGAACACCCTCTACGCCGGAACCACAGCCAAACTTCAAAAAGACTCCAGCGCATCCAGAACGCCTCCGCACGACTCATCCTGGACATCCCCCGACACAGCCACATCACCGGACACCTGAAAGACCTGCACTGGCTCCCCGTCAGCAAGAGAATCACGTTCAGACTCCTCATCCACGCACACAAGGCCCTTTACGACCTGGGCCCAAAGTACCTCAACGACCGCATGACCTTCTACACGCCCACCCGCCAGCTACGATCAACCAGCCACGCCCTCGCCACCGTACCACGCATCCGCAGAACCACCGCCGGAGGAAGATCCTTCTCCTACCTGGCAGCCAAGACCTGGAACTCCCTCCCCACTCACCTTCGGCGAACCCAGGACCATCTCTCCTTCAGGAAGCAGCTCAAGACCTGGCTGTTCGAGCAGTAACTTACCCCCTCCCCCAGCGCCTTGAGACCCTCCCGGGTGAGTAGCGCGCTCTATAAATGCCGTGATTGATTGATTGATTGATTGGACAATCATTTATTGAGTGTTAATATTGAGTGCCAGTGAAGGGTGAGTACTAGCACACACCACCTCCCCTGAGTAGGCCTTGGACTGCTCTACTTCGCTTTACAAGCATTACAATGGGGTGCTTGGTTCCAAGTAAGGGGAAATTGTGGACCTATTACTTGGACAGGCCTCGCATCCTGCACAACTAACAACCCAATTTCTTACAAAAATATTGCAAGGAACAGTTATTCTCACATAGTGGTGGAGTGAACATAGCAGCTGTTATGGGAGAAGCATGCCAAGTGAGTCTCTCATGATGAAGCGCTAAGCCTCAGAACTCAGTGGCACCTTCTCAAAATAATAGATATGTTTTCAAATACCAATAAGTGAGAACAAGCATAATGGAGCAAGATGAAAAAATCCAGAAACAAAGAAGGGCTGGATTCTCAAAAACAGGAAAAGGGTTGTGAGGCGCAATGCAGAAACAGGGCCCAGGAAAGGCGTTACTGATTATTTTTTTTACGTTTGAGTTTATTAAGAACAACAAAACAGCATTCAATAATTAGCATAAGTTGAGATAACAAATTAGAGCATGAGTAATAAGCATAAAATCCAATACATAGCAAAAATAACTCTGTTGAAATAGATATAAATGTGAGCAAATATACATTCTACGCTCACAAGTAAAGTAAAAAATCTTGTTTTGCTTATAAATATTTATAAAACTCGATAAAAATCTAGTAATATAAGGAGGCAGATTGGTGATTTCAAGGTGGTTTCCTTACTTCTACAAACACAGTAATAGTTGTATTTACAAGTGAGCTTGAGTGGGATTAGTAGGTAGTCACTGGAAGCCATAAAAGATCTCTGTTTATGGCTAAGGATATTGAAGAAACATAGTTGCTGTCTAAACTATGATGAAAGCAAATGGTATTCCGTCAGGACCTGAAAGTAACATTGTGAGCTTGTTTTCAATTGGGAGTTATTAAATGAAAGAAACAGCTAATAATAGATCTATCAGCTTATACCTTGAAGCTAAGTGATACCATTGAGGAGTCAATGCCCAGCAAAACATTGGTTAAGGAGAATAGAATAGCAACCTTGAAGATCCTATTGATTTGTTGCCAAACCAATTTCCAACACTGGAGAATAGAAGGACATTCCGACAACTTATGTTTTGAATCAGCACATGAGCATAAAGAGGACCAGCAAGATGAATTTGAGGTTGGAGAAAAGAATTTTAGGGTTATGGGGGAAAGTAACAATGGTTGGTAGACAAAGTGAAGAATTTGCCTAGTATTTGGAGCCCGAGTAGATTGATGGAGCTTAAGCCATATCTTATCCCATAGAACGGTAGGCCAACATTCCATCAAATCTTTTTCCCAAGTTTATTATTTAACACATTTTATTCATTTAAATAAAAAAACGCAAAACATAACATAAAGGTGACTCACATCGTCAAAGCCGATAGAAAATGGAATAAACCTAGGTGCACCCCCAAACCAGAAGCATCTCAACAGCCTCCCACATGCTGCTTGCAGGGAGCCGGACAGAAATTATCCTGATAGACCACAATAATCCCACCATTTCTGCCACATTTTGGTGAATTTCCTAAGAGATCCCCTTGTCACATATATCGTTTCCTCAAGTGTACCCCACCAGTCCATGCCCTTACTCCATGTCTCCGCAGGAGGTGCCAACGTGGCAGTCCAGTGACGGGCAATGTCTCTCTAGGCTATCATGGTGCAGAGGCCCACCAGCATTCTGTCCTCTCTGGGTCCACCCATATCCTCCAGAATACCTAAAATAGCTATCTGGGGCTGTGGTTCAATGTGAATCCCGATCACAGCAGAAAGGATAGAAAAGAGAGTCTCCCAATAAGACTGAATGACTGGGCATGCCCAGATTGCATGGAAGATATCCCCAGGGGAGTATTGGCATCGAGGGAGAATTGCAGAGGCCAGCTCTCCACATCCGCAAAGGTGTCATGTATGCTTGTTGTAAGCATTTAAATTATATCAGCTGAAGCCTAGCCGAGATCAGAGGAGCCATGCACGTGTCGCGCCAATCGGCCTTGTGCAGCTCTCCCATTTTGTTCTTAAGGTATCTAGTGACATGGGGGAATGTATTATTAAGGATCGATACATATATGAAACCCCTCCCTTGCCTAAATGGCCCACAAGAAGCCTACACTCTTGGGGGCTCCATTCAGGGAAATCAGTTTAGCATCCTGATACTGGGAAAGGGCATGGCGGAACTCAATATGGTGAAAGAATTGGGAGGATGGCATATTAAACTCTGACGCCAACTCATAAAAGGGCTTCAGCATTCCACCCTTCCAGATGTCTCCAAGTCTGGAAATCCCTATATTATCCCATCCTCTGAATCCCTTAAGAGAAGCCACTTGCGCGAGCATGGTGCCCTCCCACAACGGAGTTTCTAGAGTGAGCCTGCGGTCCCATCAAGTCCAGCGGACTACCGCCTTCCATGTATGAAACACTACCCGGCTGATTTCAGGCAACCTTTAGGGGATAGGGGCACCATATAGGATACCCATTATTCTGTCGAGCCCCAGCAGGGCCATCTCATCTCGGTATGCAGTATCGTCCCACCCCCCATGCAACCAGTCATTCAGTGGGAGAAGCTGAGTAGCCCAATAATAGAGCTTAAAGTCAGCCATGGCCAGTCCCGCGTCGTAAGCCGCCCGGGTGCATTCCCCCCAAGCCACTCGGGAAGGGCACCTGCCCAAATGAATCACTTTCCCATGGCCTTGATAGCATCAAACCATGACCGAGGCAGGAGCAATGGCTAATTCTGCAGGACGTACAGTTGTTTCAGGAGAATCAACATTTTAAAAAGGGCGACTCGACCCATGACATTAAGAAGAAGATTATGCCACCGCTTCAGATCCCCACAAACTCTGCGTGTCACAGGCTCCAGATTGAGGCATCGCGTGAGGACCGGTTCCAACGGATCAGAATATGAGATTGCCACGACTCAGTACCGTGGTCGCCCTGCTAATGGATTAACAAGGACTTGGGCCAATTGACACGCAGCCCCAACGGTTCACCGAAACGTCATAGGATATTAAGAATCCTAGGCCCAGTTTCTTCCGGTCAGGCCATAAAAAGCAGGACGTTGTCAGCATACAAAGGGGTGCAGTCGTCTGTGGTGAGGCCCCAATCGAACCCCCATACTTGTGCATCACATCTTACCCATGTGGCCAAAGGCTCCATAATGAGTGCAAAGAGGAGTGGGGACAGGGGGCAACCCTCGAGTACCACGTCTAATAGGAAATTTGTGTGACAAGGTGCTGTTAATGCACACAAGGGCACGAGGGTTAGAGTATAAAACCTTCATGTATGCCCTGAACCGCGGCTCAAAACCCATGGCCTGTAAGGTTTCGTCCAGAAAAGACAAGTCGACCTTATCAAAGGCCTTTTTGAAATCGATCAGAAGGAGGATCACCAAACCTCCCAGGACATTGATACGAAACAAAGCCACCTGGACGCGGTGAATACAATGTCTGGTACCCAGACGAGGAATAAACTCGCACTGGTCGGGATGAACTAGGGAGGGGAGGACTGAGAACAGGCTAATGGCCACGAGCTTGGCATAGATTTTGACGTTGCTGTTAAGAAGGAAGATGGGACAGAAGGAAGCACAGGTTGTCTGGGGGTGGCCCGGCTTGGGTGAAACCACAATAGTTGCACAATCGACCCTGGAAGGCAAGCAGACGCATTCTATCACTTCAGTGAAAAACCGAAGAAGGGGCAAGGACAGCCCAGAACTGAGCTTGCGATAGAACTCCATCGGGTCCTCATCAGGACCCAGAGTCTTGCCTGGATTGGAAACAGCGATGACCATTCCTATCTCCTCCACCAAAATGTCCTGATCTAGAGCCAAAATATGTGAGTGGAAAAGGCGAGCCAAAGGCAACTCTGAAACCAGATGGGACTCTAGCTCAACCTGCCGGTTGGGGCAGGGGGGCATATAAAGTTTTGTAGAAATGGCCAAAGGCCTCCGCAATCTGAGTGGAGTCCTCAATCCTCTCCCTTGACAGGGTCTCTATATGGGGAACAACACTGGAGGCTTCCTGATGAGTAGCCAACCAATGTAACAAATTGCTGGATTTGTCCCCCCACTCATATACACAACACGTTGAGGCCATCCAGCACTTCCTGGCCTCCACCATACATAATGTACGTAAGGATGCTCTATCTAGTTCCAACTGGCGCCATTGAGACTCAGAGTGCAAGCTGGGATCATCTTGCTCCCGGGTTAGTATGGACAATTCCAAATCAGTTACTGATCTGAGTTTGTCCCTCTCAGCGCCATTTAGGAAGGAGTGAGCCATCCCCCTCATGTATGCCCTAGGGGTTTCCCACAGAGTGCCCGCAGACTTCATGGACCCTACATTTACTTGGAGGAAAGCGGTCAGTTCTACACCCAAATTGTAAACAAACTTTTCATCTTGGAGAAACCAGGCACTGAGACGCCAAATCAGTCGAGCCTCAGAGGAAAGAGCGTCAAAGCGAAGCAGGACCGGAGCATGGTCGGAAATACCCCGGGGAAAAATCTGCACCCGAGCTGCCATGTAATTCATCAGTAGGGAGAAAATAGTAGTCAATATGGGACAGAAACCCATGAGCCGCCAACACATGAGTGTATTCCTGGGCACCAGGGTGCCAAGCTTGCCAGGCGTTGTGGAGTCCCAGGCTGGAAGCCCACTACCGCAGTCCACGGGTGTGCTGCTGAGCACCCCTTGGTGGCCCAAACCAATCCCTGTCTCCCATAATATCATTAAAACCCCCACTGATTATGGCTTTCCCCTGGGGAAGGGCGATAAGTATCTCGTGGACTGGGCTGAGTGAGGAACGATGGAGGGCTGGGTGGATGTATAAAGGGCACCATCAATCGATCCTTCTGGGATGATGAATAGCCCCTGTGGGTCTCTAGTCACCTTTGTAACTGCCAGAGGCAGAGAACTATGAAGAAGAATGGCCACCCCGCAGGATCTGCGAGTGCACCCTGCATGAAAAACCCTATTGTACCCTTTATGGGCAAGGAAGTGACATGGTGTTCTTGTAAGTCTGTCTTCTGAAGTAGAAGGGCCCGCAGGATATGGCGTTGTATGAATTGGAAGACAGCGCCTTGCTTAATGTGGTGCAATAATCCATTGACATTCCACGTCAAAAGTGCCAAGAGAGGAGGCATAGGGGATATAGAGAAATCAAAGCAGGCACATATCCCGGTGTGGACATGGTGACCTGAAGGTGGGGCGAATCCATAAGCAAAAAGGTCTGTATGCCTTTGTAAGGGGCCAACAAGGTGCTCCGATAAGATGGCCGGATGAATGTAAGGCAAAACATGGTAACGTAAGGCACTTGAAAAGTAAGAAATAAGAACTCATTCCTTGCCCCAACTGCCCCCTCCCTATACTCCCCCCCAAAAAAGTATCTGTCACCCTTCCCAACCCAAAACATAGAGTCAACTATGAACCTACAAGAGAAGAGGCGATAAGTGCACTAACGTTCCCACCCAACCGCTGCCCCAAACCTGACAAAAGGGATATCATGGTGCTTGCGTGTCTATCATTATACTACTATAGGTAAGAAAGTCAAACTTGGGGCTCAGGTGTGTTCAAATCTGGTTCCCCTCGAACCTCCATGGGGGCCGTCAGCACCACCATCCGCCACTCCTCAACGTCTGACTCAGAAGCAGTGTCCACAACCATCTTTTCAGTGTGTCGACAGCAAGATCTCTTCCGGTGCCTCCCACTCCTCGACCTGCCTAAGGCACCAGCACCAGTGTGAAGATGATCCGATGAACCCCATGGTGGAGGAGGATTGAGCGAAAGAGGGCGCTGCTCCGCCAGCCACTGCCAGGCCTCTGCTGGGGATTCAAAAAGAAAACAGATGATTCACTCTCAGCTTGGCGGGGTAAAGTAGCATATAAGAGATATGCATGGAGCAGAGCTTCGCCTTGACTGGTCGAAGGATTTGCGTTGGGACTGCACCCCTCGAGTTTAGTCGGGAAAACCCAGAATACAGTTGGACTGATACCTCAACTCCTTGGCTTGGTAAGCTGCTCAAAGAATCGTATTGCAGTCTTTATAGTTAAAAAATCTGGTGATCATGGGCCTAAGAGGAGGCCCAGGAGGAGGCTTCTGAGCCAAAGAGCGGTGTGCTCGCTTGATCACAAAGCAGGAGGAGAGATGCGCCAGATCTACCCAGGATCAAAGCCAGAGCTCTAGAAATTCTCCCCGTTCCTGACCCTCTGAGGCCTTTGGAAGGCCAATAATATGAAGGTTGTTGCACCGAGCCATGTTTTCTGCGTCTTCTGTGCGATCCTGGAGGGTCTTTGCGTCACGGCTTAGGCTGGCCACCTCCGATGATAAATGCTTCACGGTATCTTCCAGAGAAGAGATCCTCTCCTGTCGTGTAGCTCCTATAAGACCTATATAGGATCTGCACTTTTAGACAACATACACTGAGGGACTGGTGTCCAGATTGATTCCAGACACCCCCACCGGGTATGTTAGCCTGTGTACCAGCTAGCTCGCAATGCCACTATAATCTTCTCTTACCAATGAGAGAATAGTTCTTGGCAACTATCGAACATGACAACCTTGATCCCCTAGGACCGTGGAAACAGTAACTTACTTTTCGCTCAGTCACTCGTGCTTACTTGTTCTCAGAGAGATACACAGAATAAACAGTTGGGACGTTTTTCAATAAGCATTTATTGAACAGTCGTTATTCGTGCGTAAAATAAGTGTACTGAAATCACCAGTAGACAGTAGCATATATAAATGAGTAGCAGCACTAAGAAAGTAAACAGATGGTAGGTTTCTACCATTTTGCTAAAATCATAACTACAGGCAAGTATATAAAATACATGGCAATAAAATGCGTACTCCTACGATGCACCCTAACTAGATGTACCTAAATGTACCTAGCATGTGAGTAGGTGTAGAGCCAAGAATCCCTCTAGGATAAAGCTAACCCCATTACCCGATGTGAGACTGCGGGACTCCGTTCTGGTCTCGAGCTGAACACCCCGCAAGGGATGTCAGACCACTGCGAGCTAGAGTATCTGCATGCAGGAACCTCAGCGTCTTGCGTCAGTGTGTCAGCCGGGAAGTCCTGATCTCCTCTGTCTATCTCAGCAAGATGTGATGTTTATATACCCTAAGCTATCCCCAGGGGTTCTACCTTGCTGTGCCAGTGTCGGACTTAGGATGACGTCGGGAATGAACTTTATACACAGTTATTATGCAGGAGATGGTGGTCCTGCTGTGTTCCAAGAAACTAAGAATCCTCATGCATAATTTATGAGGCCAATGTTCAGGGAAAACCCTACGTACTGTGTATAGTATTGTAACTAGGCAAAAGGTCAGTCCCTCAAAGCCGTTATGTATGTAGTATAGGAGAGAATGTAGGTGAAGGGTTATGATGTTACCTGGACCTATATCGGGGTACCTATATGAAATATAACACCCACTCCTCATCCGACTGGACGACAAAACTAAATTCTAGCGTACTACCAAGGCGTCTAGAGGTTTGTACGCAACAAATAATAAAAACATTTTTAAGAGAAGTTAAAAAGCGTTAAAAACCCTTTAAAAGTGTTCTACAAAAAATCATTCAAGTAGTGGCTCTAAAGTGTCCGCTTATATAGTCCGAACAACTACAAGCATCGGAAAGCCATGCAGGTCAAAAAGGTTTCAATTTGGAATTTCGTAAAAAGGTAAAAAGCCAAATCTTCCCAGCGTGCGACATGCCAAATGTTTATGTGTCCTTGCTGGTAGACGCAACATTGCTGCTGTCTGCATACGCAGCTGACGATCCCTGTAACACCTCACAAAGAATGTCAATTGAGCACAGATGATCTTCCGTACTGCCTGCAGCAGATGCCGGGGCAGCCTGTGCCACATCCAAGGCCTGAGTGTTGGAGGAGCTGGTGTCCATACCAACAGGAGCATAAACTACCTGTGGTGGCTCTAAGAATGCTGCCAACAACATGGGAATGCGCTGAGGACACTGCAGAACATGGGCCGTTATTGGGTCCAGTAAAGCATCAACGTCCGGTGGTGCAACCGATGGAAGTGTCAGACAGAGGTCCAACACACATTCTTCTCCGCAGAACAGGCATCGGAGAACAGGTAGGACACAGTCCATCCAGACTGGTCTAAATGACAGGAACTAAGAAGCGTTCAGTTCCCATAGGCGAGGTGTGCCCAGATGTTGTACCTTGAGATCACGGTATTTGTGCTCCAGGAGTGCTGTTGCTATCTCCTTGGTGGCTGGGACGTCCATTGCGTAGCAGAAAGGTAACAATCAGGATTCCTGCTATTAGAAACAGGATCAGCGGAAGCCCTCCAAAAATGCTTCCAAAGACGGAATGTATAAAGTTTGGTATAACTCCGAGGACCGTCTGAAAGGTGTTTAACATTCCTGAACCTATGGTCTTAAATAGGTGTACAATACCTGTCGTATCAGACATGTTAAAGATACGACTTACCCTTTCTGTGAAATGGAAGGGGCAGTTTGTACGTATAAGTGCCTGTATCTCTGCCGAGGACCTTGTGGTCTGGAGATCAAAAGTCTCCCGGGCGGAGATTAAGGGCACGGTTTGCTGTAAAAGCATGGCTTTCATTCTGCTCAGAGTATCAAACCGTATAAAGGAAACATTTAGCGAAGGCCATAAAGGCGCCTCCCTGACTGTATGTGTTGGTGGAAACAATACTTGCGTACAGCAAGTAACCCTGGAGCTCACGGTGACTAGATATGCGATGCCCAGAAGCATCCCACAACAACCTTGATCATTCAGCATCAAGTAACTCCCTTCGAGAGAAGCCTGAACACCGGATTAATCACAGCTGCCAGGGTACCTCTTAAATGACAGGACAAGTTCACCACAGACCCATTACAAGCCCCGTGTAGCATAATATCCTGGCATATGAGAGATCCACTTAACGCGTTCTCGCAGTTAGTTCCGCTTAGAAGCACTTCCAGATCCCCACTCCTGCATCGAAATATGTATGGTAAATCCCAGGATTCCTTGATGAATTCCTTACCCATTTCTACATATCTGCCTGCCTGTTGTTGTTTTAGGCAATACTGAAACTGGAAAGTTGCGACCGGTAATGTTATATGGTCGTGGATTAACCACTCTGTGGATGGTGACTCTGCCACAGTAAAGGGTAACCTATCCAGTTTTTCAATATGCAGCATTGTATATTTTGCTCCCCTCTGTGCCGTTTTCATCTGTTTTTCTGTTAGATTGTATGGAGAAAACAAGGACGTACTGTTGATAAAACGCCAAGGCACATAACTGGCGCGCAATGACTGCAGCGTCCAGCTCAACAAAATAATAGAACGTAACTGTGACTGTCCGTGTTGCAATATGGACAAATCCTGTTCTAATACTTCGATATCAGAAGATACAATGTTGCCTAGTGAATATATCCTGGATGTTAATGTAGTCATGCCATTGTCAACTACGGCAAATGCCTTTTCTAGGTTAATTCTATCCATTTCTCTTAATCTCTCTGCTGCTTCTTGTTGTGAGATTTTCCAGATTTCGTTATAGACAGCATATAAAAAACGTTTTTGACGTGGTTTCCTGGGACCTAATTAAAAATCCTGTACGTCCACATGCTCTTCACCTGGGGTAGTGTTGAGGTCTTTAGCCAATCGAGGCATAACTTCCCAACACTATATGATGTCACTAACCCCAGATGTTCTCGTTGTACATATCGTGGGTCTGGCCTATGGATACTAAACCCTTTGGTTGTACCCCTGAATCTTTCCTCACATCTGTTTGTGTCTGTGGGCCAAACCAACCATCCCTTCCAATTGGGGTCTGATCTATTGTATTGCATTATGTCATCCATCTTAGCCCCTCTATCTGATGTAAAATTCCCCTCTGTGTTTAATGGTGTTGGAATTTGAGGCGTGCTCAAGTCCTTATTCTTGGCTAGTCCAAGACAGGAAGTCTGTTGCACAGTGTCATTCAAAAAAATCATCTGCTGTGGAATGAGGCATGCTTTAAATAGTGCTTCTGTTCCCTGGACTTGCCAGTCTCTAGAACCCTAGATTGATTTTAAATCTACAGTGTCCATCCATAAGTCGAAACCCTGTTCAGACAGCTGGGTAATAAAGGAAGCAGAATAAATCTGTTTGGTGTTTGTTAACATATTTTTCTGTGCAGATATAGGTGCAACCTTATAATAATACGAGGTCGGGTCAGAAGTGTTAACCACAGAAAAATATGAGAACTTCTGTGGAAACGTTTGTGAACTACTTTTCGGTGCTGTAGGGCAATGTTCCCACTGGTGGTATGTGAAAAC
Source organism: Calotriton arnoldi (assembly GCA_963921515.1). Taxonomy (NCBI): domain Eukaryota; kingdom Metazoa; phylum Chordata; class Amphibia; order Caudata; family Salamandridae; genus Calotriton; species Calotriton arnoldi. The sequence goes on along the minus strand of CAWUFW010006949.1, from coordinate 445,159 downwards.
ATTTCTAGATTTGCTAGATTTATGCAAAAAAATGATAACCACAATGTTGATAACAATACATTTTGTCAAAATCTGATGTGTCTTCTAACATTTCAGTGCTGGAAAATGTGGCAGATTGTTCTAAATCAGACAATAAGTTGTTAACAGTTTCAAAATCCCAATCATCAGAAAATTTACTGGAGGTAATGATATCGTTCAATGAAATTTTAAACAAATGTGGAATCTTTAAAAGCTCGGTCGGTCCAAATATATCATAATTTACTTTGTCCCACACTATACCATCTGGTATAGGAACTGCTGAAATGTTCACGAAGGACAAGTCTCTTTGTTCATGATGAGATGAAACATGAGGTTTCAAAATTAAGTTTACTTTTGACGTTTCAGAGCTCTGTTGAAGATAAGTTCCATTGATGAGTAAATGGAAAACAATTACTAATCCTATCCAAAAAGGAGAAAATTGTATACCAGTGATTATCCAAAGCTCTAGCCAATGTGATACTAAATAAGTCTTTCTAAGAAAGTTAAAAAAGTCTTTGATCCGTTGTTTGTGAGAAATTTGGGCTGGCATCGTTTCAGGTTCACTTGGATCCAATGAAAAGGTATTGAAGTCGATGAAATAGCCAGATGCAGTTCGATCTATTTTTGGTAGCTCAGCAGGTTTTGTTGAACTAGTGGATTGCTCTTGTTGAGGCATGTTGACGTAGACATCCTTGTTAGGTTGAATTGAAATTTGTCTTTCATTCTGATTTGGAATGTTTGTGTCAAGAGGAACTAGTTCCATTGCATTGTTATCGATTCCATTGCTTTGTAAAGGTGACTCTTCAAATGTTATGAGTCTTTCTGTTTGAACTTCCTGTATTGTAGCAAGGGGAGGACGTCGGCTACTCAGGAGCCCACGAGGCCTACTATTAAGTATCGGCCACATAGTGTGGTTTGATCAGGTCGATTGAGACGAATCTCTTTTCTTTTCCGGCAAGAGGCGGTAGAAGTACACTTCTTGATCCTTCAACTGCCAGGACAGGAACAGGCTTTCGATAGGATGGCCCGAATTCTTTCTTGTCCACAATCTTTTTTCTGACCAGATCCCCAACTTTAGGAATCCAGGCAGGTCTTGCCATGGCTGACTTGACTTCCCCAGTGGCGATTTTCTTTGTCTCGACATTACTTAAGGAGGCTCTGGATTCATTTAGATCCTGTAAAACAGCCAAACGTTTATTGATGTCAAACGGTTTTTCATCTGCCACTGTGCTTTCACAATCGAGATCAGGTACCCACATTCTTGTCCCAAACAGGACCTCTTATGGAGTGGCACCTCCCAGAGAGCTTCTTGGCTGATTATTAAGGGCCCGCTGGGCCCCATATAGGTGACTGACCCAACTACCACCCGAGCCTAATACTCTAGCTGTTCTAGATTGTTTTAAGTGCCGGTTTTTCCTCTCCACAACCGAATTTCCCTCGGGATGGTACAGAGAGGAGTACCGCAATGCTACACCCAAACTTCCCATGGCTTCCTTGTAAGCCCGAGAGCTGAACGCAGGGCCACGGTCAGAATGTAATGCGCCAACTGCGTATGTCACTATGAAGACTCACAAATCTTTTATAACAGTTTGAGCATCAGCCGAGCGCTGGGGCCATACCCATAAGAATCTTGAACAGGAATGCACTGCAACCATGATATACTTGTAAGCCCCATCAGAATGTAAGGGGCCGCAGTGGTCCAGGTAAACGCACGCGAGCGGTCTGTCTGATTTTAACAAAGGTGTCTGCGCTGGGCGCGCTACGGTGGACCCTTTTATCTGTTGACAGATATCGCATTTCAAGACGAAGTCTTTGGTCTGCTTTGTTAACCCTGGCCACCCATAGTGTTGTTTCAATAATGAAACTGTTGCCGTAATTCCTGCATGCGCAGAACCCAGACCCTCGTGTGCAGCCAAGATTAAACCTAACCTGTGATCCATGTTTGGTATTACTCTATCCCCCACTCCAGGAATCTGAGCAAATGGAACATTGTTTGCATCTAACTTGTAGGAGTACTTGAGTGGAAAACCTTTTGGTAGTGCCTTGCTGTTTTTGCGTGAAGCAATCACAGCTACAATTGTGCTACCGTCTACCCTCGTTTTTGAACGGGTGATTGCAGCTACGGATGCAGTGCGTACTGCCCCATTTGTGGCTTCATCAGCCAATGAATTCCCTTCAACGTGAACGCCATCATGTTGATGACTCAGCGTGTGTATCATGTGAGCCCTTGGTAGTTCATTCTTCAACTCTGCTACCTGTTCCCATAGTCTCCTATGTTTGATTGTGCCACCTTTTGAATCTCTGAACCTATTTTGTCCCCAATAGTGGAGGTATTCGTTGTATGACTGGACACAGTAAAAAGAATCACACACTATCAGTGTGGGGAATTCTGGATCCGTATTTATCAGTGCCAGTAGTAGCGCTTTTAATTCCGCCAACTGAGCCGTGCAGTCTCCGAGAGACTGCACAGCTCGGATGGAACTTGCCGTCCTGCATCCTACCTTTTACAATAGCTCATGCTGCACTGTATTGTTGCCTACTTCCAATGGCCGATTGAGTAGATCCGTTGCTGTAAATAATGTATTCATACCGAGCAAGAGGCATTATTTAATTTGGTAGAGGGTATTCTTGTTCGTATTGCAGGAATGCTTGTGTTTTTAGACTAGGGTCATATCTGTATTCTACATCTGTTGCAGTGAGAGAATTGGCCCACTGTATCCATCTTGGATGTAATGCTTTCGCATTTGGGACACTTGCCTTTGTGGCAGCCTCTAAGGCCGGTACCGGGGTTACGACAATTATTTGTTTCCCTTGAGCTAGTGCTCTTTCTCTCACTACAGCAGTCTGTACTGCAGTCAGAATTTTTTCTGTGGGTGCAAAGCGCATTTCAGCGTTAGTGTACAAATGCGATTTATATGCAATTGGTACTGTTTCGCCTTCATTGAAGGTTAAGTAAGTGTACCCTGATTGACCTGCGACTACGCAGATCACCAGGTTTCATACGTTTACGCGTGTCTGTAAGAGTTTTGATGATATCATATTAGCTTGTAGGGAACAAAGTATATTTGTGTGTTCCTGAGTCCCTTGTCTAACTGAAAAGTCTGGTCTTATGAGGTCGTAAAAAGGTTTTACTCTCTCTGCGTAATCCAAAATGTATGTTCTGCCAAAATTTAAAAATCCCAGTATGGACTGTAAATTTTTTAATGATTTTGGAGGTTGGAGCAATGCGCACTTTTCTAAAAAGTGGGCTGCCAGGCTTTTGCCGTCACTTGAAAGCTCATATCCCAAAAATAGGACATTGAGGTGGGCTATCTTTGATTTAAATGTCATCTACATAGGATAATGCTTCTTCATCCAGATTCTGTAGTAACTCTCTTACCCTTCTTGAGAATAGCCCTGGGCTGTTCTTATACCCTTGGGGGAGTCGACAAAATTGACGCTGTGACCCGAGCGCCGAGAAGGCTGTCAAATATCTACTTTCAGGCGCTATGTTTTGGCAGGAAAATCCATTTGAGATATCAAATGTTGTTTTGTATTTTTTCCGCACAATCTAATTCATCAATGCGGCACTGTGTGCATTCTGAACTGCAAATGTTTTTGTGCATGAGTTTAGGTGTCTATAATCTAAAACAAGACGATATGAATTGTCGGGTTTCATTATGGGAAACAAAGGATTATTCATTGATGAGGTGCATGGTTCAATTACACCTTGGTATTCAAGTTGATCTAAGATCTCCCTGACCTGTTTTTTAGCTTCCTGTTTTATAGGATACTGTCTTTGTGGAGTTGGGTTTGTTTTAATTGGAATTACGTGGTGGGGTGACTCCTCATCCCACCCAATGTGGTTGCGGTATAATGCTGGAGCAAGGGCTATCACCCACTCCTGTGCATATGTATGTCTTAGGTGTGTGGGGACTAGGTTGGAGAAAGCTGGTAAAATCACAGTTTCTCCCTTTGGGCATTCCATAACAATAGTAGGCGGCCAATCTTTTTCTGCTAATAGGATGTCGTAGCCAGAAGTCAGGTTCTCCCAAAAGAGACCCTTCACTTGTCTGGGCTTGTCCCCCTCTATTTGGAGTGTTATTTCATGTAACTTGTGTGGGACACTCACCCTAGTATCAGGTGTTTCCACCGTGATATACTCACTCAACTCCGCTGTCACCAGAAATTCCATCAGGTTCCGGCGAGCTATTGTTGCTTCTGCTGCCCTGTCTAGCATCGTCAGAGCCCATTCCCCGTTCAGAAGTTGAGTCCTCAGTATCCTTGGCATGTCTAACTTTGAGACCTGATACCTTCTTCTTCTTAAATTGAGTTTTTACTTTAGGTTTTTCTTCTTTCTTTGAAGCGTAGTCCGATGTGTGTTGCCTGTCTCTGGGCTTCGTACGCTTTTCTTGTCTTTGTTCTGACCGTCCTTCCCTCTCGGAGTTTTTTGATGAACCCTGAAAGGAACGAGAGGAACATGTATCAGTGTCCTGATACCTGTCAGGTTTTTTATTGTTATCTCTATTCCTAAGATTATATCTCCTTTCTGGGGGCTCCTGTTGAGGAGGCCTTCCCCTTGAGTGAGATCTGTTCTTTTGCTGTTTATTATTGTCCCATTTCTTCTTTGAAGAAACCAGTGTTTGCTTTGCCTCTTCTTTATCCGTACTTCCCACTAGTTGAGGTTTTACAGGTCTAGCTCCCAGACTGTCTCTACCTAATTCCGCATAAGCAGTTTCAATTATTTTAGGTACCTCTGTCTCCTGTCGTGATGGAGTGAAATCTCTCAGACGTTGCCGTATTGCCACTGATGCTGCTTCCCCTTTAATATTTGCTAATATTATCACAGATACCTGGGCAACGTTATTTAACAGCTTCATCCCTAAGTTTAGAGCAGGTTCTGCTCCATACTCATTCTGTATTTGTCTTAATACATCTGGTATTACCGCTAAAGAAGAGATACCATGAGTCCTGGTATATATTGCAGAGAAAACTGTACCCCAAGAAGTACAATCTTCTATAGAGGGAGCTATCCCCATTGGCAAGCAAATCATCAGTATTCTATGCTTTTCCTTCGTACCAGTGTGTGGAAACACTGCCTCCAGCTGTCTTATTTTTTGTGCTATCCAGAAGGGCATTTGTTCACGTTTAGTGGGCATTTTACCCATCACTGCGTGCAGTGTTTGTGGTGTTATTTTTGTTGTGTTATTTTGGACTGGTCCTGGTTGTGTAGCCGGTGTTGGCTGAAGTGTGAGATTTCTCATCACAAACTGTGTCATGTTTCTGTAAAGTCTTATTCATTTTTTATGCTGTACGAGTGAGTCTCCTCCTGGCATTGTATCAATGTCAGGATGTGGTGTGTAGGCCGCTAGTACTGGCCATGTTGCTCTGTCTCGTCCGAGCAGATCGCGTCTTACTCTATTTCTTGTATGGGGGAGGGCACCTTTAAACCAGTAAAAATGTTCGTGGTAAGTGAGTGGAATTTCAATGTCCTCATATGGACTCTATTCGTTCGGTATGACATCTTCGACATAGTAGTGAAATGTTCTTGTCAAAGCATTTGCCTGCAGGAATCTAATCCATGAATAGAATACCTCTATTCTATATGATTCGTGTGCCTCAATCAGGAAGGTGACTTGCCCACCCCAAATTGTACCACCATATGCTACTAGTTTTAGGGTGACAGCATTTCTAACATTTTCTGCAATGTATATTGCATCTGCATCATCTTCCTCTGTTGTGAAGTTTAGTGCATTCCCTTCATCTACGTCTCCCTGCTCAGTCATTATTTTTAGAAAGGAGAGCGTTTCAAGGGAACTGAGATAAGGTGTTATGCACAATTAGGAACACTGTATCCTTCAAGCTTGATTAAACCAACAGCCAAAACATAGGAATTTTTCTACTCATCTGCGGCGGATTTTGTTCCCTCCCACTCCAGACATCTCTGGGGAAATTTGAGTAGGGGTCTCTGAGAATAGCACAACTGAACTGCTCAGATTTGACTGTTAAATAAGTGCCAATACCAATGTTGGACGCCATGTCGCGTAGTTCCTATATGTCAGCTCGATGATTCCTCGGGAAGGTTCGATGCCAAAAAGGGGTCCGCCTCTCGACAGTCCCAACCCTGAATGCTATAATAGCACAGGTGAGAGGGATGATCAAGTGGGGGAAGGAAAGGAAGGGGACTGCAGGGAGGGAGATCTGTAAGGCAAAAACAACACAGGTAAGTACAGACTTAAACTAAGTAGCCTTCTCGGTACCTACTGAGCCATGCGTACCTGTAACACAAAATAACTGTCCTCATTCCCAAGGAGGACTGTAGGGATAACCTTATTGTTTGGTTTGCAGTGAAAGGGGTATTGCGCTAGGAAAGGGGCCAAAAAACAGAAGGATCCATAAGCACCCCAATTCACTATAGCAATAGATGGCTCACACATAACTATTACATATAACATTCATTGCGGTACCGTACACACCATCAGGACTGACCATGCCCGCCTCACAGGGGAAGAGCAGAAGGCCGCCTCTTGAACCCCCTGTTAGAATATACAAATAACAATCACCCCAAAATACTTCTTTTGGTTAACTGTCTCTGGATTCATATTTAAATCATGCCATATGAATTGTGCGCAATTGTCTGTTCCATACGGTCTGAGTTCCTAAACACCTAATGCACTCATGGGTGCTAGTAATTCGAAAATGCAACCAGGTTGTGGACATGAACCCTCAGGTTAAAGTACAAGCACACCAACCCGTGGCTGGTCAACAGTTCCCAATTGCCTCCAAGGTATTCCAAAGTCTGCTGGTCAAGCGTATTTCTTAGAATACTTATCAAGTCTTGTTTCTAGTGGTGCATGTGCACCCTTACCAGTACCAGGAAACACCAACGAGGCCGGCAGCGCAGCGCGCTGTATTACTCAGAATAATCAGCCCTGAGTCCGGCACCGGAGGTTCTTTTGAACTCCTCCTGCTTCCGGGTCACGTGGCTCTTTCCCATGAGGCAATCGCGGAACTTCCGCTTTGCCTCATGGGAACTGTAGTTCCTTCCGACCGCGCGTTCCTCTCGCCGAATGTCGGAACACTCGTCCTCCCGATCCATGCCGGTCCACCACCTTTTCATCCAAGACCAGGCCTTGCAGACAGCTCCCGGAAGGTTAACATCCTCGGAAGACGGGGGACACCTCTCCTGGTTTCCGGTGAGTCGAGTGTGCGTGTGACAGCACATCCCTCCTCTGGCGGGCTCTTCGCCGGCCGGGGTTTGTCAGGATTCCTTCTATGAAAGGCTTGAGTAAGACGTGAGGCCTTAACGTTCGTGGCTGGTTCCCAGGAGTTTTCCTCAGGACCGTAGTTCTTCCATGCAATGAGATACCACAAGGAACCTTTCCTTCTTTTCGAGTCTAGGATGCGTTTAACCTCGTACTCAGGTTCTTGGTCTACCCAGATTGGTGTAGGCTGCTTCTTTATTGGTTTACCAGAGGGTTTCAACAGAGAAACATGGAATACCGGATGTATTCTCATGCCAGAAGGTAACGCCAACTGTACCGCTACAGGATGCATCGTACAACCTTGTATGGACCTACGAATCTAGGGTTAAAGATGCTGTACCGGCGGAATCTTATGTTTCGGGTTGATAGCCATACGTAATCCCCTTTTTAGTAGCTCGGACCATGGCGTTGTTTTTTGTCCGCATACTTTTTATAACGCTCCTTGGCCTCCATCAGGCGTTGTCGTGCAACCTTAAACGTCTGCTGTATCTTTTTGGTGCGTTCGGTTAGTTCCGGGATTTTATCTGTTTTTAGAGGATGAACCAAGGGAATGAGTCTCGGGTGTACTCCATAGGTACAATAAAATGGAGCCATCTTAATAGAGCTGTGATGGGCGCTGTTGTACGCTACTTCCGCAAGCCACAACAAGTCCACCCATGCATTCTTGGTGTGGTCCACGTAACAACGGAGGTATTGTTTAAGAGTCTGATTGACTCGCTCCGTTTGACCATCCGTCTGCGGGTGATAAGCAGTTGACAAGTTAGCAGAGATTTGAAGAATGTTACACCAGGTCTTCCAAAATTGGCTGGTGAATTGTGAACCCCTGTCAGACACGATGACTGTCGGCAAGCCATGCAAACGTACAATATTCGTGAGCAACAGCCGAGCCAATTGAGCAGCGGATGGGACAGCAGGGCACGCTATAAAATGCCCCATCTTTGTGAGGCTGTCAACAACCACCAGTATCGTGGTACATCCTTTGTCCTTAGGTAACCCTATGATAAAGTCCAACGAGATATGATCCCATGGTCTATCTGGTGTAGGTAGGGGATGAAGAAAACCCCTAGGTTTCCCCTTATCCATCTTGGCTTGGTTGCAGATCTCACAACTTCTAACCTTTTGCTGAATGTCACTTCGGATGGTGGGCCACCAGAATCGGCGTAACACGTTCTCCAAGGTCTTCTCCGTTCCAGGGTGTCCTGCACAGGGGTTTTCATGACACCACTGGAAGATTTCCTTCTGTAACTCAGGGCAAGGTATCAACAGTTGTTGCTTTCTCATAGGCAACCCTTTCTTGAGCCGCCAGGTGGGATTACTCTGTAACCAGTTCTTCCACTTGGTTCTCTGTACTGTGCGTTTAATCTGATCAAAAAAACGATCTGTCTGTACAAGGCCAATCACCTTACTGGTAGGAATGATGGCCTGTTTTCGTGGCATCTCTGGTTCAATTGTGTTGTTCTGTCTGGATAGGGCGTCTGCTTTTCTGTTGTCTAAACCCGGTCTATACGTCACCACAAAGTCGAATTCAGCGAAGTATAGCATCCATCTTAGTTGCCTCGGGGTAAGCAGACGAGCTGATCTCATAAATTGCAGGTTCCGATGGTCTGTATAGACCGTGACTGTATGTTTTGCCCCCATCAGGTAATGCCTCCATTCTCCAAAGGCTACCTTGATAGCTAACAATTCTCTTTCGGCGATGGTGTAGTTGGATTCAGCTTGATTCAGCTTATGGGACATGTAGGCAACCGGATGAAGCTGTCCTGTGTCCTTATTCCTCTGTGATAGCACGGCTCCTACTGCGGTACCCGAAGCATCTGCTTCCACGACGTAAGGGATGTTATTATCCGGATGTGCCAATATTGGTGCTGACGTAAATGCTTGTTTTAACACCAAGAAGGCATGCTGGGCCTCTTCTGTCCACTGGAATGGAAGGTTTTTTCTCAAAAGTCTTGTGATAGGCGTCACCACCCGTGAGAAATGATTGATGAAACGCCTGTAAAAGTTCGCAAAGCCCAGGAAGCATTGCACATCTTTAACCGTGTTGGGCTGGGGCCAATCCATAACGGCCTGTATCTTGCGACTAGCCATTTCCTGTCCCTCCGCTGACAACATGACTCCCAAGAATTCCACCTTACGTACATTAAACTCACATTTACTGAGCTTACAAAACAGATGGTTCCGACGTAACGTCTGTAGCACCGCTCTTACATGGGAGATGTGTTGTTCTTCACTGTTGGAATAGACCAAGATGTCGTCGATATATACAATGGCCGTTATATCCAGGAACTCTCGGAGCACATCTGTTAGAAAGAATTGGAACGCCGCAGGGGCATTACACAGCCCAAACGGCATGACTCTGTACTCAAATAGACCATAACGAGTACGGAAGGCCGTTTTCCATTCGTCCCCCTGGCGCATTCTTACCAAATGATAGGCGCCCTTCAGATCCAATCTCGTAAAAATCACTGCTTGGCGAACCTGGTCCAATAAAACCGGTATCAATGGCAAAGGATACCTGTTTTTCACCGTAACGTTATTCAGCGTTCTAAAGTCCACACAAGCCCTTAGCTCTCCGTTAGCCTTTGGAATAAAAAAGAGGCGAAGCCGCTGGGGACTTGGATGGTCGTATGAACCCGTTCTTCTGGTAGGTATCGAGATATTTCTTCAAATGTTCATTTTCTGGCTCAGTAAGCGCATAAATCCTGCCACAAGGTATCACTGCTCCAGGGACCAGGTCGATTTGGCAGTCATATGCTCGATGCGGGGTAAGATGTTGGCCTGGTTTTCATTGAATACATCTTCCAGATCATGGTAAGCTAAAGGCAAGTCGATATCTTGCTCTTCGGCGGTGGCAATCATATGTATCTGGGATAACGCTGTGGCGGGTCTATTCTGTGAATGTTGGCAGTGTTGTAAGCAATAGGGGGACCCAAACTCCAGAGAAGTATCACTCCAATTGATAGAGGGATTGTGTTTTCGCAACCATGGAAGTCCCAAGATTATGCCATATTGAGGGGCAGGTATGATGTTAAAGAGAAGCAATTCCCTATGGTTCTCCCCGCACATAACTTCCAATTCCTGAGTGTTATAGCATATAGGCCCTGACGCCAAACGTCTCCCATCAACGGCTACCACAGACTCGGGTTCCCGTTTTTTCACAAATTCTAGCTGTAAAGTTTTGGCTAATTCAGTGTCCATAAAGAGGCCCGTAGCTCCTGAATCGACCATGGCCTTACAAGAGTGCCACTGGTTATCGATGTATACCTGCAAGGTAACATAAAAATGAACAGAGGGTTCTCCTGACTCCTGATTGACGGAAGGTATCATTTTCATGCCCAAGAACTTCCCTTCCTGTCTTCTTGAGCTCTGGGGTTTTCCGATTTCTGTACTTCCATAACGGCTGTGGTTTGCCCTTCTCTAGCCCGACCCTTAGGCCTGATTAAGAAATCCTTTACGTAGTGGCCTTTTCTTCCACAGTATAAACAGAGCCCGTTCTTCCTTCGTTGTTCTCTTTCCTCAGTGGTGAGGGAAGCTCTTATGGAGCCTATATCCATCGGTTCTGTGTTGTTACCGCCGCTCCCCATCGAGCTTTTGTTTCTCTCGAACCTAGGTGCTGGTCGGTCAAGTCGTCTTTTGTCACTTTTGCGTTCGTTAAGTCTATGGTCCAGTCGCAAGGTTAAACTAATTAGTTCCATACACGTAGTGGGTTGGGGGTCTATGGATGCCAACACATCTTTCAGATCGTCTTTGAGACCCTGGTAGAACAAGGCAGCTTGTTTAGCTTCGGGCCAGTCGGTTTCCGCTATCAATCTTTGAAAGGTGTTGATGTACACTAGTAATTCCCTATTCCCTTGCTTTAGTTCAAGTAATTCCCTGTCCGCGGTAAAGGCGGCAGCTCTACGATCAAACACCCTCTCGAACTCTGTACGGAAGGCCGACCAATCGTACAGTAAAGGGTCATCTCGGCGAACCAGTGGAACCGCCCATTGCGCCGCGTCTCCTGTTAAATAGGAAATGGCAAACGCTACCCGAGCTTGATTGGCAGTAAAGGCCTTGGGCTTACAATTAAAGTGTAATAGTATTTGGGTGAGGAACACCTGAATCTTACAGGGATCCCCAGAGAACCTTTCTGGTGCAGCAAGCGGGATAGGCGTGGGCATCTCTACGCAAAAGGGTGCCGAAGGATTAGTAAAACCTCCCCCCGTATACCTCCCTACGCCTACGTCAAACGGGTTTCGCTGCATCTGATCTATCTTCTGTTTCAGGTTATCGGTTTCTGCCCGAGAGGCGGCTAGCTCAATCTGTAGCCCTGCTAGGACACCCATGACGTCCTCTAACGTGGCCATCTTTGTATCGATCCACCCAGGAGGAATTAAGATACGTGGGCTGATTACTCTGTCAGCTCGATGATTCCTCGGGAACGGTTCGATGCCAAAAAGGGGTCCGCCTCTCGACAGTCCCAACCCTGAATGCTATAATAGCACAGGTGAGTGGGATGATCAAGTGGGGGAAGGAAAGGAAGGGGACTGCAGGGAGGGAGATCTGTAAGGCAAAAACAACACAGGTAAGTACAGACTTAAACTAAGTAGCCTTCTCGGTACCTACTGAGCCATGCGTACCTGTAACACAAAATAACTGTCCTCGTTCCCAAGGAGGACTGTAGGGATAACCTTATTGTTTGGTTTGCAGTGAAAGGGGGATTGCGCTAGGAAAGGGGCCAAAAACAGAAGGATCCATAAGCACCCCAATTCACTATAGCAATAGATGGCTCACACATAACTATTACATATAACATTCATTGCGGTACCGTACACACCATCAGGACTGACCATGCCCGCCTCACAGGGGAAGAGCAGAAGGCCGCCTCTTGAACCCCCTGTTAGAATATACAAATAACAATCACCCCAAAATACTTCTTTTGGTTAACTGTCTCTGGATTCATATTTAAATCATGCCATATGAATTGTGCGCAATTGTCTGTTCCATACGGTCTGAGTTCCTAAACACCTAATGCACTCATGGGTGCTGGTAATTCGAAAATGCAACCAGGTTGTGGACATGAACCCTCAGGTTAAAGTACAAGCACACCAACCCGTGGCTGGTCAACAGTTCCCAATTGCCTCCAAGGTATTCCAAAGTCTGCTGGTCAAGCGTATTTCTTAGAATACTTATCAAGTCTTGTTTCTAGTGGTGCATGTGCACCCTTACCAGTACCAGGAAACACCAACGAGGCCGGCAGCGCAGCGCGCTGTATTACTCAGAATAATCAGCCCCGAGTCCGGCACCGGAGGTTCTTTTGAACTCCTCCTGCTTCCGGGTCACGTGGCTCTTTCCCATGAGGCAATCGCGGAACTTCAGCTTTGCCTCATGGGAACTGTAGTTCCTTCCGTCCGCGCGTTCCTCTCGCCGAATGTCGGAACACTCGTCCTCCCGATCCATGCCGGTCCACCACCTTTTCATCCAAGACCAGGCCTTGCAGACAGCTCCCGGAAGGTTAACATCCTCGGAAGACGGGGGGACACCTCTCCTGGTTTCCGGTGAGTCGAGTGTGCGTGTGACACTATAAGACCTATATAGGATCTGCGCATTTAGACAACCTACACTGCGGGACTGGTGTCTAGACTGATTCCAGACACCCCCACCGGGTATGTTAGCCTGTGTACCAGCTAGCTCGCAATGCCACTATAACCTCCTCTTACCAAGGAGAGAATAGTTCTTGGCAACTATGACAATCCTGATCCCCCAGGACCATGGAAACAGTAACTTACTTTTCGCTCAGTCTCTCGTGCTTATTTGTTCTCAGAGAGATACACAGAATAAATGGTTGGGACGTTTTTCAATAAGCATTTATTGAACAGTCGTTATTCGTGCGTAAAATAAGTGTACTGAAATCTCCAGTAGACAGTAGCATATATAAATGAGTAGCAGCACTAAGAAAGTAAACCAATGGTAGGTTTCTACCATTTTGCTAACATCATAACTACAGGCAAGTATATAAAATACATGGCAATAAAATGCGTACTCCTACGATGCACCCTAACTAGATGTACCTAAATGTACCTAGCATGTGAGTAGGTGTAGAGCCAAGAATCCCTCTAGGATAAAGCCAACCCCATTACCTGATGTGAGACTGCGGGACCCCGTTCTGGTCTCGAGCTGAACACCCCGCAAGGGATGTCAGACCACTACGAGCTGGAGTATCTGCATGCAGGAACCTCAGCGTCTTGCGTCAGTGTGTCGGCCGGGAAGTCCTGATCTCCTCTGTCTATCTCAGCAAGATGTGATGTTTATATACCCTAAGGTATCCCCAGGGGTTCTACCTTGCTGTGCCAGTGTCGGACTTAGGATGAAATCGGGAATGAACTTTATACACAGTTATTATGCAGGAGATGGTGGTCCTGCTGTGTTCCAAGAAACTAAGAATCCTCATGCATAATTTATGAGGCCAGTGTTCAGGGAAAACCCTACGTACGGTGTATAGTATTGTAACTAGGCAAAAGGTCAGTCTCTCAAATCCGTTATGTATGTAGTATAGGAGAGAATGTAGGTGAAGGGTTATGATGTTACCTGGACCTATATCGGGGTACCTAAATGAAATATAACACTCCTCCGCCTCAGAGACCCTCTCAACCGTTTGTTTCCCAAGTGATCTCAATGTTTGATTTGGTTCTGTCAGACGTAATATGCAGTGACCAATAAATATTAGAAGTCAAGAGCTTAGTGCCAAGTAATGGAAAAAGCATAGCAGATGAGGTAAAGGAAGATTACAAGGTAATGTGGAAATGGAATGAGCGAGGGATGTGCGTAAAAGTGCATATTGTGTTCTAGAGGTAGATTGATTGCAGAATTTGGTTTGGAGATCAGAAAAAGATAGGATCTGATTATCATTGAAAAGTTGCGTTAACCAGCATAATCCTTTAGTTGGCCAGGTTTTCCAATATATAGAATGATTGTTAGCTCATAGATATCTAGTTTACCAATTAGGTTGTTGTTGAAAAAAGTAGCAACTGGGCGATAGGTTGAGAGAAAAGGAGGGTAATAACTGGAGTACATAACTGAGAGATATTTGTTGTGAAAGCAAGGATTTTGTTAAAATTGAAATGTGAAATTTTAGACCTGGCATCCTTGGTGTGGGTTTTTTGCCTCTGCCTCATGTATTTTTACTGTGTGTTGGACTTCATTTTTGCTGGTCTAGATGCTTTGGGCACTTTGCCACTGCTATTTAGCCAAAGTGCGAGTGCTCCCTAGTACAGTGCACTGTGTGTGCCCAGGACCTGTAACTCAAATGCTGCTAGTGAGCCTGCAGCACTGATTGTGCCACCCACACAAACAGCCTTGCAAAGGGTTCTCAGACCTGCCATTGCAGTGTCTGTGTGCAGTTTAGTACTGCCATGTCGACCTGGCAAGTGCACCCACTTGCTAGGCCCTAACCTTCTCTTTTGTTACATGTGAGTTACCCCTAAGGTAGGCCCAAGGTACCCCTGTGGGCAGGGTGCAGTGTATGTGAAAGGCAGGACATGTCCTGATGTGTGTGGCGTGTCCTGATGGTGAAATACTGCCAATTACGTTTTTCATCATTGAAAGGCTATCTGTCCCATAGGATAGAATGGGGAGTTTACTTATAACATCTTATAAGTTTAACTGCCCATGGGAACACGATAGGAAAGTGGAGTTTGGTATGCCTGAACTCAGGATATAAAGATGCATCTTTTAGTAAGGAGGATCTTTATATTCTGGGTTTGAAAATACCACTTTTAGAAAGTCTGTATTTTCTTGCTTAGCCATCCAGTGTGCCTCTGCTAGGTTTGTGTATTGAATGTCTGGCTTGGAGTGACAGGGACTGGGGATGTGAATTCTGTTCAGACAGCCACTTGGGAGGGTGAGGTGTGTCCTGCCTTTCCAAGGTGAGTCAGAGCTGGGCTGAAAAGACCTGGGCTGAATTTAGAGTAGGGGGAAGAGATTTCTCTTACACCTGAATGGGCCTTGTCTGCCTTGGACAATGCTGTCTCCACCTCCTGCCAGGATGTTGGGCCAGAGAGGATAGAATTGTTTTTTGCTGAGCACAGACACTCTCTGCCACAAGAGAACAAAGGGATTTTGACTATAAAAAGTGGGGCCCAGACCCCAGACTTTTAAATCATTTCTGAAATTCAAGAGGAACCTTTGCCAAGGAGAAGAGCTGGAGAAAGTGAAGGAGAAGTACTGCCCCTTTGCTGTGTGCTGTCTGGGGTTGGGCTGCAGTGGCTTTTTCTGCCAAGGAAAGGACAATGTCTTTGCTGTGTGCTGTGTCCCCTGCTTGAGGAAGATCTCCAAGGGCATGAAGTAGAGCTTGCCTCCTGTTTTGAAGTCTCAGGGACACAAAGACTTCACCACCAGCTCCCCTGAACTTCCTTGCTGGGAGTTCTCACTTGCCAAGAGGTGCCTTTGACCGTGTTCGGCCTCTGGAGGTTGTTCCTGCTGTTGGGAGCTGGAAAAACGGCACAACTACGAGAAGCGTGACGCATCCGCACCTGTTTCTGACGCATCGGCAAAGAAACTGATGCAGTGCCTGCCCGCGGCTAGAGAAATCGCCACACACCGAATCCCGTGCACTGATCTCCGAAGTCCGAGATCACCGCACCAATTCCGATGCAGCCCCTGCTGTGCGGCTGCAAGAACCAACACATTGTGGGACCGCGACTGGAGAAACCAATGCAGCGCTGTTGCTGCCACCACATCGAGAACCGATGCATCCCTGATCCTCACGCATCGCACCGGGGCGCCAAGTCTACAAGAACACAGGGGCTGCAGTATGAAACCAACGCATCACCTCTCCTTCATTAAGAAACTGACGCATCACCTCCCCTTCAGTAAGGAACCGATGCATCACCTTCCCTGCGTGGCAATATGGTACCGACACATCACTTTCCCTGGAGTAAGGAACCGACGCATCACCTTCCCTGGGTATAAGGAACCTGCGCATCACCTTCCCTGCGGCTGTTTTTGTTTATGATTGTGACGCATCCAAGGTACTTTTTGTTGAAAGTGTTGCACCTATAGTTTGCTATGGACAGAACTGTTTTTACCTTCCAAAAGTTATATTTTGATAACTGTATTGTGGATTTTGTCATTTTGGTCTTGTTTGGTTTAGATAAAGAGTACATATTTTTCTAAACTGTTGTGGTGCCCATTTGTAGTGTTTTCACTGTGTTACTGTATGTGTGCACAAATGCTTTATACACTGCCTATGAGATAAGCCTATCTGCTCGTGCCAGGCTACCAAGGGGGTGAGCAGGGGTTATTTTAGAAGTGTATCCCCCTTACCCTGACTAAGAAGAAGGGTCCCTACTTGGACAAAGGTACAAACCATTGCCAACTAGAGACCCCATTTCTAACAGGAAATAAGAGACTTTTCTAACAATATCCATCAAGTATGGTGTAAGGGGAAGTCCGAAGAGAGTCATTTGCTTTAAAGAGAAAGCCTAATGATATTTTTAAAAATTTGGAAATTTAAGGCCACCATCAGATTCATCTTTTTTTTAAACTTGATAAAGCTATACAAGGTGATTTGTCTTTCCAAAGAAATTTTGATGAAAGGGAGTCTATTATTTTAAAATAGTTATCAGGAATGTAAACTGGAATCATAGAAATTATATATAATATTATAGGAGTGAGTATAATTTTGATAGAATCGATCCTGCCCCACCAAGAGAGACATAATGGGTGCAATGGGATAATATTATCATTTAGTGTTTTAGTAATGTAATGGAAATTCAATTTAAGAGTCTCTTTAATGGTCTGCGAAAACCATAGCCCTGGATATTTTATTTTTTAGGGTTGCCAAGTAAATCCAGTGTGAACAAAAAGTTGGCAATTACACAAGACATGTAAAGGCAATATATTTCAGATTTATCAGTATTGAGCCGATATCCTGACAAGTATAAGAAAAGAGTGACTTGTTCAAGGAAAGGAGGAAGGGAAATGGGAGGGTTAGAGCAATATAGAAGGATGCCATCAGCATAAAATGGCATCTTAATTTGCTGTGCCCCAATGTGAAAGCTGGAAATGTGTGAGTCTTTTCGGAATTTGGTTACAAAGGGTTTAAGTGCGATAATAAACAAAAGAGTAGACAACAGACAAATTTGGCGTACACCTCTAAACAAACTAAAAAAATCAGAGAGTATACCTTTAACAAAAATTGCAGCTTTAGGGGGTATATACAACAAGAAGATGAAAGCAATCAGTTTAGGTGGAAAACCAATCCATTTTAATGCATGAAACATAAAATCCCAACTGATCCTGTCAAAAGCTTTTCCCGTATACAAAGCATGAGCAGCAACAGGATGCTCCAGTGTAAACGTTTACTGAGGATGTTGAAAAAGACATGAGAATTGTTAGAAGCCAGTCGGCCCTTAACAAAACCAGATTGTTCTGGAGCTATATGATCAGGCAAAATAGGATCAATGCACAACACCAACATTTTTGCAAAACTTTGGAAGTCAATATTAACTAAAACAAAATGGCGCAGTAATTCTTACATTGCACAAGGTCTTTATTATCTTTTGGAATTAAATAAATCATGGCATCCTGGTAGGAGCCTTGAGAGGTGCCATTAGTGATTAATTAATTAAGCCGCTCCTTCATCTCTCCTTGCCTGATTTCCTCCCGCAGGGAGCACCGCGCATCGTTGGGGACTCGGAGACCCAGCAGCCCTTGTGCCGCCAACGCCCACAACACAGCGCACAAAAGCGCGACAGGAGTCCCGTGGCGCTGTAGCCGCTCCTTCATCTCTCCTTGCCTGATTTCCTCCCGCTGGGAGCACCGCGCATCGTTGGGGACTCGGAGTAGCAGCAGCTCTTGTGCCGCCAACACCCACAACACCACGCACTAAAGCACGACAGGAGTCCTGTGGCGCTGTAGCTGCTCCTTCATCTCTCCTTGCCTGATTTTCTCCAACTGGGAGCACCGCGCATCGTTGGGGACTCGGAGTCCCAACAGCCCTTGTGCCACCAACGCCCACAACACCGTGCACAAAAGCGTGACAGGAATCCTGCGGTGCGGGCCGCGCGCGGGGACGCGCCCAGACCGCGCCCAGGCAAAGCCTGGGCCAAGGGCGGGCCCGTCCATGCCCATCGGAGCCCGGAAGAGGCTGGGCTGGGCCCTCCATCAAACATCTTGCATCGGCCTAAAGGTACTTTTCCACTTTTGCTGTTTGTTTTTATAATATGGGAAAGAGCAAAGGTCCTATGGAAAAAGCGGGTGGAGGCTCTGTAGCAAAGCTGGATGCATTCCTGTCAAGAGCAGCCAGCGTTCTCACCCATGAAATTGAGCTAACTCAGAGGCGTTTGTCAATGGGACCTCTTCTTTTCCCTCTGAGGTCACCCACGGGGGGCACTCAGGAGGCCCCCCACAAACCCGCTCACCTCATCTGATAATATCTGGAGAACTTCCACCTGGGCAACAGGATCCGCTACCCATGTCCAGTGCACCGTCTGTCTTATCTAGAGGGGATTTAGAGTCTTCTCCCCCCACTGTTTTATTAACGGACCCCTCAAATTACCCCCCTGCGAAGCGGCGCAGGGCAGGCGCGACTATCAACACCAAACAGTCTAAAGCCACTCGCGCTACAAAATCAAGGGGTATGCAACCCAAAGTCTCCACACTGACTCATGGAATACCAGCAATGACTCAAACTGCAAACACCCTGCCCTTACAACCCCCAATTAATGAGGATCTATGGGCAGAAGCAAGTAAAAGGCTGATGACACTCCTGGACCCAATTTTAACTAAGTTGACTCAGTTTGGACAGCGACTGGCCAGCTTAATAACATCCAACACACCTGTCCGTTTTTTGGATGACCCCTCCAGAGCGCATTCTCCACACATACCCGCAGACGTATCTTTAGCTCCCCCTAGTGAGGCCAGAGCCCCTCCATCTGCACCAATACGGGGCAATAAATCTAGCCCAGTTACCCGGGGCTGTGGGCCGTCCTCGACAATGAGCGGCCATGTAAATGCGCAAAGGGAGGTTCAAAATCTACAACCTATGGCACCAGGGGATATATGCCACTGACCACTCTCATCGGAGGAAGTCTCAATGGATCCTCACCAGGCTCCAGGAATACGAGGTACTTATGCCACCCCTACTGATGACCGTACAGATGACCGCACTCCAATAGTACTTAATCTTCTGCCAGAAGCCTCCCCTGTGGTATTGGTTCTAGCTAGTCTACCCCCTCTTCGGGACAATCAGCTGCAATCAACGTCACAACTGATGGATAAATGCCTTCATTGGCTCTCACACAATCTAAGGAACTCGGAAATGAGTAATTACTACTTGGCAAATAAAATGATCATGGCTAGGAGAGTGGTGTGGGTGGGTAGGTCTCCAAAGACAATTGGGGGGGATTGCGTGGTGATAAATTTTAATAACCCTCAGGTGGGACACCTTGTTCAGGCCAATCTTCATAGGTCTGCCATTAGGAGTACTGAAATTATACCTTTACCACTGCAACATTTCTATAAACAGGTTGCAAATTCAGGAGCGGGGAATAGTGGTGGGTTAAGGTTAGATCATCTCACTACGAGATATGTGGATGGCCCCAATATTCCCCAGGGGGTAAGGTTACAAAATAGATTTGCTCCCCTCTCCGACTTAGAATCCTGTGATTGACCACCATCGTTCCCTGGGAGAATAGCTATGCCAGCTAGTCTACCATATGGAACACAGGCAATACCCTCGACCTCCTCCACCCAATGCAACATGGTTAAAAATAAGATTACCTTAGCATCCTGGAATGTGGCAGGAATTGCCTCTAAGATAGGCAATGAACAGTGTCATAATCTTTGGCATTCCCTGGAGATCATCTGCTTCCAGGAGTCATGGGCTAAGGAGCCGGCTTTTTTCCCTGGTTTTCGTACTTTTCATAACCCCGCAGTGCCCTCATCAACAGGCAGAGCGAAGGGGGGACTATTAACCTTGATTTCTTATACCACCCATGTTCAAATAAGGCAGGTTGGTTCCCCAAATACCCATTTCCAGCTTCTTCACCTTGAGTTTAAAAACGAGGGGCCATGGATTCTACTTAACTTCTATAATAATGAATTCGGGCGAAATATGAAAAAAGTAGCAGAAGATCTAATCAGGGAGTTAGGGAAAATTACCCGATCTAACAAAAAAAGGTACACCTCACATTATTTGGGTGGGGGATTTTAACACTCACCTATGTAAATATACAGAGTCTAATGTGTGTGGTTTAATTGATCCCCAGGATAACCCCCTCACACATTTTTCGCATAATGAATATGGTGATACCCTGAATAATAATTTCCTAAATTCAAGCAATCTGGGAATAATTAACAACATAAAAACTGGCCAGCTAGGGAAAACATTTAGTGGGGGTACACAGGAGTCAACGATTGACTTTATTCTAGTCTCTTTCACACTAAGTAGAAAAGTGGTCCATTTAGACAATTTGTTTACATCTTATAGTGACCACACCATCCTCCTTAGTTCCTTAGATCTCCCTTGTAAGGCGAAAGAACACCAACAGGCAGATGATAATTTATCGTTACTCAGGAAAAATGGCTACCAGTTAAAATGGGCACAGGTCGAGAAGCTGAATTTGGGTAATGAAATAATAGCGCAAGTAAGGGAAGACATTATACATTGTCTGGCTGAGGGGACTGCGTCTCCACACTTAGTCACTCACTTTACAGTACTTTTAACAAAACTAAAACTGGCACTTACTCGTACCAAACCGCTGAACTTTAACCGAAACAGAGATTGGTTCTACCATGAATGTTCTACAGCAAGGACCGCCCTTATGAAGGCTCTTAAAGCCCGCTGCAGAGACCCAGCAGGGATCAAATTGTTGCGTAGTAATTATAAACAGGTTAGGCAAAAAAGAAAGAAGGATATAAGGGAGAAGTCCTGAATTGACTTGGAGCAAGCTGCGAACTCGGGCAGCAGCAGGGAGTTCTGGAGACTCATAAATGCCCCTTATTTTAAGGACTCTAAGGATCCCTCATTGGACTCTCATGTAGATGAGGAGGATTGGGTGGCTCATTTTGAAAGCATTTTTGGCTCCATCAATTCTTCACCCTTACTTCCTGCCGATCCAGATGGAATGCCATCAGGCTGTCTGAAATTTTCACTAATAGAAGTCAGGAGAGGGTTGGAGTCTTGTCCACCAGGGAAAGCCCCGGGCCCTGATGGGGTCCCGATAGATCTTTTCCAGCAGGATTATGATTTGTGGGCCCCCCTACTAACAAACGTGTTCAATAGAATAGCAGACGAGGGTCCTCCACCATCCTGGAACATGAGTGTAATTGTTCCCATCTACAAGAAAGGGGATAGGGGCTTCCCAATGAACTACCGTCCCATATCCCCTCTGAACACCACCGTAAAGCTTATGGGCCAGCTCCTATTATCTAGATTGGAGAACTGGGCCGAAGAAAATAACATACTGATGCAAGCGCAATATGGATTCCAGAAGGGAAAAGGGACGGTGGACCAATGTCTTAATTTGTCACTCTGCATTGAAAATTACACTAAAGTGAAAGGGGGGAGGATCTATATGGCGTTTATGGACGTCTCAGTGGCCTTTGATTGCGTTTCCCACCAGAAGCTGTGGCCTATGCTGGAAGAGATGGGGGTTGACCCACTGATAATCAGCTTCATCCGCCAGTTATACACCAATGCCTCCTCCTCTGTTCGGTATGGCGTAAATGGGGAGTGTACACGCCCATTTAAAATCGAGAGGGGAGTTAGGCAGGGCTGTGTCCTCGCCCCATTTCTTTTTTCTATCTATACCAATGGGGTGGAGGCCGCCCTGACTGGAGCTCCCCTGGACGTGTCTATTTTTGATAAAAGGCCCCTTCCGATACTGGCATACGCTGATGATGCTGTCCTGATTGCCAGGACAGGGGTTGCCTTACAGTCTCTTATAACATCATACGCCTCATTTATGGCCTCATTAGACCTCAGAGTAAATGAAGCAAAATCATTTATTGTTCTGGCAGGCGCCAGAAGAGGAGAAAAATATCCCCATTTCCAGTTGGCTTCAAAGAAACTCGAAGTGGTAGACTCCTTTTCCTACCTGGGGGTCGTATTTGATAAGAACCGTCTTTGGGAAAACCTGGTTGTGGGAAGAGCTTCAGCCATGGAAAGGAGCCTGCAGGCTATTAAGGGCGTTGCAAGAAAGCTGGGTGCCAGTCCTTTGGACACGATTAAAAACATCTATCGTGCCAAAACAAAGGCAATGGTAACGTATGGGGCGGGAGTCTGGGGGATGGCAAACGCCGACCATCTCCAGAGAATGGAAGACACCTTTTTTAAAAATCGGGGATCCTTACCCCAATCACACTCAAATTATACTTTACATCTTGAATTGGGGTTAACTTATTTGTTTGATTCCATCAGATTGGCCCCAATCCTGCTGTGGCTTTTGATCTGGCGTAGGTCCACGGTCAACTTAACGAAACGTATAATCGTTAGCTGTCTGAAGCTGGACCGCTAAAGCAGGATGGGTTGGCTTAGTTATCTAGAGGCTGAATTGACCGCAATTGGGCAGGGTAATCTCTTCAGGGACCCCTCACTGTGTAGGAAGGTCTCGAAGAGACAAATCATTGAGTCGTATCTTCAAAGGGCTAGCTTTCTTCAGAGGGAAAAAAATTACAAACAGAGGGCAGCAATTGTATATGATCTTATCCTCCCTAGATTGGTTGATGGATTTTCATATCTTTCGTGTATTAGCTTCGCTCACCATAGATTTATTCTATTGCGTTTCCGCCTGAATTATATCCCTCTGATGCTAGCCCACCCAGTGAGGAAGTTTAAACACTCAGATTTGCCCCCCTGCCCCTGTGACAATCATTCACCCCAATCGGACTTACACATAGTGTTATTCTGCAAGTTTTATCATACTGATAGGAAAGCTTTAATCCTCCCGAATTTAAGGCGTCACAATTTCACTCAATGCAGGGTGGCATTGTATTTTTTAAAGGCACTTCATGACCCTTTTGTCTGCTTCTCTGTAGCATGTTTTTTGTGGGCATGCATGAGAAGGAGGAAAAACTTAAATCGCTGTAATAACTGGGAAAAATTGATTGTATTTGTGGAAGCAAACACATTTCCTACCCAAAATATTTTTAGTTTGGCAGCCTCTAACTCAGTGAGATGTGATTCCTGAAGTTGTGCTACGTCTGTTTTGAGTTTTGCTAGATGGCATACCACCCTCTGCTGTTTATTAGGGTTACTTAAACCCTTGATATTCCATGTAGTAATTCAGAATGTAATACTGAAACAAACACATGTACAATTGATATGTCTAAAGTGAAAAAAAATTCAGAAAAATAAATCAAATATTGGGAATAATAATAATTATGCTTAGTAAGAAGAAGGAGGGAGAAAGGGGTAGTACGATGAGGCAAAAGGAAGAGAGGACAGAGTAGAACCACAGAAAGAAACATGAGAAAGGAAATAGTGAAACAGAAAACATAAAGACAGGACAAGGCATAGAAATAACCAGTGCTTAATTTGTAAAATATTAACTGCCAGGAGGTTACTGCAGCTTGCACCACCATCGCCCTTGTCATCACAGCCAAAACAACTACTAACCATCTCTCTCGCATGTAAATGTAACAGTTCAGATTATTCCAGGTCCCCAAAGCTAATGGAATGGCTGGGGAGGCAGGTAGTAGCAATTTTAATGTATATTGTATTCCGAAAGAACCGTTGTTCTGCTCATCTCTAAATTAGATGAGCAGCGCCACCATGTGGGAGACTGTTCTAAGGATGGTGTTGACAATTAGGCGCCGGTGCCGAGCACCGGAAACCAATTAAGTGTCGGTGCTGAGCACCGGAAAGCATATGCTGAAATTAAGCACTGGAAATAGCAACTGAAAAACATACCCAAAATACACACAAGACAAAAGGGAGGGTGTCAACACCAGAAGATGCTGGTGACAACACCCGAACTCCAGAGGACGGCAGGGCAGCTTTAACATGGATGAAGACATCACATAAGAGTGAGACCAAAAGGGAACGAGACGTAAAAACAGATACCTGTATCACAAAAAATAGATATTATAGAATTATGCTTTGTTATATTTGAGACAAACATCATAACAATAAGCTTGTGAGAAACCAAATAGCTTAATAATTCTAAAAAGAAAACATGCAAGAGAACAAGTTAATAATCAAGTAATTCTTGAAGTGTCCATGTCTTCTCCTCCTTGCTGCTAAAGAAATTTCTTAAGTGCGGCTGGCTCCTCATAAGTGATTGTCTTTTCTTTTTAAGCCACCTTAAACAAGCAGGGTTGAAGTAAACCAAATTGACCGTTTATGGCTCTCAATTGAGGACACATATCAAGGAACTGCTTCCGGCAAGCCACTGAGACTTTAGCTATATCTTGGGAGAAAAATTGTGTGTTACCTGCCCAGATAATTTGCTTTTTAGATTTAACAGCAGACATCACTTATAATAGATCAGTGTGTTGCAAGAAAAACAGAATAAGTCCTTGTGGTTTTGCCGAAATTCTGGGACCAAGCCTTATCACCTTTTGTATGTTGAGAGGGGTGTTCGTAGACATATCGTGCAGTTTTGGAAGAAAAGATTGAAAGTAGACAGTTGGATCAGGGACCGCAATGTTTTTAGGGAGGCCATATATGCGGAGGTTATTCCTTTGATTTCGATTTTGAAGATCCTCAGTGTGCTTTTTAAGTAGAGAGATCTCTGACTTAAGATGCGTGAAGCTGTAAGTTGAAGGGTATCTGTTTTTTGCTCTGCCAATAATAATTGTATCTCCAGAGAAGCCCATTTATCATCTAGATGTTGCAAGGTCTTGGTAGTCTCTTCCATTAAGGGTTTTAGTACACAAATGTCCTCACGGATCATGCCCATAGAAGCCGGGATAGATTTCACTGAAAGGAGGGGTCTTTTTTGGCCTCTTATTTCATGCCAGTGGCATTTTACCTAGCGAGGATGTTTTCGGAATAGTTCGTGGATGAGAATCAAATTTCTGAGAAATAGCATCATCCATATCATTGTAGGTAGAGTTCAAGTCTGATTATATAACAATGTTGAAGGTACCAGAAAGCTTAAGGGAAAATACCAGGGGGCTTATTTATGAGCCCTTGCGTCACTTTTGCACCAATGGTGCGTCACTTTTTGTGACGCACCAGCGGCGTAAAAATGCGCCATGTTGCGTCATATTTACACAGTGACGCATCTAGGTAGATGTGTCACTTTGTATACCCCTGCGCCACATTATACCTGCACCAGGTATAATGTATGCAGGGTGGGCTTTCCGACGCAAGTAAGCCTCGTAGAAGTGACGCAGCGAAATCTATGAGATTTAACTGCGCCACTTCTAGGACGCAAATGTGTCAATATCTTACGCCTGCCTCACAGCAGGCGTAAGACTGACGCAGGCACATTTGAAATGGGACTTGCCCATTTGAAATGACCCATTGCTGGAGTTGCGTCACTTTTGTGACACAATCCAGCAATGCGTCATTTTTGCACCTACAGATACGTCAGAAATACTGACGTATCTGTAACTCCTTGTGACATGATGCGTCATACTGTAAATATGACGCATCCAGCATGTCGCAAGGAGGGCGAAATGAAAAGTGACGCATCGCTGTTTTCACGCAGTGATGCGTCACTTTTCATAAATGAGGCCCCAGGAGACTACTGGCTACCTACGAGCATGTGAGGCAGACTTTTTTTTACGTAAAGCACACTGGAGGCATTGATAATGTACAGAAAACCATAAATATGAGCACTAAGACAAAGTAAATTGTGAATAATAATATTATGAAAATAGTAGCGATTATCTCCCTTTGGTAGCTGTAGATAAAGGTGACTCTGCAATAAAAAAGAAAGTCAGCATCCCAGAGATCTGAAAGATATGAAGAAAAGCTCAGGAAATTATGCTGGGAATTTGGAAGCATTTGGCAGCATCACACACTTAGGATTGTCATTCATGAAGAAGCTCCAGAAACCAGCTGAGCAAAAGATAAGGAGAGCTCTGAGGTAATAAAAAACATTCTGGTATGTCGAGAAAAACTTGAAATGTGCTCATCTTCTAATACCTGACAAGCGCAATGGGTCCATGATGAAATGGAGGATCACCAGTGGTCGGGCGCATACTTGGTAGGAGATGCAGCAATTATTTGAGGAGCGTGGCAACTTCAAATGACTCCGTTTATCCATGGGTACTCACAAACTTTCTCTCGGGGGCCAAATTTACAGTGTGGTTTGTGGCCGAGGGCCGCACCGGTGGGGGTGGGGTCAGTGGGGGAGGGGGGCGGGGCTAGAGCAAAAAAAAAACCTGTGACCATGAGGTTGAACACAGGCCCCTGCAGCGGACGCCTTCGTCCACTGAGCCACCTGACCCGGCATACACACATCTCTCTCTCTCTCTCTCTCTCTCTATCTCTCTCTATCTCTCTCTCTCTCTCTCGCTGTCTCTCTCTCTCTCTCTGTCTCCCTCCCTCTCTCTATCTCTCCCTACCTCCCTCCCTCTCTCTCTGTCTCCCTCCCTCCCTCTCTCTATCTATCTCTCTCTCTCTCTCTCTCTCTCCCTCTCTCTCCCTCTCTCTCTCTCTCTCTCTGTCTCCCTCCCTCTGTCTCCCTCTGTCTGTCTCTGTCTGTCTCCCTCTGTCTGCCTCCCTCCCTCTGTCTCCCTCTACCTGTCTCCCTCCCTCTGTTTCCCTCTGTCTGTTGCCCTCCTCCCTCTGTCCGTCTCCCTCTGTCTCCCTCTGTCTGTCTCCCTCCCTCTGTCTGTCTTCCTCTGTCTCCCTCTGTCTCCCTCTCTCTGTCTCCCTCTATCTCCCTCTCTCTGTCTCCCTCCCTCTGTCTCCCTCCCTCTGTCTCCCTCTCTCTCCCTCTGTCTCCCTCTGTCTGTCTCCCTCTGTCTCCCTCCCTCTGTCTGTCTCCCTCTCTCTGTCTCCATCCCTCTGTCTCCCTCTCTCTCTGTCTCCCTCTCTCTCTGTCTCCCTCTCTGTCTCCCTCCCTCTCTCTGTCTCCCTCCCTCTGTCTCCCTCTCTCTCTGTCTCCCTCTCTGTCTCCCTCCCTCTGTCTCCCTCTGTCTGTCTCTGTCTCCCTCCCTCTGTCTCCCTCCCTCTGTCTCCCTCTGTCTGTCTCCCTCTGTCTGTCTCCCTCTGTCTGTCTCCCACTCCCTCCCTCTGTCTCCCCCTGACTCCCTCCCTCTGCCTCCCTCTGTCTCCCTCTCTCTCTGTCTCTCGCTGTCTCCCTCTCTCTGTGTCTCCCTCCCTCTCCCTCTGTCTCCCTCCCTCTCTCTCCCTCTGTCTCCCACCGTCTCCCTCTCAGTCTCCCTCTCCATCTCCCTCTCCATCTCTCTGTCTCTCTGCCTCTCTGTCTCTGTCTCTGCCTCTATCTGTCTGTCCCTGTCCCTGTCTCTGCCTCTATCTGTCTCTGTCTGTCCCTGTCTCTGTCTGTCCCTGTGTCTGTCTGTCCCTGTCTCTGTCTCCCTCCGTCTCCCTCTCCGTCTCTCTGTCTCTGTCTGTCTCTATCTGTCTGCCCCTGTCCCTGTCTCTGCCTCTATCTGTCTCTGTCTGTCCCAGTCTCTGTCTGTCCCAGTCTCTGTCTGTCTCTGTCTCTATCTCTGTCTGTCTCTGCCTCTATCTGTCTCTGTCTGTCTCTGCCTCTATCTGTCTCTGCCTCTATCTGTCCCTGCCTCTATCTCTGTCTCTATCTCTGTCTCTCTCTCTCTGTCTCTCTCTCTGTCTCTCTCTGTCTCTCTCTCTGTCTCTATCGCTGTCTGTCTCTGTCTGTCTCTACCTCTATCTATCTCTGACTCTATCTGTCTCTGCCTCTGTCAGTCTGTCCCTGTCCCTGCCTCTATCTAGCTCTGTCTGCCCCTGTCTCTATCTGTCTCTGCCTCTATCTGTCTCTGCCTCTATCTGGCTCTGTCTCTATCTGGCTCTGTCTCTATATGTCTCTATCTGTCTCTGTCTCTGCCTCTATCTGTCTCTGTCTCTATCTGTCTCTGTCTCTATCTGTCAGTATGTCCCTGTCTCTGTCTGTCTCTGTCTATCTCTATCTGTCTCTGTCTGTTTCTGTCTCTATCTGTCTCTGTGCCTCGGGCAGTGCACACGTACTGTGTCTACATGTCCCCGTCACCAGCCCAGAGACAACCCCCCCACTCCCTCCTCTCCCTGTGTAATGTAAAAGCCATCTCGTTTTCTCTCTGAATGTGCTGCTTCGCGGGGTTTGTGTCCCACCACTGGGCCTGGGGTCACATCTGTCGCTGGCTTTAATTCTGACTCTCACCCCGAGCTGTCAGATCAAAGCCCCCCTTTGGCGCCAGTCACCCGTCCGTGTAGGTATGCATGCATCAATTAAATATAGCGCCAACCTGGCGGCGAGCATTTGTGCGCTGTGCTGCGAGAGCGGAGACCAGGCCTGAGCTCCCTGGCCTTGGCTCAACCCTCTGACTACAGGCTGGCGGGAAACATCACATCACAGGCTCTTAATGCATACCTCACCCGGCTCTCACTCCCTGCTGCCCTCTGTCACCTCACCCGGCTCTCACTCCCTGCTGCCCTTTGCCACCTCACCCGGCTCTCACACCCTGCTGTCCTCTGTCACCCTCTGTCACCTCACCCCGCGCGTGTGGCAGCCCAGGCTGAGACAGCTTCCCGGGCACACACACAGCCGCACCTGAGTACTTCACAGGTCTTTAAAAGACCATTTACTTGTTAATGAGGCTTTGTTGGATTTCACTTCTTCTTAGCGCCCCTGCATCTCCACTCTGACTATCGCTGGAATCGCCCGGCCCCCATAGAGCAGAGTCTCTCGGAGTCCGCGCTGCTGCAACCGGTGGTGTTTGCTGACACTCTTTAAAAAAAAAAAAAAAAACACAGATACGATGTCTGCAAGGTCCGCGGGCCGCCAAGGAAGGCTTGCCGGGCCACTGGCGGCCCGCGGGCCGTACTATGAGTACCCGTGGAACTTTATCGGATACGTGCTGACCGCCTCACAAAATGCTGGGTGCGACCTCGCACTGTGAAGTGAAATACTCTGTGGCTGTCCGCACGGGAAGATGAGGAGTAGTGTTGTTAAAATGAGCTCCAGTGACTCACCGGATGCTCTGTCGGTGAGCGCAGGAAAGTCTCCAAAATTGGAGGAAGCAACCTGCATCGGCCAGAGCTCAGCAGTGCCCTGCCATCTTGGTTGGCGTCGAAACCATGCCCCCCTTGGAAATACTGAATTTTAAGAATGATGGAATGAGGAAAGCATGACAGAATACAAAGAGAGCAGACAGGCCAACCTAATTAACTAAATAAGAAAACAATATAGACACAGTAAAATTCAATACGGGGAGCATGGGTTTGTACTATGCAAACTAAAGAGGGAACTTTGGGGCACAGAGCAAGAAATGTATGAACAAGAACAGGAGTGGAAGCCTGCAGGTAGGAAAAAGGAACTCTGAGATACAGGACAAAGGCAGCGGCACCTTAAGATACCATCAACTGTGACTGACAGATGAGCTATAGGATCAATTAATAATGTCCAAAAACAAAGGAAATATAACAACAAGACAGAAATTGGGATATAAAATAACAATGAATGCACAAAGCAAGCAGAAATTAGGAGTGGACCTTTGAGGCCACCAGCGAGTCATAAGAGGTTTATGCAGTCTCAGTAAGAAGACGATTGCAAAAACTCTGAGTACTGAACTCACAGGCTTATGTAGCAGGCAGCTTAGGGGAGAAACACAGATGGAGGGAGAGAGACAGGTAACTAGGTAATAATAATGGCAGCTCCATCAATAGAATGAAGGATACACTGGGAATTGGAGAAGAAAAGACTGCAGTAGCCAGAGGGCATAAGAATGGAAATGGGAAATCCAGGAACACAGTGTGGATTGTTGCAGAGACAGATGAAGTTGAGAAAAGTGTCTATAGAAGTGCCAGTGAATAGTACTCACAAAGGTGGTCTTCGTGTTGTAGTAGGAGATTCTAGTGGCAGCAAGAAGCGAATGCTATGTAACCAACCCTCATGAATCAGTGGCATTGCTAGAGTGCAATGATGCCTAATGCAACAAGGAAATTGGGTCCCCTGACCAACTCTGGTAGTAAAAGACAACCATACTTGGGATGCAGTGGGACCCTGAACTGAACCTGCTGCACCAATAATAGCTACTTCCCTGTCAGGAATATCTTTTAGTGCCACACACATGCAGCAGGCTTCAGTGTTTGAAGCAGCAAAGTCAAAATCTAGAGAATCATTGCAATGGCACAGCTTTTGGATTTCCCCAGGTGCAGTGGAGCTAAAAAAACAAACTATTCAAAATCCCTCTAGTAAGCTTCACGAAAGTTGAGAATATCATATTAGCATTGCAGTTAAGAGAAGAAATTTGAATAACTTCACAAACACTTTAGAGAGGAAACTGTGAAATTGAATATATATTTGTAATGTTGTTAAGAAGTGTACAGCACAAGATCAAATGTGGGCCAATTGAAAAATAACTTATATCAACCATTGGCACCTTTGCCAAGTGAGTAAGTACAAGCATTGTACAACCAGTGGCATTTGGACCATGTAGTTGTACAATACTCATTCTGTGTACCGGCAATGCTGATACACCAAGTCCAATTTCAAACGTACCCTTAACATTTTCCTGCAAACGGAGGAGCACATTTTTAAAAGTGGAATTTTTCTTCTCTAAGTGTAATCTCTCACATTCTTTGTTTGCTAAGGATTCAGTTCATAACTCCAAGCCTTCTTACAGTGCTCAGAGGACAAGATCTGTGCCCAGTCCTCTGTCTACATGTAACTACTACACTGCCTGAAGCTCACAAAATTCACTGTGGGGCCAATTCAAAAACTGCATTTTGTAGTACATTCAGTAGTACTACAAAATGTACTAAGAATACTTTTCACAATCCTTCGTGTGGAGTTTATGCAATTTATTAAATGAATTTAATTTAGCAATATTTCCTATGGAGAGTTCTCTGTACACCAAGAGAATGATAAGAATTGTATTGATGAGAAGGACAGAAATCATGGAAACCGTGCTAGACAAAACTTTGTGCATGGCTTTACTTAATGAGAGAGCACAATGGTACTGGTGAAACATTTTCAGAGGTCTACCCATATTATTGGCTGCTATGAATGCTCGCTATCACACAGTATTCCTTGTCTGTCTACATGGTCTGTTGTAAAGGAGATCCGTTGTTTGAATCGGCTGTGCTTGCCCTTTTTAGCAGCTGTAAAAATCACAACAAATAAGATTTAGTTCATTTTTCTGGCTCTTCAGTACTTTTTAAAGAAAATTAATACAGGAGCCAACTCGAAAGCTTAAGATTTTCCATCCATTATGCACAAACGTTTCCTAACCTGTTTTTTAAATTCATTCTCATGTTTTTCAAGCATGAAAAAAAAGTAAACCGCGGTAGATGACAGACAAATGCAACAATACAAATACTGTTATTGAACTTTCATTATGCCGCACTTGAGTTGACAAAAAGTGTTTATTCTCACTTTAAGACAAACAAATTACACATAAAACATGCATAGCACGCAACTTGAAAAGTCATGTTTTGCCGTGATGAAGTGGGTGAGCAAGATTATTTGGATCATTCCTCACTCGGCACGAAGATGACTGATTCAGGCCCTGATACTCTCCCAAGCGGATTACGGTAACATTCTCTACCTGGGAATTGACAAGGCCTGTATTCGCCTTCTGCAGGTAGTGCAGAATTCAGCGGCAAGAATCCTTTTTCGGCATCCGGAGTATGCCCCGGCTTCTCCTATTCTTCGTGAACTGCATTAGCTTCCAATTGAAAAGCGAGTGCAATTTAAAACTCTGTGTTTCATTTTTATTAAAGCTAGAGCTGGAGTTGGCCCTCGCTATGTACAGGATCTGGTTTCTCCCTATCAGCTTAGCCAGAGGCTCAGATCTGAGAATCAGGCTTTATGCCGTGTGCCCAGAATTCACCTGGCATGGACAGGAGATCGCTCCTTCGCATACCTGGGCCCTAAACTTTGGTATGCCCTACCGGAATTCCTAAGGCACTGTACGTCTTTGCTGCTATTTCGCAAGCACCTTAAAACGTGGTTATTTTAATCTTTCGGTTAGACACTACTACCTATTCGTAGCGCCGGGAAACCCGCCGGGTAGCCGTGTGCTCTATAAGTGGAAATAATAATAATGTATGTATTTGAAACAAGTGAGAATTATCTTACTAATCACTTTCATATTCGTCAACAATACCCCAAAAATGTACAGCAGTCATGATTGTTAGGTCTAGGCAGACCTCATGCTAGTCACATTAAAAAGATATATGGAGAGAGGTTTAGTGTCGGCCTCCTTCCTACTTTGGCTTGGTTGGCTCAGCCACCTTCATCACTGCTTGAAGAAAGTGTTATTCATATTTTGAATAAGGCTGGAGAAGTATTTCAGCCTCACTATTAGCTGTTGAGTGATTACCTACAATTGAATATTGTGGCTGTCCCATACTAAATCTACTTCTTAAAATCAATACCCAACTTGTTATTTGAGTGTGGTCTTATTATAGCCACCGAAT
Organism: Calotriton arnoldi; assembly: GCA_963921515.1. NCBI lineage: Eukaryota > Metazoa > Chordata > Amphibia > Caudata > Salamandridae > Calotriton > Calotriton arnoldi. Next base: position 412,351 of record CAWUFW010006949.1, on the reverse strand, counting down.
CCAAAATACAGAGCACTTCATTTCAGATTAGACCCCAGAATGCATTTAACAGCAACTCAGAGATCATATTTGCCCTGGCAAATCCAATATTTCTCACAAACACTACAAAAACTGAGCCCTAGTGACAACCTGGAAACCCTAATCAGTGACAAAAACAAAATTTCAGACTGGACATCATTAAAACTGTCATACTCTTTTATTATTAATGTCATTTTTTTTTATTAATGACATAGCCTCCAGCAACATACAGTATGCTTATTTGTCTTGGTCTGAAAAACCCCAAAAAGAGAAAAAAAGTATATTAGGTTACAATCAATAGAAACGTGAGCTACACATGACATTCTGCACAAACGGGAAGGTAATGATTCAACCCTCGCAAACCTTCTTCACATCTTCACCACTTTGTTTGATACCCAGAAGGCCCTAAAGGTTTCTAGCATGAAGATCAGTCGATACCATGCCAACCATCTCTACTAAATATTATGCAACCAGACAGCATAATGCCAGCACAAATCAAGCTAGTGTGGGCCATAACTTGGAACAAGCTACTCCTTTAATGACATAGATTGAGTTAAGGTCAATGACCAAGCCCATAGCCCACCTGGGAGTCCCTACGGCCCAGCGACACAGACTCCTTCTGACAACCAATCTCCTAGTCCAGTCCAGCTACACCCAAAAACATTGCCCAAACTGTTAAGCACGGAATGGCAGAGCCACATAGGCATGGTTCACTGGAGAAGTGTGATTATTGGCCCTACTCCTACGGCATCCCATACATCCAAACAACTCACATATCCCACAGCCCTTCTTATTACCACAATCTCTTGGGCGGATGCCCTAAGCACAACCACAGGTCAATCTGTTTCAGAAAACTCTCCTGCATACCACACCAAAGCTTCCCTCCTAAACTATAGGTCTGTGAACTCCAAAGCAACTTCCTTATCTGCCCTCATCTAAGATTGGGAACCTGACACTAGTGTACTCATAATAAACCTGGTTCTAATCATCCTCCAAACTTTCATACAACTAACTGGCATCTTCCATCTCAGCAGAACAAAGAAGTTGGGGAAGGAATCCCTTAAATGAAAACCGATTAACCCGATAAACTCTTTGTCAATCAGATCCTCACTGTGGAGATTATAAACGGGAAAGCTAAACCACTGAGGTTGAATATCTTATATTGCCCATGCTGCCTTGCAGCAAAGGTAATTTTATTCATGGGTTTGATCAATCAATCAATCAATCAATCACAGAATTTGTAAAGCGCGCTACTTACCCGTGAGGGTCTCAAGGCGCTGGGGAGAAAAAAAAGGGGGGGGGGTGCTGCTACTGGTCGAACAACCAGGTCTTGAGTAGCCTCCTGAAGGTCAGCAGGTCTTGAGTCTGTCGTAGGCTTAGTGGAAGGGTGTTCCAGGTCTTGGCGGTGAGGTGGGAGAAGGATCTGCCGCCAGTGGTAGTTCTTCGAATGCGAGGGACGGTGGCGAGGGAGAGGTCGGCGGAGCGGAGTTGGCGGTTGGGGACGTAGAAGAGGAGTCGTCTGTTGAGGTAGGCTGGGCCAGTCTTGTGGAGTGCCTTGTGTGCGTGGATGAGGAGTTTGAAGGAGATTCTCCTGTTGACGGGGAGCCAGTGCAGGTTCCTCAGGTGGGGGTGATGTGGCTGTGGCGTGGTACATCGAGGATCAGGCGTGTGGAGGCGTTTTGTATGCGTTGCAGTCGCTTGATGAGGTTGGCCGGGGCTCCTGCGTAGAGGGCGTTCCCATAGTCAAGTCTGCTACTGACGAGGGCCTGGGTGACTGTTCTTCTTGTGTCTGTCGGGATCCACCTGTAGATCTTGCGAAGCATGCGGAGGGTGTTGAAGCAGGAGGATGAGACTGCGTTGACTTGCCTGGCCTTGGAGAGCGTTGAGTCAAGGATGACTCCCAGGTTGCGTGCGTGGTCGGTGGGTGTCGGGGCTGCTCCCAGCGTCGTTGGCCACCAGGAGTCGTCCCAGGCTGAGGGGTTGGAGCCGAGGATGAGGACCTCTGTCTTCTCCGTGTTCAGTTTTAGTCGGCTGATCTTCATCCAATCGGCGACGGCCTTCATTCCTTCATGGAGGTTGGATTTGGCGGCGAGGGGGTCCTTGGTGAGGGAGAGGATCAGTTGAGTGTCGTCGGCGTAGGAGATTATGTTGAGGTCGTGCTGTCTGGCGATGCATGCGAGCGGGGCCATGTAGATGTTGAACAGTGTTGGGCTGAGGGACGATCCCTGGGGTACGCCGCAGATGATCTCGGAGGCTTCGGATCGGAATGGTGGGAGGCGGACTCTCTGGGTTCTGCCGGTGAGGAAGGAGGTGGCCCATTCCAGGGCCTTGTCTCGGATCCCTGCGTCGTGGAGGCGTTCGCGTAGAGTGCGGTGGCAGACAGTGTCGAAGGCGGCAGAGAGGTCCAGCAGGATGAGGGCTGCGGTCTCACCGTTGTCCAGCAGGATCCTGATGTCGTCGGTGGCGGCGATGAGGGCAGTCTCAGTGCTGTGGTTGCTGCGGAACCCCGATTGGGATGGGTCCAGGATGCTGTTTTCTTCGAGGTATCGGGTTAGCTGTTTGTTGACGATCTTCTCGATGACCTTGGCTGGGAACGGAAGCAGGGAGATGTGCCGGAAGTTCTTGAGGTCTCTCGGGTCCGCCTTGGGTTTTTTGAGTAGGGCGTTGATCTCTGCGTGTTTCCAGCTCTCTGGGAAGGTCGCGGTCTTGAAGGAGAGATTGATGATGTTGCACAGGTGGGGTGCGATGGAGCTGCTGGCTTTGTTGAAGATGTGGTGCGGGAAAGGGTCTGACGGGGAGCCGGAGTGTATTGTGCTCATGGTCTTGATGGTGTCCTCAATGTTCACGCTGGCCCAGGCTGGCAGGGGGTCGTGGTCGATGGTGTGCGGCGGGTCTGGTGCATCGATCTTAGTTGGGTCTGTCTGGGTGTTGAAGCTGTCGTGGATGTCGGCGATCTTGCGGTGGAAGAAGGTGGCGAGGGAATCGCACAGGGGTTGCGACGGTGGGATGTCGTTGGTGTTGGAGCTGGGGTTGGAGAGTTCCTTCACGATGTTGAAAAGCTCCTTGCTGTTGTGTGCGTTGTTGTCGAGGCGGTCTTTGAAGGAGATTCTCTTGGCGGACTTGATGAGGTGGTGGTGGTTACGGATGGCGTCTTTGTGGGCTGCGTGGCTGTCCGGTGTCTTATCACTGTGCCATTTCTTCTCTAGTTTCCGGCAGGTGCGCTTGGAGGCTAGGAGTTCCGAGGTGAACCAGCTGGCTCTTTTGGTGGTGTCACTGTAGGTGAGTTTTTTCAGCGGGGCGAGGGTGTTGGCACAGTCGTCCATCCATCGTCTGAGGTTGCAGGCGGCGTCGTCGGTGTTGGATGGGTCGGAGGGAGGGCTGAGAGCGAGGGTTGCCCGTAGTTGGTCTTCGGTGACTTTGCTCCAGCAGCGGCGTGGGATCTGTTGGGTGCGGTGGTGTGTGGTGGGTTTCTGGAAGGTGAAATGGATGCAGCGGTGGTCGGTCCAGGGGAGTTCCGTGGTGTGGCTGAAGGAGACGTGGGAGCTTGAGGAGAAGATGGGGTCAAGCGTGTGGCCGGCGGAATGGGTCGGTGTTGTGACGATCTGGCTCAGACCGAGGTTGGCGAGGTTGTCGATCAGGGTGGTGGAGTTGCTGTCGTTGTTGTTCTCCAGGTGAAAGTTCAGGTCTCCGAGGAGGATGTAGTCGGTAGAGGTCAGGGCGTGCGTGCTGATAAAGTCGGCGATGGAGTCGCTGAACTGGGGTCGGGGCCCAGGGGGTCTGTAGACAAGGGTGCCTCTAAGGGTGGTGTTGGGGTCCGTGTGGATCTGGAAGTGCATGTGTTCGGCGGTGCTGAGAGTGTCGTCGGTGCTGGTCGAGACCCTGATGGTGTTCTTGTGGACGATGGCGATTCCTCCTCCTACTGCGTTGACGCGGTCTCTGCGGGTGATCTTATGGGATGGCTATGGCGATGTCGGGGGCGGAGGAGTCGTTCATCCAGGTCTCTGTCAGGAAGGCGACGTCTGGTGATGGTGTGTTGAGCAGGTCCCAGAGCTCGACGGCGTGTTTGCGTGCGGAGCGGGTGTTCAGTAGGATGCATCGGAGGTGGTTGAGGTCCTTCTTGGCGGGCGTTTCGGTGGCTCTGAGGCTGGTGTAGCTGCAGTTCCGGCAGGTGAAGGGACCATGGGTGCATTTCGGGGCGGCCTTGAAGCAGTTGTGCGTCCGTCCAGGGTTGAGAGCGTGGAGTGTGGTGGCATCGTACCGGCGTCGGTCCTCGAGGCTGGTGCGGGGGGCGCCCGGCCCAGGGGTTCTGGCGCTGGGCGCGGTCCAGGCGCAGACGGGCGCAGACGGGCTTGCCTTAGGCACGCCTTCGGCGCGCCAGCGGCGCGGCCGTGCAGCGGCCGCCATATATGGGGAGGTGGGAGGGAGGAGCAGCTGGGAGGCGGGAGGTAGGGGCAGCGAATGGGCAGTCAGGGGGGCGGGGCCGCAGGGGACGCAGCGGCGGGAGTGGAGAGAGGCAGCGAGGGGTACAGAAGGAAAAAGGACACAGAAGGAAAAAGGACACAATTCAGTGGGGGCAGCGAGGGGTACAGAAGGAAAAAGGACACAATTCAGTGGGGGCAGCGAGGGGTACAGAAGGAAAAAAGGACACAATTCAGTGGGGACAGCGAGGGGTACAGAAGGGAAAAAGGACACAATTCAGTGGGGGCAGCGAGGGGTACAGAAGGAAAAAGGACACAGAAGGAAAAAGGACACAATTTAGTGGGGGCAGCGAGGGGTACAGAAGGAAAAAGGACACAATTCAGTGGGGGCAGCGAGGGGTACAGAAGGAAAAAGGACACAATTCAGTGGGGGCAGCGAGGGGTACAGAAGGAAAAAAGGACACAATTCAGTGGGGGCAGCGAGGGGTACAGAAGGGAAAAAGGACACAATTCAGTGGGGGCAGCGAGGGGTACAGAAGGAAAAAGGACACAGAAGGAAAAAGGACACAATTCAGTGGGGGCAGCGAGGGGTACAGAAGGAAAAAGGACACAATTCAGTGGGGGCAGCGAGGGGTACAGAAGGAAAAGGACACAATTCAGTGGGGGCAGCGAGGGGTACAGAAGGAAAAAAGGACACAATTCAGTGGGGGCAGCGAGGGGTACAGAAGGGAAAAAGGACACAATTCAGTGGGGGCAGCGAGGGGTACAGAAGGAAAAAGGACACAATTCAGTGGGGGCAGCGAGGGGTACAGAAGGAAAAAGGACACAATTCAGTGGGGGCAGCGAGGGGTACAGAAGGAAAAAGGACACAGTAAAAATGGGGGCAGCGAGGGGAAACAGAAGGGAAAAAGGACACAATTCAGTGGGGGCAGCGAGGGGTACAGAAGGGAAAAAGGACACAATTCAGTGGGGGCAGCGAGGGGTACAGAAGGAAAAAAGGACACAATTCAGTGGGGGCAGCGAGGGGTACAGAAGTAAAAAGGACACAGTAAAAATGGGGGCAGCGAGGGGAAACAGAAGGAAAGTGGGCGCAGTGAAAATGGGGGCAGCGAGGGGAAACAGAAGGGAAAAAGGACACAATTCAGTGGGGGCAGCGAGGGGTACAGAAGGGAAAAAGGACACAATTCAGTGGGGGCAGCGAGGGGTACAGAAGGGAAAAAGGACACAATTCAGTGGGGGCAGCGAGGGGTACAGAAGGAAAAAGGACACAATTCAGTGGGGGCAGCGAGGGGTACAGAAGGAAAAAGAACACAGAAGGAAAAAGGACACAATTCAGTGGGGGCAGCGAGGGGTACAGAAGGAAAAAGGACACAATTCAGTGGGGGCAGCGAGGGGTACAGAAGGAAAAAGGACACAATTCAGTGGGGGCAGCGAGGGGTACAGAAGGAAAAAAGGACACAATTCAGTGGGGGCAGCGAGGGGTACAGAAGGAAAAAGGACACAGAAGGAAAAAGGACACAATTCAGTGGGGGCAGCGAGGGGTACAGAAGGAAAAAGGACACAATTCAGTGGGGGCAGCGAGGGGTACAGAAGGGAAAAAGGACACAATTCAGTGGGGGCAGCGAGGGGTACAGAAGGAAAAAGGACACAATTCAGTGGGGGCAGCGAGGGGTACAGAAGGAAAAAGGACACAGAAGGAAAAAGGACACAATTCAGTGGGGGCAGCGAGGGGTACAGAAGGAAAAAGGATACAATTCAGTGGGGGCAGCGAGGGGTACAGAAGGAAAAGGACACAATTCAGTGGGGGCAGCGAGGGGTACAGAAGGAAAAAGGACACAATTCAGTGGGGGCAGCGAGGGGTACAGAAGGGAAAAAGGACACAATTCAGTGGGGGCAGCGAGGGGTACAGAAGGAAAAAGGACACAATTCAGTGGGGGCAGCGAGGGGTACAGAAGGAAAAAGGACACAATTCAGTGGGGGCAGCGAGGGGTACAGAAGGAAAAAGGACACAGTAAAAATGGGGGCAGCGAGGGGAAACAGAAGGGAAAAAGGACACAATTCAGTGGGGGCAGCGAGGGGTACAGAAGGAAAAAGGACACAATTCAGTGGGGGCAGCGAGGGGTACAGAAGGAAAAAGGACACAGAAGGAAAAAGGACACAATTCAGTGGGGGCAGCGAGGGTACAGAAGGAAAAAGGACACAATTCAGTGGGGGCAGCGAGGGATACAGAAGGAAAAGGACACAATTCAGTGGGGGCAGCGAGGGGTACAGAAGGAAAAAAGGACACAATTCAGTGGGGGCAGCGAGGGGTACAGAAGGGAAAAAGGACACAATTCAGTGGGGGCAGCGAGGGGTACAGAAGGAAAAAAGGACACAATTCAGTGGGGGCAGCGAGGGGTACAGAAGGAAAAAGGACACAATTCAGTGGGGGCAGCGAGGGGTACAGAAGGAAAAAGGACACAGTAAAAATGGGGGCAGCGAGGGGAAACAGAAGGGAAAAAGGACACAATTCAGTGGGGGCAGCGAGGGGTACAGAAGGGAAAAAGGACACAATTCAGTTGGGGCAGCGAGGGGTACAGAAGGAAAAAAGGACACAATTCAGTGGGGGCAGCGAGGGGTACAGAAGTAAAAAGGACACAGTAAAAATGGGGGCAGCGAGGGGAAACAGAAGGAAAGTGGGCGCAGTGAAAATGGGGGCAGCGAGGGGAAACAGAAGGGAAAAAGGACACAATTCAGTGGGGGCAGCGAGGGGTACAGAAGGAAAAAAGGACACAATTCAGTGGGGGCAGCGAGGGGTACAGAAGTAAAAAGGACACAGTAAAAATGGGGGCAGCGAGGGGAAACAGAAGGAAAGTGGGCGCAGTAAAAATGGGGGCAGCGAGGGGAACAGAAGGAAACCGGGCACCGAGGCCACAGGCAGAGGGGCGAGCTTACCAGCAGCAGCAGCGGGCAGGACACCACAGGCAGAGCTGTGTGGTGGGGGAGCGACCTACCTGGCAAGGTCAAGGGTCGTGGTCATGGGTTTGATGACATTAGTACTGATCAGCTCACTCAGCAATATATGTGATCAGACATTCCTGGATATCCTTCTCTGCAGATAAAAACCTAACATAACATTTCACCTTCTCACCCCCAGACAGGGCTCTGCTCTGAACCTCATTTTTATATAGCTACAGTGGTTACAATTATGATTCCATCTCCAATTTGATAAGTCATAACACTTCTAGATTTCTTTCAAAATCCTGACCTTGATGCACTGTCCCTGTGCTAACTCAGAGACAGAACCTGAAAAATCTGGAGGCCTTAAATACAGGTGTCCATCTAATGTAGTAATGCATTCAAACAGTTATGCGCAAATGTGTGCATCTAATTGGTGAGTCTCTGTTGGAAACTGGGTTACTGTTTGAGGGTTGAAACTCTACTCAAGCAGCAACCACAGTCTCTATCAGAGTGAAACACAATCAAGCCCCAAATTAATGGTAGCTTGGCACAAAAGCAGTCAGGTTTACCTTAGAGGCAATGTGTGAAGTATTTATGAAGTACTTCAAACAGTAATAAAGTGAAAACACAACACAAGGAAAATCCCACACCAATTTAGAACAATAGAGTAAAATGTATTAAATGATTTGACACCAAAACAACAAACATCGAATTAGTATAATCGGAGATAAGCAAGTTTAAAGATTTCAGGTAAGTAGGGGGCGTGGTCAAGGAGCTGCAGATGGCAGACGCGTGAGCCTGGAGCTCCGCGCCGGCCCGAACTTATTCTTGTAAATTGCTGACTGCTGGGACCTGGGAGCAGGCCGAAACTGGTCCGGTGACCCCACTGAGGACCAGGGCTTCAGTTGTCAGCTCAAAACACCCACAGAAGCAACGGGGGCGAGCCCTGCCCCGGGAGCTGGCGAAGGTTGAGCGCCCTCAAGATGGCGGCTCAGTAGAGTCCGGTGACTGGAAGAGGGCCGCGAGGCCCAGGACCTGCGAGGGGGTCGGGCTGCGACCGAGCACAAGAGAGACCACGGCGGACGTGGAGAGGCTGGGGGTGCGGACACGGTGACCCCGAGAATATCACAAGCGCCCCCTGATCAGTAAGGAGCGGGAGGTCGGATTGGGGCCCGGACCCGGAAATCAACGGTCCATGGGATAGCCCGGTTACCGGCAATATTGCACAGTGGGGACTTATTTAAAAAACGCCTGATTTGCCTCAGTTGAACTATCCTTAAAGTCTATGGGACCAAAGAGGGCTGCTGCGAACTGGCGGAGGACTGCCTGTCCCTGGTGCCTGACCCTGGCATGGTGGTTGTGGAGAGCGAGCCCAGGGAGTGTGGCGTAGATATGTGGATTGCTCTCTATGTGCCATGTGAGCCCGTAGTAGAAGGCACGGAGACCAGGTGGGGGCGTCCCGAGCTGGGGCCTGCTGCCTCATAACGGGGCTCTGAGGGGAAGAGCTCGGCCCCGGGGGTTGGCTGAAGACAGGCGTCAACAAGATGGCGGCCCGGTAGTGAGCAGCTGCCTGGAAGTGAGCCACAGGTCCCGGGATCTGCGAGGAGCCGGGCAGAAAACGAGAGCAGAGGGGCCGTGGCGCTCACTGGTGGTGCTGGCTTTTAGTCTTTGGGTGTTTTGCAGTCGCACTTTGAACAGTAAGGAGCGGGGGTCGGATTGAGGCCTGGGCCCCGGGATTGGAGGGCTGTGAGCGCATACAGTTGCCGATAAGAGGAACACAGAGGGGCCCGCTTCGGGAACACTTGTCCTGGCGCAACTAGATAGGTCTTTCCTAGCTCTGGGACTAAGGAGTGATAGCCTGACCCCCTGTACCCGTCTCTGGCATATCGGCTGTGCTTTGCCTAACTACCAACTCAGTACAAAGTGTGGGGAATGAACTCAAGGAGTGTGGTGTGGGTACACTGCCTGCTAGCTTAGTGCTGAACTGGATAGGAGCAGAAAGGGCGGGACCTGGGAGGGTGCGCCCTGGACTGCGGTCCGCTGGCCCATACAGGAACTTTGTTGGCCGGGCGTTGCTGGGCGGACCGGCCAGAACTGAAGCTAGTTGGACCAGCGGAAAACCGTAAGGGAACGAACTGATCAAGGGAAGCGACTGGGGCTATTGTGCCCACTAACAAAGAGCACACCGGAAGCGGCCCCGCACCAGTAAGGAACGGAGTGGGGAGTCGGTATATGTGGTGGCATCCCTGGGAACCAGTGTTTGGAGGGAGCAGACTGCGGAGCGGCTGTGGTGCAGAGCTTGGAGCGGGGGCCGTATAGATCGGCAAAGCTGCTACGTGTGCTAAGTGTAACCCCGGCAGGGAGTGGAGGGTTGAAGTGTGCTCCTTTTCCCCCCCTCCCTGGGTACGTCAAGAGGCACCGCCCGACTCAGCGGTGAAAATGGGCAAACCCAGGGGTCTCCCAAGACCAGGACGACGCTGTGCAAGATCAGCCTCAGATGGGGGCGGAAGATTCCGTGCAACAACAATTAAGCAGGATCCTGGAGGCCATAGCAGATACTAAAGCCACTCTTCACCAAGACATCAGCACGGTGGCGGCTGGCTTAGGCTTATTGGGGGAAGAGCATAAAAAACTATCTGAAAGAGTGAAGGAAACTGAATCTAATGTTGCAGTCCTGATACCTGCGCAGAAGTCACTGGAGGCACAGGTGGGGGTTTTGGCAGACAGAGTGAGCATGCTAGAACGGAAGGCCGAAGACACGGAAGGGCGTAATAGACGGAACAATATCAGGGTTCTGGGCCTTCCTGAGGGTGCAGAAGGTGGCGACATGGTGTCCTTCCTGGAACAATGGCTCAAAACCAACATGGCCCCGGAGGGCCTGTCATCGTTCTACACTTTGGAAAGGGCTCACAGAGTGCAGGCTAGGCCACTGGCTCTGGGCAGGCTGCCGAGGCCAGTCGTGGCCAGGCTTTTGCACTTCCAAGATTGAGACTTTTTTTTTTTTAAATATCTTTATTAGTTTTGTCATAGAACAAAAGCTTAACAGGTGAACATTGCCACTCGACAGCCCCGAAAGAGCTTATTATCTAATCATATAGTAGAGAAACAGCATTAGCACAACGCGTTGACTGACATCCAACAATCCCCATCGCAGGAATAATGTGAGATCTACGTTTCAGATATAACAAGATCTAGTATAAGCTAGTCCAAAACCCATGTGGAAGCACCATCACCCATCAGGTAGTGTATCCGTTTCAGTGTCATTGGAGGCAGCTTGCGCTAAAAGGTACACCTGGAGGGGAGACCAGATGTCGCACGGGCGGGAGGAAGGCGGCAGGAGCTCAGCGTAGGTGTGTAATTGATCTTGACAAAATATGAGGTAATTCAGCCATTCTTTGAATTTGGGCGCCCTCCCTCTACCCCACCTGCAGGCCACTCGTCGTTTAGCTAGCAAGAGTGCCAAGGAGATGTATTTCCGAACTGGAGCGGCCAGTGCCCCGGTATAACCAAGGATCGTAATGAGGGGGTTGTCAGGGACGTGCAGCCTGATCATCTGGCCAAGCGCCTCCAATACCTCCGTCCAGTAGCGTTGGATAGGGGCGCAGTCCCAAGCTAGGTGTCTGACATCCGCACCTTCTCTACCGCATCGGTCACAGCAATCAGAGTCTCGCAGGTGGAAGCGCATCAGTCGTGCAGGTGTGTAATAAAGGCGGTGTAGGTATTTATAGTGGATAATGCGCAGTCTACTGCTGGCTGATATTCTCCCAGTCTGCTGACAACAGTAGGACCATTGTTCATCAGTGAGGGGGGAGCCAAGGTCCTCCTCCCAGTGCGTTCTGGCCACAGGAGCACCGTGTGAGCTCTCTGTTTGGGTAGTGCGATATAGCAGCGACAATATATGTGTGGGAGTGTCTTTATGAAGCAGGGCATGTAGTGGAGACATGGTGGGGTGTTCCTGTGGGAAGCACGGGGTTAGGGCCCTGACGTCTTGCCTCAGTCTAATATAGAGGAAATGTTCCAGTGGGGTGGGTGGGGTATCTCCAAAGAATTCCTCGCTAGTGCGAAATTTCCCGTTAGCGTACAGTTCTCCCCAGGTCTAGATCGAGAATTTCCTGAGGAGCTGACGACAGCCACCCTCCTGTGTGACTGGGAGGTCGAGTCTGCCCTGGAGGGGTAACAGGGGGGTGTATATTATATCTATGTGGAGGCGGCGAGCTAGGTCCCGCCAGGCGCTGGTGGTGCAGTCTACCGTGGTTGAGGCGAGATGCCTCGGAGTAGCAGGTGAGCTTAAATAAGCGGAGCATGGGGTCAGGGTCATATTGCCGTCCTCAACTGCTAAGTGAGGCATGTAGAGAGGGGAGTCCATCCAATATGCTGCGTAGTGGGCTTGTGCGCAGCTAAAGTACAATTCCAGATCCGGAATTTCAAATCCGCCAGCGCTGAATGGTCGGTTAAGCGTTTCCCAGTTTAATCTAGGTTGTTTTCCGCCCCAGGTGAGACGAATGAGTTGAGTTTTTAGTGCTTTGAAGAAGAGCCTGCTGGGGGCGTAAGGGATGTTAATAAATAGATATAACAGCTTAGGAAGGATTACCATCTTTATCAGCGAGGCTCTCCCGGTCATCGAGATCGGCATGGCAATCCATCTGGTGATCTTTTCAGTCAGGAGGTTTAGGGCACGCCCGTAGTTGGCCGTCATCAAATCGCCCCGGTTTCTAGTTATCACTATACCCAGGTAGGTAACTGTGTCATCGCACCATGCGAGGGGGTAGTCGGTGTGATCTTTGTGGTGGCATTAGTGAGGGGGAAGATCTGGGATTCATCCCAGTTTATATTGACCCCAGAGAGGCGTCCAAAAAGGATGAGTACCCGTAAAATTGGGTTGAGATTGTCTTCCGGGTTGCGGAGATAGAGAGTGAGATCGTCAGCTACAGTGAAATTAAGATTTGCCTCTCGGGATAAATGAGGGCATGGTCACGATAGTGCTGACGGACTTTAGCTGCTAGGGGCTCAATCGCCAGGGCAAAGAGGAGGGGCGATAGAGGACACCCCTGTCTGGTGCCCCTGGCAATTGTGAAGGCGGAGGATCTGGTGCCATTGATCAATGTGCTGGCCTGCAGGCCCGTGTATAATAATTGAATCCACGCCAGGAATGGAATGGGGAAGCCCATGCGCTGAAGCACAAAGGCGAGATAGTCCCATTCCAGGGAATCAAAGGCCTTGGTGGCGTCAAGGAAGACAGCCACTGAGTTTGCGTCGGGCTCAATATCTTTTAGAATAGCAAACAAAGTACGAAGATTGTGGGAGGTTCACCTGCCGGGTACAAACCCCGATTGGTCCGGGAGCACGAGGGCGGTCATGAGGGGCCTAATACGATTTGCAATTATTTTAGCTAAAATTTTAGCATCGACGTTAATAAGGGAAAGCGGTCTATATGAGTCGCATTGTGCGGCCGGTTTCCCCAGCTTTAGCAAAGATATTATAAGAGCCTTGCGCATTGTCTGGGGGAGGGTGTCCCTCTCTCTAGCCTCCTCATAAACCTGCCGAAGAATGGGAAGAAGTGTGGTGCGGAAGGTCTTATGAAATTCAGCCGTTAGGCCATCGGGCCGGGGGTTCAGCCAGACTGCAGCTGCATAATTGCAGCAGTGATCTCGTCGTCTTCGAAATCTGCGAGGAGAAATTTCCTTTTAGTGTCGCCCAGCCAGCCAATCGCCGTATCTTGGAAGAAGGGGGTGAAATCGACAGGCTGCGTCCTATGTGAAGTATACAGTGTGCTGTAAAACCGTTTGAAGGTAGCAGCAATGTCCGGGGTGTTTCTGTGTAGGTGGCCGTCTTCGTCAGTGATTTCAAGTATTGTGTTGGAGAATCTGGGTGGGCGAGTAATTGCTGCGCGTGCTTTGCCTGGCCTTTCTCCCTCCCCGTAGTGCCGGGCTTGATGGTATTTCCCCCTAAATTTACATCCCCTGTCTGCTGTCTCTTGGTATTCGGTGAGCAGGTCTCTCAGTCGTGATTGTAGTTCTGGGGTGGGAGCAGTTTGTATTTGTGTTTCGGTATGTTTTAGCTCTTTCTCCAGCCTGCGAAGCGTGGTGCGTATATCCCTTAAGATCCCCCCACCCTTGGCGATGCAGATGCCGCAAATGGTGACTTTGAAAGCCTCCCAAACGGTAGAGTATTGGGCGACTGAGTGCGCATTGCGAGGGAAGAAGTCTACTATTTCTTGTTCTAGTTCGGACTTGAAGACAGGATCTAATAGCGCGTGCATGGGCAGTCTCCAGGACATGTATGGCGATTCTTCACAAGGGGGAGTAAGCGTAAGGAGCGCTGGTGAATGGTCTGAATAGGTGCGTGGGAGGTGTAACGCTTGGGTTAGCCACGGCGTCAACCCCCTGGATATGAGCCAGCTGTCAATGCGTGACCAGGATGAATGGGCGGTAGAAAAGCATGTCCCCTCTCTGTCGTGTGGGTGAAGGTTATGCCAGGCGTCAATGAGGCCATGGTCTGTGATTATGTGATTTAGGAGACGTTGAGCATTGGAGTAATGGTTAGGTTATGGGTGCAAGCGGTCCAGTGATGGGTCAAGTGTGACATTAAAATCTCCGCCCCATACTACGTGCACTGAGCCAGTGTCTAGGATCCTGCCCCATAGAACTCGGAAGAATTCAGGGTCGTCCATGTTCGGGCCATAACAATTGACAAATGTTATGGACTGAGATGCCAATCGCCCCCATAAAATCCTATATCAGCCCTGTGGGTCGGCGTAGGAGCCAATGGCGGTGTAGGGGAGAGTGCGTTTGATTAGAATGGCAGTACCACGTGCATAGGTTGAATATGAGGAGAAGCAGCGATAGGTCGCCCAGCGGGCCGCGAACGAGTTTGGGGTGGTAGGGCCAAGGTGCGTCTCTTGAAGCATGGCGCAGAGTACATTGTGTCTATCTAGGTACGCTAGAATGTGTAGGCGCTTGCAGGGGTCCCCTAGGCCTCGCACGTTCCATGTTAAGAGGTTGTAGCTAGGGGGGTTCGGGCGGTTTGCCATGATTGTATGTCTGAGGGTTCGCAATGGGTGTTGTGCTCTTGTTGGGTAGATCGTCCGCGTGTGCAAGGCATATGCTTGTCAGGTTGCCGTTAAGTGGCTGTGAACAAAACATCCCCCCTCCCTCCTCCCACATCAGCAGCCCAATCCTGCTGTGGCGTGTGTCCCTCCCTCCCTTCCCAAATATCCCCCACACCAGACTCCCATCGGGGGAGTGTGGGGTGAAGTATGCAATAAGAAACAAGCATTTGCAATGCAATAGGTCTCGCATTTACGAGAGTTTGAGCTACTGGCATTGTAAATGACAATGCATTTTATTTATGTGTTGTTTTAAAACAGATAAATAAAAAGCATTGTCATTTACAATGCCAATAGCTTAAACTCTCGCAATTACTTATGGCGCCTGTGCTATAAATTGTTTTAAAAAAAGCTTTAGGAGAGAGTGTGTCCTGCCTGCAACAGCAGGCAGGACAAAGCTATTTGAGAAAATAGTGCTCGGAGGCTGCAAATAAGGCCTACTGAGTAACAACACTCGTAACAGGGGGTGTAGCCAAGGGGGTTACAAAATGAGACAAGGCGGTACTAAGAAGAGACTACTAAGCCTATTGACCAATGAACAGCCATAGTTTACAGTGGACAATGACACAAGCCAACTAAAAATATGAGTGGAGAGTGGGCGGATCTTAAAGTCCCTACCTGAATACAGCATGCCTCACAGAGCAGCGCATGCGCTGCCCAGGCTCGACCTAAAAAAAAATGTAACAGAGCGCGACGTCCCTGAGCGTGCACTGCGCTCAACATTCAAGTAAAAAAAAAAATTAAACTGAGCGCGGTGTCACTGAAGCAGACGTTGCGCTCAGCTTAACATTTTTTAAAATAAAAAGCGCCCGCCATTGTCCCGTGAATGCTGTGGGAATAGGGGGCAGACACTTGTGGGAGCGCTGCAAATACAAGAAGCAGCCGCCATTGTCCCCACTATTAACAAAATAGTGCTCACCGACTTATAATTCAGACCGTGTAACTAGACAAGTAAAAGGTCCAGCCGTTGTGGGAGGTAACAAATGCAGACAAGGCGGTACCAAGAAGGGACTAACAAGCCTCATAACAAATTGGAAGCCAGCATTTACGAAGGACAATGACACAAGCCAATCACAAATATGGGCGCAGAGTGGGCGTGGCTTCAAGTTCATACTCCAATACTGCATGCCTCCCAGCAGTGCATGCGCTGCCCAGGCTCGACCTAAAAAATTGTGACCGGGCCCTAACACTCAAAGGAATGTGTAGCTCGCCTGCGATAAATTAATAGGTTTGTCCCAGCAGAGCATCTTAACTCCCAAAACAGTTACTGATTTGAAAGATAAACCGCTGGAAGTCTAGCAAGAAAACTTACTTCAGATGGCAACCCTTTACCCCCAAATTAATATTTTAGCTGGCATTGTTTCTGGGGTAGGTAGTTTTCTGACATCAGGTCTGCTGGGTGATAAAGAGGGGACACGTAGACCCCTTCAGATTAGATGTGCCTTTCTAAGAAAAACAGGTGTCCTCTGACGGAATGACATTTCAAAGTGTCGAGGAGGGAAAGGTGACCCCTGGGGCCAATCTGAGGTACCAAGTTTGCCTTACTGTGGTGGTTAAGGAGTGTGTGGCCTCAGAAAGACGAGACCCGCAGTATATCACACCGCCCTTTGAAGCGTCCCCTGTGAGGTATTAAAGGCAACTTTCATGCTGTCGGGAATACCAGTTGCTTGTGAGGCAATGGCGCAGGCCCGCCCCTCTGCGCAGACGGTATTTTTCTGTTGTATTCCCCGGAGATGAAAGCAGGTAATCTGTGCAGAGCCGGGAGAACATTTATTTGTTGAAACGACTTCCCACCACTAGAGTTGATATTGATCACATCATGGTAGTTACTGCAGAAGCCCATCCTTGCTCCTGCTGAACAGACATAAAAATATTTGTTGAAAATATAAAGGCACCCTGCCATGTGACGCATTCAGGTGCGAGGCAAATGATTTCTTCGCGTTCAATATCTCTAAAACATATCAAACAATTAGATAGACTGTCCACTGCCTTAAACTGGAGTAACGAGCTTCTGTGAAGAAGCGGATTACATAATTTACAGATGTCCATTAGTTGGTTTTTTTTGCAGCTGTATATAGTGTGAACTCGACCTGAAGGTGTGCGGAGCACTTTACATAAACACCAGTTACGTTACTCATTTTTTCTTTTTACCTCAAGTGATTTGCCCATAATCACAGGATGTTGATCCGACTCTGAAACTCAATCCTGCTTCTCCAGTTCCAAAGTCGGCAGCTGCCCTTACACCAAAATGTTTTCTTCTCTGTGCAAAGCTTTTTTTTTTAAACAGAGCGCGGCGTTCCTGAAGCAGGCACCACGCTCAACCATTAAAGAAAAAAAAAAAAAACTGAAACAGAGCGAGGCATCCTTGAAGCGGGTGCCGTGCTCAGCATTCAAGTTTAAAAAAAAAAATGAAACCGAGTGCGGTGTCACTGAAGCGGACGCCGCGTTCAGCTTAACGTTTTTAAAAGCAAAAAGCAGTTGCCATTGTCCCATGAATGCTGTGGAGGTAGGGGGCAGCCACTTGTGGGTGCGCTGCAAATACAAGAAGCAGCCGCCATTCTCTCCATTATTAACAAAATAGTGCTCCATGCCTTATAACGCAGACCGTGTAACTAGACAAGTAAAAGGTCCTGTCGTTATGGGAGGTAACAAATGCAGACAAGGCGGTACCAAGGAGTGACTAACAAGCCTCATAACGAATTGGAAGCGGCTTCCAGTGCATACTCCAATACAGCATGCCTCCCAGAGTGAGCAACATGCGCGCTGCCCCTAGGCTCGACCTAAAAAAGGGAAAAAATAGGTAATTGCCAATGTTGAACGGCATCAGAAAAAACTTAAATAAGCCAAAATGATTGGTCCGAGATTGGTGATGTATACACATGCGTGCGTCATTATACACAGGCACACTTATGCACCATCACGTTGTGATGGCCATTTTATTTAAATGTTTTTGACAATGCTAAATAGCATCAGTAATAACAAGAAAAATTGTTGTTGACAGTATTTATTAAAAGCTTCAAACATGTTGATGCTCTTTGTCTGTAGTTAGTTCACATAATTCCCATTTTAAAAAGGTGTAAAATCTGGCGGCAATATTGCTTCGCAAATGACATACATTTGTATCTGATTAAGCTATGAACACCCATTCCTTAAATTCTAAGCAATGCTTTGTAAAGTCAGCCTATGTTTCTGTTCTGCTGCAAGAACAAATTGTTACACTTTGTTTTAGCAATAAAAAGAGTTTAGTTGATGAACAGAGAATTGTGTAAAAGCTGCCATTTACTTTGTAAAGATGAAAAAGTGCAGTTGC
This sequence comes from Calotriton arnoldi, assembly GCA_963921515.1. NCBI lineage: Eukaryota > Metazoa > Chordata > Amphibia > Caudata > Salamandridae > Calotriton > Calotriton arnoldi. Next base: position 394,560 of record CAWUFW010006949.1, on the reverse strand, counting down.
AGTTAGAATCACGCTGCGGTAAAACAAACACTGCTCTCAGTATTGATGGTGCTTAACATAATTCATATAAAAAGTACAATGAAAACATAGGCGACCACAAGATAACAGTAAGATAAGGATGACAGAAAAATAGAAAATATATCCACAGCACATATCAAGTGGTTCAGCTCCTTGTCAGTTATAGAAAGCGCTATATAAATGTGACTACAATACAAAACTTAATAATAAGAAGTAAAGCATAAAATGAAATCACAACAAATTATTAGCAATAGAATGTAAATAAAAGCATGCATCCAATAACACGATAAGGCAACACGCACTCACAGTAACACCACCACCTGGTAATTTTAAGGTAAGACATATCTATATTATACTGGATTACAAATGAAGTAAAACTGAAAATAAACATAAAAATAATGCTTTTACAACAACTTTACATACTGCAGAAAGTAAAAGCGAGAGTCATGTAAGACAGAACAATATAGGGGTGCACTGACCTTGACAGCCATAAAAGGAAAAATATAGCCATGCGGAATCTCCACCCGGCCTTTTGTCTGACATTGTGATTTCTGAGATAGTAACTTCTTATCTGAAAAAGCTTTTACCTCAAAGACCCACGTTGTTTTCTTATTAACCAAATGCTTGTGTTTCTAACCTGCTTGCCTTCAGTACCTAATTGTGCTTTGCTGTAGCAATAAAACATTTTGTGTTTCTGGGCACTATATTGGCGGGATGCTGCCATTTAAATTGTAAAGACACGAGAAGTCCTGCTGCTGTCATAGTACCAGCATTGGCAACCTACCCCACCCCTCCAACGTAACATGCATGCTCATAAATAAACACACAACACATTTCTTGTTTGGGTAAAATTGCTGCAGGTTTATTACATACACCGTTATGTAATATGGTGGGTTATCTTACGGGCGATCCAAGGGCAGGCAACCGTCTGGGCCGCCTGCCCGCCTGATGAGCCAAGCAGCACTGGGGCGAACCCCATCTGTGCTGCCACTTCTGGTGATCCTCTTCCCGGATCACGTGACACATGGTCCCTTGTTACTCACGCCCCTTTCAGGGCGGAGCGTAGCATAGCAAACCCCCGGTTGTTCAGGCCCACAACCGCCCGAAGGACTAACGGGGCGCCGACACGGTTTTCCAGGAACCTCCCATGAGGCTCCTAGGATTTGGCTCTGGCACCCACCATGGTGCCGCGCAGAGGTACCCTTCTGTACCCCTCTGCTTCCAGATCGCCCTGTAACTCCGCCTGCAACGAAAAAAGACAACATTACAACATTCTCTGCCTCCTGCCTGCCACGAACCACGCCGGGTAAGCGGTAGGGTGGGAGACGGCGTGTCCGGGCGCGCAAAAGAGGACGACAAGATGGTGGGGGAGGAATATATACCCCTCCCCCTGTCCTCGCGCCCCGGAAGTGATGCTCGCCTAGCGCGCTGCGCCAAGGCTTGGGGGACTCCTCCCTGAGTCCCTGCGGGGGTGTGGGGTGCCCAGCTGGCACTAGAGGGCTGCCCTCGTTAGTGGCCCCCTGCGGGGGCCTCGGACAGCCGCATAGTACCAGCATTGGCAACCTACCCCACCCCTCCAACGTAACATGCATGCTCATAAATAAACACACAACACATTTCTTGTTTGGGTAAAATTGCTGCAGGTTTATTACATACACCGTTATGTAATATGGTGGGTTATCTTACGGGCGATCCAAGGGCAGGCAACCGTCTGGGCCGCCTGCCCGCCTGATGAGCCAAGCAGCACTGGGGCGAACCCCATCTGTGCTGCCACTTCTGGTGATCCTCTTCCCGGATCACGTGACACATGGTCCCTTGTTACTCACGCCCCTTTCAGGGCGGAGCGTAGCATAGCAAACCCCCGGTTGTTCAGGCCCACAACCGCCCGAAGGACTAACGGGGCGCCGACACGGTTTTCCAGGAACCTCCCATGAGGCTCCTAGGATTTGGCTCTGGCACCCACCATGGTGCCGCGCAGAGGTACCCTTCTGTACCCCTCTGCTTCCAGATCGCCCTGTAACTCCGCCACAGCTCTGGAGGTGGCCACCGTCGCCGCCAGAGCCCCCCACCAAAACAGCTCCTTTCTCACCTGCAACTTCTTATTTCCAGGCCTCCTGCAAAGCTAGGGAAGAGAACACTCCCACTGGTGATAGATGAACCCCATCTATATCATAATAGCCCTTGCTGATAGCCTGGATCAGCTAGTGTCTATTGCAACACAAGGCCCTTCTGCCCTGTGAATTTGTGTCAAGAACTATCCACCCTCCTGTGGGAAAGTTCCACTACTTCACATAACTCAGCCCTGTGTCAACTCTGGGCGGGGCAGATCCGATTCCCTGGTTCACATTGCCCCATGAATTTGCTGAGCACACCTAGCTGCCGTCCATCTAGGACGGTGTGTCTAGCACACCTGTGTGCCCGCTTAAGGGACAGCTGCCGGCTTGTTGGGAGACCGCTCCTACACCCACCTGCCTACTTTTGGCTATTCGGGCGAGACGGATTATACTTTAACCTTTGCACCGTCCATTTGCTTTCTAACTCATGACGCACAGGGATGTCCATAACTGGACGTGTGTGACGATGAGCCAGGGTGCCCTCCTGCCCTTGCATCCCTTATTTCTTATGGGAATTTCGCCAGCTCAGCTCCCTTCGTGGTGGACCCCCTAGGGATACCAGCTAGAGAATCCGTCTTATTAATGCAGTGCGCACTGGCTGCCATATGGTGCCTAACTTTAAGGATTGGCTAAGTCCTACTTTGCCCTTCATCCCAGAATATTCCCGAATAGGGGGGGGATATTCACACTGCTCGCCTTGCCTTTTGTGCTTGGCACCTTGTTGCCCCCTTTCTTGGGGACGCAGCACAATGTGTTAGCTGACAGCACCCCCGCCCAGTGAGGCTAGTATAGCTAACCGGGCAGGGCATTTGACCTTAACTGCAGGAAAATCGACAGGCTAGAACCCTCCCTGCGAGGGCCCCCGGATAGGGGGCAGGGGCGTTCACACTGCCCACCCCAGGGCAACCCCAGCGGTGGAAAATTACCTGCTCAGTTAAATTTAGCTTTTTGTTGGTCACTGGACATGCCACATGTTCTTTTACATAGTAGCCTTTTGTGCTTGACACCTTGTGTCCCCATTACTTGGGACGGCAGCCCACTGTTGGCTGACAGCGTCACCACCCAGCGTGGCATCTATTAATGATCGGGCGGGCGGGCGTTTGCGCCTGACTGCAGGATCATAGTCAACTGCCCTTTGTTCTGGGGTGCACTTATTTCGCCCCTTTGCCCAGACTTATGCACAAACCCCTTTGCTTGCTACCCTGGTGAACACCTTAATGGTATCGAAGCTGGTTTGAAACAATGTATGTCTTGCTCCCACTACTGGAGACACCTCACCCTTTTGTGTAATTACAACTTACTCAGCGCACCCCGCTTGCCTAACTGCCATCGGATCACAGATGCACAATACCTACTGTGCCTCTCCGACCCTGGATGCTTTAAACCTGCCACAGTGACGGAAACCAAGCTTCCCAGTTCCCTGTTTAGCTGCAGTACCCCGTCAGTGGGTCCGCTAGGATATACCACAAACGGACCACATATGTATTGTGCCCACTATTGGAGACAACTCACCCCTTCGTGGAGAGACAACTACACGGTGCCTACCCAAGTCACCCAACAGACAAGTAGGCCCTGACTACCTTGTGTTCTGGTGCCCGGTTTGGGAAGAGCCTTGCCTTCACTAGCTGCCCCCTGGGAGACACAAAGACAGTGCTCTAGCCGCAGCGCAGCGATGCCCTCGTGTAGCATCGAACCCCTGGTCAAATAAGAGTGACAACTCCAACTTACTAAGACTACACCATGCCCATGGGTGGAGTTTAGCTCTTCCCCAAACTTCTGCTAGCGTAACCCGCGGTCACGCCTCCTGTTCAGTTAACTTTAGTAATTCATGGCACTGACCCACAAGGGCCTAATACTGGGCTGTGTAAATGGGGCCCTGGGTGACCTTAACACTCGGCTTGGTGTCGATGGGTGCTAACAATACCTGGCTGAAGTGCACCCTTTGACAATCACTCCAGACACGATGTGCCAATGCAGGTGGAAGCAAGAATTATCCAGCCCACCTTACTTCCTGTCCCAGTGATCTGAGTAACTTAGTGAAAGATGCACCTTAGAACTGGAAGCGGGAACTGTTACTTACGCCTGCAAATGCTCTGCTCAGAGCAGCCCGCCAGACTAATGAAACGTTGTCAATTTGGCTGTCAACTTTGCTGCCTGTGCCACCCTTCCGCCCCATGGAAAATGTTCTGGGCTCTCGCCTACTACCCTGCTGAGTGAGCCCACTGTATTCACCAGATTCATTAACAATTTCCGCTTCTGACTGTACTTGGTGACACGTACACCCCATGGTATCTTGGCGCTGCATAACATGTTTGTTACTCAGCTCCATGCTACTTGTTTTATCGACCTCAGGAGGATGAAATGCTTGTTGATTGCAACCTTGTTGGTGTACATACATAGAAGAGCAGATAGACACCCGAGTATGAATTACTCTTGTGCAGCTTACTGCTTTTTAAATTAAGCCCCTGCTCGCAAACTGGGAGAAGGATAGTGCAGTGGGCACAGTTAACAATGCTTCCATCAGGGACAAACATCTTGCTAACCTGGTTTGAGGAGCAAGCACGCTGATCATGGGCGGGCCCATGAAATCCCACCCTTGTCCGCCCCCGCCAAATTCTGGTGGTAGTGATCCTAGCACAATTGCAGCAATTTGGTGAAAGTGCCAGGATTACAATGATCTGTACTCGAAAATACCAGGACTGTGGAAGGTCTGACCTCGTTCTAGTGCCACATGGGACTCCGCGGGATGTCCTGGTAGACCAAGTGGTGGGGACTGACCTGAGTCTCCCTGCCCAGAACATACCGCTGACACCAACCCAGCTATTGCTCACTGACCTGAACGCGGGAAGACGCACTGGCTAGTCCTAGGACCAACAGACCTCTAACCCCAAACCAGGCAACCTACCACAAACAACTCTGAAATTGCCATTATGGTCACCCCGCCTTCCCCGAACCGGACTGCTGGGAGCACAGGCCCCAACTTCGCTGACCACCGGCGACAGGACAGCCGTGCTCATGCCCAAACTGAGCGACACAAGCTACCCCACCCGTGGCACAGTTCCTGTGATCTGCATTGTAAATTAGTGAAAGATGCACATTTGGACTAGTAGCTGATAATGTTAATTAAGCCTGCCAATACTCCGCTCAGAGCACCCCGCTAGACGATGGCTTCCCTAGAAAAGGCGGAGCCAACAGACCTCCAAGCACCGAAGGCTGTACATCTGAGTACCGCTCTAGTCTAACAGATGCCCCCTGCATCAGATATCAACCATACCATACCTGGCTGAAAGCTGCTCAGTGCTTCTGATGCATCGGCGCTCCCTGCCCCCCCGCAAGCTCACCCTGATAAAATTAGCTTGTGGCTGGGGCATACCAGTGTGATTAAAGCACAAGACATACTTGCCCGACGTTAGCTCTTCGACCAGGCTCCCCCGCAATAGCCCTTCACAACCAGTGGCCTAAAGCATTCGTCCTGTGGGGCGGTTGCAAAACGGACTGCCATCAACCCTTATCCCTTCTCTACCAATGTTAAATTGGCGTTTAAGGTTGGGAACGGTGTGCACCTACGCGTGGCTGAGCCCACCATTAGTCCTGAGGATGGAGTACACACTTAGGCTAACGCCTGCTCGCCCCCCCAAGTAGCTAGACAGAGCCTTAGGGCTTATCCCAGAGGCCGTGTAAAATTTTTATGTGCCAATCGCACACCCACAGTAGCCAACTAGGCACACCCCAGCAGAGACTCCATACAAGGTTATTAAATTGTCCTTCGTATACTCCATAAAAGAAATAACCTAGTTCCCACTGCCTGTATTGCACTGTGCTACCAAATCTCGTCATGACTTCATAGGGATTACATAGATCCCTAGCTCAATTGGGTCACTGTCCAGATCATTTTGCGCAACCCAGTAGCTACTGGTGGAACTGTACTTAACATGACACGGTATGCATCAACTCAATCAGCAGTGTACCCTACTAACTCTTCTAGCCGGGCGCATCTCCAAAGCACCTCATGTCCGACCTAGGCATCACAGATCACCATAGCGTTACATACAATTGGCTTGACACAGGGGCTAAGGTGGAGCTTCTACACCCTCCTGTTGGCCAATCTCTGGTAAGATCATCGCAACGAGGAGCACAGAAGCCTCGGGGCCAGCCCCATGCAACTCTGCCTTTGGACGCTTCGAGTCAGAGAAATAACAAGCAACGGACTTCCTGCGCCGTCATAGGTCGAGGTAAAACGCGAAGCCCTGGGAGAAAGTAACTGAGGGCCAGTGCCCCAATAGCCCCAACTTGGCTGTACTCTGAGTTGTGTCCCCGCCTGTCACTGCACAGCTCAGGTGAAAGGGGGCTAAGAACACGGTGTTGTAGCAACTTGCTACAAATACAGACCAAGGTCTGACTACGGGCACCCTCGGAGGTGAACCCCACGGTACCCGTTTTATCAACCTCAGAAGGATGAAATGTTAAGCGGACCTACCAGGATCTGAACCTGTGACCGAGGGGATGGAGCAAGCCATTCTCTGTCATGCCGCTTCACTGGCCCGTGAAATTGTATACCAGGGCATAAGATATGTAAGCCACAATTATAGCTTTGTTGCATCGCATCTTGAGAATGCATCCATTGGGTCCGTGCACCTACGCCTGGTGTAGGGAAGGGACTCTAATGCTGGAAGGTTTGGATGTGGAATTCTCACTACCGGGGCAAGCATGAGAATTGCAACTGATAACACAGAGGCAGCACATTGAAACCGTTTGCGCTGTCAAGCTAGGGGACACTGTCGCATTACTGGGCCCCTGCTGCACGTATCTAAGCGACAACTCAGAGTCCCTGGGCTGTATAGTACCCCCAGAACCAGGAATGAGTGGTCAAATTTGGAGCTTGAGTACGCACGAGCACGCAGTCGCTTAATCTATCAGCCTCGCGACATTCACTTCCATATAAAGGACGATGCACAACTTGACTTGGAGGAAAACACCGGCTCACTTGGAATGTGAGGATGAAGTCCAGGTGAGAGACCAAGGGTTATTAGACTAACAGCACTCTTGATAACGCCCGACAATGATGCCAAGTCTGATTAAAATATTCGCCCAAACCCATCGTACACATGTCCTGACCACCTGTCTCAACCCTGAGGTGAGAATTCAACCCATACTCGCCGAGCCACGGCCAGAACCGACAACCGGTTTTTCCATCTGTCAGAAGTAGCCGCATTCATCAACACAATATTGAGAGGGCAACCTGCATAACCCCTGGTGGCACAAGGACCTTGATAGCCAAGCAGCGAAGTCTTCGCTCAATGCAAGACAAGAAACAGACTGCTCACCGCGCCCGTGGCCTCCCAGGCACCAACCCTAATCTGGAGCTACAACACTAGGACCGCGCCGCTCTTTTGCCCCCCCATGCAACACCAGGTCAGGCGTGCCTCAATATGGCTGGGGCAAGACCGATACGCCCAGCACACCTGCTGCCCACAAAGCAAGCCAACGGGCCACTTGCACTGCCCGAATGATGCACAAGACCGGGTCCTCAGAATCACAGATGGCAGCTAACATGCTGCATCTAAATAATTGCTTCATTAGTCGGTGAAACTTAGCTAGATGCCGAGCCTGGCGCTCTACCCAGTGGTGTCAGACAACTATGCCCAGGACGAAAATCGCGACCGGCACTGCAAGCAGCTGATTGCACGTTGCCGCTGAAAAGCAGGGTATAACACCCTCTACCCGGCTGGCTGCAGAGCACTGTCTCGCTCTTGATGACACGAGCCGCGGGCTTTGGTAATGTTTACCGCAGCGGCGTGCCAGCCGGGCCGCCCGCCTCCTTAGAGTCCCATCCTGGCCGAGCCAACATGCGCCGCCCCCGTCGTGGCCTTTGAACATACCGGCGGTCCTGCGACAAACGGCCGCCCGGTACAATACAAACACTGCTGGACGCCACATGCGGGGAGCTGCGGCGGGCACCCCTGTCATGGCACCTAAGGGGGGGGAGGGCAAGGTCTGAGGGCCCGTAAACACCCAGTGGTGCCCGATCGAGGTGGGCCCGCGGCCTCCTCTACCATCGGGTAGCCCAAGCCAGGTTACCAGCCAGGAGGAAGCAACCTGGCGCTCGCTGCTCCCGCACCCCCACCAGGCAGCCACAAATTCCGGCGGGCCGAAGCCCTGGAACCGGCACAGACCCCCGAAGTTCCAGCCGCATCTGAGCCATCCTCGGGCTCGTCGCAACACGACACCAACCAAGTAATGACGGAAGTGTTGCCCGAATACTGTCTCTCCCTCCAGCCCTCCTAAAGATGAGGGTCAGAATGGGCCCTGTTGGGATCCCACTCGTGGCATGCCCGTCGCCCTAGGCTCAGTGGTGATTAATATCACCCGGCTACCTCGACCTTGCCATCCGCAATGCCGTTACTGATCAACCGGGGTTGCTGCGGTTCACCGAACCGGGCACCCCGCACTTCCAAAGCCGCCCCAGCGTCCTGAAGCTGGGACGGAAGCAGCCTGACTGTGGTGCCGGGGAGGGCCCTCTCCCTCGCTGCACGGGGCCCTAAACATAGTTCCCCCGCACTTTCCAAAGCCGCCACAGCGGCAGTGGAGGTGGACCCCCAAACACAACACAACGGGCCCACGCGGGCCGTGGCCTTGCTACCGACCCGCCGGATAGAGCAGCCAAACAGGGCGCTCGATGCCCCCCCAACCGCCAGCCCCTGCGGGCAGAGGGCCTGTGACCGGCCCTCACAAGGGGGTGGGGGGCCTATATAACAATATAGAAATCTTCTATAAGGACGGACGACCGATTCGGTCAACAGGGAGGGAGGAGCGTCGCGGCAACACCCCCCCCACGGAACGGACCCACGTCTGTCTCTCCCCCTCAGGGTAAACTAGCAGTTAAACCCACTGAGCCCACGCTGTGCAGGGTCCCGGCACGCGCCGAGCTAAGAGGTGTTCTGGGCACATCCCACGCAGCCCCTCCCGCAATCCAGACCTTAACACACGGGGGCCCGTGCCGGCCGGCTGTGCAGCGGGGCCGGGACGAGAGCAGCGAGGCGCCCCCTTCATGAACCCCGAGCGCCAGAAGGTCCCCACGGAGACGCTGGTCGGGGCATTTACACTCTGGACGGGGAGGGGGGAAACTACCGCGTCCCCTACGTGCATGCTTTCCCCAGCCTCGTTCCTGCCATCTGTCGGCCCCTCGTGACCGGGACGCCACCTCCCTGCCAGCTTCAAACTGTGCACACACGCCGGAGGCCCGTGCTGGCCGGCTACTCAGCGACACCGGGGACATGCTTTGCAGGATGCCCACTGCACAGACCCCGGGCGCAAAAGGGGGGGAGGTTTGTGACACTAGGACACTGGCCCGTCGCAGGGGTTGTGGGTGAACAACGACTGCCATGGGATCGGCCAAAGGGCCGTGGGGTTACTCTCCCGGGACGTTAATTTCCCCGGGACGCCAACCTGGCCCGGCCACCGCACACCCAGCACCTAACCGTCGGAAAGGGTGGGGGGACCGATGATCAACCCCCGGGCCAAAGCCTCGTGATTGGCGAGTGTGACGACTAACCTCATTCCCGATGGCAGCAGGATGCTCGAACAACCTCTCACGACGGCGTGTCCGGGCGCGCAAAAGAGGACGACAAGATGGTGGGGGAGGAATATATACCCCTCCCCCTGTCCTCGCGCCCCGGAAGTGATGCTCGCCTAGCGCGCTGCGCCAAGGCTTGGGGGACTCCTCCCTGAGTCCCTGCGGGGGTGTGGGGTGCCCAGCTGGCACTAGAGGGCTGCCCTCGTTAGTGGCCCCCTGCGGGGGCCTCGGACAGCCGCAGAGAGGCGCTCTGAAACTAAGGTGGCATCTGTACATGCACCAATGTACATAAAACAATTGAATATGAAGGGAGTTACACTGCTAATGAATCCATTTGTCACACGTAAGGACAAGGAAAGGAAAATAGGATTAAAAAAAAAAACTCTTTCAGTGTCTAACGAGCGCTCACATCAACTGCGAAAAGTGATGCTGAAAGTCCAGTAAGAGCCATGCATCCGCACCTCTCTCTGTAAGGAAGCTGAGCATCGCCTCCTTCAACACTTGAGCCATTCATTCACACACAATCTACAACGCATTCACTCTAAAGCACAGCATGTGTTTCTGTGCTGTGGTGCACGGAAACAACGCATTGCTAATAATGGATGCTGAGAGAGGCATAACAAGGGGGGGGGGCTGCCCACGCTGGAGGGCTCGTCTCGGTAGACGCTGTGGAAACAGGATGTGAGGTGGACCGGCAGTGAGAACTAATCAAGAACAGGACATGAGGGATAACAAACTGTGTTCATGTGGATAAGGCAGAAGAGGAGAATATATTACAACTTCTTCGGTTACAATCAAGCGCAGAACAGTCTCTAGTTTAAAATTAAGCAGAAACAGTTTGTTGCGAAAATTAACAGGAATAGCGTAGCTGTGTCTGTCTCCTCACTCACCATTATTCTGTTGCTAGGGGAAGGGAAGAACAGTCTGAACGAACGGAAAGCTATGACAGCCGACCACGAGAAATAGCCAATCTAACTGAAAAGCACACAAAGTTATATATAATAAAGGATAGTCGGATGAGCTCTTTTAGTTTGCTGCACGCGAAGACAGCGGACCCGGAAAAAAGAATGAGTAAGTTTGACAAAGAACGACGCTCCTTTCACCCAACAGCTGGCCTTCCCCGACAGAGGCACGACCACCCACTGAGGTTGTAAATAGTAGCAAATCAACGCGCTCCACGGAAAACAGAACAGCTGTTGTTGATTTTAACACCGTCTTTTCAACATCATTGAAAACAAAATGTTAAAACAAACAGCATACGCAGGGGTAGGTGGGGAGGGCATGCAGACATGGAAGGAGGATGTTGAATTGTGCTTTAAAATGCTTCACATACCCGTGCTGATTAAATAAAAGGCCCGTTTTTAATCGTGCTCAAAATCGAAAGGCAGAAGGAGCAGCTGTGCGACCAGAGAGCCTTTCCATGCCTGTTTACAGAAAGTCAGAGCTCAGAGCACTGACAGGATCATAACATGCAAGCAGCTATGGCACTGAGTGGGAACCCAAGAAAGAAATAGTCCCCCAAAGAGCGTAAATGCAATCAAAGTGTAACGATTCAGTACTTAGTCCCTGCTGCCTGGGAGGAATGAAAGAGAATAAGGAGGGACAAAGAGGCAGGACTGACCACTAGCGGGCAAGGATTTTTAAAGGACATGAAAACAAACAAATGGATGGCAGGGGGATGGCTTTAAGCACCCAAGAGAAGTTACAATAGGTCTTGAATGCTCGACCTTTAAAAACAGAACAGTGTAGGGGTTCCCTGTTAGGTAGAGGCTAAAGGGCGAACCAGGGTCACCTCGCTGATGCGAGGGTGCTCGGGGAGTAGTAGTGAGTCTCATCATGTTAAGCGTTTGATTGCGGAATTACAAGGCAAGGAAGTTCTTGTGGCACCAGCGCGGGAGACATAGCAGAGTCCTTGCAGCAGTCTATGGCATGAGCACTTCTTATCAGGCGCATGTCCCAAGTCAGCCAGCACAAGTGTTATTTACCAAGTGAGTGGCTCGTAGAATATTGCATATTCATCATTCCACGTCTGATAGGGCGTCAGTGTCAGCAGCGTGGCTGGAAGGCGATGCACGGTCCGAGGGCTTCTTGGGCAAGGATTTCAAAAAGTCATACACATGCTGAGGGTTGGTGAAAAAGTGTTGCTTTCCTTGGAACGTGACTTTTAGGCGTGCCGGGAAAAGCATGGCATATGCAATGTTTGCCTGTTGAAGCTTTTTCTTCACTGGAAGGAATTTTCTGCGGGCCTCCTGTACTGCCATAGTGAAGTCAGGATAGAGGGTAATTTCTGTGCTCTCAAATATCAGTTTCTGTTGCTCTCTGGCGTGCCGTAGAGCGACATCTCGGTCCCTATAGTTAAGTAACCGCGCAATAATTGGCCTAGGAGGAGTTCCGGGTGGAGGCCGGGAGGCCAGCGATCGCTGCGCCCTTTCCACGATCAGCACCGCCAAGAAAGCTTCCCTTCCAAAGAGCGTGGTAAGTAATCGTTCAACGTAATCCTCCATTTTTCCGATAGCTGTTGATTCAGGCACACCTAGAATCCGCAGGTTGTTTCGTCTCGAGCGAGATTCTAGGTCCTCGTTCTTAGCGGCTATTACCTTTAGGATTTTTTCCATATTGAGTGTCTTTTCCGTGGTCGTGGTGGAGGCGTCTTCGATGTCTGAGATGCGGCGCTCCGTTTCTTTAATTCGTTCCTCATGTCGATCAATCTTGTGGGTGGGGTTATCCATTCGCGTTTTCATGAAGTCCATTTTGGCTTCGATGGAGGTCAGGCTGGATTGCATCACGAGGAGGAGTTCTTTCAGGTCCTCCGTAGAGGTGGCTGCTCTGGCCGAAGGGGTGCCGGTGCGGTCTTCATCCGTCTCAGCCTGTGTTCTTGTGGATTTACGGGCCTCATAGGTAATCTTCGGCTGCTTGCCGTCGGTTTTGCCCATGGTGGTAGCTGCGAGCCAAGGTACTCAAGCAGTAGTTACGGAGGTGGCAAGAGGGGTGCTGGCAGTAGTGTCCTGGCATGGCGGAGACCTGTGTTAGGCAGTGGAGTGTGGCCGAGGCAGTACAGCGATGTTAGGCCGAGTCCCCAGGGGGCCGTGATGGAGCAATGGTGCGGGCCGGGAGTGCTGTACCTTACTACGTGGCCCCGAAGAGGCAGGTTGAGCGATGGCCGCAGTGGGTCAGGGAGGAGTCCTGTGCAGGTGGAGTGAGGTCCTAGGGCAGGCCCAGAAGGAGGACAGGGATGGGCAGCCTCCCGAGGGTCAGCATGCAGATCCGGGGACTCCGGTGGCTGTCGACGGTGTTGTAAGTCCCGCTATGGGGGCGGCGAGGCAGTTCCTAGTAGAGCTGGGTGGCCAAGAAAGTCTCCAGCATGGAGTACAAAGACAGCGGGCGCTGCAGGAGGCGGGCAGGCTGCGGCGCGGTGTAGAGTAGTGGGCACTCACCAGCGAGGCAGTGGTGTGCTCCTCGCCTCCCGCAGCAGGCACGGCCGTGAGCGGCGGCCGACGTTATTGGGGAATCCGGTTGTGGGCGCCGGCTGGAGGCAGCCAGCGGTACCGATCCTCAGGTCCGCCGGAGCGCGCTGGGCATGTCAACTCCCCGCCTGGTGTGATGTGCGGGTGGAGGCTGGAGAATGACAGGGCGAGGAAGTGGCCTCGGGTAGCGGTGGCGAGCAGCGCGTCTGCCGCACGGGCTCCGCGGTAGGCGGGGGCGCTGTGATGGAAGTCCGGAGGCCGGGCAGCGCTGGCAGGTCAAACAGCTCCCGGTCAACGTGGGTCTGTACAGGGGGTATCAGCCGCGGTATCTTGAGGGTAGGGTCTGGGTGGGCAGTGCGATGTGTCCGATCAGAGCGCACTCACCGGGCAGGCTGGTCTCGGAACCGGCAGCCGCCGGGGCAGATATATCAGGCAACGATGATCTACAGCAGGGTGGAGCTCAGGCCCTCCAAAGTCATAGCAGTCGAGTGCAGGCCTTGCTGTCTCGAGAGTTGCCGCGTCGTTTCCTCGGGTGATGGCCCCGGCGTCGGCGTCACGGCAGCGTGGGCGATGTATTACTGAAAGGCTTGACACTCGGGGAGGCTGCATTTTCACACTTTCGGGCATACTGGCCTGTTAAATAGTGTATTTACCCTGGATCGAGGAGGGTCCAACGCTTATATTTGAACGCTATTTACTTTTGTATGATGGATTGGATACTTTTAGCCTGAAATATTTGATCAGGCCTTCTCCATCGGTTCTATTCTCAGGAACGATTTTAATCTGTGCTTGGCCCTGTTCAGGTGGGGTCTTATTCTATTTATGACCCTCTATATTTTCTGAACACATGACCTAGTTCCCTTTTCACTCAAGCCCTGATGAAGTCCATTTTTATGGACGAAACGCGTTTTGACATTTACACTGGATGGACAGTAATCTTTCAAACAGCATATTGGTGGTGCTCTCCACATCGAGAAAAAGTTACATTGATCTTGGAGACTGCCACTTTGAAGCAGCGGTGGCAGTGGAGGTGCACACTTTTCCTGGGCATACTGGCCCAGCTTGCTTTCTTTCTGGACTTCTAGTCGGGGTTTGGTTTTGTGTGGGAGGTGCGTTGCCAGCGCTCCTTGGTGTGCAGGTTGGGCTTGCTGTTTCAATTTTGGGATACTGATGTATGGAGGTACGGGCAGCTGTAGGCGACTATGCGGTGGCCGCACGGGTTCCGCAGGGGTCCCCGGCCTCGCGATGGTGACAGCTGTGTTAGGCAGCAATGGCGGCCGCCATCTTAGGCGATCTGGTGCGTTGGCTTCAGAGGTGGCGATTGGGGCGAAGTGGCCAGTATCGCCGATGTCTCCCGCAGTGGTGGACAGCGGTTGAGTTCCGCTGTCAGTGCAGTGTTGTTTTCAGCGTCTTGGGGCGGCTGACGAGGAGGATATTGACAGGATTGTACCCCGAGCTGCAAGAGCCTCACGCAAGTGCGGCCATCTTGCTTGGCACCCTCTAGCTCCCCCCCTTCCAAGATAGAGACTTACTTCTGCAAAGGGCGCGTGCTGATGGTCCATACATATTGGACAACAGTAACATTTCCATCTTTCCTGACTACACGCTAGAGGTCCAGAAAAAGCAAGCCTCGTTCATAGAGGTCAAAAGGGCCCTGAGAGATGAGGGTCTGCAGTACTCTTTGATGTTTCCGGCCCGGCTGCGAATTATCCTAGATGGGAACACACACTACTGTGACAATCCAAAAGATGCATGGGAATGAATAAAGTCGTACAAAGGGGGGGCCCCCCAGGAGCGGTCCTCCAATTTAATGGCCAAGAAACCAGCGGAACTTGGAAAGCGTGCTAGACGAAGAACCCGGAGGGGTATTGCTAAGAGACTGACTACATCGCAAACAGAAAAGGAAAGAGCAGAGGCACTGCAGGCTGTTGCGGCACTCATGTCGGGCAGAAGCCCATCTCCGGAACCTGGAGCTCGCTCTTCAAAGGTAACTGGAGATCAGGACTCGGACTCCTCCCATAGTGACAGCAACAATCTACCTGTGGTAACCCCACATACAGCAGATGAGGTCATCTGAATCGGGGGGAGTTCGGGAGGATTCCCTGGGGTTTCTTTCCAGGTCCCTGAAATATTGGAAGCTTATCATCTGCAGTCCCAGGTCCTGGTCAGCGCTCTCTATAGTAGGGCCGGCGCGCTCTAGGAGTTATACGCGCCATGTATAATGTTTTCTCTTTGCCACCCCCTTGAGAGCCCCACTAGATTGGAGCCTCATTTAAAAGCATAATGTTTCAAACTTTGTTTGGGTGGCCGACCGTTGTCGGACTGCCCTGGGGATGGGGAGTTGACCATTGTTCGGGTCTTTTTGTTAGATTAGTCAGTTGTTTACTTTGCAGAGGAGGGTGGTGGTGCAAGAATGATCGAGCAGGACGGGGAAGGGGTCCCACTGGGAGGCCACCCGAGGTCATCTTTCTACAATGGCACAACCGCATAACGTGATACGTTTCCTAACATGGAATATAAGTGGGATGGGGTCCATGGCTAAGCGCCATAACATATATTCGTACCTAAGGCGCAGAGAGGTCCATATAGCTTACCTCCAAAAAACACATTTGAATGTAGAGGAAGCAGGGAAGCTGAAGCAATGGTGACGGGGGCAAATATTTGCAACCACCGCCTCTGCCTTTGCTCAGGGGGTGCTGATATGGATTAGGCCTGGGACCCCCTTTGCTCTACACAGAGTATCCCTTGATAAAGATGGAAGATTCGTACTTATCACCAGGCGGCTGGCCAGTCAAACAGAGACCTTGGGGAATATATGTGCTCCCAATCAAGACCAAGAGGGATTCCTTGAGAATTTTTCCCCTATACTACACATAACGGATTTCACAGTCCTGGGTGGGGACTGTAACTGCGTAGCGGATATCTCGGTGGACCGTTCACATCCTCCTTTGCAGGGAGCACAGCCACACCGCACCATGGCTGGTTTTTGTAGTTGGATTTCCCATTAGGGCTTGGAGGACACCTGGAGGACGCAACACACAGCACATAGGGAATATTCTTTTTTCTCACCAGTTCACCAGGTACACACCAGGTTAGATACTTTCCTTTGTCCCCAAGCTTTAATTGTACTATACTCCATACCGAGTACCTGGGCCGCATTCTGTCCGATCATAGCCCGCTGCTAATGACACATCAAACGTCGGGGGCCGACCTCCGATTCCAACTTGGAAACTTAACCCCTCCGCACTAGAAGATGCACCTTTCCATGAATCGCTGCGGGCGCTTATTGAGTCATATTTCCCCATTAATGCCCATACAGCCTCCTCCACTCTGATGGAGTGGGAGGCGTTTAAGGTAGTAGTACTGGGCCACTGCATGGGACAAACGATTGGGGCACACAGGGACCTCCAAGGGGAAATCATGGGCATAGAGGAAGAACTACGTAAGCTAGACAATGCTCAGGGAACGGGGGAGGCAGCCCGTTTATCCTTATCAGAAACCCATGGGAGATACGAAGAGGCTCTCAGTCGCTTGCGGTGCTATAGTCATAAAGAGTATCTGGACAGGGTTCAGAAAGAAGAGGGTAGGGCGGGTCGCCTCTTAGCTAGATTAATTAAACCTGAAATGAGTGGGGCGCCAATTACGCAGTTGAAATTGGATATGGGGGAAGTTATACACGACCCGCCGGGCATCAACGAGGTGTTTTGTTCTTATTATGAACGTCTGTATGCTGCTCCAAGGGGGGCATACTTGCCTGACGTTAGGAGCTTTCTGGAACAGCTGCCGCTCCGCACAGTGGACGATTCTGCACAAGAGGAGTTGGGGGACCCTATAAATCTGCAAGAAGTCAGAGCGGCTATAATGGCGCTGGCAACGGGTAAAACGCCGGGGACCGATGGCCTTCCGGCGGAATTCTATCAAAAATATGCAGATTCGCTAGTACCTCATCTAGTTAAGCTGTACACTGAGGCGTATGAATCAGGGGAGCTTCCCGGGTCTACTCAGACCGCGTTGGTGATCCCACTTCCAAAGTCTAAACTACCTGAGGCCGGTGTAACAGATTACAGACCTCTCTCCATGCTTAATCTGGACTTTAAGATACTGAGTAAGGTGCTGGTGGGTAGGCTCCTACCGTACATGCGAACCCTAATACATCCTGACCAGAATGGTTTCATTCTGTCGCGAAGTACTTCATATAATCTGCGTAGACTATATTCTATCCTGTATCACACGGACGCCCCTTCCAAAAGACAGGCCGCGGTGCTATCAGTCGACTTAGAAAAGGCCTTCGATACAGTGAGCTGGGAGTACCTGGTCGAGGTGATGCTTCGTATGGGACTAGGGGAAGAATGGGTGCGATGGGTACTGCTCGGGTCAGAACTGGTAGGACGATCTCTAGGCAGTATAGGATATCGCGAGGAACACGTCAGGGGTGTCCACTTTCCCCCTTACTATTTGCCCTGGCCATAGAACCACTAGCGGAAAGGGTCCGGCAGGGCGGAGCGGGGATAGGACTGACGATAGGTGGGCGTCAACATAATATATTCCTGTACGCTGATGATCTGTTAATTTACCTGGAAGAGGCCAACACTGGTACTTCCGAGGCAATGCAGATTTTGGACAGATTCGCGCTATATTCGGGCCTCAGAGTCAATACAGCCAAAACATATCTATTCCCTGTGGCTGGCCCAATAAATAGGCCGGAATCCTTGACTTTGAACATACACTGGGCTCAAGACACGATTAAATACCTGGGCATACATGTTTTTCATTCATTGGAGGACTTGAAGGAAGGAAACCTAACCGCTTAACCGCGGATGCAATTCCGCCGCGGTGCGGCGGTTTGATTGAGTGGGCGGGGCCGCGTCGGCCAACGGACGTGCGCAGCACTACGGAGGTAGTGCTCGCGATGGCCGTTGGCCGACGGACGCATGGAAAGGGTTAAATAGAGCGCTGCGCTCCCTCCGCTGCTGTGTACACTTTTGGAGAACCCTTCAACTACCCATAATGGCCAGAGTTTCCCTGAACAAGATGGTTACGTTGCTCAGCCTGTTGTATTTTTTTGTAAACATGCCAATACTGATGCCAAGTAGCTGGTTTCGCCCCTTGAACACCCTCTTGCGAGGTTTGGTGTGGAGAGAGGGGCGCCCACGGGTATCCCTGAAGACACTGCAACGTCCACTGGCAGAAGGGGGACTGGGAGTCCCAAATTTTGAATACTACATGTTGGCGGCCCAACTTCAATGGTTGGCACAACGGGTAGAGGGGGTGAATGAGGAAGTCACATGGTTGGCTAACCCGGACTCCCGTCCCAATTTGTTAATGGCCAAGATGCTCATTCCGACAACAATTACACCTTACTGCTCACTACTACAACGTACTGCATTGCAAGCCTGGAAAAGATGTCAAAATAAGGGCCTTCGTCCTGCTAAATATACGCTGGTGCTACCTCTGGTTCGGTTGCCACATGGTAATCCCCAATCGGTTTTCACAAGCGATCAATTGGTTCAATGGGCAGAGGCAGGGCTGGATAGTGTAGGAGATTGCTATTCGGACAAGACACTGCTCTCATTTGAGGATCTGGTAGCCGAAACTGGTTTACCCCCAGGCCAGTTTTTACAATATGAAGCCTTGTCCCGTACATTTGTGCAGCTTTGGGATAATGGGAGGGAGGAACCAGAGACTCCCCCGGTGCTACATGCCTTATTTACACTAGGCACAGCTAGGCATTTAGTGAAGTGGTTTTATGCTGCGCTGGTCGAAGCGTCTCTCGGCCCCCTGAGTGAGCTTCGTGAGAGATGGGATAGACTTGGGGGAGGGGAGCTCACGGATGCGGAATGGCGTAGGGCTTTGCTTTCTCCCAAAAAGGTTTCTAGGAATACTCGTCTAAAGTATATCCAGTTCAATTACATACATATGACATATCTAACACCTCACCGCCTCAATGTGACATACGGAGGGGACCTGCGACACTGCCCGAGATGCAAGCACCCTGAAGCGGACTTTGGACATATGGTCTGGAGTTGCCAATATTTGCAGATATTCTGGGAAGCTGTTTTAGACAAGATTAGTAGCGTACTAAATAGGGTGCTTCCGCTGACGGTCCAGGTATGTGTACTGGGTCTTTTCCCGAGGCCGCCCAAGCAGAAGGTGGGGAATAAACTAATAGACCTTGCTCTAGGCCTCGCTAAGCGACAAGTAGCAATGGAATGGAAGTCTATGAGGGGCCCCAAATAGACACTTGGATTAAAGACTTCAGCATGTGGGCAGGGGCAGAAGGCAGAGCGTTACACTGGGAGGAGGCCAGAGGAGAGAGGAAGTTCCCTATAGCTGGGCAATGGAGAGATATAATGTCAGCATGGGAAAAGCCCAGAGATGTGAATCCGGAAGGGACTCGAGCAGGGGGAGGCACAGGTAGTAGTGGAGTCTAAAGGAGTGAAATGGGTAGTAGGGACCCTGACCTGAAAGCTACAATGGTTTACTAATGATGACAAAACTCGATTAATGTGTAATCAAACCAGAACTGTCACACCACTTCTCTGCAAATGTTTCATGTTATGTTTCTCTTTTTTTTTCTTGTTTTGGACTATCTTATGGTGTGTAGAGTTTATACATTATGGATCAAAGCAGTGTATCTAACAAAACAGATCAGTTGCCAATAGTACTACATATAAGTTTAAACCAGGTAATGGTGGACCACCCAACCCGGAAAAATGTTTGAACGTGTTACAATACGAAAGAAGGATGCATATGATAATTGGTAAAGAATTGGATTGACTAAAAGATGTATTCATACACATGTAAGGTTCTTAAGCCTGTAATGGTCTGAATAGGTGCGTGGGAGGTGTAACGCTTGGGTTAGCCACGGCGTCAACCCCCTGGATATGAGCCAGCTGTCAATGCGTGACCAAAATGAATGGGCGGTAGAAAAGCGTGTCCCCTCTCTGTCGTGTGGGTGAAGGTTACGCCAGGCATCAATGAGGCCATGGTCTGTGATTATGTGATTTAGGAGACGTTGAGCATTGGAGTAACAGTGAGGTTGTGGGTGCAAGCGGTCCAGTGATGGGTCAAGTGTGACATTAAAATCTCCGCCTCATACTATGTGTACCGAGCCAGTGTCTAGGATCCTGCCCCATAGAACTCGGAAGAATTCAGGGTCGTCCATGTTCGGGCCATAACAATTGACAAATCTTATGGACTGGGATGCCAATCGCCCCCATAAAATGCTATATCGGCCCTGTGGGTCAGCGTAGAAGCCAATGGCGGTGTAGGGGAGAGTGCGTTTGATTAGAATGGCAGTACCACGTGCATAGGTTGAATATGAGGAGAAGCAGCGATAGGTCGCCCAGAAGGGCCGCGAACGAGGTTGGGGTGGTAGGGCCAAGGTGCGTCTCTTGAAGCATGGCGCAGTGAACATTGTGTCTATCTAGGTACGCTAGAATGTGTCGACGCTTGCGCGGTCCCCTAGGCCTTGCACGTTCCATGTTAAGAGGTTGTAGCTAGGGGGGTTCGGGCGGTTTGCCATGATTGTATGTCTGAAGGTTCGCAATGGGTATTGTGCTCTTGTCGGGTAGATCATCCGCATGTGCAAGGCATATGCTTGTCAGGTTGTCGTTAAGTGGCTGTGAACAAGACATCCCCCCTCCCTCCTCTCACATCAGCAGCCCAATCCTGCTGTGGCATGTGTCCCTCCCTCCCTTCCCAAATATCCCCCACACCAGACTCCCAACGGGGGAGTGTGGAGTGAAGTATGCAATAAGAAAAAACTAGAACAGTGTAGGGGTTCCCTGTTAGGTAGAGGCTAAAGGGCGAACCAGGGTCACCTTGCTGATGCGAGGGTGCTCGGGAAGTAGTAGTGAGTCTCATCATGTTAAGCGTTCGATTGCGGAATTACAAGGCAAGGAAGTTCTTGTGGCACCAGCACGGGAGACATAGCAGAGTCCTTGCAGCAGTCTATGGCATGAGCACTTCTTATCAGGCGCATGTCCCAAGTCAGCCAGCGCAAGTGTTATTTACCAAGTGAGTGGCTCGTAGAATATTGCATATTCATCATTCCACATCTGATAGGGCGTCAGTGTCAGCAGCGTGGCTGGAAGGCGATGCACGGTCCGAGGGCTTCTTGGGCAAGGATTACAAAAAGTCATACACATGCTGAGGGTTGGTGAAAAAGTGTTGCTTTCCTTGGAACGTGACTTTTAGGCGTGCCGGGAAAAGCATGGCATATGCGATGTTTGCCTGCTGAAGCTTTTTCTTCACTGGAAGGAATTTTCTGCGGGCCTCCTGAACTGCCATAGTGAAGTCAGGATAGAGGGTAATTTCTGTGCTCTCAAATATCAGTTTCTGTTGCTCTCTGGTGAGCCGTAGAGCGTCAACTCGGTCCCGATAGTTAAGTAACCGCGCAATAATTGGCCTAGGCGGAGCTCCGGGTGGAGGCCGGGAGGCTAGCGATCGGTGCGCCCTTTCCACGATCAGCACCGCCGAGAAAGCTTCCCTTCCAAAGAGCATGGTAAGCAATCGTTCAACGTAATCCTCCATTTTTCCGGTAGCTGTTGATTCAGGCACACCTAGAATCCGCAGGTTGTTTCGTCTCGAGCGAGATTCTAGGTCCTCGTTCTTAGCGGCTATTACCTTTAGGATTTTTTCCATATTGAGTGTCTTTTCCGTGGTCGTGGTGGAGGCGTCTTCGATGTCTGAGATGCGGCGCTCCGTTTCTTTAATTCGTTCCTCATGTCGATCAATCTTGTGGGTGAGGTTATCCATTCGCGTATTCTTGAAGTCCATTTTGGCTTCGATGGAGGTCAGGCTGGATTGCATCACGAGGAGGAGTTCTTTCAGGTCCTCCGTAGAGGTGGCTGCTCCGGCCGCAGGGGTGCCGGTGCTGTCTTCATCCGTCTCAGCCTGTGTTCTTGTGGATTTACAGGCCTCAAAGGTAATCTTCGGCTGCTTGCCGTCGGTTTTGCCCATGGTTGTAGGTGCGAGCCAAGGTACTCAAGCAGTAGTTACGGAGGTGGCAAGAGGGGTGCTGGCAGTAGTGTCCTGGCGTGGCGGAGGCCTGTGTTAGGCAGCGGAGTGTGGCCAAGGCAGTACAGCGATGTTAGGCCGAGTCCCCAGGGGGCCGTGACGGAGCAATGGTGCGGGCCAGGAGTGCTGTACCTTACTACGTGGCCCCGAAGAGGCAGGTTGAGCGATGGCCGCA
This sequence comes from Calotriton arnoldi, assembly GCA_963921515.1. Classification (NCBI taxonomy): domain Eukaryota; kingdom Metazoa; phylum Chordata; class Amphibia; order Caudata; family Salamandridae; genus Calotriton; species Calotriton arnoldi. The sequence goes on along the minus strand of CAWUFW010006949.1, from coordinate 372,195 downwards.
GTGGGACAGGGAGGAGTCCTGCGCAGGTGGAGTGAGGTCCTAGAGCAGGCCCTGAAGGAGGACAGGGATGGGCAGTCTCCCGAGGGTCAGCATGCAGATCCTGGGACTCCAGTGGCTGTCGACGGTGTTGTAAGTCCCACTATGGGGGCGGCCAGGCAGTTCCTAGTAGAGCTGGGTGGCCAAGAAAGTCTCCAGCATGGAGTACAAAGGCAGCGGGCGCTGCAGGAGGCGGGCAGGCCGCGGCGCGGTGTAGAGTAGTGGGCACTCACCAGCGAGGCAGTAGTGCGCTCCTCGCCTCCCGCAGCTGGCGCGGCCGTGAGCGGCAGCCAACGTTATCGGGGAATCCGGTTGTGGGCGCCGGCTGGAGGCAGCCAGCGGTGACAATCATCAGGTCCGCCGGAGCGCGCCGAGCATGTCGGCTCCCCGCCTGGTGTGATGTGCGTGTGGGGGCTGGTGAATGAGAGGGCGAGGAAGCGGCCTCGGGTAGCGGTGGCGAGCAGCGCATCAGCCGCACGGGCTCCGCGGTAGGGGGGGGGCGCTGTGATGGAAGTCCGGAGGCCGGGCAGCACTGGCAGGTCAAACAGCTCCCGGTCAAACGTAGGTCTGTACGGGAGTATCAGCCACGGTATCTTGAGGGTAGGGTCTGGGTGGGCAGTGCGATGTGTCCGATCAGAGCGCACTCACCGGGCAGGCTGGCCTTGGAACCGGCAGCCGCCGGGGCAGATATATCAGGCAACGATGATCTACAGCAGGGTGGAGCTCGGGCCCTCCAAAGTCGTAGCAGTCGAGTGCAGGCCTTGCAGTCTTGAGAGTCGCCACGTTGGTTCCTCGGGTGATGGCCCGGGCGTCGGCGTCGCGGCAGCGTGGGCAATGTATGGAGGTACGGGCAGCTGTAGGCGACTATGCGATGGCCGCTCGTGCTCCGCAGGGGTCCCCGGCCTCGCCGGCGGTGGCAGCAGTGTTAGGCAGCAATGGCGGCAGCCATCTTAGGTGATCTGCTGCGTTGGCTTCAGAGGTGGCGATTGGGGCGAAGTGGCCAGTTTCGCCGATGTCTCCCACAGTGGCGGACAGCGGTCGAGTTCCGCTGTCAGTGCAATGTTGTTTTCAGCGTCTTGGGGCGGCTGATGAGGAGGATATTGACAGGATTGTGCCCTGAGCTGCAAGAGCCTCACGCAAGAGCGTCCATCTTGCTTTGCGCCCTCTAACGTCCCCCCTTCCAAGATAGAGACTTACTTCTGCAAAGGGCACGTGCTGACGGCCCATACATATTGGACAACAGTAAAATTTCCATCTTTCCTGACTACACGCTAGAGGTCCAGAGAAAGTGAGCCTCGTTCATAGAGGTCAAAAAGGCCCTGAGAGATGAGGGTCTGCAGTACTCTTTGATGTTTCCGGGCCGGCTGCAAATTATCCTAGATGGGAACACGCACTACTGTGACAATCCGAAAGATGCATGGGAATGGATAAAGTCGCATAAGGGGTGGGGCCCCCCAGGAGCGGTCCTCCAATTTAATGGCCAAGAAACCAGCGGAACTTGGAAAGCGTGCTAGACGAAGAACCCGGAGGGGTCTTGCTAAGAGACCGACTACATCGCAAACAGAAAAGGAAAGAGCAGAGGCGCTGCAGGCTGTTGCAGCACTCATGTCGGGCAGAAGCCCATCTCCGGAACCTGGAGCTCGCTCTTCAAAGGAAACTGGAGATCAGGACTCGGACTCCTCCCATAGTGACAGCAACAATCTACCGGTGGTAAACCCACATACAGCAGATGAGGTCATCTGAATCGGGGGGAGTTTGGGAGGGTTCCCCGGGGTTTCTCTCCAGGTCCCTGAAATATTGGAAGCTTATCATCTGCAGTCCCAGGTCCTGGTCAGCGCTCTCTATAGTAGGGCCGGCGCGCTCTAGGAGTTATACGCGCCATGTATAATGTTTTATCTTTGCCACCCCCTTGAGAGCCCCACTAGATTGGAGCCTCATTTAAAAGCATAATGTTTCAAACTTTGTTTGGGTGGCCGACCGTTGTCGGACTGCCCTGGGGATGGGGAGTTGACCATTGTTCGGGTCTTTTTGTTAGATTAGTCAGTTGTTTACTTTGCAGAGGAGGGTGGTGGTGCAAGAATGATCGAGCAGGACGGGGGAGGGGTCCCACTGGGAGGCCACCCGAGGTCATCTTTCTACAATGGCACAACCGCATAAAGTGATACGTTTCCTAACATGGAATATAAGGTGGATGGGGTCCATGGCTAAACGTCATAACATATATTCGTACCTAAGGCGCAGAGAGGTCCATATAGCTTACCTCCAAGAAACACATTTGAATGCAGAGGAAGCAGGGAAGCTGAAGCGACAGTGGAGGGTGCAAATATTTGCAACCACCGCCTCTGCCTTTGCTCGGGGGGTGCTGATATGGATTAGGCCTGGGACCCCCTTTGCAATACACAGAGTATCCCTTGATAAAGATGGAAGATACGTACTGATCACCAGGCGGCTGACCGGTCAAACAGAGACCTTGGGGAATATATATGCTCCCAATCAAGACCAAGTGGGATTCCTCGAGAATTTTTCCCCTATACCACACATAACGGATTTCACAGTCCTGGGTAGGGATTTTAACTGCGTAGCGGATATCTCGGCGGACCGTTCACATCCTCCTTTGCAGGGAGCACAGCCACACCGCACCACGGCTGGTTTTCGTAGTTGGATTTCCCATTGGGGCTTGGAGGACACCTGGAGGACGAAACACACAGCACATAGGGAATATTCTTTTTTCTCACCAGTTCACCAGGTACACACCAGGTTAGATACTTTCCTTTGCTCCCTAAGCTTTAATTGTACTATAATCCATACCGAGTACCTGGGCCGCACTCTGTCTGATCATAGCCCGCTGCTAATGACACATCAAACGTCGGGGGCCGACCTCCAATTCCGACTTGGAAACTTAACCCCTCCGCACTAGAAGATACACCTTTCCATGAATTGCTGCGGGCGCTAATTGAGTCATATTTCCCCATTAATGCCCATACAGCCTCCTCCACTCTGATGAGTGGGAGGCGTTTAAGGTAGTAGTACGGGGCCACTGCATGGGACAAACGATTGGGGCACACAGGGACCTCCAAGGGGAAATCATGGGCATAGAGGAAGAACTACGTAAGCTAGAAAATGCTCAGGGAACGGGGGAGGCAGCCCGTTTATCCTTATCAGAAACCCATGGGAGATACGACGAGGCTCTCAGTCGCTTGTGGTGCTATAGTCATAAAGAGTATCTGGACAGGGTTCAGAAAGAAGAGGGTAGGGCGGTTCGCCTCTTAGCTAGATTAATTAAACCTGAAATGAGTGGGGCGCATATTACGCAGTTGAAATTGGATATGGGGGAAGTTATACACGACCCGCCGGGCATCAACGAGGCGTTTTGTTCTTATTATGAAAGCCTGTATGCTGCTCCAAGGGGGGCATACTTGCCTGACATTAGGAGCTTTCTGGAACCGCTGCCGCTCCACACGGTGGACGATTCTGCACAAGAGGAGTTGGGGGACCCTATAAATCCGCAAGAAGTCAGAGCGGCTATAATGGCGCTGGCAACGGGTAAAACGCAGGGGGCCGATGGCCTACCGGCGGAATTCTATCAAAAATATGCAGACTCGCTAGTACCTCATCTAGTTAAGCTGTACCCAGAGTCATATGAATCAGGGGAGCTTCCCGGGTCTACTCAGACCACGTTGGTGATCCCACTTCCAAAGACTAAACTACCTGAGGCCGGTGTAACAGATTACAGACCTCTCTCCATGCTTAATCTGGACTTTAAGATACTGAGTAAGGTGCTGGCGGGTAGGCTCCTACCGTACATGCGAACCCTAATACATCCTGACCAGAATGGTTTCATTCCGTCGCGCAGTACTTCATATAATCTGCGTAGACTCTATTCTATCCTGTATCACACGGACGCCCCTTCCAAAAGACAGGCCGTGGTGCTATCAGTCGACTTAGAAAAGGCCTTCGATACAGTGAGCTGGGAGTACCTGGTCGATGTGATGCTTCGTATGGGACTGGGGGAAGAATGGGTGCGATGGGTACAGCTCTTATATACCTCGCCAACTGCTCGGGTCAGAACTAGTAGGACGATCTCTAGGCAGTATAGGATATCGCGAGGAACACGTCAGGGTTGTCCACTTTCCCCATTACTATTTGCCCTGGCCATAGAACCACTAGCGGAAAGGGTCCCGCAGGGCGGAGCGGGGATAGGACTGACGATAGATGGGCGTCAACATAATATATTCCTGTACGCTGATGATCTGTTAATTTACCTGGAAGAGGCCAACACTGGTACTTCCGAGGCAATGCAGATTTTGGACAGATTTGCGCTATATTTGGGCCCTCGAGTCAATACAGCCAAAACTTATCTATTCCCTGTGGCTGGCCCAATAACTAGGCCAGAATCCTTGACTGTGAACATACACTGGGCTCAAGACACGTTTAAATACCTGGGCATACATGTTTTTCATTCATTGGAGGACTTGAAGGAAGGAAACCTAAATAGAGCGCTGCGCTCCCTCCGCTCCTGTGTGCACTTTTGGAGTACCCTTCAACTACCCATAATGGCCAGGGTTTCCCTGTCCAAGATGGTTACGTTGCCCCGCCTGTTGTATTTTTTTGTAAACATGCTGGTACTGATGCCAAGTAGCTGGTTTCGCCCCTTGAACACCCTCTTGCGAGGTTTGGTGTGGGGAGAGGGGCGCCCACGGGTGTCCCTGAAGACACTGCAACGTCCACTGGCAGAAGGGGGACTGGGAGTCCCAAATTTTGAATACTATATGTTGGCGGCCCAACTTCAATGGTTGGCACAACGGGTAGAGGGGGTGAATGAGGAAGGCACATGGTTGGCTAACCCGGACTCCCGTCCCAATTTGTTGATGAACAAGATGCTCATTCCGACAACAATTACACCTTACTGCTCACTACTACAACGTACTGCATTGTAAGCCTGGAAAAGATGTCAAAATAAGGGCCTTCATCCTGCTAAATATAAGCCGGTGGTACTTCTGGTTGTGTTGCCACATGGTAATCCCCAATCGGTATTCACAAGCGATCAATTGGTTCAATGGGCAGAGGCAGGGCTGGATAGTGTAGGAGATTGCTATTCGGACAAGACACTGCTCTCATTTGAGGATCTGGTAGCCGAAACTGGTTTACCCCCAGGCCAGTTTTTACAATATTTAAGCCTTGTCCCGTACATTTGTGCAGCTTTGGGATAATGGGAGGGAGGAACCAGAGAATCCCCCGGTGCTACATGCCTTATTTACACTAGGAACAGCTAGGCATTTAGTGAAGTGGTTTTATGCTGCGCTGGTCGAAGCGTCTCTCGGCCCCCTGAGTGAGCTTCATGAGAGATGGGATAGACTTGGGGGAGGGGAGCTCACGGATGCGGAATGGCGTAAGGCTTTGCTTTCTCCCAAAAAGATTTCTAGGAATACTCGTCTAAAGTATATCCAGTTCAATTACATACACATGACATAGCTAACACCTCACCGCCTCAATGTGACATACGGAGGGGAGCTGCGACACTGCCCGAGATGCAAGCACCCTGAAGCGGACTTTGGACATATGGTCTGGAGTTGCCAATATATGCAGATATTCTGGGAAGCTGTTTTAGATAAGATTAGTAGCGTACTAAATAGGGTGCTTCCGCTGACGGTCCAGGTATGTGTACTGGGTCTTTTCCCGAGGCCGCCCAAGCAGAAGGTGGGGAATAAACTAATAGACCTTGCTCTAGGCCTCGCTAAGCGACGAGTAGCAATGGAATGGAAGTCTGTGAGGGGGCCCCAAATAGACACTTGGAATAAAGACGTCAGCATGTGGGCAGGGGCGGAAGGCAGAGCGTTACACTGGGAGGAGGCCAGAGGAGAGAGGAAGTTCCCTATAGCTGGGCAATGGAGAGATATAATGTCAGCATGGGAAAAGCCCAGAGATGTGAATCCGGAAGGGACTCGAGCAGGGGGAGGCACAGGTAGTAGTGGAGTCTAAAGGAGTGAAATGGGTAGTAGGGAGCCTGACCTGAAAGCTACAAAGGTTTACTAATGATGACAAAACTCGATTAATGTGTAATCAAACCGGCCCTGTTACACCCCTTCTCTGCAAATGTTTTATGTTATGTTTCTCTTTTTTTTTCTCTTGTTTTGGACTATCTTATGGTGTGTAGAGTTTATACATTATGGATCAAAGCAGTGTATCTAACAAAACAGATCAGTTGCCAATAGTACTACATATAAGGTTAAACCAGGGAATGGTGGACCACCGATCCCGGAAAAATGTTTGAACGTGTTACAATACGAAAGAAGGATGCATATGATAATTGGTAAAGAATTGGATTGACTAAAAGATGTATTCGTACACATGTAAGGTTCTTAAGCCTGTAATGCGGAATACTAAATACCAATAAAGATATGTTTAAAAAAAAAAAAGATTTCAGGTAAGTAAAGCACCTAAAAGCACAAATCACCAGTCACAGTCATCTGGTTATGTGAGACGAGTGAAAGTCTCAAGTTCAGGTCAACCACGATGGAGCACGAGCTGGATACAGGGGCCGCGCTAGTCACGCTGAAAGAGTTACCTTCAAAGTCCAGCAGAAAGAGTTCAGTTCACGGCAGAAGGGGCCATGAGGAGCAGGGAGAACATCGTGGATGATTATCCATGTAGCGCGAAGTGCAGGTTGGGCGTGCGGACAGTCGTCACTGTAGCACGAACATCCTGTCAGACGTCGCAGACGGTGGCTGCTGGAGATTCACGTTGGCGGCCACCATGAGCTGTGGATGCTGTAGTGTGAAGTGAAGATTTTGTGCTGCTGGGTGTAGTTGGCGGGCACTGTAGCGCAAAGAATCGGGTTCGCGGGAACTTCTCATTGGCGGGAGGCGTGGGTGGCAAGATCTTGGCACGAACAGGCCAGCTCACATTCACGAAGAGCCCAAAACTTCAGGAGAGCTATACTGAGGCCACACCAAGGGTCCAGGACCTGAGTGGCACCACTTGGGAGTCAGGAACTTAGTACAGCAGAGTCCAGCAGGGCTCAGGCAGATCCAGTTGCAGGTCTAGATGCAGCTACAGGCACAGGTCATCTGGCCAGTTTCAGAGTGACTCTGGAGCTTGTTATATACTTATAGCTCAGAACAGGTGGCCAGCTGGCTGACCCTTGGAGTCACTTCAACCTGGGATGAAGGGTGCAGATCCCTTCTTCCTTCTCAACAAGCAGGGCAGCAGGCAGCAAAGCGGCAGTCCCTCTGGCAGCAAAGAAGCACAGGTCCGGGGGTGAACCGAAGAATTGGGTCTGAGGGTCCCATATGTATACCTGGTGTCCCCTTTGAAGTCGGAGATGTTTCTAGAGGATTCCCTTTGAAGTCCTTGAAGTTTCCTGCCTCCCCTGCCCTGGTGCCAAGCTGACTGCATAACAATGCGGTGGTGACATGTCCTTTATCTGCCGACAAGGCGCAACCTATTCACTTCGCTCACCCCCATCCTGCCAGTTGATGGCCCATCCAGGCACACCTGATCTCTCTATTGTGTGGCTGTCTGAGAGGAATAAACAAAGTCCAACTGTCAACTACACACAGCCATGGGGCCCAGTGAAAGGCTACAGGCACCAAATGGTAAGGCAGAAAAATGTCAACTTTTTAAAAGTAGCATTTTCAAAAATGTAACAAAAATCTGATTTAACTATTGAAGAGGATTTTTCATTACAATTTCTCAGACACAAAACATGAAATGTTTAATGGTTCCTAATCAAACTTCAGCACTGATTAAATGTAATATGGCAGCTCAATGTTATCCTATAGGAGAGGTAAGCCTCACAGTAGTGAAAAATGAATTTCGGAGTTTTTCGCTCTAGGACATTTAAAAATTAAAAGTACATGTACAGCTTTTTAAACACACTGCACCCTGCCCTTTGGGCTGTTTAGAGCCTACCCTATAGGTGACTTATATGCATTACATTATTTTGCCAGGTCAAAATGGCAGTTTAAACCTGCACACACAGGCTGCAGTAGGAGGCATGAGACATGTTTGAAGGGGTACTTAAGTGACTGGCCCAATGAGTGCAGCAGGCCCACTGCTAGCATTTGATATATAGGCCCTGGGTACATGTAGAACCACTTTACTAGGAGCCTACAAGTAAATTAAATATGCCAATTTGGTGTAAGCCAATGTTACTATATTTAAATGAGAGAATACAAGCACTTTAGCACTGGTTAGCAGTGGTAATGTGTGCAGAGTTCTAAGAGCCAACGGAAATGGGTTCAGAAAACAGCAGGATGAAGGCAAAAAGTTTGGGGATGACCCTGCAGAAAGGGCCAAGTCCAACAGCCTCTCCGGGGGACCTGTCTTTTTCAACGCCTCCTATATCTCTGCCTTATTTATTTATTTCCCAAGCAGGTAATCCTGTTGTGGCTGGTAACTGATGTTTGTGAATTAATCGAAAAACAAAAACTGAGAAATCCCATCGGAAGAAACCATATCATAGAAAACCAATTTGAAGGAGAGACAATTTTAAAGAAATGCAAGTAATCGAAAATCAAAGGAAACATTTTTAAGAAAAAATAGTTTGAAGGAAAAATCACACACCTGGGTGAAGATTAAGGGTTGTGAGGGTCTTTTTTCAGGGATGGGTGATGTTTAGGGCAGATGAGGGTTTTTTAAGGTTTTTGGGGTTCAGGAAAGAGTAGGAATTTAGGGATGATGAATTCTTTTAGGGATCAGGCATAGGTGGAGTTTAGGGTATGAGGGACTTTTAGGGTTCAGAATGGAGTTTAAGGGTGGTGAGGGTCATTAGGGTTCAGAGATGGGTTGCATGTAAGGGTGTTGAGGTTTCTTAGATAATACGGACGGGTGAAGTTTAGGGCTGGTGAGTGGTTTTAAGGTTCAGTGATGGGTAGAGTTTTGGGGTGTGGAGGGTTTTTAGTGTTCAAGAATGTGTGGAGTTTAGGGTGGTGTAGGATTTTAAGTGTTCAGGAATAGGTGGAGTTTATTTGTAGAAAGGGTTTTTAGGGTTCCGGGATGGGGGAGATTAGGGGCGGGGAGGAATTTTAGGGTTGAGGGTGAGTGGAGTTTAGAGATGGTGCTGGGTTTGAAGAGATCATGGATGGGTGGGGTTTAGACATAGAAAAGTGTTTTTATGGTTCAGGAATGGGTGGAGATAGAGGTGCTGAGGGGGTTTTAGGTTAAGAGATGGGTAGAGTTTAGGAGTAGAAAAAGAAAAGCTTTAAGGGTTCAGGGATGGGTGTAGTTTAGGGGTCAGATTTGGGTGGCGTTTTGTTGTGGTAAGGTATTTTCAGGGTTCAGGGATGGGTGGGGTTTAGGAAGGGCTTTTGGGGTTTCGGGATCAGTGGAGTTTGGGGGAATAGATGGGTGTAGTTTATGCTTGGAGAGACATTTTTAGGGGGAAGAGATGGGTAGTGTTTAGGGGTGGTGAGAGTTTGGGGAATTAAAGCATCCAAGGTAATCATTCGACAATGTAAAATATATCAATCTGAAACAATTTTCCCTGACATAAAGGCCTGAAATAAATACTTCTGAAAGCAAGACCTGCAAGCATTTCATTTACACCTCAAAAAACAAGAATGCAGAAGCCAATAGGTTTCTATGAAATGGTAAATACCATTCACCCATCAAACTGTTTAGATGAAATGGTTTCTCAGTAATGGTATTTCATTAAATCGTTTTGCCATGAAATCACATACAACCCTGGTAACTCCTGAGATTACTGGGACACAGAATAAACTTCCATTAATCTCAGGAATGAGATCTGCTTTGTACTGTCAGGCAAGGTATGCTGGGTGTTCTGATATTGCTTCTTGGCACCCCAGTTCACTTTCTATTGAGTACCTCCTATGATGGCTCTCTTAGTGCCAACTGATCCATCCTTACTGGCAGTAAAGGTGGTGAATTTCCTCACATCAGCGTGGCATAAGCAGTTGTAAGGTTCTAAGCTCTCTTCAGGCTGACAGAAGGAGTATCCACAAAGGGCAATACTGATAGATCTGGTTGAAAGTAGCCATAGCCTACCACATTTCTTATATTGATAGATATCACTGGTTCAGTGAAGCACCGGACGTCACAAGGGGAGTACTCAGGTAGTGGTCCATGTTATTCTAAGGCAAGCGATGAACCTGCAAAAGAACATTCAGGTTTCTCAATCACCTTCCTTTTCGGGTTATGCCAAGTCCAACCACATGATTCCATAAACGTTGCCAGGACTTGTACTGAGGAGCGGCAGAGACCAGAAGATGGCAAATTTGGTGAGCGCCTTTGTTGGTCAGCAGGCAAAATCTCTGTAGAACGCAGGCTCCGAAATTCACTTTTTCTTTCATAGCAATCAGACCAAATAATTTTTTCTTCAGCATGTGAGCATTTATAACATAGCTGGGAATATTTTTCTGACAAGACATAATGTAGTATCCTGCATTTGTTAATGTAATGTAATTCACACCTCCTGCACCACACATAACCCATAAGACTACCTTTTTTTACCATTAAACATCGGTTTTAAGGTTTATATCTAGCTATATCTACCTGAAAAATCTGAAAATAGATGACATGGCAGCATCAATCCAATCACATGTACAGAAAATTCATACAAAGCTTAGACAAGAAACCCTTGAGGATACATATAAAAATCTTTGTTAGTAATATCTGAACAAATTGGCGAACCAATAGAACACTGCAACCAGAAAGAACAATAATTTATGTTTAATGTCAAAAACGTGATTTAAAAACTGACATCTGCTCCGACATTTTCAATGCTTTCACGGGTTGCACAGTAAATGTTGTATCCACACGCTTCAGAATAAGCTTTGTAGCACAGTTCTGTTTCTATTTCAAAGCCTTGTTATGAATTATTACTGGAGCATAATTTCGAAATTTATGTGCAAGTTTGTTACATGAGGAGTGTCTACAGCCTACTAACAAGTTCTATAAAGGAGAAATGAGGTAAACGAAACCAGGCTGCAGAAAGAATTGTACAATATACCTGTGAGTGTGTTCGTCTAATACCTTATTTACTGCGTGGAGTTCTGCAACATGCAGCAAAAGTTGCTGAACTGCAGAAATTGAATGATGTCTCTGATTGGTCTGAACCTGCCCCTCATTCTAGTAGGCTCGTTTAGGGCATGGGCAGGCAGTGGGATGATCACGAGTCCATTGATGATGGACAGTAATGTTTCTGTTTCCCGCTCATCCCAGTGTTATGCACTCTAACCAGCATTGAATACGGGTGGCCCTGCCCATCGCAGAAGGGTTTAAATATGCATATTTCGTTATGCAAGTTTCTATGTAGGCAGGAACTTGCTTCAAAATTATGAATTTGCTTGCCTCTCAGATTATGAATTCTGATAAATGATTTCTAGAGAGCAGCATTTGCTGACATATCGCCTATGATATTTTTTATGTACACAACTGTTTAATACAGCAAGCCTTTTTTGCACTGGTATGTTTCAGTTGGTGTGACCCCTGAATATCGATTCTACAATATTTTTGGGACAGAATGTCGAGGACATCTATGTACCTACGCGGTAAATAAATCTTCTTCAAGGTACGTAGATGAAGAGTTAGGGATAGTACATAGATTATTCCCTTTATATGCACTTGCCTTTCATTATTCTGTTCTCGATATTAGTATGCCACGGTATTGTTGATGCTGATGTGCAGCAGTACAATTGTTTCAGTTCTACCAATACTAGTTGTAAGAGTAAGCCAATGTCAATATTATCTTTTTGGTCATAAGCAGGCAGGGGAGCTGATCTAAAGTTTGGAGGGTGCCCTGCCTGTAAGCCAGGTTGGCGGAGAGCACTCAATGGATGCTGAATTTGTTAGCATAATACGACTTTGCTAAGGATAAGCCCTGCTTCTTCCGATTATGTCACCTATGGCCTGAGAATTTGAGGATAAACAAAATTATGTGAGTTTTTCAACCAGTGCTAAGAACTGTAAATTTGTTCAAGGTATCATTGCGTACACCAGTCACTGAAATTTTCATAGGATGCTAGAAAAAATGGGGCATATTAGCAAGACCCACGTTAAAATTATCGCCGTTTTAGCGGCAGTTTCCTGCCGCTAAAACGGCGATAATTTTAACGTGGGTCTTGCTAATATGCCCCAATATCTTTTGTTGCTCTCCTTTCTATAGTGCAAAAACAAGGGCCGAGATGTCAGTTCCTATTTGGTTCAGTTTATCAGGTCCACGAGTTGGAAGCCTGACGGTCTTGTAACTAGAAAACTGGTACTGCAAGATTTGATACTACGGCTGCAATGTAGACAATATTTTGTGCATTTTTATATGGCTTTTTCTTTGGGAAGATTGTGAGATGCAAAACTAGAAATGCTTTCAATATGAACTTTACAGTCAAAAACTACACATGAGTGTAAAACCAAGGTACAGAATAAATAAAAATTGAAAACAGTCATATCCAGAATATAATTGGAAATCTCTGGCAGACAATATTCTAAAATATAAAAATGTAAAATACAAATCTCATAAAATGATAAAATCAATAATACAATAAGTGCATTTTCTAAACAGAGTGATGTTTTGTAAAACTCTAAAAAATGATGCATTAAGAAAATAAAAATAAAATAATATAATATTCAAAATGTGTCAGATTTGATAAACTGTAAATCATTTTAGTATTAGAGATTTTAAAAACCATGAGAATTATTTGACACAGATCTGAAATGCTGATGAGTATCATGTTACGAGCGAGTTAGAGAGAGGTATGTGAGACATTCCTTATATAAGAGAATGAGATAATGTTTGTAAGAAATGGGGATACTGGTTGATGGGAGTAGAACCCTACTCAAGCAGGAACCACAATCCTTGTCAGAGTGAAGTCGCAAGAAAACCCTAAATTAACCTGTTCTCACCCCCCTGGTAGCTTGGCACAGAGCAGTCAGGCTTAACTTGGAGGCAATGTGTAAAGTATTTGAGCAACACTTCAAACAATAATAAAATGAAAATACACCACAAAAGGGATCCCATGCCAGATTAGAAAAATAGACTATTCCTTAATAAATAAAACAGACACAAATCCAATCAGTAGAACCGGAGATATGCAGATTTAAAAATTAAGAGGAAAATAGCACCAAAAAGCACAAAGCACTGTGAATAACTGGTTGCTTCAGACTGGGACAAAGTAATTGAGTCCGACCTCAATGGAGCATGGCCCGCGGAACTATAGTACCTTAAATCCTGGTGGCGGAGCATTACAAGATCCTGTGTTGAGTATGCGTCGTGCAGCAGAGGCAATGTGTCAGTTCCAGGGACCTGCTGAGCTTCGATACGAGAACCTGCATTGAAGTCAAGGCTGCTGTCAATGAGAGATTTGCAATGCAAGGGCCTGCATTGGGGAAGCTTCACACAGCAACAGTTCTGATTCAGTTCCGATGCAGGCTGTGAAATTGATTAACTTTAGCAATGATTAGAAGAGGCAAAGTGCACAGAGTCCTAAGGCCAGCAAAATCGAGATCACGAAAAATAGGAGGGGGTGAAGGCAAAACATTAAGGAAAGGATGACTCTTAAGCACATGTTTCATGCATTATAATGAAGAAGTATTTTATTCACTTTGTTGGTAGGGCATAGTGGCATATGATGAAAGAGTATGCACTCTTCTAAAATTTAGGTAGCCATAAACTCTGTGGCCGGTGAACACTCATGCCTGTGTGTTTCATTGTTATGGGAGTTCCCACACATTGAAGGAAGGCCACACAAACATTTGGGTGATTGTGTGATGTTCACAAAGTCAGGTAACCTAACCCTTCCATTTGACAAGGGACATAGAGTAGACACTATGGTGCAGAGCGCCCTCTGAACCTGCTCATGGAAAAGTTCTTTGCATATAGGCAGCTGACACACCACCAGAAATAAAAAGCCACATTTATCTTTTTCCTAGACGTTTTCCAGGCCCAGGATTGCCTGCTCTGTAAACAGCGTATTATATTAGGCATAGTAGAAATAGATATAGTTCATTTGCAGGGAGAAAAAACAGATTTTGACAATCCTGTACACACAGTGTGGGTGTGCATTTGGTGATAGTGTACAGCTAAAAGCAAACTTACTGCAGTGGGATGTTCCTATATCACATCTTCCATAGTGGAGCTATTAAATTGATCTAATACCTTCCATTTGACAAAGTCATGAGAACTATGTAAAGGCGAAGAAACACACAGCAGTTAGGATTCAATGAACTCTTCTTTGGGCCTTTCTAGTAACTAAGAATAGTCAAACTAGTAACAAAAATGTAACTGGTAAAATCCTGTAAACTATTTAGAGTTGTGTTATATATTTGTTGTGAAAAAATACTAAGAGCTCTATATAAAGCATGAGTTTTGTAAAATTACACCTGAGAATCCTGTAACAAATGGACTGAGAAATGTAAAACAACCATGCAAAAAAGAGACCTAAGAAACACTACTACTGAAAACTCTTTTGCTAATCTCTAATTAGGATGCTTCATGCTGCAGATCAATGCACCCTTTTTAGCACATTATAGCCAGGAAGACATTGTTAGAGCTGTCATCCTTAGAGTGGTCTTCCCCCAACTTTTTGCCTGCTTAACTCCACGTTTTGCTGTATCTTTTTGTAGGCCTTAGAAATCTGAGCACTTTACCATTGCTGATAAGTACTAAAGTGCATGTGCTTCTCCCCTAAACATGGTGACATTGGTGTATACATGATTGACATATTTAGATTGTTATAAATCCCTTGTAAAATGGTATACCATATACCCAGGGCCTCTAATCTAAATGCTACTGGTGGGTCTGCAGCACGGGTTGTGCCTCCCACACAAGTAGCCTTTCAAACATGTCTCAGGCCTTCCATTGAAAGGCGTGTGTGTGCCGTTTACTGCTACTTCAACTTGGCATTTAAAACCACTTCCCAAGCCTTAAACTCCCTTTTGTTACACATAGTTCCCCCTAAGGAAGGACCTAGGTAACCCTAAGGGCAGGGTTCTGTGTAAGTAAAAGGTAGGACATATACTTTTAAGTTTTACATGTCCTGGTAGTGACAAACAGCACATTTGTTTTTCACTGCAGTGAGGTCTACTTCTCTTATAGGCTAATATTGAGAACTCCGTAAAAACACTTTTAAACAGTAATTCCTAATTAAAAAGAAGTAGCTGCATTATGTTTCATATCTTTGGAATGGTAATGATAAATCCTCTTTACTGGTGAAGTTGGATTTAACATTACTGTTTTCGAAATGCCACTTTTAGAAAGGGGACATTTGTCTGCTCTTACTGCTCTGGGTTGGGTAACAGCTACACTTTGTGCATTCCCGCTAGACAGCTGGAAGCACAGGAACGGTGGGTGTGACAGAGAACTCATTTGCATTCATCTACATTCTGATAGCCCTCCCTGGGCAGGAAGAGGGAGGGGAGCTGACACTTACACCTGAATAGACAGTGTCCTTTGTCCCACACAAAGGGCTGAATACCCCCCCACAGATATCCTGACAGACAGCGCTGGGATGAAAGGGGACCTGTGCACTTCAAGAACCTGCTTTGAAGTCACCCCCACTTCAAAAGGCACATTTGGGTATAAGTATTGTTGTGCAGTTCCTACTAATCCCTAGGATCAGCCCATTTGTTGGACAACATAAACTAAGGGCTTGGTGTCTAGACTGATTCTGGACAGCCCCCGCAGTATTAGTTGGCCTAGAGACCAGTTAGCTCACAGTGCCACTGAAAGCTCCCCTAACCTTACCAGGGAGCGAATGGTTTCTGGCAAACACTGAACTCGACAACCCTGACCCCTCAAGGATCGTGGAAACAGTACAGAAACTTTTCGCTCAGTCACTCATGCTCACTTATCCTCAGAGAAGTTTACGGAGAATACACAGTGGGACGTTTTGAATACGTTTATTGAACCAAAGTTATTCTTATCTAAATACGTGTGCTGCAATGATTAGTAGACAGAAGCAGACGAAAGTGATTTCCTGCACCAAAAGCGCAAATAGTAGATATAGTTCTACCATGGTGCTAAAACAGTGTATATCTGCAGGCATATAAAGCCCTGAAATCGGGATCCTACTATGCGACCCCTAATCTAAGTGTACCTAGAGTGTGTGTGTAGGTGTGGAGCCAATAATCCCCCCAAGGGACGATCCAATTCTATTACCTGATGGGAGA
The DNA here is from genome assembly GCA_963921515.1 of Calotriton arnoldi. NCBI lineage: Eukaryota > Metazoa > Chordata > Amphibia > Caudata > Salamandridae > Calotriton > Calotriton arnoldi. Next base: position 356,037 of record CAWUFW010006949.1, on the reverse strand, counting down.
GAATGAAGGACCCCATCTTGGTGACATACTGGACACCCCTCAGGAGATGTCAGACTGCAGCGTGGTGAAGTCTCAGCATGCAGAGACCCTAGGTGTCAGCTGAAGTACCTCCACTACTAATCTATTGGGATGCTCATCTTTTATAATAGAAAGCAGCCTTGCGATGTGCATATAGAATAGTGATGTTATGGATATGTAGATGGCCCTGTCACCCCGTGGATTAAGATAGAGATGACATTTGTACATAGTGCGAAAAGAGACATTGTACATGCTGTTCAGGGCATTGTGATAATTTTGTGCAAAGCCAGATGTGTAAACAAGTTTAGTTTCAGAGAAACTAATTCAGCATTGTCACGCATGTAAATATCTGCAAAAGTTCACGGCTGAAATATTATTGTGAGGACAATGTTAGAAATAAGCTGCTTCACTATATGGGCCTAATCCAGGAATATAACACCCACTCCTTGTACTAAGGGTTAATATATAAAAGCTATTGAAAAAGCCAGGAGAATGTTTAAAATGTTAAAAAGCTACTCTTAAAAACATCTAAAAGCAAGCTTTCCTTTAAAATATTCATTTAAAAGCCTATAAGCCATTATACCATTTGAAATCCCAAGCCCTCAGAAAGCCAGGGTGCCTAGAACAGGAAGCCAAAAACTGTTTTGGTTCATTTTGTTTAAAAAACAGGCCAAATTGTTCAGCAGGTTTTGTAGAACTGGGAGATGACTCGAACCGTGGCATATTCACATTGACGTCATCAATTTTTTAATTGAGATTTCTGTACTCGTTGATTGTAAAGTTGTAGTTGTTTCAGGGAGAAGTATAATTTCATTGTTGTTTACAGCTTCTCTTTGGAGAGTGGAATATTCTGTCGTTAGTAAAGCTTCCATATGAACTTCCTGTATGGTAGCTCGAGGAGTGTGGCAGCTACTCAGGAGCCCACGCGGCCTACTGTTGAGAATTGGCCACATAGTGTGGTTTGATCAGATGAATAGAGACAAACCTCTTGTCTCGGCAACCGGCAAGGGGCGGAAGAAGTACAGTTCTGGTACCGTCAACAGCCAGGACAGGTACAGGTGCTCTGTATGATGGCCCAAATTATTTTTTGTCCACTATTTTCTCTCTGACCAGGTCCCCAATTTTCGGGACCCAGGCAGGTTTGCCGGCACAACCTTCACTTCCCCAATGGCAGTTGCTTTTACTTGGCCATTGCTTTGTAAAGCCCGGAATTCATTGAGTTCCTGCAAAACAGCCAAACGTTCATTGATGTCAAATGGTGTTTCAGCCGAACTTCCCATGTCTTCTTTGTAAACCCGAGAGCTAAACGCTGGACCCCGGTAGGAATGTAATGTGCCAATTGCGTATGTCCGATGAAGACTCGCAAATCCTTTATAACAGTTCTAGCGTCAGCCAAGCACTGTGGCCAAACCCACAGGAATCTGGAGCATGAATCCACTGCCTTCAAGATGTGCTTGTAATCCCCATCTGATTGTAAGGGGCCATAGTGACCCAAATACACACAAGCCAAAGGCTTGTCTCAAATCAATAGATGTGTCTGTGCTGGACGTGCCATGGTGGAGCTTTTCATCTCCTAGCAGATGTCACATTTAAGGACAAAGTCCGTGGTCTGTTTTGATAGACCTGGCCACCAATAGCGGTGCTTCAGTAATGAAAACGTAGCAGTAATCCCTGCGTGAGTGGAACCCAGACCCTCATGTGCAGTTTGCACATGAGGGTCTGCTCAGTCCTAATCTGAGATCAATGTTTGAAATTACTCTATCCCCAACTTCTGGAATCTGAGCATACGGAATGTTTTGTGCATCTAACTTGTAGGAGTACTTGAGTGGAAAGCCTTTTGGCAGGGCTGTTCCATTGCGCGTGGCATTAGCTGCCACCATAGTTCCCCCTAGTTCCATAGTTCCACCTATTCTCGTACTTGAGCAAGTTATTGCAGCAACGGAAGCAGTACAAACTGTTGCTTTGGCGGCTTCATCCACCATGGAATTCCCTTCAACTTGAACGCCAACACATTGATGACTTAATGTATGAATAACATGAGCCCGTGGCAGGCCTTCTCTCAGCTTTGCCACCTGTTCCCAAAGCATCTTGTGCTTTACCGCACACAAAGTTACATACATAAGTGCATTCAAAATGAAATGGCTTAACATACTAACAATCTGCAAAAGCGGAAATACAACATGCATTTGTCAATAGTGGAACACAGTGTACCTCTATTTATTTATGGTTTTTTTCATTTATGTATTTTGTGCTCCTTTATTGAGGGCTCTGAACGTTCCATGGCACTTCAGCTCACTGAAGGGAGGGATTCACCAACGTAACTTAGGAGTAGTAAAGTTACAAGTGCCGAGTCTTCGCGCTTGCAACTTTACTACTCCTAAGTTACTTTTGTGAATCACACCTACTGTGCATAACCAGAGGTGAAAAGGAGCGTTTTCAGAGAATTTCTGAACTTCAATCTGCCTCCTCTGTCTCCAGTCGAGGTTCCACGTGAGCCTTGGATCAAGTTAGGGTTAGATATCATGGGACCCTTTGATCTGTTAGGACCCTCAGAGAGATTTGTGATTCTCTTAGTGGACTACTCATCTAAATGGGTTTCCACGAGGTGTGTGAGTTCTGTTAGCACCAATGTGGTGCTTGATTTTCTTAAAGATGAGTTCATGAACGAAGGTATACCTATATTTCTCATTACAGACAATGGGGTGCAATTCACCTCACAAGAGACGCAAGACTTCTTGAGTGACTTTGGTATAACTCATCAAAGGACTGCTCTTTATGCACCGCAAGCCAATGGACTTGCGGAGCGCATGAATAGAGTGGTCAAAGCGTGTGTGCAAAGAGCAATTGAGAGAGTGTTTCTCTTAAGGGTGTCTTAAGAAACACTTGGTGGGCACACCGCACTGCTCTCAATGCAGTTTTGCAACTATCCCCTTTTCAAATATTGAGGGGCAGAGTTGCTTTGTCTAAACTTAATCCTGGGTGGTTGCCTTTGTTGAAAGGTGCTATTCTAGATAAGGAGGAGATGAGCACCAGAATTGAGGCTTACCAAAAGAAATATAAGGAAAGATTTGATTTAAGGAAATCAGCCAGAGCTAGAACTTGGCGTGTGGGAGAGTGGGTACTCATAAAGAAACCAAGGTGGCATAGGAAGGGTGTCACTGAATTTATGGGTCCATTTGTCATTACCTCAGTAAAGAAAAATGTTGTAACTGTTCACAATGGAGGTATGTGGAGCATGTCCCGTCTAGTAAAATTTCGTGGTGACAAATCATTACATCCTGATGTCATGTCCAGACCTGGGTTGTCTAAGGGGACTTCTTTTTCTAGTCCACTTGCACAAGGTTTTCCTACAAGAACCTGTCGTCTTCCCAAATATTACAAAGACTATGTAATGTATTGATGATTATTCTTTTGACAATGTTGTACCATGCTGTGATGAACTGTTGTAAGTTTCTATATATTTTTTCCTCAGTTTCTATCTTTCCATTCTTCTCTTGTTATTTATTTTTCTTCTTTCTTTTCTTTATTTTAGGTAAAGGGGATGTGTTATAATGTTTCTAGGGTTTTTGTTTTGGCACGTTCATCTGCTCGTGCCTGTAAGTTCTGTCTCCATGACAGTGCCTCGTGTGAGGCAGTTGGAGATTGAAGAGCTGACAGGCCGGCAGCATAAGTTGGTGGTGGACGGAGACTTACATTAAAGAACTTTAAACTTTACCAGTGTCTGCCTCTTAACACACCGCCGGTCATATTATGATGTCAATACCTGCCAGCCTTTCCATGGCAGTTCCCCCTCCATGAAAAAGCTGGCGGGATGGACATCGGGGGCCCGTAGCGGGCCCCCCTTCACCCTGGGCAAGTGCCCCCCAACATTTCCGTGCACCATGTGGCAGGCACCACATGGTGCCTGCCACATAGTGCAGGGAAATGTAAACAGTGCCATTTTGCATTGCGGCGGGTGCTGCAGCCAGCAGCACCCGCCGCAATGCAAAGTATGGTGAGTGCGACCGCCACGGTGGCCGTCGCATCCTAATACCCCCTGTGGGACCGACGCCTTGTAGGCGGGCTGTCCCACTTCCCGAGACGATGGCGGACGGACTCCAGTCCGTCCGCCATCGTAATCAGCCCCTAAATGTTTTAATAAAAAGTGATTACCTCCTTCAAAATTCATCAGTGATTTACTCTTAAATGAAAAGTGAACAGCAGAAATTGCAAGGACTATATCACCAACAATGAAAGGGACCGTGCTCAAGGTGCACTCTCCTGAAAAGTTCTGTTCTGATTTGCGGCCATATCACAATCTGTGTTCATGTGTTTACACAGTGAAGGTGTCCATGTTGTGTAGCAGATAGTACTGTAAACCAAGGACATGTATTAACTACACGAACAGGGTTATGCTATACATGTGATACAGTTTGTACATGCCAGTTGTGAAAAATAGTAGATTTGTTAGCAAGTTTAACTTTGCTGTCTGAATACTGTGTGAAACGTGTCTCTAAAAGCCGGTATGTACATCAAGTCTGCAGACAGGAGGCCTTTGAGATGTCAGCGTTTTTCCATCAGTGTCAAAGGGCTGTTCCCTGCAGAACTCACTTATCAAAAAACATGAGACTCAGAGTATGCTGACCAATGGGCACTAACATGACATTTTGATCTATAAATGCTGAGCAGTACAGCTTTCTAATGAAGGCAAGTGTTTCATAACATGAGCAGATTTTAAGAATGCGTTGGCCCACTTGAAAGGGATTTCACTGCATTGATAGCTTTTACCATTTCTATTGGAGTATCTCAATTCAATTAAAAATTATTACATTTGATTTGGTGTCCACCACAGGAATTTTCCAAAAGATAATGACGGGTTAATCAGGGATTTTACAGGAGTATACTATTTTCTAAATAATTTATTGATTTAAGGAAGGTCCATGGTCAAGCTAGAGGGAAAACTCAGGAAGGTTTTGGGTTTACTTCGGAAGAGGCAAATAACTACAAAGACAGGGTTTGGTAAATACCTCCTTTTGGAAGTATTACTTGGGCAATGGGGCATAACACGTGCATTTTGCCTCTTGCCAAATTCTGCATGATTGGTTTTGTCCTCTGGTAAACTGCTGCAGGTTTGACCTACAGATATTTATCTCTTTGGAAAATTGTGGTGTGTGCAGTAATGACAGCGATACTCTGAATTCTAATGGATGTGGTAACAGGAGTTATTGCGCATTTCAGAATTTAAAACCTACTTGTGCTCTGGAATATATTCTATATAAGCTGTATTAAAGGTATGGGGCACAAAGCAACTATTGTGTGTCTCAGGCCAAGAGGGGATCACTCATTGCCAATGGGATTGAGTGAATAAAGGGCAAATAATCTAATTTTGGATCATGGGCCAATCCTATGGCAGGTTTACAAGAGATTTCATGAAGACAAAACTGCTGGCATAAGTAGGTTATTGAAGGATGATGCAGTAAGTTAGTGAGCAGAATAAATGTAGAACTTTAGAGGCGTTATCCTGAGTGTGAGGCATCTATCGAATGTGGCGTGTAGCTTGCAATTAGAATGGATAATAAAGCACTGAAGTCCATTTTTACTTCAAACAAATTAGCGATACCTCAATATGTATTTGTAAGAGGGTGACACAATTTAAGGTTCACTTGTCGGTGCACTTATACTGTGAATAGCGAATCTGCCCACAGATTTTGTTTATGTGTAGGATAATTTTGACTCTTGTTTAGTATAAAGCCACTGAAAACAACGGAGCACTTTCTATTACATCTACCACTGCATGAGGTAGTGTTATTGGTGAATGCTGAATACTACGATGAGAACTAGAACGTGTTCCAGGTCACGAGTTTGGCTGTGCACAGGGAAGACTAGAAGGAAGAACAAATCAAGTATACAACAATTAAACAAGTAAGAACTCTAGTGGAGCAAGGATTACTCCAGTGGGAATTTGTGGATCAGGAGCATTGGCTTGTGGCTTGCAAATAAGAGCTTAAGATTGGGGTGTATGGGATTGCAGACAAATGTATTTTCTGACATACGTCTCTTACTGTAATGGAATGTTAGTTTTTTAAATAATTTTTAAAGTGTTTGATGATTTTCATAGTCCCTCTTTCTCTGTACCTTTAAAAAATGTTCTTCTTGTGTTAACGCTAAATATCTGTTCGTCTTCGGTCAGCTGTGATGTATTGATGATTATTCTTTTGACAATGTTGTACCATGCTGTGATGAACTGTTGTAAGTTTCTATATATTTTTTCCTCAGTTTCTATCTTTTCATTCTTCTCTTGTTATTTATTTTTCTTCTTTCTTTTCTTTATTTTAGGTAAAGGGGATGTGTTATAATGTTTCTACTGTTTTTGTTTTGGCACGTTCATCTGCTCGTGCCTACAAGTTCTGTCTCCATGACAGTGCCTCGTGTGAGGCAGTTGGAGATTGAAGAGCTGACAGGCCGGCAGCATAAGTTGGTGGTGGATGGAGACTTACATTAAAGACCTTTAAACTTTACCAGTGTCTGCCTCTTAACACACCGCCGGTTATATTATGATGTCAATCCCTGCCAGCCTTTCCATGGCAGTTCCCCCTCCATGAAAAAGCTGGCGGGATGGACATCGGGGGCCCGTAGCGGGCCCCCCTTCACCCTGGGCCCGTGCCCCCCAACATTTCCCTGCACCATGTGGCAGGCACCACATGGTGCCTGCCACATAGTGCAGGAAAATGTAAACAGTGCCGTTTTTGCATTGCGGCGGGTGCTGCAGCCAGCAGCACCCGCCGCAATGCAAAGTATGGTGAGTGCGACCGCCACGGTGGCCGTCGCATCCTAATACCCCCTGTGGGACCGACGCCTTGTAGGCGGGCTGTCCCACTTCCCGAGACGATGGAGGACGGACTCCAGTCCGTCCGCCATCGTAATCAGCCCCTAAATGTTTTAATAAAAAGTGATTACCTGCTTCAAAATTCATCAGTGATTTACTCTTAAATGAAAAGTGAACAGCAGAAATTGCAAGGACTATATCTCCAACAATGAAAGGGGCCTTGCTCAAGGTGCACTCTCCTGAAAAGTTCTGGTCTGATTTGCGGCCATATCACAATCTGTGTTCATGTGTTTACACAGTGAAGGTGTCCATGTTGTGTAGCAGATAGCACTGTAAACCAAGGACATGTATTAACTACACGAACAGGGTTATGCTATACATGTGATACAGTTTGTACATGCCAGTTGTGAAAAATAGTAGATTTGTTAGCAAGTTTAACTTTGCTGTCTGAATACTGTGTGAAACGTGTCTCTGAAAAGCCGGTATGTACATCAAGTCTGCAGACAGGAGGCCTTTGAGATGTCAGCGTTTTTCCATCAGTGTCAAAGGGTTGTTCACTGCAGAACTCACTTATCAAAAAACATGAGACTCAGAGTATGCTGACCAATGGGCACAACACGTGAATTTTGCCTCTTGCCAAATTCTGCATGATTGGTTTTGTCCTCTGGTAAACTGCTGCAGGTTTGACCTACAGATATTTATCTCTTTGGAAAATTGTGGTGTGTGCAGTAATGACAGCGATACTCTGAATTCTAATGGATGTGGTAACAGGAGTTATTGCGCATTTCAGAATTTAAAACCTACTTGTGCTCTGGAATATATTCTATATAAGCTGTATTGAAGGTATGGGGCACAAAGCAACTATTGTGTGTCTCAGGCCAAGAGGGGATCACTCATTGCCAATGGGATTGAGTGAATAAAGGGCAAATAATCTAATTTTGGATCATGGGCCAATCCTATGGCAGGTTTACAAGAGATTTCATGAAGACAAAACTGCTGGCATAAGTAGGTTATTGAAGGATGATGCAGTAAGTTAGTGAGCAGAATAAATGTAGAACTTTAGAGGTGTTATCCTGAGTGTGAGGCATCTATCGAATGTGGCGTGTAGCTTGCAATTAGAATGGATAATAAAGCACTGAAGTCCATTTTTACTTCAAACAAATTAGCGATACCTCAATATGTATTTGTAAGAGGGTGACACAATTTAAGGTTCACTTGTCGGTGCACTTATACTGTGAATAGCGAATCTGCCCACAGATTTTGTTTATGTGTAGGATAATTTTGACTCTTGTTTAGTATAAAGCCATTGAAAACAACGGAGCACTTTCTATTCCATCTACCACTGCATGAGATAGTGTTATTGTTGAATACTGAATACTACGATGAGAACTCCAACGTGTTCCAGGTCACGAGTTTGGCTGTGCACAGGGAAGACTAGAAGGAAGAACAAATCAAGTATACAACACTTAAAGAAGTAAGAACTCTAGTGGAGCAAGGATTACTCCAGTGGGAATTTGTGGATCAGGAGAATTGGCTTGTGGGCTTGCAAATAAGAGCTTAAGATTGGGGTGTATGAGATTGCAGACAAATGTATTTTCTGACATACGTCTCTTACTGTAATGGAATGTTAGTTTTTTAAATAATTTTTAAAGTGTTTGATGATTTTCATAGTCCCTGTTTCTCTGTACCTTTCAAAAATTTTCTTCTTGTGTTAACGCTAAATATCTGTTCGTCTTCGGTCAGCTGTGCATGTAATTAGGTAGTCACTGGCCAGCGGTGGTGAAAGAGCAGACAATTTAATGTGATACACCTGGGCTTCTACATCACTTGAAATTAGCTATTCATAAACTGAAAACCGTATATTTGGCTGCTTTGCCAGGCTCAAGGCCTACCAGCGCAAGAGGTGTTGAGTATGCATGAAAACAACACATGCAGAATCCAAAGACGTCAAGTAAACAACATATTCAAAAAAGGTAAGAATATATTAATAGAACACCTAAGAAATATTAGCAGTAGAACAGAGTATTTGAAAAACTCCTATTAGGTTGGAGTATGGAATTGGTAATTAATCTTTAGAATTAATAATATATAGTGGGAATCTATTAAGGTCGTCCATGGTGTAAATTCTCTAGCGAGTCTTTCTAATATTGCGAGTAGGGTGAGACAGAACAGTTGGCGGGATTGGCCACATTCTGCTGTGGAGCTTGTCCACATTTAATTCAGTGTTGGGCAACTCCCTTCCATCAGGAGGAATGGTTCAGTGCACGGAGGGCGGTGCTCACAATGATGGCAAGGCTAGTACATAGACTGCCCAAGCTCCTTACCCTTTCTCTCCACTTCTGGTCCCTTAACACTTGGTTATGGGCCTGCAAGTAGCAAATCCCACTCAGATCATCGAGTAACAGCATATTGTGCATATAGGAAGATATGCTAACCATAATAGTGATCCAGAACGCAACCAGACATTTCACGACAAAAAACATAACAGTAATTATTATAATATTAGTAACAGATTCATCATATACCAATTATAAAGAAAGTCTCTTAGTGTCACAATAAGAGGAACTACTTTCACTCAGTACAAGGGTTCCATTTTATTTATCTTTGCTGGATGGAAGGCTGAGTGGAAATGTTATTTCCTAAACAAAAGATGATGTTATACAAGAATGTGGATATAAGAAAATTGTTTAATACTTGACCTCTACATAGAAATGCCTTTCATAATGAAGTAAACGATTTATAAAGTTTCACATATTCATGCAGAATGTTTTTATTTAAACAAGGCTTACTGTCACAAATTATTAAAATGTAGTCTTTTTAATGGGAAAATGACACAATCATACATGTAGAATCAGCATTTTAACTTGATCTTGACCCTTTCAACTAACTTGCATTTCCTTTTTAGTGAATGTTTGCTGTCAAATGTTTTCTTTCAGTATAAGAAATGTTTCAACTTTTACATTTCCTACTGTGTAGATATTAGGTTAGATGTGTACAATTATACCTTGGAAAGTAACTCCGAATAAGAAGCTGACCCATACTCAACATTAGTCGATATAAAACTAACATGGTGACTTGAAGGACTATTGTTCTCTCGATGATATGATGAGGATTGATCCTGTTCCCAGGAAAACATCAAACGCTGATTGGATGGAAGAAGACAGAAGATGTAACTGTTGGTAACTTTCATAAAATGTGTTCCTTATATAAGTGCAAGTTCCTAGAGGAGGTTACCTCATTATTGCCAACCCTTTTTGCCAGACCACTTGCTATACCCAGACTCTACACCACATTGCTCTGAGACTCTACTGAGTTTCTTGAACTTCCCTAATGAGACGTTCTGCTTTGATATTTATGATTTATTGAGCTGAATTATTGCTGAAGCTTTATGCTTACTCTCACTCTCCAAATATAGAGCACTTCATAGGGTCTGACTGACTCCTTTCTCCACATTCTTAGACTATGGATGCTTTCCTCTATGGAATGTGCTTAATGCATTTATGAATATTTGCTTACTTATTGATTTAAAAAGATACTAATGATCAAATGATTGATTCATTTATTTGATGACCTATTGATGATCTACTAAAATATTTTGAATTAATAAAACCCTGAAAACTTACTTCTAACTCTCTTTATTGACTGAAATTAATATTGATGATTGAAATGTTAATATACTTGATGTATTGATTTTCTCTTCTAAAAACAACGGCCAAGATCTACTTCAAACAGATAGAGTGGGAATCAGCCCGGATGATAAACCAGAAACTTTTAATTTAAACCTGATTCTCACTCCAGCAGTATTGTCATAGTCAGCTTATTTGTGTAGTGCTTTATTTAAGTGGTAGCTGGAGGGCAATGCTTACACTTTTGTAAATTCTAACTAATTTCAATAGGATCTCAACTATGCCCATGACCAATACAAGGAAATAACGTGGGTTAGTACATGACCATGTCATTTACAATGCTGCAGCATCTTTATGGCTTTATGGATGGTAAATTGCAGAGGTCTAACATCTGTGTGTTGCATGCTTAAGGTGCATTTCAAAAAGCTGTTAACATGGCATCCAGAGCTGGGCACTGGAACTTGAGTAGCTCATGGTGCAGAGATCTTCGATTCTTACAAAAGAGCATTGCAAAGTAATAAAATACAACTCCAGAGCAATAAATCAAAATCTGATTCAAATATAAAATAACATACTAAACAGAGCAGTTAAGCACAGTGAGGAAATAGCTTTTTAGTGATTACAGCAATCATTTACTAAAATCTAAGAAAATACTGTATACTTTGTAAAAGAGGACAGAAGCAAGCATGGCCTGCGAAAGGATAACTAAATCATTTAACTGTGAAATCTGAAATATAGGAAAGTAGGAGCAACTGTACAGGAACAGGAAGATTACAACTACATTCTAATCACTTTGTGAATGTTGAATAACAACCAACAATACTCTAGAGCAGCGCAGCAATTCATTTAGCTTTCTTCTAAGCTGGACCATGCAACAGCTTGATCGAGCTAAGATTGTAAACATGCCACAGGCAAATGGACAAAGAGAGTAATGGGTGCAAATGGGCAAAACAGATTTTGACCTCAGTTGAAAACATCAGCACAGCAATTTCGATCTACTCAAAAGGTGAAAGAAACCTTCATTAAGACAAACAGAAAGAAAACTTTTTGAAGGCGAAAACTAGATTCTGGCAGAACAGTGGTAAAATGATATGAAAAATTCATTACCAGAGAAGTTCTTCTCAATTTTGAATAACATTGTAATGAAAAATTAGGAAACATTCAGATGTAATGACAGGGCAAGGCAATGGAAAACATAATTCCTAAACCAAACAGACTGCAGAGAAATGCTGGTTTATAAGGGGAAAAGAGCAACCCTCCCCTGAAATGAATTTTGGACAAAGGGTCGTTAATTAAAAGATTAAAGAATTTTCCAATTAATCAACAAGACAATCAGAGTCACTGCATGTCACCACCTCTCAGATATCTCAGTGACCTAAGTATCCACATCTTACAGTACAGTGGAAGCCCGCAGAAATAGTCTGTTGGGTGGGTTTGGCTGTGTAAAACGTACAATGGTGGTAGAACAATAATGTACTATATGGCTACAAGAAAATCTAAAAGCCTTTATTCTATCAATTTCTTGAATTTCCTTTAAGTCAGCTAAAGATCATCATCAGGAAAAAAAGAAAGAACCCAAGAAGAATAATACACAACTGTTTTATTTGGAGGACATTTTACTGTGAGGAGGAAGAAAATGAGATGATGAGGAAGTAATGCTGTAGTTAGACTAAAGACAAGTGACACCTAAAGCTAAAATCCAATTGGTCCAATGATCCAAAGGAAATAGAAATATAATTTTGGAGAGGTTGAATGACAAGAAAAATTAAAATACGAAGCCAATGCCAAGAAAGAAGACATAAAGTGAGGATTGTTGTGGTGCTGCTCTGAATTGCATAAGAAGGGCTCACTGATCCTAATGCATCAGAATCGGAGACTCACAGAACATGATCGACGGTTCATGGGCCTCTGGTTAGTTTGCAAATGTACTGCTACGACCTACTTCCAGTTCCTTGTTTGGCCATTTATTCGGCCTCTGGTGATCGGGTTATATTCCTCGAAGAGATGGATCTCAATTTTTTTCTCATGGCCACTATTTTATTTCTCACCCTCAACCAAACAATGTTTCCCTTTCTTCACCCTGTCCACAACACTTATTCTACAAAACGATGACTGGCCTCAGTAGAAGTAAGAAAGACTGCAGGGCAAAAACCGGCGAATTTCAATTATGGTCTGCCTAACTTAGGCAACACAAAGACTGACTAAGAATTCCTATCCTATAAAAAGATAGACAAAATGTTACGCATCACAATTTGTTTGAGGCATGGATGAAAGACAAATCACATTTATCAAGGACCATTACTTCAAAGAAAAAGGTCTGCCAGCACCCTAAAAGAACATTTAGTACACCTTCCATAGAAACAGCATATACATTTATATCTGCTACTTAAAGATTACAGAATATGAATCTAGTTTACAACTCCTCCTCCCCTGAAGAGTAAACATGGAGCTGTATGTTCTATTGATCATATTCACAGTCAAAAGTTAGCATGGTTACATTACAAAGCTCCCATTAACCTTGGTAAAAGACAAGATTGACTGTTACAGCGCTCCTCACTGATTAACTCTCTGGTCTCATTTGTGGTTTGATATAGCCATCCTGATAACCTCATCTGGATAAGCTCTGATCATATCATCTTCATCACTCTGAGCCACTATCAGATCTTTATTGATTTATGTCACCTCCCTACCCCTCCCTTCTTATCAGCCACTCATTTACAGTTTCCAAACTTTCCACTGCTTTTATTTGTCTATGGCTTCTTCTAGGCATTCCTCTCCTTCATATCTCTTAAGCAAATCTGGTTGCAACACTTTCAAAATCCAGTACCCTTCCAATATCTGCAAATGTGCTGCTAAAAACATCAAACATACTTCTCCAAGAGCACCCATAAACATTCATTACCGATCAATATCACTACATGACAAATAGTTAGCTAAAAAATCACCTCATCATTTTCTCTCATAACCCCACTCAAACCCACTAAATTCCACCTTATTTACAATTAGCCAGGAGGCACCGGAATGTTGTGTCAGTGTAGAATTATGAGCACCAAAGGCATTTGTTACAGACACAGCCCAATAAACAGTGCACAACAGAGGAGGCTCTCCCACCAGATCCACACTGTGTTCTCTTACAGGTGACCAAGAACCAACAACTAAACCCTGTTATTCACCACAGGCCACTTTAAAAAAGCACACAGGAGTACCCAGACCCCAGACAAGACCTCAAACATTTTGGCCCAAACCCGGAAACCAGTCCACCTCAAATCTCACATTTACACCAATCAGTCCCAACTTCGTGTAACAGTCCACAACAAGCACTACTCGAGACCCCGAACGTTCATCACAAGCTTAGCCTTTGCTTCATCCATTACACATATTTCCCATCCTGAGGAGACTCTGAAATTGAAACAGGTCAAAATGCATCAATATCTCACCTAAAGACAAATGGACCCCAAAAAGTATTACATTGCCTATCAGTACAGCCTTCCAATCCAGTTAAAACACTGGAGACAGGCCATCAGAATCAAAATGGTTTACACCCTTGACACACGGCATTTATAGTGGAATGTAAAGATTTTCCTTTATTAAAAGATTGGCCTGGTGTTCTACATAATTCTCTAAAAACAAAAATTGGAATAAGTGGAAAGTGATACCTGTGCCCCACTTATGAATTTGAATGTATGATATATTGAATATTCTCTGTCTATTGTCACTCATTTTTATAATCACTGGTAGAGGTTCTAAACATAATTATTTTCTTCTTGGATTTGGAACTATGGGGCCGATTACGATGGCGGTCGGAAAAGCATACCGACCGCCATGGTAGCGGCAAAAAACCGCCCGCATGGCCAACGGGAAAAACGCCGGATACATTATGATGAACCGGCAGAATAATCCGTCCGCGGCGGCGGGAGTCAACGAAAAACCGCCCGCACTCGCCGGACCAGCTGAAAATCCGACCGCAACGGCCGGATACTCAGCGGAAAAGCCAAGAACCGCCGCCATGCACACGGAGTAACCGCCCGTGACATTATGACATCCCCGTTACCACCATGGTACCTACCTATGAATCCGACCGCCTTGTGCGCGAACAGTGATGAACCCGATAGGCGGCGGAAGGGCTGCAGCATAGCCACCGCTGCCGAGGAACCGCTGCGGAGGATCCGCAAAAAAAATGGCGAACGTAGAAAAAAACACGAAAAAAAATACAAACAATGCACACAGTGAAGGAGACCTGTCCCAATACAAACCAAAAGTGCCCAATGACAACAGCCCCAGAAATTTCAAAATAACCAATCACAGGACAACACACACAACACACCTGACAGCAACATACCAGCTTGCCACACCCCCATAGCCGAGCATAAAACCAGCCCCTCCCTGACCACAATCCTTTGCTACACTCCACAACTGAAGGTCCCAACCCCAGAGAACAAAGGAGAGGCAAACCTGCACACATCACCACCACAACACACACACCACCTACACCACTCACAACACCCACAACACCCACACAACTGCACCACAGAACATCTGCACAGCACACACCATGGCACCACACAAAATGCCAAAATTCACTGATTCAGAGCTTGCAGTCATGGTAGATGAGATAATAAGAGTTGAACCACAATTCTATGGTAACATGGTCCAACACACCCCATTAGCCACAAGAACCCAAATGTGGGTGAGGATAGTCAATAAGGTCAATGCAGTAGGGACCACCCCCCGCAACAAGCAGGAAATACAGAAGCGGTGGCATGACCTGAAGACCGTGGTGAAGAGGAAGAGGGCCAAGAACCGTCAGCTGGCTGACGGGACTGGTGGAGGCACTCTCATCCCACCCAAACCATACAGTCCGTTGGAGGAGAAGGTCCTTGGAATCCTACATCCAGAGAGTCTTGAAGGAATCCGCGGGGGACTGGAAGCTGGTAAGTACAAACCAATGTACATCATCACATTGCCATGTACCGTCTTGCACAACTTCAAACCTACAACCCCTAAGCCAAAGGACATTCGTCTGACCCACAATACCCAAAACAGGTCACACAGATGTAACCACCACTCAACCTGATAAAGCACAAAGCTAAACAAAATCAACTGGGTTGCATGTGTACAGACAAAAAGCACTACAACACACACCAGGCCCCCCTCTCTCACCCCTCAGCAGGATGGAGCACCCCACCCAGAAGCATGTGTCAGCCATTGAACGCTCCCCCACCACCTAACAGGTAGGTAGCCATCTTCACAGGGATGGGTAATGTGTATCTGGAGGCAGCACAACATCTCCCAACAGGCCCCCCTCTCCCACCCTCAGCAGGATGGAGCACCCCACCCAGAAGCATGTGTCAGCCATTGAACGCTCCCCCACCACCTAACAGGTAGGTAGCCATCTTCACAGGGATGGGGAATGTGTATCTGGAGGCAGCACAACAACTCCCAACAGGCCCCGCTCTCCCACCCGTCAGCAGGATGGAGCACCCCACCCAGAAGCATGTGTCAGCCATTGAACGCTCCCTCACCACCTAACAGGTAGGTAGCCATCTTCACAGGGATGGGGAATGTGTATCTGGAGGCAGCACAACAACTCCCAACAGGCCCCCTCTCCCACCCCTCAGCAGGATGGAGCACCCCACCCAGAAGCATGTGTCAGCCATTGAACGCTCCCCCACCACCTAACAGGTAGGTAGCCATCTTCACAGGGATGGGGAATGTGTATCTGGAGGCAGCACAACAACTCCCAACAGGCCCCCTCTCCCACCCCTCAGCAGGATGGAGCACCCCACCCAGAAGCATGTGTCAGCCATTGAACGCTCCCCCACCACCTAACAGGTAGGTAGCCATATTCACAGGGATAGGGAATGTGTATCTGGAGGCAGCACAACAACTCCCAACAGGCCCCCTCTCCCACCCCTCAGCAGGATGGAGCACCCCACCCAGAAGCATGTGTCAGCCATTGAACGCTCCCCCACCACCTAACAGGTAGGTAGCCATCTTCACAGGGATGGGGAATGTGTATCTGGAGGCAGCACAACAACTCCCAACAGGACCCCCTCTCCCACCCCTCAGCAGGATGGAGCACCCCACCCAGAAGCATGTGTCAGCCATTGAACGCTCCCCACCACCTAACAGGTAGGTAGCCATCTTCACAGGGATGGGGAATGTGTATCTGGAGGCAGCACAACAACTCCCAACAGGCCCCCTCAGCAGGATGGAGCACCCCACCCAGAAGCATGTGTCAGCCATTGAACGCTCCCCCACCACCTAACAGGTAGGTAGCCATCTTCACAGGGATGGGGAATGTGTATCTGGAGGCAGCACAACATCTCCCAACAGGCCCCCTCTCCCACCCCTCAGCAGGATGGAGCACCCCACCCAGAAGCATGTGTCATCCATTGAACGCTCCCCCACCACCTAACAGGTAGGTAGCCATCTTCACAGGGATGGGGAATGTGTATCTGGAGGCAGCACAACAACTCCCAACAGGCCCCCTCTCCCACCCCTCAGCAGGATGGAGCACCCCACCCAGAAGCATGTGTCAGCCATTGAACGCTCCCCCACCACCTAACAGGTAGGTAGCCATCTTCACAGGGATGGGGAATGTGTATCTGGAGGCAGCACAACAACTCCCAACAGGCCCCCTCTCCCACCCTCATCAGGATGGAGCACCCCACCCAGAAGCATGTGTCAGCCATTGAACGCTCCCCCACCACCTAACAGGTAGGTAGCCATCTTCACAGGGATGGGGAATGTGTATCTGGAGGCAGCACAACAACTCCCAACAGGCCCCCTCTCCCACCCCTCAGCAGGATGGAGCACCCCACCCAGAAGCATGTGTCAGCCATTGAACGCTCCCCCACCACCTAACAGGTAGGTAGCCATCTTCACAGGGATTGGGAATGTGTATCTGGAGGCAGCACAACAACTCCCAACAGGCCCCCTCTCCCACCCCTCAGCAGGATGGAGCACCCCACCCAGAAGCATGTGTCAGCCATTGAACGCTCCCCCACCACCTAACAGGTAGGTAGCCATCTTCACAGGGATGGGGAATGTGTATCTGGAGGCAGCACAACAACTCCCAACAGGCCCCCTCTCCCACCCCTCAGCAGGATGGAGCACCCCACCCAGAAGCATGTGTCAGCCATTGAACGCTCCCCCACCACCTAACAGGTAGGTAGCCATCTTCACAGGGATGGGGAATGTGTATCTGGAGGCAGCACAACAACTCCCAACAGGCCCCCTCTCCCACCCCTCAGCAGGATGGAGCACCCCACCCAGAAGCATGTGTCAGCCATTGAACGCTCCCCCACCACCTAACAGGTAGGTAGCCATCTTCACAGGGATGGGGAATGTGTATCTGGAGGCAGCACAACAACTCCCAACAGGCCCCCTCTCCCACCCCTCAGCAGGATGGAGCACCCCACCCAGAAGCATGTGTCAGCCATTGAACGCTCCCCCACCACCTAACAGGTAGGTAGCCATCTTCACAGGGATGGGGAATGTGTATCTGGAGGCAGCACAACAACTCCCAACAGGCCCCCACTCCCACCCCTCAGCAGGATGGAGCACCCCACCCAGAAGCATGTGTCAGCCATTGAACGCTCCCCCACCACCTAACAGGTAGGTAGCCATCTTCACAGGGATGGGGAATGTGTATCTGGAGGCAGCACAACAACTCCCAACAGGCCCCCTCTCCCACCCCTCAGCAGGATGGAGCACCCCACCCAGAAGCATGTGTCAGCCATTGAACGCTCCCCCACCACCTAACAGGTAGGTAGCCATCTTCACAGGGATGGGGAATGTGTATCTGGAGGCAGCACAACAACTCCCAACAGGCCCCCTCTCCCACCCCTCAGCAGGATGGAGCACCCCACCCAGAAGCATGTGTCAGCTATTGAACGCTCCCCCACCACCTAACAGGTAGGTAGCCATCTTCACAGGGATGGGGAATGTGTATCTGGAGGCAGCACAACAACTCCCAACAGGCCCCCCTCTCAGCACCCCACCCAGAAGCATGTGTCTGAAAGTAAAAACCAAAGTGACACTGCACAGGTAATCAGACAGTGCATGCACCCCACCATCACTCAACAAAAGCATTGAGAGACATGACAACACGAGGCTCTACTTCACACAAAAATAGAAAAGAAAAGCACAGCCATTGACAGGATGCAGACAGCTCAGCGTACGTAACTGTGACAGAAACAGAACTGTGACTCTCAACAAATATGTCCAAGCAAACGGGCCTCTGACATGCATCACCCAGACTTCCCTCTGTAGCGTACATGGGTGCTGATCATGAAGGACCATGGGAAAAACAAACTAGCATGGTCTGCTGTATAATGAAATACAAGCACAGGACATGTCAACGGTATGCATGTGATGACAATGGCTAGTCCATGCACACAGGTAATGTCTGCCAGGCAGAGTGATCAGCAAAGATGCTGAACATCAACTTGTAGTCATGCCAGTTGTCAGATGACAACCTCACATTGAAATCACCAATACTAGACGTGTGGCATGGTAACCAATCACAGGTCACACCATTGTGAAATGATGAATGTAACTCCACTTCATGGCATGAGGCACATCACTGTGCAGACATACAATGTGTGAAAAAGGCAACTGTGTGTAGCATAACATGTAAATAAGAGACATCAAACACAGCAACCCTGAGGTGTGTAAGGCAATTACCATCTACTTCCTGTCCCACAGGTGACCAACAACTTACTGCAGAGGACGACAACCTCAACCAGCACATCCAGTCACTAGCTCCCGAACATCTCCCCTCGGATGCAGACTCCCTGGATAATGAGGAGGAGGAGGACCAACCCGGACCATCTGGTGTGGCAGGGTGTAATGTGTCCCAGGACCCCACAGCCCCACCACCCTCAGCAACAACATCAACGCAGAGCCCTGCTGCAACGACCTGTGCCACCACCACCTCCACCACCACTACCACTACCACTGCTGCCTGCAACACTCGCCCTGCTCCAGAGGCCAACCAGACCACAACAACTGCGGAGGTACGAGAGAGTAGGCCGGTGCCCACAGGAGGGAGGCAACAGGGCCGTGACAGCAGGCCAGGTGTGAGGACAAGGCTGACCCAAAGGGAACAAGACCCTGGCACTGAATCACTGGCACACATTGACAGAGTTGTGGGGGCCTATGAACACGCCCAGGGACAGTTGAGGCAGGCTCAGCAGGATGCCCGTGAGCAACAACAGATGCTGCGCTCAATTGACAACCGCATGGGACAACTCGTGGCCTGCATGGGCCAAATCAGGGACCTCCTGGGCCAGCTAATGGGGGTCCTCAGGGACAGGCATGCGGCACCGCCAACACCTACAGCTCCCTCCGTTGTGCCGCAGGATGACAGACCCCCATCCTCCCCTGCGTTCAGCGAGCATGGGGACTCATCAGACACCACTGGCCATGCACCTGTGTGTCCCCCTGCCAAAAGAGCAAGAGGCCGCCCGAAAAAATCATTGGGAGCATCCCGTGGCAAAGCACCTGGCAAAAGCCAGTCAAGTAGCCAGCCATGATGGCACCCCTCTTCACCCTGCTGTGTACCCTGCAGACTGTCCCCACCCACAATGCCGTGGGAATGGCAAATGACTGTTGGACTGTGTTACCATACTGATCTTGTGTATACTCTATTGTCTCATCTACCATCACTGACAAATCTGTTATTCACCATTCACAAATCTGTAAATATCCACATCTACATCACATGTATCCACTGTAAATAAACACTAATAACGCACCAATGTAGTTGTCACTGTTCCATGTTCATCACAGTATGTTAACTCACACCCATGATTACAATGTCACAGGAGCAGGGATACTCCGCAGGCAAGTAGAGGCTGAAGGGACCTAGGAAAACACAACAGAACATCAGTTGCTACTCAGGTGGTGGACTAACAACCATCACACAACACAGCACATCAAGGTACGACAATCTGCACATGTCACAAGGAGCAACTGTACCAACATAGACATCAAGTAGCTGTGTCAAAAGATCCCTTACCATACACATTTGCAGCCAGCACTGACTCTGCAACATGCTGTAGTCACAAAGCTCACATACACATATTCACCTAGCACAACATCATCAGACAACAGCCAGTTTTGACATTGCCACTGACCATCAAGTGAAGTAGTTGTTGATGAGCTGCTGACGCTGTCCAACACCTTCCTCCTCTCCACTATCCTCGTCACTTGACATTTGGGTGTTCGCAGGTGGGGGCTGTGGCTGGTCATCATCATCCTGGATTAAGGGGATCCCCTTCCGCACGGCCAGGTTGTGTAGCATGCAGCATGCTACCACTATCTGACACACCTTGACGGGTGAGTACTGCAGAGCCCCTCCGGTCTTGTCGAGGCATCGAAAACGCGATTTCAGGAGTCCAAATGTTCGCTCAATGACCCGACGTGTCCTCCCATGGGCATTGTTGTAGCGCACTTCAGCTGGTGTCCTGGGATTGCGAAGTGGACTCAGCAACCAAGGTCCGTTGGGATATGCAGAGTCACCTAAGTGTGAAAGACACATACAGATTGAGTGTCTGACATGTGTCCGAGGACAGCATGGCACACAAACAGCACACGACTCGACCCTTTGTACTCACCCACAATCCATGCCCGCTCCTACGCCAGATTGGCCATCAGCTGTGGTAAAATGCTGTTGCGCATTATGTGTGAATCGTGGGCTGATCCTGGAAACTTTGCACAAACGTGTGAGATTACCATATCTGCCTGGCACACCACCTGCACATTGATGGAATGATAATGTTTCCTATTTCGGTAAATATGCTCCCATGCTTGGGGTGGAATCAGGGAAACATGTGTGCCATCTATTGCACCAACTACATTAGGAACGTGTCCAAGTGCATAAAATTCACCCTTCACATCCGCCAACTCCTGCCGCCTGGGGAAATGTATGAATTGGTCCCTGTGTTGCATCATAGCCAACAGGACATCACGTAGCACCATGCTGAATGTTGGTTGGGACATCCCCCTGCAATGCCCACAGTTTGCTGGAAGGATCCCGTAGCCACGGAAATGTAGGAATGCCATCACCTTTGCTGTTGCCGTGAGTGCTGTTGGGTATGTCCTGCGTGGAAGCAGGTGTGGCTCCAATATTGCACAAAGTTCCAGGAGGTTTGTCCGATCCAGACGGAATCGCCTGATGATGTCGGTATCCTCCATGGTAGCCAGCAGGGTGAAGGTACGAAACACATTAGGTCGCCTCCTAGGTGAGATGAAAGGGGACACGTCATAGCAACATAAATTAGGATGTGCACAAATTCATAAAGTCCGTCCTGTCACGGCGCTAACATTGACTGTCATCCCTGAAAGCACACAGTGCAATTCAGTGTTGTCCCAACATGAGACAGATTAATTGTACAACTGTCATGGATTTGCACAGTCAGTAGACACAATACGAACACTGTCTATGTGAATGCCAAGAGTCACATATCGAGCTGAGGTGGACTCAGCCTTGGGTGTACATGACACAGGACATGTGTGAAGCAGAGACACTGCTGGCTTCCACGTTGCTGCTGTACCTGCCACACCTCCTTGGCCAATAATTGCAGGGGACACATCAACAACACAATGTGGATAGATCATTGGGATTGTCTTTGTACTCAGTGCCACTTCGAACACACTCAAATTCAATGACATTCACATCCCAAACCCATACATGTGCCAATGTCATCAGTACACAGGCCATATCTGCTGCTGACTTGAATACAAAGTCGGACAGTGACAGATGATGTCACGCCTGTGCAGAGTATGTGTACCACTGTAACAGGCCACCATTACCCCACTGCCCAATACTCTCTACAAGCACACAGATACCCAATGTGGCACACATTAACAATAGATGAGGGACGTGATCAGCAGGGCCTGTATGCACCCTTAATCTTCCCCCATTTTGGACATTTACATGCAGCATCAAGGAGGGACTGCCCAAGGACACATGTGCACCACAACACATACCATGGTGATACACATCCAGCTGTTTCAAGACACAACAGTGCCACAACACAAACATACAACACTACATGGACAATGCCAAGCCAGTATGCCAACAAGTCTACGCATGAACAGACTTTATGCATTACATATGGACAACTGGCTCAGACACCTGACACCAGTGGATGTAATTTTACACCACATGTCCCAAAGGACATGCATCCTGACCCTCATTCCACACAGGCTGTCAGGCCCAACACAGCATACAATCAATATCCCACATCTAACAAACATGCTGGCTGTGCATGAGTAGTGGGACACTGGTACCTCACATTGACCAAATGTCGTAGTTGGATGAGTGTCAGAGGCACAACAATCAAGGTACATCTCACCTGTCTTGGGTGCCCACTCCATCCTGATACACCAGCAGATGTGATCCACCCACACAGTGCTGGAATAGATGGTGAGCAAGGATGGCTAGCACCCCATAGCATGCACATACACCAGTGTTGGTGGCAACACACTGCACACGTGTGCCACTTGTGCTGACCATCCAACATTGCAGACAATTCCCGCAAATCAGTGCACACACATTGCAACATTGCACAGGCAATACTGGACACCCATAGCCTGTGGACAAATGTCGCATACTATATTCCATACAGTTAGCACAATCCACAACCGTGCATGCAGTCCATCTGCCAACGCAACATTCCTGATGTGAACAATGGACATGCACTGGTGGCAGGTGAGTAGCACCGGAACACAGCACAACACTCAAAAACATAGTGTAGCTAAGCACCATTGCTGAAATGTACATGTCACTGATTCACATACAACAGTCCAAACAACATGAGCACAGACCTGACACTACCACATAGGTCCCTGTAGTTACAGGTGGCAGACATGTAGCAAAGACATCTGCTCTGGCCGTCTACCCAAGTGACAAACAATAATAATGCAACGGATGCCAGGTGTGGTGCTGAAGTACTCGTCATCCTTTAGCAGGTCGAGCCCCCCTGTACATGTGGACATACACTGCAGGAGTTGCCAGTGTGTACAAAGACATTACATGCGGCATGTAATTGGTCTTAGCAATAACACAACAGGGTGACATCTGTTTCCAATGATGACAGTCATGCTGAATAAATGAGTTCATCTGGGTTGTCAGTGTAACACATGGGCTCAGGTGTGAGATAGTGGTCAGCATGGGTGGCAGATACGACATTGTGTGTAAATATTGCTCAACATAATGAAGTACAGTGTTCCATTTGGTGTGAGACGTTACACATTGGCTGACATTTGTGACAGGAGACCATATCAATGTCATCCAGTGCCATGTGCCACTGTACGTATCCACTGTGCGTAGTACAGTAATGACCATTGATCCACACACAACAAGAACTGTCCGTAGGTGCCTTAAACGTGCTCCATAAACACAATGACGCACAGAGTGTACGATGTGATGCTGCATATTCCCCATTGCGGACGCACATACTGTCCGTGAATTGGGTGGCGGAGCATGCCAACCACCATTTGAACCTTTGTCGATGCCCACCACTGACGCAAGTGTTTCATGTGCTGCACATGACACATTGGTGTTAGTGATGGCCCTCTACATAGCTGCAGATGGCGTTTGTCATGCTCCACCAGCCACATCCCGGTCACCCATGTCACTCTATGGCAATTAAACAGCGGTAGCGCCGGCCAGGACCCCACGGTGTGTCACCGCCATGAACCATGCCCTTGCAGCCAATGGGGACCGCTATCGCGGTGGCATGATGCACATTCAAAAATCGCGGTAGGCGTGCTCCGCCCCAGCGGATGCGGAGATTGGATGCAATTGTAAGATGCACCACCGCGGTAGCGCCGGCCAGGACCCCGCGGTGTGTCACCGCCATGAACCATGCCCTTGCAGCCAATGGGGACCGCTATCGCGGTGGCATGATGCACATTCAAAAATCGCGGTAGGCGTGCTCCGCCCCCAGCGGATGCGGAGATTGGATGCAATTGTAAGATGCACCACCGCGGTAGCGCCGGCCAGGACCCTGCGGTGTGTCACCGCCATGAACCATGCCCTTGCAGCCAATGGGGACCGCTATCGCCGTGGCATGATGCACATTCAAAAATCGCGGTAGGCGTGCTCCGCCCCCAGTGGATGCGGAGATTGGATGCAATTGTAAGATGCACCACCGGGGTAGCGCCGGCCAGGACCCCGCGGTGTGTCACCGCCATGAACCATGCCCTTGCAGCCAATGGGGACCGCTATCGCGGTGGCATGATGCACATTCAAAGATCGCGGTAGGCGTGCTCCGCCCCCAGCGGATGCGGATATTGGATGCAATTGTAAGATGCACCACCGCGGTAGCGCCGGCCAGGACCCCGCGGTGTGTCACCACCATGAACCATGCCCTTGCAGCCAATGGGGACCGCTATCGCAATGGCATGATGCACATTCAAAAATCGCGTTAGGCGTGCTCCGCCCCGCGGAGGCGGTCATTGGATGCTTTTGAAGAAGGCTGACCTGGAACACCAATGGCAGAAGACTATGACCACTGAAACGAGTCCAGGGCCCTATATATGTGTGGAAGGGAGCACCACATTTCCACTGCTCACAGAGCCTGCTGCCTGGGACCCCTCACCTGCTGCTGCCTCCAGGGACTGCTGCCTGAGACCCCTCACCTGCTGCTGCCTCCAGGGACTGCTGCCTGAGACCCCTCACCTGCTGCTGCCTCCAGGGACTGCTGCCTGAGACCCCTCACCTGCTGCTGCCTCCAGGGACTGCTGCCTGGGACCCCTCACCTGCTGCTGCCTCCAGGGACTGCTGCCTGAGACCCCTCACCTGCTGCTGCCTCCAGGGACTGCTGCCTGGGACCCCTCACCTGCTGCTGCCTCCAGGGACTGCTGCCTGAGACCCCTCACCTGCTGCTGCCTCCAGGGACTGCTGCCTGAGTCCCCACACCTGCTCCTGCCTCCAGGGACTGCTGCCTGAGACCCCTCACCTGCTGCTGCCTCCAGGGACTGCTGCCTGGGACCCCTCACCGCCCACTGCCGCCGCTGACGTCTCATGTCCACAGTGATGGCTAGGACAGAGAAGATCCGTGCCAGTCCATTTACAAGCGAGGAGCTGGATGTCCTGGTGGACGAGGTGCTGACACAGTACCCACGGCTATATGGTGGCCCAAATGTTGTGGTAAGTCTCCAACAGTGGGGGTGTGAGTGCAAGGGGGCACACATGTAGTCGATCAGATGGTGTATGTGCCTGAGAGTGTGGGGTTGTGTCATGCACTGGCTGACAAGCTGTTTCCTAGTTGTTAAGGGGGTGTATGCAACCCACACATTAAATGCATGGACATGGAGGGTGGATGGACATGTGTTGTGTACACATCCATATGGTGTGACAGCTATCTGGTGATGCATGTTTCGGGACAGTTATTGTTCATGTGACTGTTTGTGTGGGTCCTCGTTGTCCATCTCTGTGTGATTCTACCTGGCATGGACTGTCCACGCCCAATGTGACAAGGACACATCACTGACTGTACAGAGTGTGATACGTGTGTGGTTGGCAGGAGTGTACATCAATGACCCATGTCTGCCGTGTGGACTGCACATGACTGGCCCTCTGATCAGTCAGTGGTTATGTGAGATCATGTCCCTCAATGCTACAAACATGACACAGTGAGCTATTCACAGAGCAAGGTCATTTAGGCGTGCGCAGTGGTGGACACAGTGACTCTCACCCCATACACATGTTGCAATGTGACATATGTCTTGCTCTACCTGGTAATAGCCAGTAGATGTGGGCACATTACACATGGCTTTCTGTGCTAGCATCCAGCTTGTATGTGAGATGTGCGGATACAGTGTCCCTCCTCAAACATGCATGCATTGACGTGGACTTCACACATGACGATGTACCCTGTGAGATGTAGTGTATCTGCGGGACATATCTGCCGTGTTGGGATGAGTCTGTGTCATGCCACTGTTCAGAGAGAGAGGTTTTACCATGAGAGTGTGTCACTGATGTTTTCCCCTCTTGTCTCCCACACCTGCAGCTCAAGGTACACCAGCGTAAGGCCGTGTGGAGGTCCATTGCAACCAAGGTGCGGGCTCTGGGAGTGTCAAACCGCCGGCGCACCCACTGCCACAAGAGGTGGGACGACATATCACGACTGGCAAAGAACGTTGCCGAGATGACACTGGGGATACTCCCTCGCAGTGGCAGGTTGTCACGACGCAGCTTGACACCACTGATGTGCCGCATCTTGGCTGTGACACAGCCTGAGCTGGACGCACGTTTGAAGGAGCATCAACAGCAAGCTAGGGGTGAGTATTCTGTGAAGGTTGATTTTGTCTGTGAGTGGCTGCATGTGTACCAAGCCTGTACCTGCGCTGGTGTACGTGATGTGGTTACTGTGATGCAGTGGGTTGTAAGTGGCCCCTGTGCTGGGTGTGGCAGTCACGGATTTTACATACATGCACTTACTGATGTTTTTCCAATCCTGGGAATTTCAATGGCATTGTGGGTGGTGTGCTGCAGGCCTGGTCCATTGGTGTTAGTGTTTGTACGCCCCAACATGCATGATGTTGTGCTGTCTGCCCATCACATGGCTCAGCTATGCCGTGTTTAGATGTTTGTACGCACTGTTTGAGGTAGTGAAGTGTGTCTGCATGGTGAGAATGCACGGGGTGGCCTGCAACATGTAGACTTTGTCATCCTCAGTGTTGCTTTGCTTGAATATGTTTGTCCTGTTGCTGTCACTTTGCTGACCCTACATGTCTCTCTGTTATGCAGCATCTCCCGTGGGCACGGAGGGACAGGGGACGGACACCAGTGGTGGTGAAACAAGCACAACAGCCGCACAGGATCCCAGTGACACAGATGTGACCAGCGCCTCGGAGGGGGATAGGAGTATGCTGGAGGAATCACAGCCCGAGACGCAAAGTTCAACATCATCTGATGACGGCGGTGGTGCAGACATCTTGGAGGACACAGGGAACGGAGAGTCTGCTACATCTTCCAGCACACAGCGTGCAGTGCCCACCCTCCCAGCCACTTCCTCTGTTGCTGCCCGTGTTCGCACCACAAAGAGGGGAAGGGTGTCCTTCATTCCAGGCACCGCTGCCCCTGCCCCTGTGCCCCCTGCTGCCATCAGTGCAGAGTGTGTGGACCTTTTGCGCCAGCTGTGTGTGGGGCAGACAGGGCTCCTCAATGCATTGTCAGACCACGACCGCAAATTGGCACAGGTGTTAGCTTTCATGGAGGGCATACATTCAGACGTGGGTGGGCTGCACCGCACTGTCCAGACAATGTCCTCCACAGTGGCGGCTGCACTTCAACTGGCTCAATCTCG
Organism: Calotriton arnoldi; assembly: GCA_963921515.1. Lineage (NCBI taxonomy): Eukaryota > Metazoa > Chordata > Amphibia > Caudata > Salamandridae > Calotriton > Calotriton arnoldi. Next base: position 328,258 of record CAWUFW010006949.1, on the reverse strand, counting down.
TAGTCCAATTCCAGTCCCTTTGTCCACCCCCATGCCAGTGGCGACGTCTGACGACGGTGACCACGCTTCACACACCTCAACGTCACGATACTGCACACGTAGCACACAGCAGCAGCAGCCCAAGCGGTCAAGGTCACAGACACCTTCCCCTACGAAGAAAAAACAACCCCAGAGCGCAAAGGGAAGAGCCCGTCAGGCGTTGCAAAGGCACATGATTCAAGGAGGAAGTACTCAGGGTCACAAGCCTCAGAGCAATCCCCGGCCACAGACTCTGTGGTCCCAAAAACGTCTCGCAAAGGCATGCAGACACTCTCCATGCCCACTGTGAAGGTGGGGCCTGGCAAGGCTACACATAGTAAGGTATCCAAGGCTGTTTCACCAACTACCTCTACTCCCATTCCAAGACCAGTGAAGCAGGGACAGGAGGGCACTGTAGGGGGCACACAGGGTAAAGAGGGGATGGAGGGGCAGAGGCAATGCCAGGCTAAGCGTCCTTCTGGATCCAGCACATCCCCAGAGGGAGGTCCAGCGTGTGCACCTGCGGCAGCCTTGGTGATGAGTGTGCCGTTTGTGTCCACACCACTTCCCATTGATACCAAGACAGGCAAGCCATTTAGAATCCCCAAGAAGTGGAAAGGCACCCCTCCACTATCTCCCTCCCACACTGTGTCCCACGTCGGCCTGAGTCCACCTCCACGTGCCACTACACCACCTGGTCCAAGCAGCCCTCCAGCGTCCAAGGCCACTGATAGCTTTTCCTCAGCTGGGCGTCTCACTCCCCAGTCAAGTGGTCCAACTGTGCCCGACACACAGTCAGCTCCCAGTCAGACTGACAGCCAAGTATGAATGTTGATCAACGTCACAGACCTATCTCTCCCACACCGGTACCTGTGCTGCCCATCGTGACACACCAGACTGTGTTGCTGACCATGGCGGAGTTTGGTGACACACATTCCCTGTGCAGCTTCTCATTGACTCTGTCAGCACCTTGGACTGGCCACTGGCCTTGCAGTTTGCCCCCTGCCTGTGCAGCTTCTCATTGACTCTGTCAGCACCTTGGACTGGCCACTGGCCTTGCAGTTTGCCCCCTGCCTGTGCAGCTTCTCATTGACTCTGTCAGCACCTTGGACTGGCCACTGGCCTTGCAGTTTGCCCCCTGCCTGTGCAGCTTCTCATGTTCAGGCTCTGCATCTTGTGCCTTGGTCTTGTCTAATATTGTTGCCTATCAGTGCTATTTGTGAATAAAAACAGTTGCTCATGTTGTCAGTTGTGTCATTGTCCTTACTGAATAAGGCTTTTCCTGTATGTCTAACATTTACTGGGCCACATGCTCTGTGTGCCACTTCAACTGTGCCACTGGCTTGTTTAACTTATTATTTTTTAACAGGGGTGACGGGGACTTCAGTTCTTCATGACTCGGATACTTGTGGGGTCAGTGATGTTGTTTTCGGTGACATACCAGACTCATGTTCCTTCCTTGTTGCTGTTGGCTATGTTTTACTGAATCCTGGTATGTGGGCACTGCAAACACATAGAGGGGTCATATACACAGGATTGCAGGCAGGCTGACCAGGCTCAACATGTATGTGCGTTCTTGCTTTCATGTATGCCTAGCAGTGTAGATGTGTAGTCATGTTGTGATGGGCAGTCATCCTAGTCACAACGGTTACTTACAAGGTGTGCATTTGGGTGGTCAAGGGTTGTACGGTGTGTAGGTTGTGGCTTTGTCGTGTGTGTTGATGTGTGTGTTAATGGCGTGTGACTCATGGCTGTGTGGGACTGTTGTGTGTTTGTGTGCACACACTGCTTGTTGTGCATTCAGTGCTGTGGGTGTATGTTGCCTTGTGCTGTCCTAGTGTACATCCCCTGATGTACTGCTGTGTTTGCTATGTGCTTTGTGGTGTTGTGCATCTGTTGTGTGTTTGATGTGTCTGTGTTGTTCTGTGATGGTGCACTTCTTGTCTGTGTTGTGGTATGTAGCCTATGCATTTTTCCTGACTGATGAGGTGGTGCACTCCTGTTGTGTGTGTGCTCCCATTGCCTTCCCCTAGTTTGGCTGCACAGGTGATGTGTGTTATTTTTGTGGTTCTGTATGTGTTTCTGTTTTGAATTGTGTTTGCCATTTTTGTTTTGGTGCAGACGTTGGTACTGGCATCCCTGTGTGTGTGTGATGTTTGTGGATGCCCCCAGGGGGTTTGATTGTTTGTCTGTCTCTTGACTGGACATTATGTAGGCCCTTCTGTGTGTCTGGCATTGGGGTTGTGTGCTGCAGATATGAGGGGGTATGTTTGGGGACTCCTACTTGTGTTTGACAGTCATTGAGTGTGCCAATGTGCCCTGTGTGTTGTGGTGCTGGCATACTCATGTGTACTTGCTGTTCACTGTTTGACTTGAGGTCCTTCCTTTCATCCCTGTCCCTATACATGGGTTACCTTGCTGTCTCCCTGAGTTGTTGCACTGAGGTGACTGTTGTTTGACTTCACTCACTGTGCCAGCCATGTGCTTGGATGGGGTGTGGATGTTGTTCTAGGTTCCTTGTCCTGCATGTGTCTGTTCACCTGGTTGTTGGTTGTCTCCTTGCCCTCCCATTTGTGTGCACATCATTTTTGCTTTCCTCTATGTTGTGCTCCATTGCTGGTGGCATGTAGTCTGTGTATGTGGCTGCGTGTCGGTGTGGGGTATGTCTGTGTGAGTTGGCAGGGTGTGTGTCCAGTAGTCTGTATGTTCCTTGTGTGTGTGTATGTTAATTTTGTGCTTGTATTCAGCTTTCTTGCCATGTATGTGGTGTTGTGGTGTGTGTGTGTGTTGCCCTGGGCCTGTGCTTCTGTGCTGTGTGTTAATCTACACCCAATGCTGCTGTGTCTGTCTCCCTAGGTGTTAGTTGTGTGCTGCTGGGTGTGGATTTAGCTCGCTTGGTGTTGGACATGGGGGTGCACAGGGGGGGTATTGGCATGTTTCTTGCTGTGTGCGGCGGAGCTGTGGGTGGTGGGTGGTGGTGGTGCCCTGTGGTCTTTCTGGCCTGACCGTTGCTGTACATGCATTGTGCTTTGTGCGATGGATTTCCCGCATACTCACCACTGCGGTGTCGTCAGCAACACATTACATTATGGTCGCTGTAAATTGGTGGGCTTGATGCAGGGTGTGAATTGGTGCCAGATGAGACATGTGTGGGTACACTGATGGATGTGTTCCTGTCCACACCTGTGTGTCTGGTGTGGCCAGGTGCCCTGTTTCAGCCCGTGGAATTTGTATTCTGTTTTGTGTTGTATTGTGTTTTATTACGTACCTGCGGCGGCGTCCGCGGCGGGCGATGTTTACCTGGTGATGTATCACGTACAGCACCGGGAGGACGTGTAGTGCTGGATCCATGGCGTTCGGCTCCGGGTGGAGGGCTCCGGAAGTCTCGTTTCACGCTCCGCTGTCGAGATTCCGCCGTGTCTGGAAGGGCGGTTTCTCCCCTGCGGTTCGACTGGTTGTTTGGCGCATCCTAATTTGTTGAGCGGACGGGACGTCATTCCGCACAGCGGTGAGTCTCCATTGGCTACCACCGGCGCGGTGGCGGGCGCAATTTCATGGCGGTCGGCGTTGCACCACGGAGGTCAGGAAATGGGGCATATTTGCCCATCATAATATGGCGGCCGTGAGGACCGCTTCTGGCGGGCGGTAAAAGGCATTTTCCCGCACCGCCGGCACCGCGGTACTGACACCGCCCGCCATCGTAATCGACCCCTATGAGTTTGTCATCAAATTTAATGGTGCAGTCAGATTTGTATTAAATATATTGGAAATGTAACTTTTAGAAAGTTACCTTTTCCGTGCCTGAAGCTGCTGGAAGCCAATAAGCATTAGATCTCCAGCAACTGCACAGCTTGTAGTTGCTGTAAAAAAAAGTGTGAAAACTGCTTCTAGAGTAGAGACAATGGCCCAGGTGTGGGGAGGTATTGTCTTCCTCTTGCAGGAGCACCAGTTAGGGTGGAATCTGGAATTGCATTAACTTCAAAGGGGCCTATCACTGTCACAAGCATCTTAGGGGAAACTAGCCTTTGTCCTAATAGCCACACTAGCACCAAACCCTGTGGGAGAAAAGCTACTACCAGAACTGGTTTTAAGTAACCACAGAGGAGAGGACTGCTTATTACTCTGGCCACATCTCATGGAGGCCACACATGCTCTCCACAAAGGGAGAAGGTGTCCCCCATCTTAGATGTTATGAGTGAGGAGCACTGTGGAATAATTGGTAGTAAGGCAAACAGTAAATGCCGAAGAAGTGGGCATTGTTGCCTCTGGGATTTTTACCTCATTGGTTAGTGAGTGCCCAGGAGTCACCCACACCCACTAGCTGGCCAGGCATAAATGTGGCACCACATGGCCCCATCCCTAGAGCACTTAATGGGCCTGTGGAAGAACAGAAGAGGACTGCACCTGCTGTCTGCAACCTGAGAGGAGCCCTGAAGCACTGCGTCTGCTCTCTCCTGTACCCAGGAGTCAGACAAGGAAGTATACTCCAAGGGTCAGTTGGCCGACTTTCTGTTTGGCTACAGGGACACAACAAGTTGCAAGAGGTCTCTTTCCCAAAGTGCACACCACACCAGTAGCAACTGAACCTAGACTGGATTTTGCTGTTGGCAAATGCCTGGTACCCTAAGAGTTTACAAGCGCCTTTCCCTGAAGTCCTGCTGACTTAGAAATATACTCATGTGGTTGTATGGGCACCAGAAGAAGGTTTGAAAACTTTTGAAACCTTTTCCTCCAGATCTTCAGCAGGACCCACCAGAAAAAGTATCTATTTGTCAGTTCCAAACAATATGACTGAATTTCAGCTTGTTCCAGCTCAAAGAACATTGCACCTCCCAAAAAACTAATAAGGGTGACTCTGATTTGGGACTTAAGGCATTTTTCAGCGAGAAATCCCTAAAACTCCAGATCTCCAGAGGAACCAACCAGCTTCAGGCATCCGGCTGTTGGTTCCATGGCGCCTGATACGATGTCAACAGCAGCACACGTTGGGGGGGAGGGGGGTTGAATGTTTCTTCTCAAAAGTGGCAAAGTCACATTCTGTCTTGGAAAATGTCAACATTTTGCTTAAGAAAATTGAAAAAGTTATTTTCTTAGGTGGGGCTTAGGAAATTTTTTGAAATTTCTTGACATTAAGACTTTCACCAGGACCAATCCACTTGGAGTATGTGACCTGGGCTCCATTGAGTTTGGCACCAAATCATGTTTAGGTCCCGGTCTACCTCTTTTATAGACTACTATTGGTGCGTAGCACTTTTTAGAGCTATTTTTACTTAGAAATGTAATACATCATATCTCAGGTTCCCCTTATTGGATTTCTGCTATTTTGGTGTCGTTTTGTTTATTACATTTTCCTCTATTTTTCTAATTTGCTTTGGAATTTTTATTGCTTGTTGATTTGACTTTGTTACTGTCTTGTTAGAGTATAACATAGCTACAAGGGGGTTGAGATCTGGTTAATTTAGTGACTTTGAAGGTACATCCTCACAAGGAGTGTTATTATTCCTTCAGATGCGCTAATTGCCCACTCAAAATAATATTCTATATAGTGACTTTGAGGGCTCACCCTAACAAGGAGTGTTATCATTCCTTTAGATGGACTAATTGCCCACTCAAAATATTATTCCTCTTGCTTATTGGTGTTCAGCAGTGGGATCCAGGACTTGTTTTTTGCAGTAGCACATAGTGATTTAAGTTGCCTTTCTAAAATTTACTTTTTGATTTTTAATTTGCTTTTGATTTTAATTTGATAATTTTTTTTTTTTATCATTCATTTCTGTATTAAATGTTTGCACATTAGGTTTTTGGGGAACATAGAGGTGGCTCTGGATGATGTGGAGAGCCTTAGCATGGCAGAGCTGATAAGCATGTGTAAGCAATGAGTGCTGAAGCTGAACAGGCAGTCCAAGAAGGATTACCACATTGCTCTTAGAACCTGGGAGGAGTTCTGTCAGCTGCAGTCCACTGCAGAGGAGAACGAAGAGAAATTTGAAGAAGCAAATAAGGATGATATTGAGGAGTCCTCAGTGACTTAAGCCATGCCCTGGCCTGCCTGTGCTGGATGGTCCCCATTGCCATCACTATTTTCCAATTGGGGAAGTGCCATGCACTCTGTTATGTACTTTATTACGCATGATCTGCTGAAAGTTTAATTTAATGTAAAAGCCATGCTATGCGCTTAGTTTGTGTTCACTGTACTGGACTACAACTATCGTTCTCTCTCCACCGTTCAACACTCTAGGTACTTTGGCCCATTACACAGACATCAAGTTAGCGCACTAGCCGAGTGCCTCTTGTTTTATTATTATCTCTTATTGCTAGACTCCATGAGGGAAACTATGCAAAAATTAGGTGGGGCACACAGGGACAGGCCACAATTCCCTTCCCCGTAGAAAAAGGGGTGCGACAAGGCTGCGTAATGGCACCAACACTGTTCTCTCTGTTCATTAATGGGATCGCAACATTTCTGGAAGCTACCCCCACTGATGCCCCTGCCCTAGCTGGTGTGAGAATTCCCATCCAAATGTTCGCGGATGACACGTTGATAATCGCTAAAACACAGAGCGGTCTGCAACGAGCCCTGTCACTCTTTGAAGAGTTTTGCCAACTGCGGGGCTTGGAATTCAACGTGTCAAAAACGAAATTTATGACATTTAACTCTCATAGATCATTTAGAGGAGGCGTGGTGATGAATAAGCGGCCCTTAGAACAGGTAAAAGACTTTACATATCTAGGGGTTATTATGCAGGGAGACATGAGGTGGAACAAGCAGCTTGACATGGCCACGCTGAAGCACCGACAACTGGCTGGAACCCTGCTAACTGAGTTTAACGCATCCCTAACTAAACCAGTTAGACGAGTTATGCAAATATAAAATACGAAAGTTGTTAGTTCCGTGTTATTCGGGGCAGAGCTCTGGGGATTCAAGAACCTTTCTAAATTAACAACAGCGGAAAATAGGTTCCTACGGAAAATTACTAACCTTCCGCAAAGTACCCCAGTACGTCCGTTGCTTCATGACCTAGGTAGGAAGGCATTGGCCGATATAGCCAGATTGTGCCCCTTGCTATATTGGCGGAGAATCTGGTCAACACCGGAATTGACACCTTATGCTGCGGGCCTTAAGGATTTAATTAGAGCAGATTGCCACAAAAAAATCAAATGGTTGCAGGAAGTTAGACTCATCTTAATAAGTATTGGCATGGCTACTCTATGGGAGAACCCAGAAGGTAGCCCGTTTCCCACCAAAGCTCTGTTGAAGGAAAGGTATTGGGGTTGGGTGACCGATAACATCTTTAGGAGTAGCGACTCTTCAACACTAACGGGGCACTTTCTAGATATGAAGCCATTACAAAAGCTGGAACCATACTGGGATATTATAACCAAGCCACATGATAGAAAGCTATATTTCCAACTTAGAGTTGGCTCATTACCAGTAAGGTCGTTCACGGCAAGATGGGACTTGTTAGACGACACTTCTTGCCCCATTTGCCATGCACACTCGGAGTCTTTGGCCCACCTGTTATTTGTCTGCCCAGCTTACACAGCCCCGCGTCGCATGTGGTTGGCCCCAATTTGTAGATCTCTGGGAACTAGAAGAAACGACGTAGCGCTCAGACTACTGCGCTCAGAAACAATGGCACCTCTTGCCATTGCCCTGGCAAAATTCTTAGGTTGGGCATGGACTATTAGATCCCAGGCAATTTCTGTAGTGTAGTGTTCTGTATCTTCTTTAAGTACATGCTTCTAGTTTCTTGGCTGCCATTTTGACTCTCAGACCCATTTTCCATTTACTGACGATAAGAAATTGTAAGGCAAGGGTTGGTTATGATATTAATGAATTTCTCCGTAATGCACAGTAAGATACACAAGGAACTATATATGTATTCAGTATCCATAGGAGTTTTATAGTCTGATGTTTTTTAACTGTCTTAATGGGTTTTATAGTTTTATTAGAAGTTTTTAATGTTTTAAATAATTATCGGTCATGAGTTATTTTTTGAATTTCTGCTTTGATGACTGACGGCCTCTTGTTTTTGGTTTCTCCTTTCTTTAAGTACACCTCTACAGTTTAAGTTTAAATTAGGAAGCTTTAGCAGAACAAAATGGGACGCATTGTGTGAGTTGTGTGAAGTAACACAATGTAAAAGGCAGTTTATAGGATGATGATCATCAGAAGGTGTGGGCGATAAATTCCGCTCCGGCGTGCGGAGTTTGCAGAGTTTTGCCCACTCCGCATTACACTTGTAACGGGGAGTTCCGGTAAAACTCCACCAACTGCTGCATGGAAGAATTTTTTCTTGCATGTGGCTCGCCAAATGTAAGATAGCGAGTGAGAATTGGCGTCCCCTGGTGCGATTTTCCGATGAAAGGGCAGCATCTGGCGATATTTTCTTAATGCGGGATGTTGTGACAGTACGCTGTGAGAAAGCTGCCACTCAAGTAGAAAATCTACTCGAGGGACAGCAAAGAAGCAGTGCCCTCGCTTGAGTGCTTGCTACTGTTCGTGCTGCAAAGAGAACGAACTCCTGGTGTTAAAGATCAGCTCGACATGCCGATTCTGCTCGCTCGTGGAACTCTGCGGAATCTCGCAAAATTTTCAGGTAACTCCATGGAATTCTGCAGAGTGAAACTCGGCGAGTTCTGCTTACACCTAATCATCAGTGAATAAACTAAAGAGACGTACTTAGGATATAGCATGGGAGTTAATGTTCAAAAGATCCCCAAGTATACTTGAATTTCTTTCAGTAATCCTTGTTTGATATTTTCTCAAGCCCTCACACCTTAAAAACTGTCTAAATGAACCTTTTTTTAATAAAAAAAAGCAGTATTATGTCTAAGTCTAATTTTACCTTATAGAGAGCAGAAGGGTTAACTCAATGGGGGTCTCCACAAAAGGGTTTAGGCATTGTGGATGTAAGCCACAAATAACTGAATGGGGAGCAAGAAAAGCACACTCATGCTGATTTTAAAGCATTCATGCATGGTTGCCTAAAGTGATGGTGTTCTTTTGTCACAGAGTGCCTCTGATGACAGAAGAAGTGTGGCTTACTACTAGAACTTAAAGGGTCCTGCTCAAAAGGATCAACATGCACCTGCCATTGTTACAACTGGAGTTCCAGGTACACCAGAACCATCGTTCCCCCCCTCTCTCTCTCCTCTACCCTCCTTTCCTCCAGGGTCAGCTGTCGGTATCAAACTGATATTAATCATTAACCTCAGGCGAAAGTGGTGGGAGATCATTACTTCTACAGAAGTCCTGGGAATTCAGGTCAGTGGCCCTTGGTGTGACACCAAAAGGAGTTTCTTCCCAAGGAGCTGCATCATGTGTGTTCTCCAATGCAGTGTACTATTTATAATTACAGCTGGCTACCCTTGCCCTTGCGTAGGAAAAGTTGGTCTTGGCTGCTGAGGATGAAAAAGGCAGCTGCATAGGATAACATTGCAGCTGGAACTCTTGCACTGGAGGAGAATAAGTTGGCCTTAGAAGGGAAGATGGCCCTGCTGGCCCACGGGAGGAGTCGATACAAGATGGACTTGGGGTCCCAAAAGACATCTGAATTAAGTGATGATGGTATCAGTTATTCAAAAGTTCATACAAGCGGAAAACAAAGAGTCAAGATCCCAAAAGACCAGGTGCCTAGTTATGTAGTTGGGATTACATTGATAAGAGGTTTGCAGCCTGTGCGATGGCATATGCATAGTGTTCCAGAGGAGGACAGGGGTTAGCCTGTGGAAGCAAATGCACATTATTGGAAAGGATACACTATTGGCCCTAGATGCAGCTGACGAAGTATGGACTCATGAAATAGGCCCTTCTGCAAATTTAGCTTAATCCCCTAAAAGTATCACCTGAAGTTTAGTGATAGCCAGAAAAAGCCACACCATTCTTGGGAGGATTTTGTAGACTTATGTAGTAAGTCACTTGATGGCTTACCTGAGGGCACTGGATGATTGTGTGAAGAGCAGAAAGGTGAAGGATTATGATGGGCTGTACAATTTAATTATGAAAGAGCACATCTTAAGTAATTGCTTTACAGAGTTACACCAGCAACTGACAGATTCCAAGCTCACCATGACCAGATAGGTTCAGAAAGAGGCTGACCTCTAGCTCAGCACCAGAGTGTCTAAAAAGGTACTTGGGAGCGCATAAGAAAGGTAGTTCAGGTCCTTACCCACAGAAGGAGCAGGAGGCAAGCATAAAGTAAAGGAGTTCTCCAAATGGCTCCAAATGACTTTTAGTATTAAATCTGTTTTTATTAACAGAACACAACAAAGATACATAAGCAGAGCGCCTACAACATATCAGGCCGGCTGGCTGCTTGTTGCTCGTACTGACAGACAAAGAGCAGTAGAAAGGCTGTACAGTATTAACACAGCAAGCCGCCTACAACCCAGTCGGGTCGGCCGCGTCATAAGGGCATAGCCCCCAAGAAAGGGAACATTTCTGAGGGACTGTGTCAATTTAGACGCAAGACGCTCAAGGCAGAGGAAAGGGGTCCACTGTGGACCATGGCTATGAGGAGTGTTCCAACAGTGAACAATAAATTCAACAATAAAAGGAAAGAAAGACCCTGAACCCCCCCACCCCCTACCTCTCTCCTCAGTGTGCAAAATAAAAGAAAAGAAGATCCCCAAAAAGATCCAAACGGCAGCGTCATTGCACAAGTGCCCCGTGGTGTATTGGGGTCAGCGCGCCATGGTAACTTGAGTCGCTAGCAATGTACATTCTAAGGGGTGGATGCAGTAGTGTCTGGCACCAGGTTTAGGATACGGAGGTAACGTGGGCAAGTCAATTCACGGAATTCAGTGGAAAGGATAGTCAGGAAGGGAGCCCAGATTTTAGCATAGTCCTTGTCCTTCCCCGCTGCCACCATAGAGAGCCTCTCCATTGCAAGCAGATTCCATAGTTGATGTAGCCAGTGAGTGTGGTCGGGGACGCTGTCTGATTTCCATCTAGCTATTATGACCCTGTGTGCAGCGTTTAGCGCAAGCGCCATCTGTCGCCCCCTAGTCGAGTGTAAAGGAAAAGTGAGCGCATTAGGGAGGCCTAGGAGGGTGTAGGCGGGGAACCGGGGTATGGTGGTGTTGAAGGCCTGGTCGATATCGTTAAGGATCTGATCCCAGTAGCGTGTAAGCTTCGGACAATGCCATAGCAAGTGAATGAGCGTCCCAGGGTTACCGCACCCCCTCCAGCAAAGGCCATCGCATTGCGCCTGCCATTTAGAGAGTCGGTCAGGGGTGTAGTACCAATACGTAGCAATTTTGTAGGCTGTCTCCGTATGACCCGTGGAATACGTAGTGTGGTGTGCCCGGTGGAAAATGTCTTCCCCCTCCTTATCAGTAAGTGTACGCTCTATCTCCGCCTCCCAGCGCCTCTGTCCAGCATTGCGAGTCGATGAAGGGGCCGGAGCAAGAAAGGAATAAAGTTCGGAAATAAGACTTTTATCGCTTTTTTTGTTGAGTATCCATTTCTCAAACGGCTTCATTGGCCGAAAAGCCAGGGAGCGTGTCCCAGAGCCCGAGATCCAGTGAACCATCTGAGAGTGCAAATAAAGATAAGTATCGGGTAAATGGTAGTCGGTCTGCAAGTCCTTGAAGGGAATAATTCCCTGAATGTCAAACAAGTGGCCCACGCGTTTACAGCCCTCCTCCACCCACCGCGCTGCAGCTTTGGTGGTTTCTCCTGGTGGGAAGGCAGGATTCGAGAAAAGCGGGGACATAGGAGACGGGAAGGAGGTCAGATTGGCCCTACGTGAGACCCTGTCCCAGGCAACCATGGTGGGTCGTGTGACTGGTGAGGAGTATAGGCCCCACGCTCGTGCCGCCCGCGGCAACCAAGCATCTCGCCAAATATGGTGGCCCGCAACCGTCTGATCCATAAAGACCCAGTGTTTCTCTGTCAAGGGACGATTCCACTCCACAAAGTAGCGTAGTAGGGAGGCTTGAAAATATCGCGTGATATTGGGAAAGGCTAGTCCTCCGACCCTTTTGGCCCGCTGGAGCTGCGTTTTACGCAGGCGCGGTGAGACCGGGCCTCAGACGAAGCTCTCAAGAGCCGCTTGGACCTGCTGTAAGACAAGAGGCGGGGGTTCCAGCGGAAGTGTCTGGAACAGGTATAGAGCCCGCGGCAGGACATTCATTTTCACTGCAGATAATCTCCCAAACCACGACAGAGGGAGACGGCGCCGGCGTAGGAGGTCTGCGCGGATGCGAGAGAGGAGAGCGGAGTAGGTGACTTCTGCCGTTTTCGCCAAGCTAGAGTGGAGGGTCAGGCCAAGATACACAATTCCCTTTGAAGCCCAATCAAAGGGGAAGTGGAGTTTAAGAGTCTCCTCCGTTTGGGGGCAGGTGGTGAGATTGAGTACTTGAGATTTCTGGGTATTGATGTTGAAGCCCGAAAACTGACCGAATGTTTCGAGGTCCTGCATGACGGCCGGAAGCGAAGTCAGGGGGTGCGTAACGGAAAAGATAATGTCATCCGCGTATAGACTAATTAGATGATGTTCCGAGCCGAAAGGGATGCCCTGCGCCAAAGGGTTATCCCGGAGCCGCTGTGCCAGGGGCTCCATATACAGGGCAAAAAGTAGGGGGGAAAGGGGACATCCCTGTCGCGTTCCTCTACCCACCGCAAAGTGGTCAGATAGTAAACCATTGACTCTGACCGCAGCTTGGGGAGCAGTGTAAATGCTGGCAATCCAGCGTCGAAACCTGGGCCCCACTCCGAAGCGCTCCAGGGTGGCGAAGAGATATGGCCAATGTACGCGGTCGAAAGCCTTTTCGGCATCGATCGCCAACAGAAGGGCCTCCTCCCTGGACCGTTGTACTTTGTCCATCAGGTGACAGATGCGCTTGGTGTTGTCCCCGCACTGTCGTCCGGGGATAAAACCGGATTGGTCTGGATCTACAAGATCCGGCATATGGGGATTCAGCCTATGTGCTAAGATGCTGGAGAACAGTTTCGCATCTATGTTCAGCAGGGAGATCGGTCGGTAGGAACTACAAGATTCAGGGTCTTTACCCGGCTTAAGGATGACAGAGATGGAGGCCTGCAGCATAGTAGGCGTGAGGGATCCCGAGTCTGCAAATGAATTGAACGGGCGTGTAAGCAAAAGGGCAAGTTCTGCACAGTAGATTTTATAAAATAGGGCACCAAAGCCATCCGGCACCGGGCCTTTTGTAGCTTCAGCCGAGAGATCGCAGAGATAACTTCCTCAATGCGGATAGGCGCCTCCAGGGCGGTAGCAGCGCCCTCAGAAAGCGGCGTCACCGCGGAGTCCCTCAGGTAGCCCGTGGGATCTGACCGCAAAGAGGGGTCCGCGGCACAGAGAGAATGATAAAAGGAGCGAAAGGCAGAGACGATTTGGGTATTGTCGGTAATGAGCCGTCCAGACCCATCACGCAGCGATTTGACAGAGTGCATCTCCTGTTGGCCCCGCAGGCAGTGCGCCAGCATACGTCCCCCTTTATTTGAGGCAACAAAGAATTTGTATTTTAGGCGGATCACCGCATGTTCAGCTCGGTCAAGATCCAGCCGGCGAAGCTGGAGGCGTTCCTTTTCTAGAAGGCGCTATATACGGGGCGCGCCATTGCGCTTATGTATAGTCTCCAATTCTCGAACAGTAGCTTCAAGCTCCGCGCGCTTTTCCCGCCGGGTTCGGTTCTCATAGGCTGCCTTAGCGATAAGTGCCCCACGCGCTACTGACTTAAGCGCTTCCCATATTGAGAAGAGCGGGGTATCAGCTCTGTCATTAGTTGCTATATAGTCGATGATGCATTGTCTAATGCCCGCAACCACCTCCGGAGACCCAAGCAGGGAGTCCCGCAATCGCCAGCGCGGCGAGAAGGCTGAACGTGCGGCCGGTATGCGAAGAGTCAGGGTGATGTGGGCATGATCCGAAAGAGCGCGTGCTTCGATAGTGGAGTCCACGGCCAATGACCACGCTGCCGGGGTGACAAGGAAATGATCTAGACGGGCGTACGTTTTATGCGCGGCGGAGTAGTATGAAAAGTCTATTTCGTCGGGGTGCAGACAGCGCCAGGCATCCTTGATCCCGGCATCACGTAACCACTCCACCCCGTGCGCGGATAAGGCGCCAGCGCCATCCGTGCGGGATCCTGAGCGATCTTGCTTGCTGTTCATGACGAGATTGAGGTCGCCCCCTACTACCACTGCCCTGTCTGGAGAGCGCAGTACATCTGCACAGGCCACCAGCAAAAACTTCTCTGGATGATCATTAGGGGAGTATATGGAAGCCACCGTGTAGAAGGAGGAGCCCACTTGGAGTCGCAATGCTAGGAGGCGGCCTCTAATTTCGGAGAATGGCCCCACCACTGTTCCCTTAAAATGCTTGGCTATTAACACAGCCACTCCTCCCTTTTACTACCCGCAGAGGACCAAAACTGATGAGGGAAGTGGCTGTGGCGCATGCGATGTGTGTCAGTCTGCAATAGGTGTGTTTCTTGGATGAGGCAAATGTCCCCCCCGAGTGTTCCAGGAGAGACAAGACTGTCCTACGCTTGACTGGGTTGTTGAGACCCCGGACGTTGAGACTGACTATTTTAAGATCCAGGGGGGATAGGTGAGAAGTCCTCTATACTGCAGCGCCCAGCACCCTGCCATAACAAGAGGGGACAGAGGACCGCACGCACACAGCTGCCATGCTGAATATCTAAAAAGGAGCACACCGAGGAGAGAACCCACCCAACCCTGTGAAAGGAAAACAACAGTGACATTAACAAAAAAAAAAAACTGAAATCCCATGGACCCCTCACCCGACAAAAACCCCCCCCTAAAACATTATCAAAAATTAGACTCCACATGTGAAGCGTGACCAATGTTCGTCACAAAAATGCGAGTCCAGGGGTTCGTGGCAACAACTGACCCCTCAGTAAGGGGGCCAACACGGCATCAGAGTGGCGCCAAAGGACCACTAAGGGGATGTGCCAGGCAGTCCGATTTGCCTCCCCGACGCCTCACTGTGTGCCCATCCTGAAGCTAATATCAACACAACTCAGGGGGTGGGCGGACGATCGTGCGTGTGTGAAAGGGCGGACAACACCCCCCCTCTCTCTCTGTCCTTCATTGCCTGGTCCGGTTTCTTGAGTGGAGATTTCTTGCCGACTCGTTGCCACCCCTCTGTGCGGTGCGCGCCCTGTGAGCTGCGACGTTCGACATCCAGGGACACGTTGTGGTTTTCGAGGCCCAGGATCTCCAAAGCTTCGTCCAGCGAGCGAAGTTGAAGCAACCTGCCATTATGTTTAAATATGAGGCGGAAAGGATGACCCCATGAATAGGGAACCTTGTTTTCTCGCAGGTGGGTGGTCACTACTTTGAACGCTCGTCGTTTGGTAAGTGTAGAGGCCGCCAGATCCTGGAAGAGAGCCGGGTGTTGGCCACGAAATTGAATGGGGTGCGCCTCCCGTGCCCTCCGGAGGATACGTTCCTTCAACTGGAAATCGTGTACACACACGAGGATGTCTGGTGGGGGAGCTTTCGTGCCTCGCGGGAGGCCCACTCGGTGGACTCGTCCATCTGTATGTCCGTATCTTCTCCTTCCCCAAGGATATGCTGGAATAATGCTAAAGCATAGGCCCGGAGATCGTCTCCCTCTTCTTTCGGCTGAATTCCCCTGATCCGCACGTTGTTCCACCTGGAGCGGTTTTCCAAATCTTCAGCATGGGCCTGGAGGTCAACATTCTGCTCTCTGAGGCGCAGCACATCTTGCTGCAGGTGGTGGATCTCCTCAGCTCTACTAATGTCGTGCTCCTCGAGGGTGGCCACGCGCTCCCCGATGTCATCCACGTCCCGCCGTACCTCCTTCAGATCGGCCACTAGTTGAGATTGGAATTCCTGGAGGTCAGCTTTCATTGCCGTGAACAGTTCTAGCATAAAGGCTTTGGTCGCTGGAGTCTCATCGGCCTCTGACATGTTTGTCGCCTTTTCACCAGCCGAAGTTGATTGCCCTGATTGTTTGAGGAGGAGATCTTTCAGGGGTTTCTCCTTCCGAGTGCGCCCTGCGGCCATGTCGACCCTCTCCGTCGCCAATGGACCGAGCCGTTGCGCTCTGGGCGGTCTCAAAGTACTGGGCCACTAAGATCCTCCGGTCTGACAATGCCCCTGATGTCGGGTCCGTCCACTACCCAGGCCCAGCTGTGCCCAGACGCCCCAAAGCAGAGTCGGCAAGCTCCTCCTATCAGATCGGCTTCTCGACGTTCGCTGATGGCTGCACGGTGCTCCACGTGCGTGCTGGGCCAAAGATGGTGCCGCGCCTAATGACTCTCCCCCCGCTAGCGAAAAGGCACTCCGTCCGCCGACTTACAGACCGCTAGAGCCCTCACTTCCGGCCCTCTTGGCGAGGCAGCAGCCCCACAGGTGCGGCGTGAACGCAACCCCGCCAGGGGATTCAATAAAACAGGCCCTAGCCTGGGGGTCACTCGCCGTGCTTGATCGGGGGAGTCCCACTCTACCCCTGCCGCGTCCAGGTCCAACTGCGCCATTATTTTCAAGCCGCTACTGTCAGGGCCCGTGTCACCACCTCCCAGGGGCCACGCGGCTCTTGTCTGCAGATCTGGAGTTGCAGGGGAGGCCGATAGGGTCTCCGGTCGCTTCTCTCCCAACGCGCCGTGCACCGTCCGTCGATCCGCGGACTGTTAGTGCGACCCCCAGGCCCGATGCCACCTCATTCCCCCCGCTCACTCACTTGGTGACAGTGTCCTCCGCCGGGCAGAAGCGGGGTGCCGGGTCGCCTCCCGGGTCCCAGACGAAGTCCCGCACCAGTCAGGTAGGCCCCACCAGGCCCGGCAGTCGCTCCCGGTCCAGCCAACTCCGGGCCGCAGTCGTCCGCGTCACGCCTCGATATGCCCGGCCGCCCGACCTCCGCTCGGAGACACGTCCCTCGGCGGGGGCCACCGCCGGCCGCAGGCGATCTGTGATCGGGTATGGGAGGAGGGGGAAGGTTCCGCACCCCCTCACCGATAGGTCCCGTCCACAACAGGCTCCGGATCTCCCTCAGGGTCCCGTGGGCGCGCGCAGGCCTCAGAGCGCCAGTCTCCGTCGGGCTCAGCTACTGCAGTTCCAGGCGATTCCGAGCGCCGTAAAAGATCTGCAGGGTGCCTCCAGTTGTCCGCCACCTCGTTTCATGGGCAGAAGGGCTCCAGGATGGGTGATGTAACAAGGCTTTAGAACGGCAGCGCCGGAGAGACACGGATTCGCGTCCTACCGCGCCGCCATCTTGGCCACGCCCCCTCCAAATGACTTTTAAGAGAGGAATTCCCATTCCACTTCTGAGCAAAGAAAGGGAGTTTTTGGTGGAAAGAAGCCCATTGGGCCATATCACCAGGCCCGGTGTTATGACTATCTATAGACAGGGCATAAGAAAGAAGACTCAATATGTTTCAAGAAGGTTGTAAAGTGGGCAGACCCAGTAATTGCTAGTGTAGTGCTGGAGGAGGAAGGTGCCCCAGTGAGCACAGAGGAGTAGATGGAGGCTACCATAGTTTCCATGGGTGAAAAAGAGGTGTAGCCTATGGCCTGCATGTCTGACAATACTAAAAAGTACAGGCAATGGCATTCCATTAATTGGAGGAGCCTGGATGCTCTGCGAGGCACAAAAGGCAGCTTGACTATTGTTAGGTGTCATCTGGTGTCATTCCAAATGTTCTTTGTCGAGTGGTGTATACTGATATACTGACAACCAGGTCAGCCACCATCCCCTGGCGATGGCTTACCTGGAGTGGGGTGGCATCTCTGGTGCTCTTAAAGTACCTGTAAGCCCAGCCATACCTGTGGGCTGTCTGCTTGTGAGTGACCTGGGGCATACTATCTAGAAGGAAGTAGAGCTCTCAGCCCATGCTAAAATGTGATAGCCTAGAGGGGACTAACGATCCCACCGTCTTCGGCAGTTCATCATGGGAGTCAAAAGGACCTCCTGAAACAATGGCCCAGATACCCACTAAGAAAAAATGGGGATGGGAGTGTACGAAACTTGCCCTTATAATTCCCACGGTCCAGGTTCTTTACATTGCCTGCAGAGACTCAATTATGTTTTGCCATCAAAATCCAATGGAGGGCTGAGACCATGAGTGGGCTACTTAGAATGGAATAACATCACAGTGAAGAATTGTTACCCTGTGCTCTCGATTTCAGTTTTGCCAGACTGGATTGCACTGTCAAGATTTTCATTAGGCTATATTTAAGTTGAGTTTATAATATCATCAGGATTAAAATGGAAGGCTGTCTTCAATACTAGATGCAGTCGCGTCAAGTATGTGGCCATGCCATTTGGTTTGTGTGACGCTACAGCCCTTTGGTTTGTACAATGTTCCTGCTTCTTTTAAACATTTCGTGAACAACATCTTCAGAGATATGTTGGACACTTTTGTCATTATCTACTTTCATGACATTCTAATCTTTTCTCAAGGTTCGTCCTCTCAGAAAAGGTATCAGTTTGAATCCTAAAAATGTGGCTGCAGTGGCAGAATGACCTTACACACACAATGCAAAGGAGCTACAGAGGTTGTTAGAGTTTGCAAATGTTTAATGACACTTCATCGATCCTTCTCTACTGGAGTCGCCCATGTATACAACTGACCTGAAAAAAAATTCATTTCAGTGGGTGGAGGGGGGCCGCTTAGCAAGAAGCATTCAACCTGTTGAAAACTACCTTATCTACAGCTCCCATCAAGCTGTTCAAATTCTACCATTTATTGAGGAAACTGATACCTCCTCCCTTGCCTATGGGTCATTCTGGTGCAAGCAGACCCAATTATCGAAGAGGGATATCCGGTACCTTTCTTGTCAAGAGCCTTGACAATAGCAGAGCAAAATTATAAACTCTACGATAAAGCAATTACTCACAATCAAAGTAACTTTAGCGCACTGGTCGCACCCCCTAGGATGGGTTTTACATCCAATAACCATACGTGTAGATCATAATCATTTATGGTTCTTGAGGTTCATGAAATGTACTAACTCCTGCCATGCTAAGGAAATGTTATTCTTCTCCAGATTCCAATATCAATTTATGTATAGTCCAGGGAAAAGGCATGGGAAGGCTGATGCTCTTTCACACTATTTGGAACCTGGTAAACCTTTGATGAATGATCCTTGTAACTTGGCTTTACAAAAGAGCACTGTGTCCACTTTAGAAGGAGTTTGGCACAAATAAAAGCAGAACTTACCTCCTCTGATTCACAATGTTGGGTTTAGGAAGATTTCACAGATTGCAGTATAGTAGAAAGACTATTCTTTCAGAAAAATAAACTTCATTTCTCCCTCTGAATTACAGGAACAGGCACTATAGTCGTACTATGGTGCTCCATTTGCAGGACACGCTGAAGAAAGCTCTATGATTTGGTTACCAGACATTTTTGGTGGCCATGGTAAGATTAAATGTGAGAAAATATGTTAACCAATGTTCGGTGTGTCCAGATAAAGACTTCTCTTCATAAACCTGTGGGTCCTTTAGTGCTCATATCAATCCTAAATGACTTTGGAAAAAGATTTCTATGGATTTTATCACAGGTCTTCCCCCTTAAAAAAAAACACAGTAATGCTAGCTGTGGTGGATTATTTTACAAAGTGTGCTCGCTCTATTCTTTTGCACAAACTACCAACAGTGTTTCAACCAAGCATGATATTTTTTAGACATAGTGTGGCTAAATGGCCTACCTTTGGAGATAATCATGTACAGAGGTGTTCATTTTATTTCTATATGTTGGAGCACATTTCTTGGTAGGTTGGGAATAGTCAATTTCAAGTTTACTGTCATCAACAACCTGGCATTCCACCTTCACTGTTACTTGCTTTCTTCAATTGTGGTTTAGGTTCCCTGCCAACCCCATTTACGAGGTTGGTAAACCTAATCATTACTACCTTTGTTTCTAAGATAATTTCAAAGTTTATGCAACATAATAAAACTTTGTTGGTTCTTTATACCAATAGTATGCATTTGGCATTGACATTTTAAAACATGATTATTAATCCACAGAAGTACAAGAGAGGTGGGATTGAAAGGATCACTCCATTCCAGCTTTCTCTTTTCTGTCCCTCTCCCCTCCATGGATTAGTTCTGCTAGTCAAGCTCCCTCACACACACATGTGGAGCTACGTTCTGGGCAGTGAGGTGCATTGTCATCAGACTCTGTCAATCAAGAAGTGTAAATCCAGATGCTAGGCTCTCACCCACAGTTTTCAACCTATACATGGAATCCCTTGGCTCTCTTTTAAAATAGCTCCAACCTCTTTTACCAGTTATAGGCTGATGACACTCAGCACTAATTTAAAGTATCCTCCCATGAGGATATTGTCTTCCAGACACAGGCTGTGGGCAAAATTCAGTTTTGGATGATGCAGCAACACCTCAAGTTAAACCCTGCTGAAACCAAATATTTTCTTAGCTTGCCTTCCAATTGCTCTATCCTCTTACTTTCACAGTTGTGTACAAATGTGCCTGTATTTGTTTCTCGTGCTGTTACATTTTCTGTGTTGTGCAAAGTTGTAGCCTTATTTAGTGGTGGCTGTATGCAGGAACCCTGCAAAAAGTGGTGGAGGTCCTATCCACACTATTGAGATTGCACTGATTCAAATTGCACTCTAAATATGATGGGTGAGACATCCACCACTTGTTGATGGATGCCACACTCTGTAAAGCTCTATGTGAGGCCCTGAGACAAGCACCTGTCATGAAAAGTAACTCTTCATCTCTTTGGTAACATCACGTATAGCTTATGTAAGGTACTCTGCCACCCTATGGGTCTTGTTCACACTGTAAATTACAAATTCTTCGCAAGCACAAAGCTCCTATAGATAGGACTGTGAGTGGGAGTTTTCAGGGTATGCTAAAATCACCACAGAGTGAGCAATAGAGTATTGCCATTGTTAGGTAGAGATAAAAACAGCATTGCAGTAATGATTTGCCAGTCAACTTTTTATTGCAATTCCTGCTTTACAATTGATGCCTGTGGGAAGGACATCAGAGATCCACTTGCTTGCTGACTAAAAAGAGAACATTACTGAATTTAGCCATGGGATATATCAAGGTTTATTTGACCTTTTCTGATTATTTGTCAATACGAAAAGGCTGTCAACACCCCACAGCCATTCTATACCCTAAAACGCTAAGTGTCCAGTTAGCCGAAAATAAATGTTTTCAGAGATTACCTAAAGATCTAATAATTTGTGGTTCTTGAAGTTCATGAGAATTTGGAAACTCTTCAATGCACAGCCCTATGATTAAGGCTGAGTGCCGTATGTTGGATAATTTTTTGAATCGAGATCCAGTAGAGTGTTTTTAGACTTCTGTGATGTATTTGTATTTCTGAAAGCCCATCACTAAGTAAACTACCATGATCTTAATGCCTTGCAGCTTTTGTAATTGTTTGCAGGTAGGCTGATATATTCCACATTTCCTATAATTCAACCAAGCCTGAACAAGCATCCCCACCAGCCCATTGCTCTTTAGGACAAAAAGGCATGATTTTCTTTCAGGGATGAAACAACAGGTGGCCAATGTTAATGAAACAGTGGACAACTCCAATTGAAGTAGTGAACAATTTAACTTAAGACATTTGTATATGGTATAAGTATGAAGACAGACACTGAGAGGTACCATGATAGGTCTATGTAACTGTTGGAAGATGGCCCTCTCTGAAGGGTCCCCCCAAACATTTTGCCTTCCTTCTCCTTTTTTTGCTGAATTCTTTTTGTTAGTTTTAGGACTCTGAACACTTTACCACTGCTGACCAGTGCTAAAGTGCATGTGCTTCTCCCCTAAACATGGTAACATTGATGTATACACAATTGGCATATTTAATTTACTTGTAAGTCCCTTGTAAAGTAGTATGCCATATATACGCAGGGCATCTTAATTAAATGCTACTAGTGGACCTGCAGCACTGATTGTGCCACCAAAACAAGTAGCCCTTTAAACATATCTCAGGCCTGCCACTGCAGAGCCTGTGTGTTCAGTTTTACTGCCACTTCGCCGGCATTTAAAACCCTTTGTCAAACCTGAAACTCCCCTTTTATTACACATAAGTCACCCCAAGGCCTAGGTAGCTCATACGGCCGGGTGCTGTGTAAGTAGAAGGTAGGAATTGTACTTTTAAGTTTTACATGTCCTGGTAGTGAAAAACATCTACATTGTTTTTCACTACAGTGAGGCCTACTCCTCTAGTAGGTTAACATTGGGAATTCCTTAGTACACTTTTAAGCTGTAATTCCTTATAAGAAATAAGAAAGGAGTAGATTAGTCATGTTTTATATCTTTAAAATGGTAATGACAAACCCTCTTTACTGGTAAAGTTGGATTTGACATTACTATTTAAGAAATGCCACTTTTAAATAGTGCAAAAACAATAATTGATGGACAGAATGCAGAACAATGTCATACATTCATCCCAGTACAGAGATCTGGGCCTAAATCCATTGTTTTTTTGCTCCCCATGCCATTCCAGTTTGAACCCAGCCATATCAAATCAAATCAAATCAAATCAATGGACATTTGTATCGCGCTCACATCACTAGAAGTCTCATGGCGCTCGCAAACGGCTCTGATAGATGAAATAGCTCAGATGTCAAATAGCCATGTTTTTAATCCCTTACGAAAAGCGTTGTGGTCAGGCAGGGTGCGCAAGTGAAAAGGGATTTTATTCCAAGATGCTGGAGCGAGGAAAGAAAAGACCTACCTCCTTTTCTGGCCAGATGAACTTTAAAGGGAGTAAGCAAAAATTTATTGCTGGATCTGAGCGTCCTATGTGGTTGGTACCAACATAGTTTCTGAGACCAGTATTTAGGGCCTTTACCGTGCATCTGTTTGTGGGTCAGGCAGAGAACCTTAAAAGGATTCGCTTTCTCACAGGGAGCCAGTGTAAAGATCTCAAACAGGGAGCGGAGGGGGATCTGGATGGAAGATCCAGAACTAACCTTGCTGCGGTATTCTGCAAGATCTGCAGTCTGTCTAGGAGACCTTCATTAATTGAGAGCAGTAGAGCATTTCCATAGTCCATTCTGTTTATTATTAGTCCTTGGACCAAGGGTTTTCTAGTCTCAATTGGAATCCATTTAAAAACCTTCCGTAGGCTACGAATTACTCCAAAACAGGAACCAATAATGTGGTTGATCTGGTTTTTCATGGACAATTGATTGTCCATGTAGAAACCTAGGTTTCGTACTGTCTGTTTGGGTATTGGACAAAGTCCCAGCTGGGATGGCCACCAGTCATTGGACCAGTGCTCAGATGCATTGCCAAAAAGCATAATCTCCGACTTACCCCCATTCAATTGTAAGTAATTGGAACTCATCCACCTATCAATGTGAGACATACATTTTTTGAAACGCTCTTTAGTTTCAGCGGGGTCTGGACCAATAGTGATCAGAATTTGAGTGTCATCTGCGTAGGATATGACATCAAAACCGTAAAGTCTGATCACTTTGGCCAGAGGAGTCATATACAGGTTAAAGAGTGTTGGGCTCAAAATAGAGCCCTGTGGCACTCCCATCCTGACTGGTCTCTCACATGAGATGTTGTTTCCCATCTGGACTGTAGTAGTTCGGTCGGTAAGGTAGCTCTTAAGCCACTCGAGGGCATTGCCTCTGACACCAATCTCCCAGAGACGCTGTTCTAAAATGCTATGGGAGATGGTGTCAAAGGCAGCGGATAGATCAAGTAAAACGAGGATGGCTGACTGATGTTTATCCAGGATTAGCCTGATGTTGTCTGCTACCTCGACTAGAGCCGTCTCGGTGCTATGCGCTGCCCTGAAACCCGACTGGGAAGGATCCAACAGTCCCTGGCTCTCAAGGTGGTTGACAAGTTGTTGGTTGATCAGAGTTTCCAAAATCTTCCCAAAGTGTGGGAGCAGGGAGATAGGACGATAATTTAGGAGTAATTTTGGGTCGGCAGTAGGTTTTTTCAAAATAGGTCTTACCCGAGCTGCCTTCCACCTTATCGGAAATACCGCCTCCGAAAGTGACTTATTAAATAGGCCTGTGAGTCTTTCCAGTATTGCTGGGGCAATTAAGGGCAATATTTTAGGGGGAATAGCATCGGTGGGCGAGCCAGATTTTATCTTCAGCATAGTAGCAGAGACTGTCTTAATATCAAGTTTGGCAAAATTGTCCAAGATGTGAGGAGGATCAGGGGACAGGCCGAACACCTGTTCAAAGTTGGTAGCTTTACCTAGTGGTGGAAAGGAGCGGTAAATGGCCATGATTTTCTCATCAAAGAATTCAGAAAGAGAATCTATCCAAGTTTGAGAATTAGGACTTGATAACTTGTTGACAGGAATTGTGAATTCTTTTAAGATTTGATAGAGCTCTTTACTAGAGTTTTCAGCCTGATTTATCCTATTTAAAAGAAATAGTTTTTTGGCTGATTTAATATCAGTCATATAGCTATAATGATTTTTTTATATGCCTCACGGTCCATCAGTTTTTTACTTTTACGCCATTTTCGCTCCGCAATTCTACAGCGGAGCTTAGTGGCTTTTAGTTGGTTTGTAAACCAGGGAGCAGTCCTAGACTTGATTTTTATCTGGGTGAAAGGGGCAATCTTATCTAGTGTCGTCAAAATATCATTATCCAGATCATGTGCTGCTTGATCTACATTAGTTTCTGATCCTGGCTGGTCTAGGATAAAAAATTTAAGTGATATGAAATGATATGCCAATCAGTCTTCACCCTGCACCCAATGGGAACAGTCCAGCCCGAACTACCGCCCTAAGTGGGAAGGGTATGCCCAGACGTGGGTCCCGTGCTCACTACACCACTGGATTCAAGCTAGCCTGGCTGATGAAGGGTGATGCCCTGAAACCGGTCCCAGGATGCTTGTTTCCGTTCCAGGGAGGACCTGGCTTGGCAGTTCGGGCTGGACTGTTCCCACAAGGAACAGGGTCAAGACTGATTTGCATATGGCTTGGTCCAAACTGTGGTGGTGTGGTGAGCAAAAGAATGATGGATTTAACCCAGATCCTTGTGACTGGGGGTGAATGTTTGCATTGTCCAACATTCCGTCCATAAATTGTTTCATTTGCATACTTTTAAAAAGTGGGCATATCTCCACTCTTACAGCTCTGCGTGCCCCCAGCTTGTCTCCAATACATGTCTGGGGTGGGTGACAGCTACATTTTGTACATTCCTTCTAGACAGTCACAAGCACAGGAAAGTTAGGTGTGTCTGAGCACCCATCAGCATTCTAATGGCTCTTCATGGGCAGGAATGTAGAGAGGAGCTGACACACCTGAAGAGGCAGTGTCCTGTTCCCACACAATAGGCTGACAACCCCCTACAGCTAGTCTGGAATCAAAGCTGGAAAAAAGTCTTCTGTGCACTTCAAAGACCCTTTTTGAAGTCACCTCCGCTTCAAAGGCACAACTAGGCAATAACTACTGGGTCTCTGACCCCACCAAATCAGACACTCCTAAACCTGTAACTGAACTCTGTCAGAGTAACTGCTGTGTTGCATCAAGGATTGACACTCTGCTGGACTGCTTATCTGGAAGACGTGTTTTTCTGCTGTGCTGCCCTGCTGCCTGATGTTCTCTGGCCCTGCCGAGGGAGAGCTGGACTCTGTCTTGCAACTAAAGTGATCTCCAAAGGCTTGTTTGCTTGCTTCCTGTTGCTTGAGACTCAGGGCTATCAAAGTCTCTACACCTGCTCCTGTGCCTGGTTTACTGGAAGTGGAACCAGAGAAATCGACGCATCTCCAGTCTGTGTGTAGCAGAACTGGCGTGTTGACCCTGTTGCAGGAGTAGGTTTGGCACAGGCACTCAGAACCAATGCATTGCCTTGAGAGCTCGATTAATCGGAACCACGCATCGCCGCCGCTGCAGTGTGCAGAGATCGACGCATCCCCTCGAGTGCATAGAGACACCCAGTGCATGTCGCTTCGGATTCAACATATCTTATTTCTTCGTCATAGGAACCAACGCAGCACCACCACATCATGGAGAAAATTGACGCATCACCTGGACTGTGGGCTATACATTAACGCATCACTTGTCTGCACCCCATATCTTGTTGTTGCAATCAGGATCAAGGTACTATGTTCTCCGGGCCTACGTGGCTCCTGAATCCAGCCAGCGCTCCATAATGGTCAGCTTGAACTGTTGACTTTCCCCTTGTCCAACGTGACCAGATAACCCCCATAGGAACTAATTGTTTCTATACATTTGAAACACTTATTTTTTTTAAATTCATAGCTCAAC
This sequence comes from Calotriton arnoldi, assembly GCA_963921515.1. Lineage (NCBI taxonomy): Eukaryota > Metazoa > Chordata > Amphibia > Caudata > Salamandridae > Calotriton > Calotriton arnoldi. Next base: position 302,035 of record CAWUFW010006949.1, on the reverse strand, counting down.
TTCAACTCATTGGATTTTTGTCATTTTGGTCTTGATTTATTTATAAAACTATCTTCTATTTTTCGTAGCCAGCGTGGGGTGTTTTTGTGGTGTTTTCATAGTGTTACTCTGTGTATGTGTTGTATAAATACTTTACATATTGACTGTTCAGATTAGCCTGACTGCTCTGTGCCAACCTACCAGAGGGTGAGCACAGGTTATTTCTTAGAGTGTATCCAGCTTACCCTGACTAGGGTGGTGGTCCCTATTTGGACAGGGTGCATACCTCTGCCAATTAGAAACCCTATTTCTAACAATAACTATTTAAGGGGGAGAACGCAACAAAATATGAAGTATTGAAATTCAGTTGGCAATAGCAATGAATACAAACAAATATGACGAGACACTAGAAATAAGCCTGACCTTTACATTAGGCCTCATTTGCATTGCGCTTACCTACGAGGAAAGCACATCAAAACAATTCTCAAAATATTTTAGATAAAATAATGGAACAATCTTTATGGTTCCTGCACCTCAGCAGGATGTTGGAAAGAATTGATTCACATTTTTCTTTCCAGATCCACATTCAGTATTTAGTTGGCATGTACTGAAAAAAGAAGAAAAAAACAGAGCCATTGCACTGTCAAATCCATCAAATTCATCAAATTCCCTGGCTTAACTTTTTGATGACCTGCTTCTGCAATGGTCAACATTGCTCTTGTAGAAAAAGACAAGAAACATCTGACTGATTAAAGACAATCTACAAAATATTGCTGTCTAAAAATGGAAGCACAATTGGAATTCAATAACAACCAGATACTCAAACAAAACTGACAATAACAATATGACATAACCACTTTACCATGCTAATACATTATCAAGAATCAGCAGATCTCTGCTACTGCGAAAAAGGTGCTTCTGCTTTGACTGTGACTTAATAAGACATATACTTTGTGTCAGTTTATGTTATACAGTGAATGCTTTCTGTTGGACTTGGCCCTTGGCATGGTCATCCCCAAATATTTTGCCTTCACCCTCCTATTTCCTGAACCCATTTTTGTTGGCTTTTAGAACATTGTGCACTTTGCCACTGCTAAAGTGCTTGTACTCTCTCCTTTAACCCCTTAACTGCTGGGCCTTTCCCCCCCCCAGGGCTGAGCCCTTTTTTGGGTATTTGGGGTAGTTCGCGCTTAGGCCCCTGTAACGTTTTATCCACATCAGATTTTCATCCTTTTCTTCCAACATCCTGAGGATTCTGAAGAAACCCAGGGTTTGTGGATTCCCCTGGAGGGGACCCAGAAATTAGCCAAAATACAGCTATTTTGGGGGTTTTTGGTGAAAATTGGAAAAAAGTGCTAAAGATGAAAGTGTCTGTTTTTTTCCCTGCAAATGGTGTCAATAAAGCGTTTGCGGTGATAAAATCACCATCTTCCCAGCTTTCAGGAACAGGCAGATTTTGTAGATAACCACAATTATCTACACAGTTTTGGCATTTTAGTTGGACATAGCCTATTTTTTCTATTTTTTGTGCTTTCAACCTCCTTACAGTTAGTGCTAGAAATTGATGTAAAACCAATAATGGATCCCAGACAGCTATAAATTTCTGAAAAGTAGACAAAATTCTAAATTCAGCAAGGGGTCATTTGTGCAGATCCTTCAAGGTTTTCCTATAGAAAGTAACAGTTCAAATTAAAACATATTGAAAATGAGTTGAAAAAAACAGCCATTTGTGTCTGCCTTTTCACCTGTAACTTCTTGACAGTATGGCACATTCTTACAAGCAATATACCATTATGTCCACTGGAGCCTTATGGTTGCAGTGGTATATAGAACTTGTAGGTTCACCATGCACCCAAAGTGCCCAGAGCTAATAACTGAGCTGTGCCTTGCTATGGTTTTTCATTGTGTACTGGGTATACAGCAATTCACTTGGTAAAATATAAAGAGTGAAAAATAGGTATCAAGGAAAACTATGTATTTCTGAAATGGGAACAACATATGGAGTTTAGAAGCAGTGGGTATTTGCACAACTGCATATATGTGGGTACCTATACCTGCATGTGAATTAGAGGGCATTTTTGAAAATGAATTCTTTTTTACACACTGTCTTACATTTGGAAGGGATAAATGCATAGAAAGTCAATTGGCAATAACACTTGTTCTACTATTCTGTGTTCCCCTAAGTCTCCCGATAAAAATGGTACCTCACTTGAGTGGGTAGGCATAGTGCCCGTGACAGGACACGGCCCAAAATGCAACTTGGGCACATCTTTTTTTTACAGTGAAAACTGACCCTTTTTTGCAGTGTACCTAGCTGTGGTTTTTGGACCCTAGCTCAGCTGGCACCTAGGGAAACCTAGCAAACCTGTACATTTTCGAAAACTAGACACCCAGGAAAATTCAGGATGGGGTGACTTGTGTGGCTTTCACCCGGTTCTGTTACCCAGAATCCCTTGCAAACCTCAGACTTTGTAAAAAAAAACACCAAATTTTCCTCACATTTCTGTGACGGAAAGTTCTGGAATCTGCGTTGATCCACAAAATTCTACCCACCCCGTATTCCCCAAAGTCTCTCGATAAAAATGGTACCTCACTTGTGTGGGTAGGCCTAGAGCCTGCAACAGGAAACAGCCAAAAACGCAACGTGGACACACCACATTTTCACAGTGAAAACTGACCCTTTTTTTGCAAAGTGCCTAGCTGTAGATTTTGAACCCTAGCTCTACCGGCAGCTAGGGAAACCTAGCAAACCTATACATTTTTGAAAACTATACACCCAGGGGAATGTCCTACCACACAGCGTTCCCCTCAGTCTCTTGAGTAAAATGATACCTCACTTGTGTGGGTGTCCAATGCAGAATTGTCTAAAAATGATTTTTTTTTTTAAATGTAGTGTTTAGAATTCGCTGTGCTATACCCTTAATCCCTAATCCCTATGTTTTTGGCCCTTCCCAGTCACAGGCCCTTGCCCCACCCACACAAGTGAGGTATCATTTTACTCGGGAGACTGGGGGGAACGCTGTGTGGTAGGACATTTGTGCCGGCACGGTGATCCCACACAGAAATATGTGGAAATTTGTATTTTTTCAGCTAAATTTGAAGTTTGCAGGAGATTATGGGTAGGATAACGTTGGGGGGCCACGCAAGCCATACCTCCATGGACTCCCCCAGGTGTCTAGTTTTCAAAATGTGTGGGTTTGGTAGGTTTCCCTAGATGGCCGCCGAGCCCGGGAGCAAAAACCCAGGTGACCCCCTTGCAAAAGCAGGTTGTTTTGTGATAGGTAATTTTAATGTCTCCACAATATGTTTTGGGCCCTTGCCTGTCGCGGGCACTTGGCCCACCCACACAAGTGAGGTTCCATTTTTAGTGGGAGACCCGGGGGAACGCTAGGTGGATGGAAGTTTGTAGGTCACTGCAGATTCCTGAACTTTCATCACTTAAATGTGAAGAAATTTTGAGTTTTAGCTAAATTTGAGGTTTGCAGGGGATGCTGGGTAAAAAAAAACCTGTGAGAGCCACGCAAGTCATTCACCCCTGTACTACCCTTGTTGTCCACTTCTCAAAAATGTGAAGGTTGCCTAGGTGACGACTGAGCTAGGGAACAAAACTCGCAGCTACCCATATTGACAAAAAAAGGTCTTACAAAAGGCAATTAAACCACCACAAATATAAATCTGATACTAATTTGATAAAGTTAATCCACCACTTACACTGGTTGGTTTTAGCACCTCCAGAAATGCCAGCTTCAAAGCACAAATGCTTATCAAATTTATAAATATTGAAGCCAAGCCTTCTGAAGGTGAGCCATAAAGCCACTTCACTGTACCAACCGCTTTATGGTCCATTCACACGCCATTCACGCACCACACACAAGACTTCCATACCCCAAGCCACGGGCTCAATCAAACAGATCACTTACCCTCACATAAACATACTGCCGCCATGCAAGGGCCCATCACATTCATACGCCACAAGACGTAATGAGTTCGACTACATTTTCCCACCTGTCAAGTCTCCGCCTCCTTCTTCCTGAACGTTACTATACGCATGCCGAGTGAACCTTTACTAATAGCTCCCATGACAGCCACATGAGGCTCAGGAATACATGTCTTTCATGCGCCTTTAGCGAGTAGGCCGCAAAGCCATATCTGGAACTGAGCGAGCACATCTACCTTTGAAAATAAGGCAAACATGCTGAAAAATTTCCAAAGCTTTCTAAAGACAATATCATAAATTATGAAGAACTGTAGAATATGAAACATGGGTAGTCCGTGACAACGTAGCATATGTCCAATCCACCGTTATGTGCAGTGACTGTAATGCACTTATCATACAGCAAACTGAACATCTACTAAGTTCTGTTGGAGGATGAACATGGCAAACAGCATTGACTCATAAGTACTATAGTAAATTCAGTGACAGCAATGAATTTGAATCCATGGGTGAAGATGAAGTCATGACGTGTATCTGTACTACCTTTACTATCTGCCTTCTACCTATGCAATATTCCTGGGAAAGCCCACCTACCGTAAGCTGTTCTAACCCGTTCATGTGTCTGTCCTCATCAGAGTCCTGACTAATCATGTCTAATTGTCAAGTGACCCTATACTAATGCCTTCCATCTCTAGCTACTTGAAGCTCGAGAAAACATTTCTGTCACGTGCCATCAATGCTCTCACTGTGCTAAATCCAACTCCTTCCAGTTTGTGGATGCAAGTTGGGGGGTGTCCGAGTATCCCAGTAGGCCACATCTCAAACTGAGCGTGCATATCTACCTTTTACGCCATTCAAGCACCAGACACAAGAATTCCATACCCCCAGCCACGGGCTCAATCAAACAGATCACTTGCCCTCACATAAACATACCGCCGCCTTGCGAGGGCCCATCACATTCATACGCCACAAGACGTAATGAGTTCGACTACATTTTCCCACCTGTCATGTCTCCGCCTCCTTCTTCCTGAACGTCACTATACGCATGCCGAGTGAACCTTTACTAATAGCTCCCATGACAGCCACATGAGGCTCAGGAATACATGTCTTTCATGTGCCTTTAGCGAGTAGGCCGCAAAGCCATATCTGGAACTGAGCGAGCATATCTACCTTTGAGAATAAGGCAAACATGCTGGGGTATATTGCCTAAGTTCCCCAAAGTAATAAGCCAAACAAATGTCCTGTGGGTCTCATTCACCAACACTTTCACTTTGACAGCGTGAAAATTCAATTACTAACTTGCATAATGCACAATGTTATTGAGAAAGAGTACAGGACACAATATCTTGTATGATGATTGTTTTCACATCTTAAACTAAAGATGTGAAAACAATTTTCATACAAGATATTGTGTCCAGTACCCTTTTCAATAACATGGTTATAATACAAGTTAATAATTGAGTTTGCACACTTTCAAAATAAGTAGATATGTTAGTGAATAAGTCCCATTGGATATTTGTTTGACTTAATACGCTTACTACAGTTCTCGATGGCAATCAGGGTGGTCCTTGCGTTGTATATATAAGTTCCCGAACAAGCACTTCAAAATCCAGTCAAGCCTTTAACCTTTTGCCAAACAGGGTACTCCGTGACAACGTGGTGCATGTTCTGTCCACCAGTATGTGCAGTGTGGGGACTATAATGCACTTGTCAATTGGCGAACAGAACAACTACCACGTTCTAAAAGCAGATAAAGGTGTTGAGAAGTCCATGATTTCCTGAAGTAGAGAAACAAATAATGTTAAATGCAACACACATGGAAGTCACAAAATGGCATTTTTTAAAAAGATTTTTTATGTACAGGAAGAGGGATTTTCCTGTACATAAACAATCCAAGGCATTTTGCTTTTTCCATGTGTGCTGCGTGGTGCAAAATAATGCATTTCTCCCTGTTTCGCCAAGTTAAGACCAGGTTTTACCTGGTCTTAATTTTGGCGCTGCCTCCTATTTACGCTGCCCTTGTAAATAGGGGCAGCGTCAAAATCAATGGGTGTTGCAGTGGAATGCCCACTGCAACACCCACTGCCCACCCCTTTCACGCTAAGCATAGCGTGAAAGGGGGCCTTATTTACAAGGCAGCATTAAGCCACATTAAGTGGCTTAACGCTGCCTTGTAAATAAGGCAAATCCCCTATCGCCACCACAACGTTGTAAAAAGTGACGTTGTGGTGGCGATAGGGGCCTGTACATATGCCCCTCAGTCTGAGCACACTGATCAGCACTAACGTTTTTCTATCTTTAACCAGGGTGTGTTATTTCAAAACACATGCACTGCCAGCACACACAATCACTATGGGTGGGCTGCACAATTCTTCATGTGTTGTACTTCACGCAAGCATCCATACACCCAGCACATGCTGTCTCTCCTGGTGTACTGCACAGTACTACATCCCTCTTGTAATTTATTCCTCTCAGATATACATACACCCAGTAGAAATACTAACCACACATGTACTGTACAGAACTGCAACATCCTTGTCTTGTAACCTTCCCAGGCACACATACAAGTAATGCAAAGTCACCACTCCACCACCTTGCAGCACTCCACATTTACCTGATGTAGGCCAAATATGAGTTAAGCACACAGCAGCTGAAATTTTAAGGAGATGAGTGAGCCTGCAGGCCTCACTCGAGTGACACAGGGTAAAATGGTCCTGCTCACTACTACTGATCACTACACGATATGCTGCCACCACCTATTGTGTTCTGCTTAACTCCTGGTGAAGACAGTAGCTTTCCACAACTATGAGAGTAGCTCTTTGGGTGCCCCTCCCGGTCCAACAAAACCGCAGTCCCTGAGACTGGCCTATGTTATGGTGCACATTTATGATCCGTGTTTGCCTATGACAAAATAAATCTGCATTAGTGATCTAGACAACAGGACAGTTTGGCGCTCAGGGCAGCCGTACACGTCTCTTACCACGCACAGGAGTTTTCCTCCCCAACAAGAAATAAATTGAATCAAGCAAAAATTAATTGGCTGATGCCTATATAGCAGCGCTGAAAAAACTTACCATCAACTGTTGCAGCTGGCATTTTGGGTTACTATATCATGAGCTGGTGCAATCTCAGATTATCAAGCAATCATGTGATAGGATGGAGTTTGGGTGATTGGTGGGAATCCTTAAATAAAACCATTGCTTTAAAAAAACAAAGCAGAACTTTGTGGCAGATGTGCAAAATCAGCCATTAGGGATTATCAATGGACATTTTTGCATGCATGTGCTGGCGAAAGAAAGAGAGCTACATTGTATTCAGCAATGCAGAAACAAACACAAACACACCGAGAGTGAAAACAAGACCACCTTTTATTCAAATTAGCCTTAGGTTAGAGGTGGGGGGAATTTTGAATTCCACCACCAGAATTGGAGGAATTAAGTAATTCTGCATTACTCATGTAAAGCCTAATTACTAATAAATTCCGCCGCTACACCGGGCAAATTAGTCAGCACTGTAATTGGTTTTTAAACAGGGCTAGAAGAGGGAGCAGTCCCTCTGTGTTTAAACACCACTGCAGATTAAACTTTAAAAATAGAAGGACTGCTCCCTCTTCCAGCCTTGTTTACCGTTTTACTTACATAAGTATGTTAAGGCCCTGAGGGGTATGCACTGCACTGGAGTGGATACCCCTTGGTGCCCTTACATACCTATGTAAGAGTACCGGGGGGTATGCTCTTCACTACACTGCATGCCCCTCGTTGCCCTTACATAAGTATATAAGGACACTGAGTGGTATGCACTGGAGTGGATACCCCTTGGTGCACTTACATACTTATGTAAGTGCACCTTGCCCATTCGCTGACCATTACGGTGGCCAATCTGCCCCTTTGCGGAATTATAATGTAAATCTGCAGAATTCCGTGGAATGAAACTCTGCCATTTCCACCCACCCCTACTCTAGGTATGTTTTCTTCCCTTTACCAACATCTTTTTATTCTAATTATCTATCTAATTAAAATTATTATCTATCTAATTAAAATAGTGAATTCCTTTATCTCCCTTGAAGGGGCCAAAACTGCTATTAGCCGAACTCTGTGAAAAACTGTTGGACTTCTTTGATGAGAAGATTCAAGATGTATACTCCTCCTTTCCAGAGTCATTAAAGGAGGCTTAAGCTTTTAATTCAGTTGCTGCAGGGAAGGCTGAAACCAGCCCCTCTGCTCCCTCCTGTCTCAAGCTTCTTTGAATGTGCTCCTATTTCATAAGAAGAGTGCTTGAACTCGATATTAAAATGCAAGTCCTGCTCCCGGGACGATGTCTGCCTCCTGCATATTTTCAGACTTATGGCTCAGCACTTTAACTTTCCTCTCAATAAAATATGGAATTGCTCACTAATGTCTGGAGTTTTTCCCTCATGTTGGAAACATGCTGCACTTTTGCCGCTCCTTAAAAAGCCAAATGCCGACATGGGTGTTTTGAGCAAATATAGGCCCATTTCTCTCCTCCCAGCTCCTGCAAAAATTCTGGAGAAATTAGCTAATCAACAACTGTCCACCTTTGTGAAGGCCAATTCCATCCTCCACAAATTGCAGTCGGGCTTATATACAGGATATAGCACGGAGATGTGGAGAGTTTGTCAGCAAGGATCTGGACAAGAGCACATTTGTTATGGTGCTGCTTCTTGATTTGTCGGCGGCCTTCGACACAGTATCACATTCCATCCTCTTGAACAGACTTAGTGATCTTGGCATTCAGGGGAAGGCTCTTTTATGTGTCAAATCCTTTCTGGAGAGCAGAACACAGTGGTTGTGTTTACACCTGCATTTTTCATCACCTAAACCATTGGTATGTGGTGTCCCGCAGGGTTCTGCCCTGAGCTTGCTTTTGTTCAATCGTTAATTTTCCCCCTTTGTGGATCTCATTCAAATCTGGGGTGTTAAGATAGTGCCATATGCCGATGACACCCAATGTTTTTTTTTCCTTGCAAGACAACCCTGAGGCAGGTTTTTATATGTGTGCCTCAGAGGAGTCGCAGCTTGGATGGAGGCAAATTGTCTGAAACTAAGGGACATATTTACAAGGGGATTGCGCCACCAGAACGTCACTTTTTCCGAAGTTCCGGTGGCACAGTGTCCTGCACCATATTTACAAAGGGGCGTTATGCCACTTTGCAAGGTTTAACACCGCTTTGTAAATATGGTACCCTTTCACACAGTTTTCTGTGTGAAAGGGGCGTGCAATGGGTGTTACTGTGGGCATTCCATGGCAACACCCATTGCTCTTTGACATGTGCCCCAGATTTACAAGGGTCTGGAAGTCTGAGGCCGTGCCAAAAACTAACGCCATGCAAAAGCAGGCATTAGATTGGTGCAAGAAGGAAAAATACTTTTATTTCTCTCCATTTTTGCTTTTACAGCACACATAGAGCAAAACGCCATTAATGATTGTTTTTGTGTAAGAAGATGTCCCTTGCTGCACAGAATGCATCACGCATAGAAGTAGCAAATCGCCGTTATTGGTTGTTTATGTGCAGGAAGAGACACCTTCCTGCACATAAACAATCATCCCTGCAATGCAGGCACCATTGCACTATGGCGCAAGGGTGTCTGTGTTGGCGCTAGGCAGCTATTTTTAGCACCAGTGCAAGGGAAACACAGGGGTGCGCCATATTCTTATAAATACGGTGCATCCCTGGGTTTTTTAAATGACACAACGCAGCACTGCAAAATTTGCCACAGCGCTGCACCATTTCATCGTAAATATGCCTTTTAATTCCGATGAAACAGAGTCTTGGATTTTAATCAAAGTGGAACCCCACTGCCCTCCCTTTGGTGTCCTACTGGACTCAATGCTCTTCCAAACCCAATCTTTTCAGCTAGAAATCTTGGCATCATCTTCGATTCCACGCTCTCCTAGAGTCCTTCGTTGTGATCACATCTCTCCACATCTGAGACATCTGCACTGGCTCCTGGAACAATGCATTAAATTTAAAGCTCTCATGCTGGCTTTCAGAACTCACCACGGTGATGACCCACGATACTTGTCGAACAGACTGACCCCGTATACTCAAGAGAGAGTACTCAGATCAAACATTAGTGCTTCCTACTTATCCCAAAATTCTTGGAGTCGTGTCGTGGAAGTAGCTCCTTAACTGTTCTCACAGCTAAATTATGGCGCAACCTTTCACTTAATCTGTGTTGGGCTGAGTCTCTGGCAGGGCACGAGTCGGTAGTACACGCAGGTACATGGCGTCCACCCACTATTTTCACAGGGTGGACGCCGTCCCCCCTGCCAAGAAGTTGGGCCCCACAGAAATATGTTGACTTGTCCCAGTGTAAGACACCGGGACACGTTCAGCAGCGCCTGCACGTTGTCTTCTTTCCATTTCTAGCAGCAACGTGCAGGCAGCGTGGTGGCTTTTTTTCACCTCCAGCTGGGCCGAAGTTAAGGGGCTATCAGGACTCCTTTTTAAAAAAAATATCTTGACTGGAGGCGGCTGGAACCTCACATTTAAATGTAAATGCCACAGAGGGAAACAAAGGCACGCAGCTTGCTATCTCTTCACAGGTGTTTAAGAGAGGCATGCTTTTGCCTTTGTTCTGTCCCTGTATATAAGTGCAGACACTGTAAGACTGTCAGAGGGGGTGGTCTGTCCCAGCATTTACACAAATAATTTAAATAACACTAGTTTATTTCTTTTATAGCGCTACGTCGTGATGTCACCTGCAGTGAATGCAAGCGTCATGATGTCACTGCATAGTGTCTAACTTGGTCAGTCCCCACACTTCTTTTTATAGGACTTGTGCCCTCGTCTCTGGCAACTTTCAAAAGGCAACTCAAAACCTGGCTATTTGACACTGTGTAGCTTCTATGATACCCCGGCTAGCCTTACATTGTCTGCTTGAGCGCCGGGACGCTTCTGTTTGAAGCAGCTGTGTGCTTTATCAAGTGATGATTAATTGTTTGATTAATTGATCGAAACCGATTCACACCTGCCCTTGTCTGGGGTAAACCTCAGGCCATTTTCACAGTATGAAACTAAAAGCACAAGGTTTGTGAATACCCAAAACTATTTTTGTTCGTGAATGTTCATAGCCTTTGGGAGGTGTCTGTACCATAGGTCTCTCTCAGTCCTTCCCCTACGAGGACATTTACTTATAGGCATAATTACACCATAATGGTGTAACTTCATCAGTGGGTAAATTCCTTTACAAGGGCAAATTCATGTTTTGAGTATAATACTATCAAATGTGTCCTAGGGAATGATGCTACTTGTGCACGTCAATGTGCAAATAACAATGTGAATCATCCCTATCTGTGCATCACCACGCAATGGGCTGGCCAACTGCTAGTTTATAAACATGGACTGTTATAGAACTCTGTACGGGAATGTACCTATTCTTCACTACTATTTACAAAAGGTCAATTTAATTACAATTTCTTCAATTAAAATAATATTAAAAAAACACTGTTAGGTGGCATTAAGAAGACTTTTGAGATGTACTGTGAAATTCGAAGTGTAAATGCAGGTTGCATGAAAAGGATTACACCCTTTCAAATATTTTGTTGAAGAGTGAACCACAGTGACTTCTGATATACTTAATAGAGGGCAAGGATACACCTTACCTGGACAATACACGAGCCACTCGTCAGTCCACTGATTACTGGGGTGCCCTAGGGTACTGTGTCGAAGGAAATTGGCTCAGAGAGGGTCTTTGGGGAGGGGGTTATCTCCAGCACGGAGCTAGTGGGTCTCAGCACCTTCTACAACAATTCTTCATAGTCATGTGGCCATGCCAAATTTGGGCAGTGAGTAATGCCACCACATTCTGGTAATTTGGCATGCTGCTGGTAAGCATGGGTAGAGGATTACATCGTCTAACTGGTGAGGTTCCCTCGTCCACTTGTAATTGGAAGCATGGTGTGGGAGACCTTGTTGTAGAAAACTGCAACTACCTCGATCAAGGTTAATATGTGTGCCTATGTGAAATGGGGGGTGGGTGTGCATAGAGGGTGTGTGTGTGTGTGTACGCACGTGGGGACCTATGCTTGTTTCTTTCCTTGTATATATAGGTTTGAGCCTGTTTTAGATCAAAAATCACTGAGCAGAGATTTGTGTGTATGTGTGTTAGTTACCATATATTGATTTCCGAGTACATAGGACCTATTTAATGGGGGAATTGATTTAGGTCATTACGCATCTTTGGTTATGGGTTATCTGGGGGATCCCTACATTTATTTTACAAGAAAGTGCAAAGAGAGATGTATTATCTATATATTTTTCTGGGCTCACTGCTCTTTAAGCTGCACGCTCGAGAGCCCGCACTGCATTATCTCCATTCCATGCACAGAGAGGCTAAGGGGCATGCACAGGAGCCTGAGAACACCTCGATGGGTGTGCCGCCCATTAAACTCAGTCTAGTTTCCACAGGGGTGTACACAAAAGGCTTTCCGGCAAATCCCAGTTAGGTCTGTGGCTGCCTCACTGCTTTCTATTAAATTTCTCATCGTTAGCATCTCTTATTATGAACTTGTTACTAAATAGTACACCTTCTTGCAGGTGTTACTGTGTTCATGTAAGCAAATGCCAGTTTAAGATTAGTTGATGGTGTTCAGGTGCACCGTCACGAGGTGCACGAAGATGCAGATGACTGTCTCATTGTTGAAACTTGTATCATTGTGAAGGGCGCGGGTTGTGTGTTTTTTTAATCATTTCAAAGTGTGTCTGGTCAATGGACTCTATTCCAATCAATCAATAAATCAATCAGGGGCTTGTAAAGCATGCCTACACACCCGTGAGGGCCTCGAGGGGCTGGGGATGGGGGGGGGGCTGCTGGTCAGACTGAGTGGCGGATCATTCGAAGAGCCAGGTCTCGAGGTCCTTCCTGAATTGCATCAGTGACGCTGATTGCCTGAGGAGCAGGGTCAGGGAGTTCCATGTCTTGAGCAGTTGATGGTGCTGCGGAGCTGGGGGGCGATGGCGGCGCCTGCTCTGTGGAAGATGTGGTACGTGCATGGGTCCATCGGGCCACTGAGTGGATGCTCTTCATAGTCATATTTCAGTAAGGATTAGTTTCATTACGGGGATGAGTGTCCCAGGAGTGTTCATTAATTATTGAGATTCAGTTGAGCTCAAAGGAGAGGGTTGCACAAGTTCAAAAACAACTGTGGAAAGGGGTCTGTGCCGAGTGGGCATGCAAGAGAGTCCTAATAATAGTGAAAGTACATGACAATTTGTGCAGAAGTGAACAAGCAGAGGGATTAAGTTGCATGTGAGGATGTGCCTGGGTCTGCGCTTGAGGTCCCTGCCCAGAAAAGCATGCAAGGGCATTGCTGCAAGAGTGTTTCACCACAAGTGAGTATGCAAAACGGCTCATGCTTGAACGAGTAATGGAGGATTCCCTGACTGAGTATGCTGGAGTGTCACTGAAAGAGAGAACTTGCAAACAGTATAAGTACAAGTGAGCGTGTGACAGTGTCTGAGCTCTGTGGAGTGTAGGCAGTTTATGCTATAATGGATATGTGTGCAAGGCCTACACTTCGGTGTCTGCTGATTAATGTTGTCACAAGTAGGCGTCTGGGGGAGGTTGTGCATTAATAGACCACAGAATTTACAAAAAGTCTTTGTACACAGATGTGTGCAATAAAATGTGAGCACTGCACGCATGCAAAAAAAATTCTGCAGACGTTGGAGCATGGTCACTATGACTGCTCAGTATTGGCTCTTCACTGCTCACGATTGCACATATAGCTGAAAAAACAATGGCTGCAAACATACTATCGGTGCAGACAGAAATAACACATTATTTCATTGTTGGGATTGAAAAGTTAATCGCCTGATAGTAGAGGTGAACACCTACCCTGAGTGCCCCAACTGAGGTGATATCTGAATCCTTAGTCAAGATTTCTCGTCATGATCTAACATGGATAATGCGTGTGTGCAATGACCTAGGCCTCTCTCATAGATTACACTCATGTTAGACCAAGCCAGAGGGAAACAGCCTTTACAACACAGGCAGAGCCATGAGTGCCGTTTCCCTTCAAGCGCAACCACACTTGCCTTAACCACGCAAGTGCCTTAAACACGCAAATGCGTGGTTAAGGCAGTATGGGGTCTAGATGCGCGGATTGGCGGGCACAGGAAGAGGAAGTATCAGGAGAGGACGCGGACTGGTAATTTGGTCTGGGGCCGGGTTTTGGGAGGGTGGGGGAGTAGTTTTAGGGTCGGGGTAGTTTTTAGGGCTCGGGGTGGGTCAGGGTTGTTTATAGGGCAGTGGGATGGGTTTTAGGGTTCAGGGCAGTGGGGGTTGGGGTTGGGGTATGTAGGAAAATGCCCCTTTTTGCATGGTTGCCCCCCACTTTTTGCTTAATGTTGATGTACTTCGACTAAGTGTGCCCTGGGTACCTGCCAACCAGGTACCAAGGGCCTATGTTCTTTCCCTAAACTGTACTGTTGCAAAAGCCAATTGGCAACTCTATGGCCACATGTAAGTCCCTCGTAAAGGTACCATAGGTACCAATGGCACTGTGACCAGGGAAGGCCTCTAAGGGCTGCAGCACTTATTGCGCCACCCTTAGAGGCCCTGTACCTTAACCACACACACACACACACACACACACACTGCCATTGCAGGCTGTGTGTTTTGGTGCAGAACAAAGTGAAGAGTCGACATGGCACACATCCCTGTGTGCCATGCCTACAAACCACTGCCCTGGCATAGGTGAGCCACCCCTCTAGCTGGGTGCACTATACCAGTGGTGAGGGTACAGCAGCATGAGCCCTGTACCCCTACAGTGCCTAGGTCCATTCTTCAACATTGTAAGTGCAGTAATGCCACAAAGAGCATATGGTCTGTGAGTTGGTCATTACGAACTCCACAGCTCCATAATGGCTTTACTGAAAACTGGGACGTTTGGTATCAAACTTCTCAGCACATTAAACCCACACTGGTACCAGTGTGGGATTTAATGAAAAATGCACTCAGAGGGCATCTTAGAGATGCCCCCTGAAAACTACCTAACTTTAGTGTCCCGGCTGAGTGGCTGCTCTCCAGATGCCACAACCAGACAGGTTTCTGGACCTCTGGGTCGAGAACCTACCGCTCTCGGGGTCCTGAAACAAAGCACATCCTGGGACGAGGTGCCAAGCCTCCTAACCAGGTGCAGGGTCCACGAAGGGGAAGCTTCAAATGCTTGCCGCCTTTGTGAGCTACCCCAATCATTTGCCGCTCCCAGCAACTGGCCCCCACCGGTTCTGACCCCCACTTTGGGTGGGAGAATCGGTGGGAAAACCAAGTTAAGAGGAGAGGTGTGCCCACCTTTGCCAACCCCACCCCTCAGGTGGGGGAGGCGAGGTGAAGCACAACTCTCAGTCCCAGCCATCTTGCAGATGGGGGGACCCAACCAACCAGAGTGAGGCTTATGCACCCTCCCACTGGAGGGTGGCATACTAGGGAGCGTACCCACCCCAAGGAAGGGGCATATTGGTCCCAACCTGTACCTACCTGTAACGCCCTAAATTTAGTATTTAGGGGCAACCCTGAACCTTGTCTCCTCAGACCAGAGCCAACAAGAAGAAAGAAGAAGAAGGACCGACCAGCTGCGCTGAGAGACAAAGAGGAGGACACCAACTTACTTGGCCCCAGCCCTACTGACCTGTCCTGACCTCGGACTCCTCCAGCAAAACCTCAGTGTGTCCTGCAGCCAGCAGCCCTCAAGAATACTGAGGACCTGCCCTGCCTTAGCAAATCAAAGACTTTATCTCCCGTGAGCACCAGACTTCCTCAAGACCAACCGACTCTGACTCCGGCTGACTCTGTGAGTCTCCCACAGCTCAGCACCTGGCACCCTGAGCCCGAACTCGAGTGGCCCAACACTCCAAGGAGGTCCCCCCGGTGATCCTAGCCTGGATTACAGTGACCCCTGAACCCCCACAAGCTTTTAACCTGAGCCTGCAGCCATTATCAGGGAGGTCCCCTCCAACCACGACCGAAGGCGACACCTCGACCGTCTCTCTGACTGAAGCGGTCGAAGGAGCCCAATCGAGACCGCCCAACCAACTCAGTCTGCGAGCACCTGAGGCCACAAGGCTTTAACTCCCTATTCACCGACCCGGTCACTGACCGCCTTCCAGGAATCCCCAACCGAATCTGCCGCTTGGACCAAAACCGAAGATCTTCACTGAGAAACCCTGGGATCCCTGACGACAACATCCTACACCCGGCCGCCTCTGTGCTGCTGGCGGTGTTGTTCTTGTGCTGGCCATTGGGCCCTTCAGTGCTGACTTAGCCACCAGGAGCCTTTTGTGTTTCAGCAACCAGGTGGCCTGCTTGTCCGCAGTCCCCAAACCAACGACCTTGCTTAGCCCATTGGCTAACGTGTGGTCCCTGCACTCTGCACCCAGCCGCCTCCGTGCCACTGGCGCTGTGAACCGTGTGTCCATCTGACCGAGTCCTACTCATGGACCGTAACCTAATTTTTGTTCTTTCAGGATTAAGAGTGTCTCGTGAGTAACCCTGAAAAACTGTAATTGTATTACCAAACTCCAATTATTTACCTTTATTCAGGAAATGTCCCAGTGTGTCATCCAGGTATACAACACTGTGTAAGAAAAGTAAACCTGCAAAGTAAGATAACCAATGCTCACAAAGTAATTATAAGGTCTATGTACAGTAATTCACCAGTTGCTTTTTGTACAAGTGATTTATCTGTAACCAAAACCAAGTACATACATTTACATTCAACTGTATTGTTTCTGCAAAGTATCATTTCACTTACCTGTACCAGGCCTGGCTTGGTTCTAGGAAATAAATATGACTTAATAATATTTTTATACAAAACAAATTGGTCAGAGTTCAGTCCTTGAGTGTGTGAAATCATTTCTTGCCTGAGTGTGTACAACAAATGCTTAGCACTATCCTCGGTGTTTTGATGATCAGGGTATAGGGGCTAGGGTGTGATCTTTACCACACATCCCTTTACCAATCATGCCTTTTCCACAAAATTGCGTGGTAAAGGCATACATGGTAAAGGCATGCATGGTAAATGAAAGCGTTGTTCAGGCACATTCGTTGTTTGGGCTGTATTGTAGAAGCGTGTGTGGTTTAGCCATGCATGCCTCACCACACACTACCCTCATAGTAGCGGAGGGCTTCCGTCCATATTCAGAGGTAAGAAGCATGGATGCAGTGGCACCATTTTTATAGTGAGCGATTTTGTTATATTGACCATGGTAGTGGGGCATACTAGCCCACTTATAGAAGTTCCGATGCTGTGTGCTTACCTCAAACTAGGACTTCATAAGGAAAAATGTGTGGCCAGCACATGCATGTGGGAGTGTACTGTGCTGGTATGTGCTTGAGCCTATTAGTGCTACCATACATTGGACATTGCATTCAGGTGTGAGTGCACCATGCTGGTATGTGTGTGAGCCTGTGAGAGCGACAGCACATGAAGACAGAGCGTGCAGGTCTGTGTGCATTGTGCTTGGATGTGCATGTGCCCACTAGTGGTACTGCACATGGAGGGCTATACAGGCATTTGCATGCAGCGCTAAGGATTAATAGGTGCCCGTGAGGGATACAGTGCATGAGAGCCTGTGGTTTTTCCTGTTGGGAGCCCAAGGGCCTGCTGGAGGAAAATGTGGTGGTAGAAGAGCCCCTCAGACAGATTTGTAGCTTGCTGCATTCCTGAGAGCTAGTGGGACACACACTGTAGGAAGGAAGGGCCAGGCCCGTCAGTGCATTTCAAAAGGGATTCTTTGATTCTAAAGAGGGGTCACTGGTCAATGGTCCTGGGGACATCTCAGTAAGGAGAGGGGGCTGATAGGATAGTTGTAAAAAGTTGGGTTCGAGGAACTGTAACCCTTTGATAAACATATCACTGATTCTTACACCAGGTGTGCTCCTCTAGTCACTCACTCCCATGGCTTGTGTTTGGGGCTATCAGTATGAAGACACTCCTGCTGTGATAGACGGCTGTCTGGAGGAAGAGCACAACAGAGGAGTGGGAAATATCAGGAACACAAACTTCCAAGATGGAGACACGGAATCACATTTGTGTCTGGAAATGAATTATAAAAAGGGAAGCTTGAGACTCATCAAAAACTAAAGCTGTACATCAACGTGGAGAAGCTCAGCACGAGTTCTGGCAGTTGTGACCATGTATGGGGGCTGAGAGTCTGTCAGTCTCCAATGCTAGATGAGGGAACATCACTCAACAGGATCAAGAACAGTTGCCCGAAGCCTGGAGTACCAGCTTCCGCCTGACAAGATACCAGAGGACTCTGTGTGGAGAGGAAGCTTGCCTGGAGAGAGAGAGATGTCCAGGGAGGATCCTGCTGAGTGGATCCAGGGAACTGAGTGCGAGATTTTGGCCTGTTGGGACCACCGTAAGCCTGTGTGCATGAAACGCGACCCATGTATGCCAGCGAGTGGTTGCCATGAATCTTAAGAGCCATCGCCCTGGTGCAGCTCTGTGGTGAAGGTAGGGCCATCATCCTGTTCAGTGTTGTGTCCCGAAGAGAAACACCACCTTAAGTGCATGGAACGCAATCCCTGTAAGCCAGGCAGTGTCTTCAGTGCATCTTAATGACCGTCGTCCTGGTGCAACACTGTGATGAAGATAGGGCTGCCACCCTTTGGAGTGCTATGACCCCAAGAGGGACACCACCTTGAGTGCCTGAAGTGGAACAGAACACCCCATGTGCCAGGTGGGGGGAGCTGCAGAGGAAGCCGATGATCTTAGTCTGCAACTGTGAACTCACAAGTGCTATGTTGTCATCAGAACTAGAGTAGCAGCCCCAGGGAACAGACCGTATTTACCAAGACAATGGAGGAGCGCCATGGAGATCCCGACCCCGTGCCACCCACAAGGAGACTATAGCACATTGCCGGCACCAGCTGAAGCCGACAGCGACCCAGGACCACTGAATGCTCCGCAGCTTTCCATCTTATCTCCTGCGGGAGGGGATAAGACTATACCTCAAGTCGTAAAACCTTTGACGGGGATGGATCTGCTTTGACTGAAGAGTCAAAGACATTGGGGCACTTTGGACTTTGAATAGCCATTGTGGGGCTTCTAAGATTATTTTTTTCTAGCGGGTACTAACTTGGATGTTTCCTCAAATAAATGAGAAATAACCCTAGTTCGAAGTTAGAAGAGCAGGAGGCTGGTGCCCATGCGGACAGTGCTAGATTACAGACCTCATGAAGAGTGTGTTATAATTTTGTGTGTACTGTATTTTGCTTTGTGTATATAACTGCTACTTTTTATAAAAGTGAATATTTGTCTGGACATTCATTTTTTGAGGTTGCTGAACACACGTTGAGTTGTGAGGAGTTGTACACCTACCTCCTCCCCAAGTAGCATTGGACTGCTCGACTCACTCTACTACTGAGAGACAAGAGTGGAAGGTTCACTTGGCCCAATTGCTCAAAGCCCATAGTAGGCAGTGCCCAGAGACATCACAAGTAAAAGGCCTCATCCACCACAATTGGGCTCAGTAACTCCTGCTTGCCCGTGGCACTCTGAAAGGGGTTCTGACATTCATTGTGTATTAGCAAATGTTCATCTCAGCAAAACAAAATATCAAGAGATCATGTGAGGTAATAAGGGCAAGCTGCCTACTTGTTGATGCCAGTAACAGCACTGATGCTATTCTAAAATATATAATGCTAACATTCAGTATAACACATGCTTCTCCAATAGTGGCTGGAACACGATTGCTCATCTGGTTCTAATTTCCTGTTCACAGGACTCTACCCCAGTGTCTAAGTGTTTCTCTTCTCCACTTGGAAATGTTTGGAAATTAGATGCCAGGATAAATAACAAGAGACGAACGTATCTTTCTTTTACGAGCTCACTTCTCTGAGTATGTACAATCGTTAAAATCATATAACCAAGAAAATGAAGGCGTAAACATCACGGTTAGCATCTCGTCAGTTTTGCATTTTATACGTTTATTTCGGCATTTTTGTTTTGCCAGAGCTGCACTTCATAATGACCCCGTTTAAGTAGTATGTTGTTTCAATGAAAGATTTGAAAATCTTCAAAATAGAATTCACCCCAGTCCTAATTCAAGAAAATGTCAGTTGATGTATAAGTACTGTTCCTATTTGTAACATTTAACCACTTGAGTGCTGATAGGTCCCCTCCCCCTCAACTCCCCCAGCCCCATGCTAAGTCCTTTTTTGGATGTTTGGGGTAGTTCGCACTTAAGTCTTCATAACTGTTTCCCACACAAGATATCCACTATCAATCTGGGCTCTCTTTTCCCCACGTGCTGAGGATTTTTAAGGTATCAAGGATTTGTGTATTTCTCTGCAGGGAACCAATACAATAGCTAACATGTAGTAAAATTTTGTTTATTGAGTGGGAAATGGGAAAAAAGTGCTGTGAAAGACAGTGTATGAATTTATTTGTAAAACCCGCCATCACGAAAAACGTTTTGCTTTGCTAAAATCATGTTTTCTTGTCACCCTGATTTCAAGTATAGGCAGGGCTGTAAATAATCATTTTTTACAACAGTTGCAATTTTCTAACTAGTAGTTGATTTTTCTGAATTTGTGTGGTTTCTACCTACTTGCACATTTTGATGGAAACAGTGTGAAAACCCTCGGTGAACCTGGAAAGCTATACATTGCTAAAAACAGACAAACTCTGTAATTCAGGTAGGGGTCGTTTGTGTAGCTCGCTCATGGTTTTCCGGAAAGAAACTATTTAAATGAAAACTAATAGAAATAAGTAGGCGTGGGCATAATTCATGTGACTTGCTGTACTGTAATTACACAAAACTAAAGAAAAATTAAGTGAGATTATGCGGAATTATGTGAGGAGTATTACCTTGCATTTAATGCTATTTTCTTAGTTCAAGATGCCTGTCGTGCCAAATAGACCTACGGATGTATTTTGTACTAAGAAAATATTGCTAAATGCAACAAAACAAGAACAGCAGCAGCTGCTCGTGCACTGTTCCTGTGCTCTTACTATAGGCATTTTTGCCCTTAATTACTCTAAAGTATGTGAAAGGGCATTATCACTTAATTTTCTGTAATTTCATGTTACAAGAGTAACTCGAAATTACTCTGGGCTAGAAATAAGTAGAAAAAATATATAAGGGATAAAGTACCCCCTGACATATACTATAAGAATATTGCAAGTCACCAGATAGTTCCATAGCCACACAGAGTAACAAGGCTGAAGGCTGTGTTTCGTTATTAGGTTATGGAACTCTGATGTGACTTACAATAGCCTTATAATGTACGGCAGGGTGTTCTTTGTCCCATATAATACATGGTCACACCATCCTCATTTGGGCAAACCACTTAAAACCTTGGTGAGTAGCTGTTTCATATGAAAGAGAGAGCATATTATGCAAACATGAATAATAAAAATAGAACTTCTAGTGCAATATTGAACCCATCCAAAACCTGTTAGATATTTGTTGCAAGCAGATATTACAAAAAGTTCAATACAAGTAAGTATCTCAGAATGTGTAGGAACATGCAGAAAGATTCTAGCTTTTCTCTAAGGAGTGCAAAAAAAGACATATTCTCTCTGCTTTTCATTGTAAGCTATTAAAATAGAGCAGAAGAAACAAAAGAAACATTCTGTTTTCCTTGCTTTTAACAGCTGCTTCATTTATGCATCTTGATATGACCTGCCTTTCACCTCGGCTGCTGACTCTGGCAGAAGGCCAGGTGATGTAAGAACTCGACTGTAATAACTTATAATTAGGGCTCCCATTTTCATGGTATTTCTTTTTTTGACATTTCCATCTGTATTTATCCATTTAATTTTTAGCAAATTCTTTCTGTATGTATCCATTTTTATTTTGTGTTTTCTGTGTAAATGAAGCTGCAATGGGTATTTTTTTTACATTTATTTGACTGATAAATGTATACTCACATTTGAATGTCCAAAAGATTTTAGCAGTATACAGTGCAATAGCA
Organism: Calotriton arnoldi; assembly: GCA_963921515.1. Lineage (NCBI taxonomy): Eukaryota > Metazoa > Chordata > Amphibia > Caudata > Salamandridae > Calotriton > Calotriton arnoldi. Next base: position 280,171 of record CAWUFW010006949.1, on the reverse strand, counting down.
TTATTTGAAAACACTTGTATTGTAGAATAGCATAAATAACTGTAGACCTGCACTTAATTAAGCTTAATTAGGAACTCTATAGTCTTTTTTCATTTCCCCTACACCTCAATCTGTACACCTACTGACTTGGCACTCATGAATGACAGTTGAAAAAACATCAAAAGAAGACCTATTTTCCATATTTTTCTGTATTTAAAATAAATACAGACAAGAAAATAAATAGTTTTCTGTCTGTATTTATCTGTAAAAATTGAAAAATGGGAGCCCTACTTATAATAGTCGAATTATGGTGCCTTTTTTAAAAAATTGGTGGCTGGGTGCATCACAATTCGCCAATTATATAGAAATTAGAGACTAACCTTTATACAGGGATTGCAGAATCCCATGTTCTATAAATAGATGACATTGACATCTGTAATTTGTAACCCCAATGGTCAATTTACAAAGGTAATATACAGTTACTCTTCTGGTTGCAGAGATATGTAGCATTTGTTGGTTGTCCAAAAACATGCACTACCCAGAACAATCAAGTTTGTTCCCACTTACGATGATTTTTCATTGTGTATGACCATGCATCAAGTTATATGTTAAAATGCAATGACTGAAAAATGAGAATGAAGGAAAACTATACATTTCTAAAATGTGTCCACCATAATGAGTTTAGAAATAGTGACGATTTGTATAACTCTGAATCTAGGGTTACTCATAAGATCAAGCCAAAAAGTTTGAAAAATTATAATGATAACAGCACATGTTCTACTAATCTGTGGTCTCACACTTCTTCTTATAAAAACAGTACTGCACCTGTGGGACTAGGTCCATGACAGGAAAGTCCTAAAATACAATAAGGGGCTTTCCATGTCAGGAAAGTCCCCAAAATACAATTAGAAAACATCAAGATTTGTCCTGTCAAATTTCATCTGACGATGAGGGTAGCTGTGGTTTTCAAGCTAGGGCTGGACCCGCAACCAGGCAATCCTACCAACCCCAGTCATTTCTGAAAACTAGACAGCTACGGGAGTCCAGGGTACAGTGACTTTTGGGAACCCTCTACATTTTCTTACCTAGAGTTCCCTGCAAACTTTAAACTTTATGTAAAATCATGGATTTTCCTCACATTTCTGTGAGGGAAGGTTCTGGAATCTGCAGGGATCCACAGAATTCCTACTGCCAAGTGCTTCTACACTTCGCCTAATAAAAACTATATCCCATGCAATTGTTTACTAATGTGGAAGGGCAAACTGCTGGCTTTCCAAGCGCACTCCCTCAGGGCCAGATTCACAAAGGTAAATTTACTCTTTCTTGTAAGTTAGCGGTTGTTTGCTATTCATAAAATATATTTACCAGTGCGGTGTGTCCTCACATAAAAAAATAGGACTGTCCTATCTTTTTATGTGCAGAGACTCCACACTAAACCAACAGAACAATGTTTGACCCCAAAAGTGGCAAGGAAGGAGATACGCCTGCAAAACAGCAGAATAACGAACTGTCAGGGTGATTTATGACTCTATGATATGCAAATGAGAAATGACAAAAAAGTGATTTATGATCAACAAATGATTTATGGCGAATGATTTATGACCAATAATGCAGAATTATTTATGACACAAATTTATGACTGTGCATGACCCAAATGATTTACGATACCCGAATGATTTATGACACATGATTTATGATGAGCAAAAATGATTTATGACACCCGATTTTATGATGGTTCATGATAATGATTATGACCCATAAAAGTATGTCCAGGGGATTGCAAAAAGAGTATGTATATAAGGGTAATAAAAACTAAGGCCAAAAACGACCACAAAACTACGAGTGTTTGCTGTCCTTTGGTGATACATATAGAAGAAGTTTTGCATGCCATCCTGGAATGGGCACAGTGTGGGTGTTATGGAATCTGCAGGGATCCACAGAATTCCTACCACCAAGTGCTTCCACACTTCGCCTAATAAAAACGATATCCCATGCAATTGTTAACTAATGTGGAAGGGCAAACTGCTGGATTTCTAAGCGCACTCCCTCAGGGCCAGATTCACAAAGGTAAACTTACACCTTCTTGTACGTTAGCGGTTGTTTGCTAATTATTAAGTATATTTACCAGTGCGGTGTGTCCTCACATAAAAACATAGGACTGTCCTATCTTTTTATGTGTGGAGACTCCACACTAATAAAGCTCCTACTCGTAAAATACCTTTATGAATACAAAATAATTGTAAACTTACATAAAAGTGTAAATTTACCTTTGTGAATCAGGCTCATAAGTTGCATGCACAACCAGTGGAACTCTTGCACTGCATGTAAAGCTTGATGCTGTACTGATTTACATGTTATCTACTGCCTGAACAGCAGCCACTCTTTGTAAATGGTAAAAGACTAGTTGACAGCTATATTATTCCCTGAAACTTGGTAGAGCAATGTTCCACAATTGGCCAAATTTAGAAAAACTGGTCAGGATAGTTTCATGACAATAATGTGGTTATCACTGAAGTGCACCATATGCTGCTTAATCAAAAAAATGGTCCACTCTCCTGATAGATGGGAAGCTTGATGTTTCCTAAATCAGAAAGAGAAAGCTGCTAAGACTGTACAGATAGTTTGCACAATATCCCTACAAACAGTTTAAGCACCAAACTTTTTCTATCCCCCAGGTGAAGTGGGAGGCCACAGGTGTGCCAGAGTGCCTCCATGCTTCCTCAAAACCTGTTTAGTACACATTTCGTTTGCTGCATAATTTCCTCAAGGACACCTCATCCACAAAACGTTGAAAGTAGTCAATGGGTAACAATTTTGCTATATTAACTTTGCATCTAGCATCACTTGTGAAAGGAGGAATTAGAGGCTGGAATCTATTAGGGACCTGCCAAGTAAGCAATCTAGTTGTGCTCTGTGGGGGAACCTGCCTGCACTCCGGATGGTGTTACACTGCCACTGTCTCTCAGCAGCACAAGTTGTGCTTGTGAAGGGATACCACAACTCCCTTGCAGAGCTGCATGGACATGTTCTTCAGAATCAAGGGAAGAAGATTCATCATCTGATGGAACTTCACCAACTAAAAAATCCAAATCTAAAATGGTGTTTACCATTTATCTTTCCTTGGGCGAGGCTGATTTGGGATGGGTTGGGTCTGATTGCACCCCCTCCCGTAAAGGGAAATTGCTTAAATTAAATTTGCCGCTTGGGGGAGCCAGGACCCTCTGCCTGGTGGCAGAGGGCATTAAAAAATAATATATCCCCAGAGTGCTTGTGGTGGAGGCCTGCTTCGGGACCATGGCAGAGCTGAGATCACTGAGCAGGAATCCTTCCAAAGGGGACACTCCTTTCTGCTGGCGCTCCTCTTTGTAATCTTTGTGCCTGGAGAGCCGTGTAAGGTCCTCAGGTGCAAAACAAAAAATGTAAACATAGTGTTCGCCATTTCCCCTTTCTTGAGGGTAAGTATAGTGCCTAAAAGCAAAAAGCGCCACCCACGGTTATCTGGTCGTGTGAGACCGGTTGAAAGTCACAAGTTCAGGCTGACCATGATGGAGCGTGAGCTAGATACAGGGACCAGCTGAAAAAGTTACCTTCTCAAAGTCTGGTACGAAGAATCCAGCTTGCAGTGGAGGAGGCCGCAAGGAGTAGGGAGAGTGTTGTGGATGGTGATCGCTGTAGCGTGAAAAGCAGGCAGAGGGTTGTCACTGTCTTGCGAAGATCCTGTCAGGAGATGCAGATGGTCATTGCTGGAGTTTCACATTGGTGGTCACTGCAGGCTATTAATGCTGTAACGTGAAGTGCAGTTCTCGCAATGCCATTCGGCACTGGCGGTTGCTGTAGCACGGATTCAGTTCCACCAGACCTTCACATTTGAGGTCATTGCTGGCGGCAAGATCTCGGCGCAAACGAGCCGCTCATGGACACAAACAGCTCAAAAGTTCCGGATTTCTCCTTCTTCATTAAGGAGAGTGTACTCTGATGCCAACCAAGGGCCTAAGAACTGGAGGGGGGGGCTCTTGGGGGTCATAGACTCAGTCTTGAAAAGGCCAGTAGGGCTCAGGCATGTCCAATTGCAGGTCCAGGCAGGTCCAATTGCAGCAGGTCAGTTGTGCAGCTGCAGGGAGGCCTCTGGAGCTTGTTCTGCACCTGCAGCTCTGAACAGGTGAGTCCGCCACCCTCCCCTTATTAAATAAATACAGCCCCTTTGTTCAAGTTTACTGTATGATCTGTTTCCAAAGGTTTGTATGTGTTCATATCGATGAGTTGTTTTATCCACTCCTTAATATAATAAGTTATTTTCATTGTAACTACTGCCTCACCTTTGTCTTCCGGTTCTATAATGACATCCATTCTCTGATGCAGGTGGTTTCCTCTCTGGTAATGTTATCAAAAATTATTTTAGGTTACTAAACAGAGGCATCATCCCCTTTTCAACATGTGCTATCTCACCGTTGATTAACAAAAATTTGTAACTGATCTGTACCACAAGCCTACAGAGGCTCATTTGGATTTATACTGGACTTCCGACACCACACTAAACTCAGCATCATCTACAGCCAAGACTCAGAATAATATGCATCTGCAGCAATGAGGACACTTGTAAAGAACATTTACCGGAGCTTGCTAGATTACTTTACATGTGACCCTATCCTCTGTATATCATACAACAACAAATTGGCAAGTCTTTGCAATTATAAGGGAAGCACTTATTTGAAATACCAACAGCAGAAGCAGCTTGGTGACAGTCCCTCCAGTTGAGTGTAGAGAAAGTGGGGGTGCCTCAAGTTGAATGTAATGCCAACGGGACAGTCAGATGTGAACTCAACATATGAACTGTGGTACCGCTTGGGTGAGACTGGTGTCAGTGCACTATGTGCAGACATTTTTGTCTCATGAGCATATGCCCACTGGGGTAGAAATGATTCAAAATTGATTTTTGGTGCATTGTTTTATCACCTTGGGTTCTTGCACACTTGGAACAGGGTCCAGTTATTATTATTTCACACTATATCAGGCCTACAGGGCGTTAGCATACCTGGAACTATTACAGATGGCAGCCCTTGCTTAGCCTACTGGGGCAGTATCAGCACAACGGTTTTAAAAAATGTAGAGGGCCATGTGCACTCATGTTTCCACTCAACCATTCCTGTATCCCTTCATGAGGGCAGTGACATACATTTAGCATGCTAAGAGCTGAGCGCATGATACCAGTCAGTTGACTTGGGAATATAGTAACATAGTAGGTGTATATGATAATTATAGGACCCAGTATTATTATTTTATGCACGCACTGGGTTGATACATCAAAGTGTACAATTGGTAAAGTAATATGTCAATGGGCACTCATTTTAACACGCTGCCTCCGCTAGCCCACTGGAGCAGTATTACTATTTGGGTGCTGTGAAATGCGTCAGCCATTGTGATTGAATACACGTACTAATCATGGATTGTTTAAAATGGCAGCTTAACAGACTTGTGTGTACCAGTAGGGCATTGCGAGATAGATGTCAGACTGTTTCCTTAGGCATGAAAGTGTTAGTTTATTCAGTTCAATTACTTTATTCGGATAAAAACATATCCATAAAAGGACAAACTCATACAATTATACATGAAAAACACACAAATTCATAATATTCATAAAAGGTGCTGTGTAAAATCCAATACGGAGCAGGACAATAAAAATACAGTTTATACAGTCTTCATCGTATTCCACGCACGAACTGCAGTTTTCAGAAAAGCACCCACGCAAATATATTAACTCATCATCTCCTAAATTAATGAGAGTCCTATGTGCATCTCTGTAATTGATGTATGAGTGCCTTTTAAAAAAAGGAAGTAAAAGCAGTTTAATGTATGGTATATAATACTTACAACAACAAAAAAATGTGTAGTGTGGTTTGGCCTGAGCGACCATCGCATGGGCATGGCTCAAGATCAAAGTTGATTTGGAAGCCAAGAAGAAAACATAATAAATACTTCACAGTGGCTGCCCTTCAGCGGAAAAGGAGACCACGCTCCCAGCGGCCCATGGGTTTAGTCAGATAACTGGCCGATGTTGATCATTCTCAATAGTCATAAAGGTGGCTACACTAGATTTGCTAGACTCCCTATCAAGTCTATCCTTTCTAAAGTACCTAGGTAGGACCGCCCAGAGATCTTTTTTGTTGACAGTGTCTAACTCATTATGGGGATAAGGAACCGGCAGGTGTAATTAATTCAGTTTTAATAGTTGAGCAAAGATTAGTAAATGCAGTGATTACCTCAGGATTGGGTTCCTGGGCTGGCAAACAAACCTCAAAAAGTGTAAGGTTTTCCCTGACCACCTTATAAAACACTTCTGTAGAATCAACTCCTCACCATACCAATAGTAATCCATCTGTTGAAGGCGCCAGGTTTCTTGCTCCACCCTCAATTTTATACTCAGGCCTAGGGGACAGTTTAAATACTGCTTCGATTGGGTTATGATCGCCATGGAATGTAGGAACAACTTTGGCGTACAATAAAAAGTCCCTGCCTCTAAATGTGGGTTCTGGCGGATTGTTATTCTTATTAAGAGCAGCGACATCCATGACGTTACTTACATTTTTAGATGTCAAATGCTCCATCCACTCTGCACCCATGTTACAAGTTTGTACTCTACTACGCTTGCTAGGAACAGAAGAGTCTGGGTAAGATAATTTAGAATTAAAATCGCCTCCCAGGCAAATGCCTGCTATGTTGTCCAAACCCTTCAAGCTCCTTAGAGTGGTGATATAAGCAAAGAAACTAATAAAATTTGGATTGTGTGTACTATAAAAATCATTGCTATAAAAATTAATCAAATACAAAGATATGACCCTTTTATATTTTAAAGCCTGGAATTCATCACTGTGAGTTGGTAAAGCCTTAACACAGCCCCGCCGCAATGTTCACCCATATGGCAAAACCGCCATACGGCCGTCCGGATTTAGGAAATGGAACTAGACTGTTATAACACTCAAACCCTTCAAGATATATATCTTTAGTAGCCCAGGTTTCTTAAAACATTAAAATATCATATTGCCTGACTAACTCCAACCAGTCGGCTAAAACTATCTTTGATTGTAAGCCAGCCACATTCCAGCTGAGTATTTTCAAGACCTGGTTATTGCAAGCCATAGGGCCCTTTATGGAGGTATGAGCATGCGTCTTAGGTGCATGTGGTGAGCGTGTGGATGGACGATCACCCCCGCCTGCTTGAGTAGGTGATGTTAGTCAGTCCTGGGCATCAAGATCAGTTAGCGCCGCAAATTTGTTCTGTTCTGCTAAATGGGGTGGTCCTTGCAATAAACCTCTAAGGGGTGGTTTATAGAAGTAGCCCAGGGGTAAAGACCAGATTTTGTCTGTCTGGTGGTAAGAATCTCCTGATGTTTTAAGAGAGCCCTTACCACTGAAGGTCTACATTTATAGTTTATTGTATAGAGATTTACTAACCACTGTATCCCCAAATATTACATTGTATAGAATTTTACCCAACCCTATTTCTTGACTGAACTCACTGTCCGAGGCAATGAATGAGGCCAGGAACTGAGTAAGAGTGGACTTAGGACATGCCCACCAAATATCACCTATGCCCATTGAACCAAGTGGGCATGTATGAGGCCATGTTTTTATGGTATTGAAAATAGGATATAACCTCTGATGATGTCCTGTGTCCAGTAATGCTGCCAGGTATATATTTGTAATAATTTATTTACATGCATAATCTCAAACATAGACCTCTGGAGGCCTCTCAGGGCACCCTAAGTGTAAGATGGTGGCATAGAAATGTTGATGGCACTCACAAAGAATATGTTGTTGCTTTTACCAAATGTGATCTCATCAGTAAAGGTATCTGTGATATCATCTGCAGTGCCATATAAGAGGGCATGAACAGCACTTTAGAGGTCTTATTACATTGGTGGACCATATCTAGTGAATTTCTCTTGTTTTTATGTTTTAATTGTAACCCTAATGTTCCTTCAGATAATGTTTATTTTTGTGAAATTTGACAGGGTTCATAATAACACTGGCAGGTATGTGATCTTCCAAGAGAGCCATAACGAGTAATTACCACATTTTAGTGCATCTATTTATACATACTTGAAATAGCCAATGTGTAGTTATGGCTAGGTCTAATTTTCCATTCAAAAGGCAAATTTGCTTTGCTTATAACTTTGGTGCTGTTGACACTGTCCAGTCCAACAGTGTTACTGGTTACGTTTTTGTATGTCAAGGAACTTTGCTCTCTGCTACAGCAAAATCCACTGAGCAGAATAGCGCCACCCTTGCCATGACACTAGAGCATTACTCAGAGGTGCGTCCTTGCCTGGTTCAGTGTAAATCTGTTCAGTAGATTTTGAGATATTTCCATTACTAAAATGTGTCAAACAGGTTTTGAAGGGTTAATTTTCATCACAGAAAAATATATTTTTACTCTACATGGTGCACTAAGCACAATAAAAAAAAGGCCTGAGTTCACACTGCAAGCATACACTGACATCAGGCCGATGGGGGGCCTCAAAGAGTGCCTTTTGACATTAATCTTTAAATAAGATTTTATCGCAAAAATTGCAATTCCTACGAAGCAATCATCCTGGACGCTACCTGGACCTGCAGATTGTTGTGGAAGTCTCAGGGTTCATGAACAGTGGCGGTTGCTCCACTATTGCGGAGGAGCGTCGCCCCCCCTAAAAACGTCAGGAAACGACATTCATTTTACTTTTCCTTTCCTGTCGGGTCTTGTGGGCGGGGCCTGGTGGTGACAGGCACTGAGGGGAGTGGTAGTGCACTCCCATCACTGTGCATGATGGTTTAGCCATCCATCTCAGGCCGGCCAAACCATCATGCACAGTGAAAGCTCTCTCCAACCCAGCAACACAGCTGGGTTGGACAGAGCAGGCACAGACTCTCAGGGGCATATTATCAAGAACGGAGTGAAAATTATCGCCGCTTTAGTGGCAGAAAACTGCTGCTAAAGCGGCGATAATGGGCTTGATAATATGCCCTTGAGAATTCCAATAGAAGCCCATGTTGACACCAGAACATGGGCTTCTATTGGAATTCTCAAGGGCATATTATCAAGCCCATTATCGCCGCTTTAGCGGCAGTTTTCTGCCGCTAAAGCGGCGATAATTTTAACGCCGTTTCTTGATAATATGCCCCTCAGTCTGTCCTGGAGCGCAGATCAAGGGTGCTCAGGCCAATCCTGAAGCTGCTCTCATGCGTGAGAGCAGCTTCAGGGTTGGCTGCAGGGCATTCTGGGAGCCTGTGCCTTCTGGAAGCGGTGAAGAGGAGCAGAAGAGCACTAGGGGATGGCTGCAGGTGAGTTTTTTGTATTTCTTTATTTTTTTATTCCCCCTGTGATCCCTAGGGCCCCTCCCCCTCTCCTGCCCTCCCGCCCTCCGCTCCCCCAGAATACTGGCCACTCCTGTTCATGAATCCATGCATCTTGAAAATATTTTTATAAAATTCAATGTGGTACACCGCAGCTGTGTACAGCCAATAGCTGTGTACAGTGATGGTTGGGAGAATGCAAAGATTGAGCTGCGCAGTGGTTGGGTGCAGTGCCTGTGACCAACACCTGCTGCACACTGCCAAAAGACATGCACAGCTGGGACTGGACAGGAGTGGGGTTTAGGCCCACGTGCAAGTTTGGAGCAGGGCCTCACCAAAGTTAGGCCCTGCTGCCAATCCCCACTCACACGGTTGAAGGTCATGTACAGGACAGAGTGGGCGCATATGCGGTATTATAGAGGGCATGGCAAAAGCCATGGTCTGTGGCTAACCCCCATTGCTCTCTGCCAAACCTGTGCGCAACAGGTGTTATTCACGACAAAGAGGTGTACAGTATATTATGAAATATCCCCAAAATACACTGAAAGAAAACACTGTTAAAGGGAGTTTATTGTTTTCATTTAGTCTTGACATATTAAAATATGTTTAAAATAACTTTCAGTTTCACTTAAAAATCCCCTGAGATTCTCCCTGTGTGGTTAGTTCTGCAATCCATAGCTCCCACATCAGCTGCATAAATCATAAGTCTCACAGTGAGTGGAATCATACCCTTCTAGTACGAACTGCTCTATCTAGACACACATAGAAGAATCCCAAGCATTGGATGTGTGCTGAGCATTTAAGCACACATGCAATGCATAGTTGTTTTTGGAGAAATCGTTAGGTTCTGCTTCAAAGAGGTGTTATGTTTTGATGCAAATGAATCCGACTGGCTATCTTAGTAAACTGTGCTTTGCATCAACACCTTTGAATGTTTGCGCTGATCCACCTAAGTAGCATTCCAGTTGTGCACCATTGACGCAAAGTGAGTCAAAACACACAAAGTGCTTTGTAGCACTAATTAAAGTGCATCTTTCTAGCCCGAACACCTTTTATCCCTGGAAGTAAATACAATGCAGCTCTTTGCATTGATTTGCGCATGTGCGGGACTTTTTGTAAACCCGGAACAAAGTTCTTAAAATTGGATGAAGCTGAACATCCGAATTTGTAAAGCGCGAATTACTCACCCTTAAGGCGCTGGTGGCCGTCGTGGAAATTAAGTGAGCTATTGCCCAGAGTCACATGGTGCTGAGCTGAGCTGCCGCCGGAGCCGGGGATCCAACCGTGAGCCCTGTGCTCCGAAGTCAGCTGCCATGGCCGCTGCACCACACCTCTGTTAATTTGCTTTGATTAACTGAACAAGCAACTTCAGGACCAGCTGGTGAAGGTTATCAAGACTCCTCAGCAACAGAGTTAGCTAATCATATCGACTTGCGCCAATGCACTCATTTTGCAGAACTGATCTCTGATATGTTTGCAGGCGGTGTTGATTTTCTCAAGCAATAGGATTGCCATCGAGATTCACAGAGTTCTTCCGTCAGAGTGAGATCTGAAATTGATACAGATGCATTTAGGGTTTTCACCGGTTCTCTCCAATCACAAGTCTAGTCCAGGAGATGTTCATATTTTGAGCTTTATCTGCTGTACTGTGATTAATAGGCATTTTATTTTCAAACGTGTCTTCTTTAAGTCACTTTCTGGCATCACAGGGGTACGCCAAATGGCATCAGCCCTACAGGAGTGGAAAGTATTTTTGGAACGGGCAATATTTTATCACGCATGCATGTTATCCAGGCAATAAAAGCCTGTCAGTTGTTAGCTACTAGCAGGGCCTTTGTCGAAGCTGCAACAGACCCTAAGATATCAGACACTTTTACAGCATTCTGTATGTGCTCAAGGCAATGTTCTTTATGTCAAGAGCTAGACTGAAGTGAAGAAGCAGTCTTCTCTCTGAATTTGACAAGCAAGTGACAATACCATGTCAGTCACAAAAGATAGGACATGCCTAGTTGAACTTCACTTGCATAAAAACAGCTATATGGCGTGCCCTTCAACATGTATAGCCTGACATAATCACTGTTAATCTGAATGAATTAAATTTCATAAGAAGGTTTGGACAATCCAGCCAAATAATAATGTCCCTTGAAAAAAAGTAATTGTTCAATTGCACAGTGAGTTTAGCATCCAAGTAGGACACTACATTAGTACTTCTTGCAGTCCGTTCAGGTGGCTTATTGGAGAATGAAAATGAACATGCACCTAGAAAAAATGCATTGTGCCAGTGCTGCATGTGAAAGACCCCTCGCTTGAGATGACCTTTATAGACTAGCATGTACTCTTTACTACTACAATAGAGACCAATGCATAGTGGACCTTTGTAGCAGTGGAAATTAATGAGTTGGTGTAGTAATTCACCTATGACTCGTTGACAAAAAGGTCATTTCACTTACAATTTGAAAAAATGGACATAAATCTGGGTACATTCATTCAAGCTGATGCACGTAGGAAAAACATTTGTACTGTTTTCTAGAAATTGGGTTTCTGGTTGGCAGAGGTATGCACCCCATTCAAGCAGGAATCGCAATCCTAGTCAGGGTAAGTGCAGTATACACTAAGGGGCTTATTTACAAGCCCCTTGCGCCACCCTTACGTCACTTTTCCCATGTTAAAAATGCTGCAAAAGTGGCGCAAGAGGCTTGTAAATCTGCCCCTAAAAGTTTACCTGTGCTTACCCTCTGGTAGTTTGGCACAGAGCAGTCAGGCTAAACTAAAGAGGCAATGCGTATTGTATTTGAGCACACACACAGATTAACACAGTGAAAACACCACAAAAGTACTCCACGCCAGTTTAGAAAAATAGCCAATATTTATCTGAGTAAAACAAGATCAAAAAAACAAACATCCAAAGTACGTCCACAAAAAAGGAAGGTGCACTCTGGTTGAAGTCAGTCAGGAAACAAACTTAGTCCAAAAAATCTTATTTTTATTAAAGTTGTTTGTTTTTTAAAACCGGCACACAGCCAAAGTACACAGGTCACGATATGAATTTTGCAAGATTAAATCAAAATGCATTGCTTAGAAGCCAATAGCTCCAACTGGGGCTATCTTGTCACGCTGGATCGAGGCACATCCAAAAGTTCAGTCCAACCCTGATCGAGTGCAGGCCAAATACAGACCCGCTGACAAAACTTTGGATGCATCGATGCTCGGGATGATGCTTTGAAAAATGGCGGGGATGCGTCGCTGTCGAAGGCGAGGCGTCGTTTCTGAAGTCAGACAAATTCGTTGATGCGTCGATGTCAATGGAACCTGTGCGTCAGTCCGAGGTGTCGATGTTGAACCGCTGGGCTGTCGGCAATGCATCGGCACATGCACATGGCCAGGAATGCGTCAGGGACGGTGCATCGCAGACGTCAGTGACGTGGTGTCCTAGACTCACGCAGCAGTGGTGATTCGGAGGCACTGCATTGGCAAAGTCTTGGCTGCATTGTAAGTCGAGGTCGTTGTGTCAAGCAGTCGGTGAGCAGTGCCCACAGCTTTGGTGCAGGCAGTGTCGATGTGTCGATATTGCAGGGAATTCCCCGGTTCTAAATGACGCTTCATGTTGATGCGTTGGTTTCTTGGGTTGCAGCACGAAACACTCACTTCCAAGGGCCCAGGACTGGATTTAGCACCACTTGACAGAGCAGGACTCACAGCAGAGGTGCTTGTAGCTAGATGCAGGTTACGTCTTTGATATCCCTGAAACTTCATAAACAGGAGGCAAGCCCAACAAGCCCTTGGAGACCATTTAGAGATGTAGGAAGTAGAGAGTCAAGTTCAGTCCTCTCACTCCCAGGCAAGAAGCAGCAGGCAGCAAACCAGCACAGCAAAGCAAGCAGCAAAGTGACTGTCCCTCCTGGCAGCACAACAGCTCTTCTTCCTGGTAGAATGTCCTCGGCTCCAAAAGTGTTCTGAGTATATAGTGTCAGAAGTCCAGTACTTATACCCTTTTTAGCCTTTGAAATAGGGAGACTTCAAAGAAAGATCTTTGTAGTGCACAAGGCACTTCCCTGCTCTGGCTCCAGACACACTACAAGGGGGTATACAACTCTGTGTGTGGGGACAGGCACAGCCATATTCAGGTGCAAGTGTTACCTCCCCCCTCCTAGTCTAGCTCAGGAAGACCCATCAGCCTTGTGATTGTCCATCAGGACATGCAGGGCACAACTCAGCTCCTTTTGTGTGTAACTGTCTAGAGGAATGCACAAAGCCCAGCTGTCCCCCAACCCAGATGTGTATTCCAGAGACAGGCAGAGGCACAGAATGGTTAAAGTAAGTAAATGTCAACTTTCTAAAAGTGGCATTTTCAGACCTGCAATTTAAAAACCAACTTCACTAAAAGATGTGTGTTTTAAATTAATTGTGAGTCCAGAGACACCAAACTTACTCTTCCTATCATTTCCCAATTAGAAGTTACACCTGTAAAGTGTTACAAGGCAGCTCCAATGCTAACCTATAGGAGAGATAGGCCTTGCTGTAGTGAAAAACAAACGTTGTAGTTTTCGCTACAAGGAAATGTAAAACTCCAAAGTAAATGTCCTACCTTTTAAATACACTGCACCTTGCCCATGGGGCTACCTAGGGCCTATCTTAGGGGTAACCTATAGGTAATAAAAGGGAGGGTTTGGGCCTGGCAAGGAGGTGAACTTGCCAGGTCGAAATGGCATTTTAAAACTGCACACATAGGCTCTACAGTGGAAGGCCAGAGACATGCTTGAAGGTCTACTCAAGTGGGTGACAAAATCAGTGCTGCAGACCCACTAGTAGCATTTGATTTACATGCCCTGGGCACATGTAGTGCACTGTACTAGGGACTTATCTGTAAATCATATATGCCAATCATGGAGAAACCAAATGCCATCACATTTTAGCCGCAGAGCACATGCACTTTAGCACTGGTCAGCAGTGAAAAAGTGCACAGGGTCCTTAAGCCAGCAAAAAATAAATTCAGCACACAGTCAAAACAGGAGGCCAGAAGGCAAAAGGTCTGGGGAAACCAAATGCCAAACGATGCCTGGTCTAACACTGTTACAGGCTTAGGCAAAATATTTGTTTAAAAAGGCTAATGTGTGTTGTAAACTTTGCCAACGACGTAAAAATAATAATTTTGTTTACATAGTGTTTCATACGGCTCTTACATCATTTTTAAGTACTAAGCCACAGCAAATGTTAATGGTGAGCATTAATTAACTGACTGATATCGCCAGCATCCTTGATGATCACAAACTTGACTTGGCCAAAGTCTTCGTGGATTCAGAAATATTTAATCGACAAGTATTGACACAATTAAGTTGGTATTGAAGTCTGAGCTAATGTATTACTTTTGAATGGATAGATTATGACACAATCACAAGCATGTTTTAAAAAAAAAGAAACAGGTTTCAAGATGGCCATCGATGAGTACACATATGCACATATTCTTCTTGACAGGAGTTCACACTTTCATCGTGTCATATGCATACATATGTGTTGTCATGCATGCATGTGCATTGGCTATGATGCACTGCAGCCATTTTAAATTTACTGTTCTCACATGGTGGGAGGACATGTTATATTGGTAAAATAAAAGCAAAGTGAAAAGAGCAGTGCGCATCAGCACATAAAAAGGTAACAAGAGACCCAGTAGCTCTTTATCCAGCTGCTGAACTCCCCTAAATATGCTGATAAGTAAAGGAAGGAAGGGGAGAGGGAGCAAGAAAACATATGCGTTCCCATGTAGTCCTGATTGATAACGAAAAAAGTGACTGCTCAAAGCTGCAATGGCAGGTCGTAACTCATATAAATGGAATGTTATGACACGGAAATGCTCCTGGGTGGGACAAACACAAATATGGAGGAAAGCCACTAAATACAGAGCAGACACCTGAGATAGACATGCAATCCATCTAAGGATGAGCAAGGGGCTGACCCAAAGTCTACTCTAAGTACATGATATAAATTGGAAGCAGTAGGTCTGCCAACATCCAGCTAAAGATGGCAGTAGCCGAAACCTGAAAAAGAGTCAATAAGAATCAAATATTCAGATATGAAAATCCAAAAGGACGGAAGGGAATGCAGGAAAAAACAGACAAAGAAAAATACATATGTCCTCTAATTCCTACAACACGCTACAACCTCATGTGGAACATGCTTACATTTTAAAAATTAGAAAACTTTTGAGGCTCTTAGTGAAACTTAGTGAAACATCAAATTTGGCAAAAATGTGTGATATTTAATCCATTGGCTTCTTCTAGGTTTAAATATATCCGCTGACATCACATAGGAAAGTTATGTTTTACATTCGTAAGCTGAAACAAATATTCTTTTAAAGAAATATCATACTTCTAAATCTAGGTATCAAAACAGTTTTCTTTAAAGTGCCTTTAGAGTGCTAGCAAAATCATAAACACAAGCAATATGTTTTCTTTTTTACATCAATATGCCATTTAGCAAATAAAAAAAGTCAATAGAATTTTATTAACAAAAGTATGTATTCCCATAATGACAATTTAAAACAGTGCAAGGACATTGTGGCAAGAAATTTCTGAACACATATGTGACACGTTCTGGCTCACTTTGACATACTATTTATCCATTATGTGACCCAGCTGCGTTAAATAATATATACGTTGAACCGAACCATGGCGTAGAATGATAGTGACTGATAAATGAAGTGAAAAAGTGTGCTTGATCGGAATGGCACTGGAGTATAATCACACTAAAATAGTTTTTCCAAATGATCCCATTTTAAGTGAAAATTCAAAAACATGAATATTTTGTCAACCTGTAGGATAGATATGAGATATGTAAGAATATGAAAGATCATCTAGACTAGATGGCAATCCGTAAAACTTTGCACCCCTTTTAAAAGTAGTGCCTATCAGGAGATGGGTTCAAATTCCATTGACTCCCCGTGGTGTAGCAAGGGTGCCAGGGTCCCAATGCAAGCAAGAATAAGCATTTGCAATGCAATAGGTCTCGCATTTTTTTGAGAGTTAGAGCTATTGGTGCTGTAATGGAAATGTTTTTTCCTTTTTTATTAAAATATCTTTATTGCATTTTAGAAGAGAAATACAATAGTAATACATTAACAATACACCAATACAAAGTGAGATCTAAATATATTAGCTCAGAAAAGTTTTGAGAGTAAAAATATTTCATAAGAAAGTTCATTGGACTGGGATAAAAAGGTTGGTAAACATATCATTATTTTAAAAAGGTAAGTAAATATGTATCATGGCATATAATAAATGTTATAAAGTTCATGAATTATTACTGTAAATCCCATAAAAATAAAACAAACAACTGCATATATCAAGATAAAGAAAAAAGAAACAACATATATTAGTTGTATTGTTTAATAGATAAAAATAGTCAGCCAAGGAAAAGTGAAAAAGAAGAAAAAAGAAAAGATTGGAAAAAAAGACAGAAAAAGGAAAGAAAGGAAACAAGGAGATGAGAGGGGACATCTGCTCCAATGGGAGAAAATAAACTAAGAAAGGGCATCAAAAGGAAATTGAGCTATTAATCCATATAATTATCCAAAGACCGCCAAACCTTACTGGAGATGACAGGCGAGTAATGTTTTCTCTCAACAAAAGTATGAGCTCCACGTAGATATGAGACCCATGCCCACCAAGTATGGTAAGATAGAGAATGAAACGATTTCCATTCTGTTAAAATAATTTTAGCAGCTATGGATAAAAGTAGATCTAATAGTTCCAGATCCGAATTGTCAAGGGGTAAAGGTATAACTGCAGCCCATGGACCTAATAAAATCAAAGGAAAAGAAAGTTCTATGTGTGTATTAAAAATCAATGATAAATGCTTCTGAATCGAGCCCCAGAAAGAATTTAATAACGTACATTCAAAGAACATATGCAAATGGGTACCTGGAACAAGATTACAATTCCAACATAGATCACTATCATGAAGTTTCAGCTTATATAAACGAGCCGGGGTCCAATGTAGAAGATTTAATGTGAAAAATGTAGATTGGATAAGCGAGGGAGCAATTTTATTGCGTAGGGATAATTTCCCAATCAGATACCAAGTATCTTGTGAAATGTGTTTAAAAGTGTCATCTGCAAAATGGTGAACCCATTTATCATAAGTAATCGTAGATTGTGAAGGGAGTGGCGCGGATAAGAATTTATCAATTTTAGACGCAGTATGACTGGAACGTAACCACGTGGAAAGGAGTGAAACAATACCTGAGTCCGTAGACAGGGATATTTTAGCAATTTTAACCTTTATCTTTAAGAAAGAATAAAAGTCCATGTTACCAAGATGATATTTCTCGGCTAGGAAAGAAAAGGGAAGAGGATCATGATTAGAATAGTACAGATCCTTCACCAATCTAATACCTTTGGACGTCCACAAAGAAGCTATGTTCGGATTAATATCAGTAGAAAGATTAGGATTATGCCATAAAGAAGACCATCTTGATTTATGTATAGGTTTAGATATTTTCTTATCAACATATTTTAATGCATTAATCGTGTCTAATATAATACGTTGAGAATGGTCTAAATTAAGGCTAGATGCTGTGAGGTGAGAAGGGGTGGAGAAAGGAGTGCAAAGTTCCCTTTCAATATGAATCTAAGGGGGTACTAGATGCAAATCCGGTAAGAACCAAAGGGCCCCCCGAAATGCAAGAAAGGAGATCTGATATAAATTCCAATCTGGAAGATTACAGCCCCCCAACTCAGAAGGTTTCCTGAGGTATTTTAAGGCAATTCTAGCTCTTTTATCACTCCATAAAAATTTAGAAGAGATTGAATCAAGCTCATGAAAGAAGGCAGAAGAAAGCTTTATAGGTAACATGGAGGATAAAAATTAATAATCGGTGTAATCATCATTTTGAGAGTTTGCAATCTTCCCCACCAAGAAATATATTTAGGAGACCAGGAAGATAAAAGATCTTTGACTTTGGATAAGATTTGAGATTCATTAAAGGAGATAGTGTCCGATAAGTTCTTACAGAACCAAATTCCTAAGTATTTAATACGAGTCGATTGCCATTTAAAACCAGAATCACCCATGTGAACAGGAAAACACAAAGCATTTAGAGGGAACATTTCCGTCTTATCTTTATTGAGAGTGTACCCAGAGATGGACGAAAACTCACTTATGATGTTAGATATAACGGGGATTGCTGTTGCAATATCTTCTGAAAAAATAAGGACGTCATCCGCATACACGGCCGTTTTAAGCTTGCATAAACCAAATTGAAACCCCTTAATACCCTGATTCAAATTGAGTAGACGAAGAAGCGGATCTATAGAAAGGAGAAAAAGAAGGGGAGAAAGAGGGCACCCTTGTCTAGTGCCCTGACAAAGATTAAAAAAAGAAGATGTAGCGCCATTAATTCTGATATTAGCTTTTGGTTGCGCATAAAGAGACATGACCATAGTAATAAAAGAATCGCCAAGGTTATGAGATTCTAGTACTGCTTGTAAATATGGCCAAGAAACTTTACCAAAAGCCTTTTCGGCATCAAGGGCGATCGCTGCCGAAGGCAATACTGAAAGTTTTGCTTTTTCCAATATATGACAAATGTTGTCTCTGGCAAGTCTCCCTTTTACGAAGCCTGTCTGGGAAGCATGTATGAGATTGGGAATGTGACCTTCCAAGCGTTTGGCTAATATCTTGGCAAAGATTTTAGTTTCAATATTTAATAATGAAATTGGGCGATAATTTTTAGGGTCAGCATGATCTTTACCATCTTTTGGTATAACTACAATAGTAGCCTCAGCAGCCGAGCCAGAAACCTTACCAGAAACAACATAATCATCAAAAACCCTCTTAAAATATTTAATAATTTAGGGAGTAAACGTTTTATAAAAAGCGATAGGAAAACCATCCGGTCCTGGAGCTTTACCAGAGCGAGTAGCCTTAATAGCCTGGATAATTTCCTCAGTATCAATTGGTTTCCCTAATTCAATCATGTCAGCATGGGAAATAGTATTAGTAGGAATTGATTGAAGAAACTGTTGACATGTAGCCTTGGTAGATTGGTTTTTAGTAGTGTATAATGTTTCATAAAAATCACGAAAGACCTCAAGAATTTCTTGGGTATGGAATTTCCTTGAACCATCTTTATCATTAATATGAGAGATACGAGTCGTATTAATATTTGTATTTTGATATTTTAACGTGGCAGCCAAGAGCTTACCAGCTCTATTCCGTAACAATAGATGATGTGATTTTTGGGCATGTACACCGATATAAGCTCTTTTAGTGATTATGGAATTAAAAGAGAATTTCAAGTATTTGATATCCCGCAGAAGTGATTTATCGTTTGAATGTCTAAATAATTCCTCTTTACGTTTAATCTCGTCCCCTATGGATTGAAGAGATTTTCTAATATCACTATTTCTTTTGGCCATTTTATTAATAACATGACCCCGTATTAGACATTTAAATGCATCCCACAAAACAACTGGGGAGTCTACTGAAGATTCGTTATCTTTAAAGAAATTATCAATGTCCACACTAAGGGGCCCATTACGATACCCGGCGTAAAAAAATCCGCCAGGCATGGAAGCGGCAAAAATCCGCCCGCACACACCGCCTGAACACCGACCACGCCATTATGAGTACACAAACTGAAAACCGCCATCGGCGGAAAAATCATACAAAATACCGCCCGCCATCGTCCGAGTCGGAGTCAAACCGCCCGCCACGGACGGAAACACGCACGACAACACAAAACCGCCCGCCCACACGGCCGACACACCGCACGTGAAATTACGATCGCACCGCCATGAGCGCGGAAAAACAACAAAAATACCGCCCGCCAGCGCAAACAACGCCGATGAGAATCGACACGGCAGAAGCCATGGCGCCCACGTACCTGCACAGAAACCATCCGCACACAAAACCAATAGCACACAACATGGCCAACAAGTCCACACAGCAAGGCACGCACAAATACACAAGCACAGTACACATCCCGAAAACACCCCCCGGACAAACAAAAAATACAAAGGCCAGAACCCCAGACACAACACACCTGAAAACAACAGACCATGAGGACACACCCACATAGGTGAGTACAAAAGCAGCACTCCCACAGACCACAACCCCTTGCTACATTGCAAACCAGAGAGGAGAGGAGAGGACACAGTGACACAGCAAGGACAGCAGCACACCACAGAAACGCACACATCACAACCACCACCACCACCACCACCACCAAACACCGGCACCACAAACCCCCTGCACATTACACAACACACACCGCACCACCACCACAAACACCATGGCACCACAAAGGATGCCCAAGTTCACGCCCATGGAGCTGACGGTCATGGTCGACGAGATCATCAAGGTGTACCCACAAATCTATGGGAACATGGTCCAGCACACACCACTAGCCACCAGAAACAGAATGTGGACCCGGATCGTAGACCAGGTCAATGCAGTCGGGACCCTGCCCAGGAACAGAACCGAGATAAACAAACGTTGGAATGACGTAAAGAGCCTGGTCAAGAAGAAGGAGGGCAAAAACAGAGAGCTGGCTGCCGTCACTGGCGGAGGGAATCCCGCGCTCTTTAAGACCTTCAAAGCGTGGGAGGAGAAGGTGCGAGTCGTAATACATCCGGAGATCCTCGCCGGATTAGCAGGGGGAGTGGAGGCTGGTAAGTACAAACTAATGTATACCAGCACACCGCTATGTACACACATGCGCAACCACCATGCCACAGCTCCCAGGGACAAACACCCCCATGTCCAGCACACAATACACAACACATCACACGCACATGCAACAGACACTACCACACACAGGCCAAACCGAACAACTGTAAGACGCGTGGGGACATGTGTACACTAAGCCAGCCACGTAACCACCAACAGGTCCACAAATATGCCAGAAGCGCCACAACGAGCACCCACCACACCCATGTGTCCGCCACAGCTGCACCAACTGACAAGTAACAGGTAAGTGGCAGGAACACAAAGTGCAGTGGGTCGGAGGGGGACAGCTGAAGTACAACACCCACCAGGCCCCCACTCCCACAGACCAGCAAGGTGGAGCACTCCCCACACCCATGTGTCAGGCACAGCTGCACCAACCGACAAGTAACAGGTAAGTGGCAGGAACACAAAGTGCAGTGGGTCGGAGGGGGACAGCTGAAGTACAACACCCACCAGGCCCCCACTCCCACAGACCAGCAAGGTGGAGCACTCCCCACACCCATGTGTCAGGCACAGCTGCACCAACCGACAAGTAACAGGTAAGTGGCAGGAACACAAAGTGCAGTGGGTGGGACGGTGGACAGCCCAAGTACAACACACACCAGGCCCCAGTCCCACAGCACAGCAAGGAGGAGCATCCCCCACACCCCACACCCACGTGTCAGCCACCGCAGTGCACAACGACAGCCGAAAGGCAGACATCACGGTCCACAGCAATCGGTGTCAGTGGGTGTACAGCCACCCCCACGACCCACTACACCCCCCACCCCCACAGACCTGCAACATGGAGCACCCCCGCTAAGAGCCATGTGGCATCCAGTACAGTGCACGCACGAACAACTTGCAGGTGGGAAACTGGACAGGGCTGGATTACTGGAGGCATGAGGACCATAACACCACCAACACATGGGACATGTCACGTAGCACACGAACACGCAGCACCGCCCACCGTCACGAACAAGTGAACAATGTGCACACGGACATGAACAGCAGACTCACACCCCACATGACCCATCACAGACATAGCAACACCCAAGGAGCCACGTCTGCATGCACAAGCCACACTGAATATAGTCCCACACGGCAGCCACTGTGCAACTCATCACACACAACCGAAACACCATTGAAGTCCTGTCCATGTAGCCCCTACTGCCTGTCAACCACACACCCCACAACTACGCCTATGTAAGACAAACAACACTAGACGCAACAGAGCGGAACAACAGAAATGCACACGAACACCACTGAACCCATCAAACACACAGACACACCATGCACATACAACATACCATCCATCCCATCCGTCAGCCCCAGTCTCATGAAAGGCATGTCATCCGCACAGCTGCCACACATACAGCAGTCACGCTAAGACACATGCCCATGACCAACCATGTGCCAGAAGTCAATTAAGCGCACGACACACTGTGAGCAACAACACACAACATGGGCCACACCCCCGAGCACTGCAGTGATGCACATGGCACAGGGCAGCACGCACACCAAGGAGATGGGACAACTGCAATACGTTGGCTGGCACACAACTATCACTCACTCATAACGATGCGTCCAATGCCATGTCCAGTAACCACAACAGACAGCAAATATGCAGGGCATGTCAGGCATGCACACACCTCAGACCATGCACTGTCATGCTGCCACAACACATGTCACGTTCGGCACCCATGGCTCACAGCATGTACCCCAAAAGCATATACCCTCCCAAATGCGAATCTGGGGCATGGCCCCCATGTTGCCATATGCGTTCCTAAGCGTTCCATTTGAACTCCAAAAGCAAAGTACAAACCAGACCCAGGATGGGCCAGGAGCCCGCATACACCAGAGTCACAATGAGTAGGGGCAAAGCAACACACCCATCGGCATGGCCAATCCGTCCCATGCCACATGTGCACAGCACACAGTCCCATTGCCTAGCACACACAACTACAGATGCCACAGCCACACACTCGCCTCCGGGAAACCCATGTACGAGATTGCACGAACTGCCAATGTCAGACGACTAATACATACTTCGCCAGGTGCAACACAATAACAAATCTCATTCTCTCCACAGGTGACGAACTGCTGGACGCTGGGGATGGAGACAGCAGCCAGCACAGCCAGCCTACAAGCCCCCAACGAGGACACACGGATCTGGAGGATCTGTCCACCTCTTCGGACACGGACCACCAAGCTGGCCCATCTGGCGTGGCAGGGCCCAGCCGCTCCCAGGACCCCTCCTACCCACCAACCCATCATCCAGGGATGCTGAACAGTCCCAGTCCCCTGCTGCCACTGTCGTTGCGGCCACACCCACGGTCATTGCGGCCACTACCACTGCCGCAACCGCCACCATCGCCGCACCGACCACCACCGCCTCCACCACCACCACGTCTTCGCTGGCACCAGCCCCAGCGCAGGTGGTGGCCCGGCCAACTGGATCCACCCTGGGAGCCACAGCGAGGACCGTGGTGAGCAATGTGGCTAGTGGGCAGGCCGGTGGCAGCAGGACTGGTAGGAGGAGCAGGGTCATGGAAACGCCAGCCTCCCCTGGGAGCCATGCCCTGCCTCAAATGGCCAGAGTCCTTGGGGCCTATGAAGAGGCCCAAGGACAATGGGCCAGGTCTGCTACTGACACGCGGGAGGTGCTGGGGGTGCTGAGGTCCATGGACGCCCATATGGGCCAATTCGTGTCCCGTATGGACCAACTCGTGGACCTCATGGGCCAGCTGGTGGTGGCGGTGGGGTCACAGGCAAGGCCAGCAACACCACCTCCGCCACCACCTGCTAGGGCGCAGGGTCGGCCAGCAGTGTCCACTTCCCCTGCGTCCACAGCCAGTGAGCACACCTCACCCACCACCAGCAGGTCGCCACCACACACCCCCTCCCAAACGTGGAAGGGGCCGTCCGAAGAGGAAACAGATCTCCCGGGAGGACTTCGCACGCTCCAGTCGCAAGTGAGGCAGCCAGCCAGCCTTCCGCCAGCCTTCCTTGACCAGCCACTGCATTGACTTGCTCTACGATCCCACTCCACACAGCCATCTGGATGGCATGTGTGTGTTGGACTATGGACATAGAACCAGTGGGTACACCCTGATCATCACGCAGCCATGACCGACAGCTCATTGTCACTGCACGCACCACTTTTGTCATCACCTTACACACAATCACATGTCACAGTTTGTAATAAATGCACCTTTTTCACTAACTGCTGTTTGTGCCCTGTGTCTTTATTGTACGGAATACAACGGCCACCTTGGGCGGAAAGGCACCTGATGCGTGGCATGGACATGGAATCCGGAGGGCCTGTAGGGACCTAGGGGTGGGAGACAGAACAGGAGCACATTCAATGAGTGTGTCACACACCCATCACACAGTACATGTCAACAACTACAAGCAATGTACACACATCGCACAGAGCAATAGGGCACAATGCCACAGCCACCAACAGTGGCATACTACCCTGGCCATGGAGCGTTGACACACTGCACGCAGTGAACATACGGCCACCCTGACACAGCACACACACACCTGCATAGATACAGACACATCATCCGTCGTACATGGACACTCACAGTCAAGTGAAGTAGCGGGCGATGAGCTGCTGCCGCACATTACCAGCTTCCTCCTCTCCGCTGTCCACCTCACTCGAGCTGTCCTGGTCTGCGGGCTGGGGCCCTGGTTGATCTCCGTCATCCACAATGAGGGGGATCTGCTTCCGAATGGCCAGATTGTGCAGCATGCAGCACGCCACCACTATCTGGCACACCTTCTGTGGGGAGTACGCCAGTGCACCCCGGTGCGGTCCAGGCACCTGAACCTGGACTTGAGGAGGCCAAAGGTACGCTCGACCACACGTCTGGTCCTCCCATGTGCCTCATTGTATCGATCGTCTGCTGGGGTGCGAGGATTCCTCAATGGACTGAGCAGCCATGCCCCATTCGGATACGCAGAGTCACCTGGGTGTGAGGGACACAGAGAACCGTTGCTATTCCAACTGGACAGGGGACAGCATCGCACAACCAGCACGCTACACCACTCCACATACTCACCGACAATACAGCCACGATCCTGTTGCAGATTGGCCATCAGTAGTGGCAAGATGCTGTTGCGCATTATGTGTGCGTCATGGGCCGAGCCTGGAAACTTTGCACACACGTGGGTGATCACCATGTCCGCAAGGCACACCACTTGCACATTCAGGGAGTGCGTGTGCTTCCTGTTGCGGTACAGGTGCTCAGTGGCCTGTGGTGGAACAAGGCCAACATGAGTGCAGTCAATGGCTCCCACGACGTGTGGGATTCTGCCAAGGGCATAGAATGCACCCTTCACTGCCGCCAATTCACGAGCCCTGGGGAATCTGATGTACCTGTTCCGGTACAGCATCATGGCTGCCAGTACATCCCTCAGCACCTTGCTGAACATGGGCTGGGACATCCCTCCTCCACTGCCCACTGTGTGCTGGAATGACCCAGTGGCGAAGAAATGCATGGCGGCCATCACCTTAGCCGTGGGGGTGACAGCAGTCGGATACACCCTGCGGGGACGGAGATGGGGCTCTAACATGGCACACAGTCGATGCAGAGTTGGCCTGTCCAGCCGAAACTTCCTGATTACCTCTGTATCGTCCATGTCCGCCAGCAATTGGTATGGGCGGTCAATGTTCGGTCTCCGCCTGGGTTAAATGACAGAGGACACATGTCAAAGCAACACGGCACATAGCAATTTCGCATACACATCACTGACATGACTGAGCAAGCACATGAGCCACAGCCCAGCTGTCAAGCTGGGACGGCACGGCCACAATACACTTACACAGGTCTCCCAACAATGGCAATGGCAAGTGAGACATACCACTGCCATGTGCATGCACATGGGGATCTAGGCCCCAATGACTTGCGGGGCGTGCTGATGGGGACTGACTGCATATTCGTCAAGCGGCAACGCCACGGCAACATGAGTGTCTGCTGAGCATGGTACTGCTTCCGAGGCTGGATGAGTATGGCACACGACGACGACGATGTGGGCACGGGCTGAGCGGCCAATACAAGTGGGACCTGTGGCACGAGGGGATATGAGACAGTAGTAGGTGTCAGCACTGCACCCTATGTACAGCACTGTACGGATCACAGCTCCCGAAACATTGACTGGTGTCCACATTGACAGCCCCATGCCAAGACGGCTGTGTGCTTGCAGTCACACGTCACAGGTGAGAGGTTACATTGCACGTGCCAGGTGGCAGTCGTACATAGTGGGAGCTGGCATGTGTGTGCATGTGTCTCCTGTTCAGGATCCACCAGATGGGCGCTGACTCTGTACTGACCATTGGACACAGCATGTTCCGTGGAAGGCTTGTGTGTGTGGGATGGTGGCACTGGATGTGCCTCCGTTGGGTGGGGGGCCATGCACAGGGCGGGTACGTCGATGATTGCGCATTGTTGGTCACGGTGGGTGCACCAGCTAAGATGTGTTGCCCTGTGTTCAATTCCTATGTCCGCATGATGATGGACTGTGGATGTGGGCAGACTACACATTGGTCGATGTGCTGTCTATATGCATGTGCCTTCACACCAGGCACAGCTGCCCCTGCACATGTGACCCCTGCTGGACTCGCTGCTGGGTCTGTGGAGCTGATGCACCTTCTGCGCGTGGGGCGGACAGCTCTCCTCACTTCCCTCATTGCGCATGTCATGTCTTTGCCGCAGGTGACATGGATCATGGAGGGCCCACATGTACGCGTGGGTAGGCTACACATGATTGTTCACTGGTCGCCACCCCCAGTCAGTGTTTCGAATGGGAAGGTTGTCGTGCTGGTGGTATGTTCGATGTGGCGGATGGGCGGGCCTAGGTGCGGGCTTACATTCCGGACATGGGGGGTAGTTGGATTGGCGACTAGTTGCAGTACACACGGGACACGTCTCTTCCTTTCCACATCTGGGTCATCCCTTGTACTAACTGACAGTGATACAGTCATCTTCGCCCCAGCCCTCATGTCCTCCCCTCGCCCCCCAATATGCATGCTCACCTGCGAGGCTAGCGCTTGCACAGGCAGCCCCAAGCTCGCACCAGAGAGGGCAAGGAGTGTATGTGTGGGTCCAGTTGCACGAGTGGGCTGTCTCAGGGTATGATGTGTGGCGGGACACCGTCCACCTGCGTGGTGCCCCAAATGGAGACCCGGCCTGCATGGACTATGCATCACAGTCTTCGCCTTCCGGATCCGCCACCTGCGACACCCAGTGGCTGTGGCTGCCCTTGCGGCCATGCCGCGTCCGTCTGTGGCTGATGGCCCACACATTCACTCTTTGGCCTCTCTGGGGAGGGCTCAGGGGTGGTGGCGCACGCGCTTGCACTTAGTCGCAATGGCATGTGGCGTGGTTGGTATGATGGGCAATGGATGGGATGGTGCGAGCCACCTCCCGTGACGTCAGTGCTGCTCGTGCTGTGGTGCGTCCCCCTACACTTCCATTTGACTTTTTGCCATGCTGGACGTTGAGGTTCTATTGCCTGCGTGATATGACCAGGAGGAGCGCGAGGAGACCTCTCACACACCATGCTCCACTGCCATCCCGTGCCCTGTATCGCCTGTGCGGATTGACTATGTTGGGGTTACACCTGGTCGACTGGGGCTGTGTGTGCCTTGTCAAGGGGCATGGCGGGCGCACAACAGGATCCAGCTCGTCCACAGAGGGTGGGCTGAGGTGCGCCTGGTACCGCTTTGTACGTGTGCCCGGCTGCTGTGCACACACGTGTTCACTCCCCCCGACAGGTGTCCTCTCACAATGCCCAGGGAAGCGGTGGTGTACTGTTCATGAGCCCTCCCAACACGGCGTGCTCCAACTTGGCATGTGCGCATCTACCCGTCGCACCCACCCACCTGAGCACTGCGTCCATACGACTTCACACGACACATGTGTGTCTTCCACAGTAGTGCTACTCATTTGCGTTGACATCCAATACCAGTGGACTACATGGTCATGTCACGACTGCCGTGTACTTCACATACTCTCATCCTCTCTCATTCGTACTTGTGAAATGAGTCAGCGGAGACAGTTCTGGTTTCAAACATTATATTGAGTCTTCTGTCCTCTGTGATGCAGTATAGTGGACACTACTGGCAGCGGAATACATATTGAGGATATACTGAGCATGATTACAAATGGGATAGGGTGTGGGGTTACATCTGCTTGGCCAAGGCTGTGCTAATGTACATTTACGTATAGCTGCGGAGCTGCGGACTTTGACACAGACGGTATACATGTAGCCTACCAGACCGCTCGGCATCATGGGCACAGTCCATCTCAGTTCCATGTGACAGGTTTGCTGCGGTTGTTCCTCATGCACGCGTGCATGTGAGATGACATCAGGGCATGTGCTTGCGTGCATGCAGCGGCGTGCCACTTGTTGTTGCACTGTGGTGGTTACTGGACATGTCACAGTCACTGGGGTCGTGTTGTTGTTGTATGCACTTGTCGTCCATGCAAAGGTCCTGGTATGGGATTCCCGGGGCGGGGGTGGGAGGGGTGCAGCACCCACAGACTCCAGGCGACCTATTCATGTCCACTGAGCGGTGTGTGTGTCCATGTGCGCTGGATCCATGTCGTGTCCTGGTTGTTCGTGCAGTTCCGTCCATGTGTGTGCGATGCACAGAGCCCATGCCACTGCTTCCCACGATGCATGCGGTGTTCCTGGATGTGATGGGGAACAGTGTGCATGTCCCGGTCATATCCGATGTCATGGCGATGTCGTTGATGGTGTGGTTACAGTTGCCGGTCGTTTGGTATGGCTGTTGTGGTGGTGACTGGCCAGTCCGTGCGGAAGCTGAGCATGGGTGCGGGGTTGGACTTCATAGGTCACTCGGGGAACCTGCGTTGTGGTCCGACGTATTTACAGGTTGTCAGGTATGCGATGCCGTCCAGCAGGGCTTCCATGTCATTGGTGGTGTCCATGTTTGCCAGCCAATGAAGCGGATGGTGGCTGTCAAGGTGTTGTTCGTAGGTTGTCCCTTGGAGGACCATGATGGGGCATGCTGGGTGACATTCGATGTAGCTGTTCTCGATGATCCGTCGTGTGGAGGCACAGTGGTTCCATTTCAGTGCGCGTGCGATGTTGGCCACATACGCCATGCCCCCATAGGCAGAGCAGGCCCTGTCGTGTGCGTCCAGAGGGAGGAGTAGTGGTAGCAGGTCCGCCTTCAGACATGCCGGGTTGGAGAGGCATATCTCGACGGGATGCTGGTAGGGACACCTCCGACAGTAGAAGACGGGCATGACGCAGCTGAACAATGTGATGCGGTAAGTCAGTCGGTAACTTACGTTCAGCAGGGACAGGAGATCGCATCCCAATGTATGGAACAGGTTGGTTTTGTACAGCTTGAGCTCTTCGGCGTAGTTGGGTAGGTGTGTTGCGGTTGCCATTTCGCAGCGGTTCGTTGAGGTGGCGTGCTCCGGCTGTGTGTGCAGTCTGCAATGTGCACGCTCCGGGGTTGCTGTGAGCTCTGTGTAGTCGTGGGGAGACAGGACTTGTGTTCTGTTGGCTTGTTTGGAGGACACGGGCCCTCTTCCCACATGCTTCTCAGACAGTTCAAGGTCAGTGCTGTGTGACTCCTTCCAATTAACTTGCATGTGGCCGACATGGGGGAGTGTTTTCTTCTTTCTTCCCCGTCCGTTGTGTGCTTCTGTGATATGCGCTATCTGCCGTGTGGTCGGTCTCCTCGGCATGCCTGTGTTGGTCTATTCTTGGACAATGGCTGTATTCACCGGCTTCTGTCGTAGGGCTGTGGTTTCGGAGTTGGAATGGAAGGTCATTCAGTGCTGTCTGCTCTCCCTTGTGTGGGCGGCAGGCTGCCTTTCCGCTCTGCGTTGGGCCTTGTGTGTGGATGTAATTCTTGGGCCACCTGTTGTCGGTCACCGGGCTCTTTGGTGTTCCGTTTCATGTGTCTTGTTCATATGTGCAGGGTGGTATGGGTTTTTCAGTGTGGTACTGGCGTTCCTCTTCCCGAAGGGGCCCTGCTTCTCCTAGTTGGTGTTGCCGCCGCTGTGTGCTTCGCCATGTTTGTTACACTGGGGTGTGTCCTGCTGTTGCGTGACTTCACTGACATGTGTGCGTCGGTTGTGTGGCGTTGGGTGTTGTCCGTGAATTGGGCGTTGGGGACATGTCTGTGGCCAGCCTGTCACGTGTCATGTGCGTTCGGGGTGGGGCTGGTGTGTGTGCTGCTTGGTTGTGTCCCTGTGTCTGTGTGCGACGCATGCATGGCGCTGCGGTTGGCCTCTGCGTTGTGCGCATGTGTGGCGGCGTCATCGGCGCTTTGGGGCCGTGACGGGGTGGTTGGTTCCTAGTCCCAGGTGGTGTGTACACATGTGTTCCGCGATGTTTGGATTTGGCCTGTGTGTCATATGTGGATGCAATGGTGGATGTGTAGTGTGCACGCGCTGGTGGGGGTTGTCCGCTTTTCCGCCCTTGCACTGTGTGCGCTGTTTGCGTGCACTTGTTGTGTGTGTGCCTACCTGCGTCTCCGCGGTACGTTGCGTCCTTGGTGGTGCATCAGCAGAAGCATGGGAAGGGCCTGCAGTGCTGGATTCATGCCCGGGGTGCCGCTTCTTCGTTGTCCGTGCTCTGCGTCCGTGTTTCCGCCTCTCTTTCACGTGCGGTGTCTCTTTGCCGTGGGAGCCGTTTGTTTGCGGCATCGTAATTTATGCGCCGGGCGGGACGTGTTTCGTCGGACGGTGTGTGTCAGTTGTGCTGCGCCGCTACGTGTGCGGGCGCACTTTGATGGCGGACGGTGTTGCTGGCTTGCCGGCGGTGTTTGGCCTGCTTTTCGCATCGTAATTGGGCGGGCGTGTGGACTGCTGCGTGCCGGCGGTAACTGGTGGTTTTTGCATCCGCCAGCACGGCGGTAGTGCTTCCGCCCGCCATCGTAATGGGCCCCTAAGATCCCTAACTTCATTATTATCTTCCACAATTTCTGTATTAAGACGCCAGTTACGAGGGCCCCTCGTATCTGTGAGATTAAGAATAGTTAAAGACACCGCCGCATGAGCAGAAACAAATATTGGATGAATAATAACATTTATAGTATGTTTGTTTCAAAAGAGAGGCATATACCAAAAGATAATCAATAAGGGAAAAGCTCGAATGTGGCGAGGAGAAAAATGTGAAATCACTACCCGTAGGATTGTGCAATCTCCATGCATCAACCAAATGATGAGAAGAGCACATATTGAGTAAGTGTTTATGTGATCTGGGGGGATGAAATCTAAACGCAGAGTGTCTATCCAAAATAGGATCAAGGGAAAGATTAAAATCCCCACCAACGATTGTTCTAGAATTCTGTGGAATATCAGAAAGTTTTTTGTGTATGTCACACCAAAAAAGAGGGTCATCAATATTAGGAGCATATAAATTCATAACATATAGATCTTCCGAGCCATTAGTCAAACGGGTAAGTAGCCATCTACCACTGGTGTCATGCTCAGCTGCTACAATAGATAAACCAGAACCTTTGGAAATAAGAGTAACGACCCCATTTTTTTCCCAGAGGCCTCAGAACAAGTAACATCAATAACCCAATCCTTCCTCATAAGCAGAGCCTCTTTAAATGCTATCTTCGTCTCTTGAAGTAAAACCACATCACCAGATAAACTTTTGCAGTAGTCTAAACTTTTGTTCCTTTTAACTGGATGATTCAATCCCCGAACATTAAGTGAAACTATATTTAGGCCCTTCATGGATATGAATAGAACAACAGGATTGAGTATATCTGGTAAAGGGGTAAAAGGAAAGCCAAGAGATAGTTAAAAACTAACAGAAATGTAACATGAATCCCAAAATACACTGAAGCAGATGTCCCAAGATTAGGAAAAAGAGAAAGGGAGCAAGTAAAGACTAGAAGGAAGAGACGAAAGAGCAAAAGTGCTCCAAAGAAAAATGGAGCATTAAAAAGAGTAACCCCACCAAGGGATGTCTGTAATAGACAAATTGCATTAGGGGAAATAACGTGGAGGAGCATCAACAGAGGCCATCAACCACGATGCAGAAGGCTCAACAATAAATATTTCATTAAGGGAAGAAACAAATGCAAAAATACCAGTGTTTACTATACTGTCTATAATCCATCAGTAAGAATAAGTAATGCAAGTTCCAAAACATATAACATATTTGGTCAGTGACAAACATATATCATATCAAAAATAGAAAAGTGAGGTTATAATAGGAGATAAATATCAAATTATGGTGTTATAAATGACAATATTAGGCAATATAAATCTCAATCTAAGGTATAATAAATAATAATATGAGGTGTTATAAATAACAATCTGAGTCAATATAAATAACAATATAAAACATTATAAATCTCAGTCTAAGGTATTATAAACTAGTCTATCAAGTTAATATAAATAGCATATAAACAGAAAAAATCCCAAAATATGTAATGTAAAATTACTAGTCACTTCTAAATTGATGGAAGTCAGGAACAAATTTATATAATTAGAGTATTTCAGAAATTAAGAATTAGATAGAGTATTCAAGATTAGATGAAATTCATAATTCAGGATAAATATACAATAAAAGAAAAAGAGTCAAACTGACAAAAAAGTAAATAAATAAATTAACATTTCAATGATGAGCAATAGTACAGATAAATAAGAAACACATAAATAATTTATCGCCAACGTAGAATTATAGGAAGAAATAATAAAAAGTCTAGCAGAAAATAGAATAATGAGAAAGAAAGGTAATGAAAAGTCCAATTATATAATGTTATCACACCAAAAAGATTTCATCAATATGGTCTAAGATAAATGCATAACTGTTATAGCGTTGGTGACGAAAAAAGTCATGAATTAAAAGTCTATTAAAGGAGAATACCGTCTAAAAAGACCTCAGAAAGAAAAAGGAACCGAGTAGGAAGCAAGAACGAAATAGGAGTAAGCCAAAAAAGTAAAACGAGGAGATAAAAAATATAGGGATAAGCAAGAAAAATAGAGACACATTGACAGCCTATAATTTAATAATATAGCTCCAGAATAGCACCAACAAATTAGAACAACCATCCTATCTCTAACCTGCAAGGAATGTAAACCCTAAAACAATCATAATTGTATAACAAATCGTATTATCCTGTAAATGGAAAATCAGTTAAAAGAGAATAACCAATGTAATACGAACGATCTTACAGTGCGTAGTTACCATTCCAAGGAAGAACACAGAAGAGCAGTAGTAACCACGCACATTGTGGCAAGGCACAAAAAGCAGAGAACTATCCTGTGTTAAAAATAATTGAGAAACAGTAGACACAGACAACTCAATAGATGTAAATCATTAAGGGCGAGAACCACCCGGAAGAGAGTCTGAGTCCATCTGCGATTCAGATTGATTTTCCCAAAAAACGGAGAGATCTGAAGGTTCATAAAATATCTGTGGACGACCTTTGCATGTTTTTCTGAATCTTGAGGGACCAGCAAAGGAAAATGGAATATGCATATCAATGAGTCTCTTGCGTAGATTCAGGAAACCCTTACGACGAATTACAGTGTCTCTGGCAAAGTCTTGTGATATTGATATTTTATGGCCTTCCCATTGTATTATTTTAATCTTCTTCATTTGTGCCAGAATTTGTTCAGTATGTTGATGCCGCAAAGATTTAAAGATCAAAAGTCTTGGAGAAGACATCGTTTTAGGTTTAAAAGTTGGAACTCTATGAGCACGTTCTATCTCGAAATCCTTGCGAAACGAGATATTCAGAACATTTGGGATCCAAGTAAGCAAGAGGTCAATCACTAAAGGAGCAGTTTTCTCACAGTCTTCTGGCAAACCAAAAATATGCAGATTACTTCTGCGATTCCAATCCTCCTGTTTAGTTATGTCTCTTCTTAATGAAACCATGGAGCGCTCCAAACTTTGGATTTGTTTAGTTTGTTTGTTTGTGAAGTCTTCAACATTACTTATTCTCCTTAGAAACACGTAATGAAAGGTTTTTCAAGTCATTACGAATTGCTGCCACCTCCACCTGAAGCAGATCTGTATTAGTTTTGGTACTTTGAGCTATGTCGTGGACCGTATTAAGCTTAAGTAGTATTGCTTCTAACGTTGAGGCAGAGTCAGGACTGCCTTTAGCTGGAGATTCCGGGGTAGGTGAGGTCTGTTTGGATCTTTTCAAAATTCCCTTTGGAATCTCTGTCTTTAGAGGTCACCCCCATGCCTTCCGCCATTGGAGAAAGTCGTGCTGACCACGATCAAATAATGTATAATACGTAGAAAATTCCAGCAAGATCCTCCTGTGACGAGGAACATGGCAGCCGCTAGCTAACAGCCGCGGTCACGCTCCCTCGGGTTTCCCCACCGGGACTAATGCCGGAGCGCTAATCTTCCTTTTTTCTTGCAATTAAACCCTCCCTCCACTTCCCCTCACCTACTGAAGGTTATGCGGGTGATTCTGTCCTCTTTTCCCAGTATCGGCGGCAGCGGCGGCAACGGTGGTTCGGCGGCTACGGACTTTCGCCGCAGCAGGGCGGAGGCTGCAGAGCGACGCTGGAGGTGGGGTGAGGCCGCCCACGAGAGGAGACGCCGAGACGCTGCTTCCCTGTTGCTTCGGTTCACCGGGGGCAGAGTCAGTACTTGTTTCAGCGTGCGCCTGGACCCCGCGGCGAGTGACTCTTGCGAGGCAGACGCAGAGCAGCGGGGAGAGCTTTTTTGGGTGGGACACCAGCGAACAGCTCTTTGCTCCAGTAAAAGTGGCCCAAAATGCTCTTGTTGCTTACCTGAAGGTAAGGAGGGTTTAAAAATTTGTCCTGGAAGGGAGTGTATTGCCGATAGCTCCCCGCTTTGCCAAGTGAGAGCCTTTTTGATTTCCTGGTCCTCTGAAGAGAAGGGAGGGGTGCCTCTCTATCGTATGGAGACAAGCGATTTAACCAAAGCGGGCACCTCTCCACCAAAAATAAGCAGGTACACTCTGCGAGCTAGAGCTGCTCACTTATCTTCAAATACGACCATCACTCAGCCCATTTTGCCTCCTCGGGTCTCCCCCCCCATTTCCGAAGTCAGAACATCACATAAACAACGCAGGCAGGGCGGGGTTATAACTAACAGTGGGCTTGCTGTTATGTTATGTTATGTTATGTTAATCAAACTTATAAAGCGCTCTGTTACCCGAGGGTGTCCTGGCGCTGTGCACTGCCTGCTGAACCTGAGAGAAGTTGACAAAAGGTTTATTGGTTAAACAGCCAAGTTTTGAGTCCCTTCCTGAAGGAGAGGAGGTCTGTGGCACTCCTCAGTTGAAAAGGAAGCTCGTTCCAAGATTTGGACGCACTGTTAATAAAGCTTCTGCCTCCCCAGCCTGCCTTTTTAACAGTGCTAATTGTGACTTTCTTCGCCCCCGATGATCGTAGCGCTCTCCTAGGAATGTACCACTGAATTTTTTGTTGTAGGTAGTCAGGACCTTTGCCATTAAGGGCTTTAAAGACGGTACACAACGCTTTGAAGCGTATTCTGTGTCTGACAGGGAGCCAGTGCAACCGTTTGATCTCTTCCTTTACAGATGCAAACTTTGAGGTCCCTGACAACAATCTGGCTGCCGCATTTTGGACCATCTGAAGCTTGTTAATAAGTTGTTTTTGAGCGTTCATGTAGAGCCCGTTGCAGTAATCCAGCCGGGACATAACAAGAGCCGAAATTACTGTTTTAAGGCCATTATTGTTGAGATAGGGCTTAACCTTGTTTATGATCTTTAGAACATAAAAGCAGGCCGAGGTAACTGAGCTAATTTGGTCACCTAGTGTCAACTTATTATCCATTAACACTCCCAGGTTTCTGGCTTTCTCAGTGGGTGTGGGGCATGAGCCAAGGTCAGCCGGCCACCAGTCTGGGGTCCACAATAGCGGATTCTTCCCAAATTTTATTACCTCTGTTTTATTGGAGTTGAGCTTTAAGCAATTTTCCGACATCATCTGGAGATGGCAGCCATACAGTCATGGAAAC
Source organism: Calotriton arnoldi (assembly GCA_963921515.1). Lineage (NCBI taxonomy): Eukaryota > Metazoa > Chordata > Amphibia > Caudata > Salamandridae > Calotriton > Calotriton arnoldi. The sequence goes on along the minus strand of CAWUFW010006949.1, from coordinate 244,168 downwards.
GGGCACCAGTTTCCTTTTCAAAGCCCTCCCTTAGTGACAACACTATCTGGGTGTCGTCAGCATAAGAGGTCAGCTGGCAGCCGAAAGACCTGATCACACCAGCTAGGGGAGCCACATAAACATTAAAAAGCGTTGGGCTGAGGGAGGAGCCCTGTGGGACCCCACAAGGAAGGGTGAAAGGTTTGGATTGACAGTTATCCATGTCCACAGTTTGTATTCTATCAGAGAGAAATGACTGCAGAAGCTTCAGGGCAGACCCCCTTAACCCGGCCCCAAACAGACGGTCCATCAAAACTTTGTGATGGACCGTGTCAAAGGCCGCGGACAGGTCTAACAGGATCAATACAGCACTTCCTCCACTGTCCAGGGCCTCCCGAATTTCTTCCGTAGATTTAATTAGGGCAAGCTCAGTGCTGTGTTCTGCTCTAAAGCCATATTGTGTTGGATCAAGAGTCTGATTAAGTTTAAGAAAAGCATTAAGTTGAATATTCATTGCTTTTTCCAAGGCCTTGGCAGGAAGCGGGAGTCGAGATATAGGCCTATAATTATTGGGGTCACCTGCATCAAGGTTCTGTTTTTTCAGGAGGGGGAGGATGGAGGCGACCTTCCACTTCTTAGGAAACGTGCCAGAGCTGAGTATCTCGTTCAGTAGGGGCATGAGAGCCGAGCCAATGACTCCTGAAATTTGTTTTGCTAAATATGCTGGACAGGGATCAGAAGGAGCTCCCGAGCGGATAGAATTCAGAATTGTGATAGTCTCAGGAACCGTGAGAGGTTGAAAGTGCTCTAATACGGCAGAGGTTGTAGAACTGTCTTGGCCGAAGGTATTTGACTGCTCAGGCTCCTTATTATCTGCTAGGGAGAAGGAAGAAAAAATAGATTCCACCTTTAATTTGAAGAAGTCGGCTAGTTGATCGCAGAATTTAGGGCTGCAGGAGCTCTTAGGGGCAATAGGTATGGCTAGTTTTTTGAGTGTCTTGAACAGTTCCTTGGAATTTGATTTGGCTTGATCTATTTGATCCTGAAAGTATTTCTTTTTGGTTTCCAGCAACATCCCCTTATAAATGGCGATGCTGTGTCTATAGGTGTCCTTATCTGGCTTATTGTATTCTCTCCTCCAAGCCCTTTCTGACTGTTTACAGTTCAGTTTTTGAGCTTTAAGCTCTTCGGTGTACCAGGGGGTGAAGGTGTAATACGTTTTGGAAACCATTTTTTGACAGGGGCGAGTGTATTACAAGTGGACTCAAGCCATGAGGTGTAGACTGAGGTAGCCTCTTCTACTCCAGCGGGGAGAGGACGCAGATGTTTCCAAAGCTCCTCTTCCAATTTGGAACTGTCTACCTCTTTCCAAGCTCTGGTCTCAATCTCATTAGCGGTAGTTGGCGGAGTTATGGGATCAGCGGGTGGGTTTAATTGAAACTGAATCGCCCTGTGGTCGGACCAAGGCAAGGCTGTCAAGGGGAGAGGGGTTAACAGGGGCAAAAGAGGCAGTAGGATTAAGAAAACACCTCCATTAAAAACGAAAATTACTCCATCTTTAAAAACCTACTATCAAGTTATGTCCCTGTCTACATCTTCATCCCATACTTCTGTTACTACCAAGTCAGTAGCCTTACCCAACAGCGAAATTTCTGGGAACACCACTCTGGACAGTCCAGCGGGGGGGGAAGCCCGGCCCCAGGACCCCCGGGCTTGTAGTGTAGGCGAGTTAATGGTTAAAACCTTGGGAGCCCATGAAGTCACTTCCCCTAAGCCTAAGCCTCAAAATAGCCCTAGAAGGCGGGAAGCATTGGCACCGCTGATTCAGTTTAAGGGATCGGATGATCAGGTGCCTACCTCTGCAGGGGTGGCTATAGATCCTATATTCCTTCCTATGTCTTCTGGAATTGAGACTGACGTCCACCCAACGGTGAGCCTTTCTAATAGATATTCCATTTTGGGTATACAAGAGGGGCCGGAGCGGTGGGACGAGCAGGCGCTGGAGCAGGAGCAGGAACAGGAAGCTCAGCAAAGGGTCAGCAAAAACATCAGCACCCTTACCACGGAGGAACGCGCTGTCCCGGCCTCCACTACACATTCATTAGTCGACATACTAATGACCATGAAAGAAGAGATGACCAGCAGGTTTATAATATCAGAGACCAATCAAGCTGAGCTGGCTAGTAGGTTTGCTGTGTCTGAAGCGAACCAGGCCGCTATCAAATCGTTGTGCGAGGTGTTGGCACAGAAACTGGAGGAAGTTATGTTGAGGACCGACGCAATTGAGGCCGAGATTCCCAAGTTACAAGACGCTATTCAAACGACTTCTGCAGACCTGGTGAAGCTATCAGCTCAAAATAAGGAACTAAAAGATGACCTTGAGCGGTTGTAAAATCACTCCAGGAAAAATAATCTGAAGTTCCTAAATATTCCGGAAGGTCTCGAGGGGACCGACATAAGGGGGTTTGTGATTTCCTTATTAAAAGGCTCAGTGTTAAGGAATTCCCCCGGCATTGATCTAGCTCACGATATCCAAAGAATGCACCGGGACCCCTTTAAGAGAAATCCAGGGAGACAGAAGCCTCGGAAAATTTTGGTGAACTTTTTGTCCTACTCTGTTAAGGAGCTGATTTTAACTGCTGCACTTAAGGAAGGTCTGATTTCATCTACACTTTTGGACTTAAGCCCCTTTTCCTTTTCTATTAGATCTGACATCTCCCACATAACTGCTACGAGACAATGGGAAATGGGAAAGAGGTTAGCTGAACTAAATAGCTTGGGGGCAAAGGCTCAATTGAGGTTCCCTGCCACACTACGTGTGATGTGGAACAACCACATGCATATGATTCGAACAACAGAAGAGGTGGATGCCCTAATTGTTAAAATAAAAAAGGATAGGGAGGGCAGTACAGGAGGGAAATAGAGGTTAAGAGTGCTCTTAGCAATTAGTCCCTAGTTTCTTGAGTTATGTATTGGATTTCAAGTGTTACCCGAGGGAGGGGCGACCGAATAGGCTTAGCCTACTGGAAGGGAGGGTTCCTCAGGGAGAAGGGGTCACAGGGGGGAGGGAGGGGAGGTGGTGGGGTTCACAGGGTGGGGAGCAGTGGGGAAAAAAACAAAAAAATATTCCTCATCTCTTATGTATTTTGAGAAATGCCGCATAGTGGGGGAGAGGGGGTCCATTAGCTGATGGCAGGTAATTCCAATAAGGATAGTAAAGTTTGCTTTATTTCCTGGAACGTGAATGGTTTAAGGTGCCCCCGCAGGCAAAGGTTGATACTTAAATACTTAGAACTTTGCCCAGCTCAGGTCTTTCTTTTACAAGAGACTCACTTGACACCTGCAGAATTTCGCTCAATCTTTTCCAAAATCCCGTGGATAGATTGTTTTTGTTTTTCACAGCAATCAATTAATAGCAGAGGTGTCGCAATAGTGGTGAAGAGAGGGACCCCTTGTGTAATTAAATCTGTCCAGATGGACCAAACAGGGCGATGGATAGTGGCCCAGATGGATTTCGGGGGGTTAGAGCTAGCTTGCTCTTCTTATTATGGTCCTAATGTGGATGACCCTTCATATATATGTAAATTGCAAGCTAAGTTGATATCGGGGACCCCCCCTTTGTTGATAGGAGGTGACTTTAATGTTCTCCTTGTCCCAGTTAAGGACAGGTCTAATTTGAGCTGTATAATAGGAGCACTGAGAACCCGTCGGGCCATGAAAAACATGCTGCATGATATGGATCTGGTCGATGTTTGGAAGGCTAAGAAGGGAGATCTCCAGGGGTTCACATTCTATAGTAAAAAATATCACCATGCTTCGAGAATAGATTACATCTTAGTTAACAGAGATGTATTGGGCAACCTGCTCGGGATATCTGTACTACCTAGCCACCTCTCTGATCATGCCCCAGTTTTATTTTCATACTCTAGGATAGGTAATACTTTACAAACTAGATGGACGCTGAACAGAGCAATGCTGTTAGACTCTGGAATCATTCAGTCTATTAAAGCATTTTCATCAGAATTTTTTACTTTGAATATTGGTTCTACGACCATGGAGTACGTATGGGATGCGTACAAAGCCAGCCTGAGAGGCTGGTTGCGTGGTCTAATTTGCTCTAAAAACCGGGTTAAAGCCCAGGAGCTATATGCTATAGAGAAAAAGATCTTGGAATTAGAAGCCGAAAGAAATGGCCTTATCCAGGAGGGTACTGATAGATCGATACAAATTCAGAAGGCTTTGGAGGGGGCTAGGCAGGAGTTTAGGAGCTTGTTGGACCAGAAGTGTAGGGCACAATGGCTTGTTAAAAACATGCAAAACTTTGAATATGGGGAAAAAGTTGGTGCTCTGCTAGCATGGAAAGCCAGAGTGGATAGATCAAGAAATAACATCAACGAACTGATAATTAACAACAACGGAGAAAGGTCCAGCAAGGTAGAGGAAATGCAAACGTGTCTTTTTGCTCTTTTCTCGGACCTCTATAAGGAGAACCTGGTCCCTCCAAAAGATAAAATACAATCTTGGCTAGCGGGCAAATCTTTGCCAATTTTAACCGAAGCTAGTCGGGCCCTTCTGGAAGCTCCAATCACTGTAGAAGAGATCAGGAACCAAATTAAGAAGTCCAAAAAAAATAAAGCCTCCGGGTTGGATGCTCTTCCGAACTAAGTTTATAAACTTCTGTCGGATGAATTGGCCCCGGTGCTGGAAACTCTATTTAACTTAATATATAGATCAGTGGGTGAGATCCCTAGATCTTGGAAGGAAGCTACTATCGTCCTGATCTTGAAGCAGGGGAAGGACCCACTAAAAGCCGATTCCTATCGTCCGATTTCCCTGCTGAATGCCGACTATAAGATCTTTATGTGCATTCTGGCGGGGAGATTGGCTAAATTGGTCCCTAGTCTGGTTAACATCGATCAGAAGGGTTTTATAGCCGGGAGGTATATTCAGGAACAAACACAATTGTTGATTGGGAACATCGACCTGGCCGTGGTAAGATCAGATCCCTTGGCAGTGGTGGCCTTGGACGCGGCCAAGGCTTTTGATAGAGTGTGTTGGAGCTACCTTTGGGAGGTACTAGAGGGAATGGGCTTTGGCCCTGTCTTTGTCCAAACCCTGAAGAAATGTTACCAGGGAGCCTCAGCAAAGATCTTGCTGAATGGTATGCTGACTCAAAGTTTTGATATCCAGAGGGGGAATAGGCAAGGGTGCCCCTTATCCCCCTTGTTATTTAACATCTACATAGAGCCTTTGGCGCAAGCCATTAGACTAGATGACTTAATCCATCCTTTTAGATCGCAAACTTATCACTGTAAGGTAGCACTATATGCCGATGATATTATCATCTATACCAGCGACCCAGAGGCATCTATTCCACGGCTCGAAGACCTTTGGGAGGAATTTGGCTCAATTTCTGGTTACCTAGCTAATTCCTCCAAAACGGAAGTAATGTGCTGGAATATTAATAATTGGGGAGGCCCTATTAGTAACGAATTCAAGTATTTGGGTATCAAAATTGTTAAAGATCTAGACAAAATCCCTACGATCAACTTGGAAAAAATCACAAAGGAGATCGATCACCTCTTCGCCAGATGGAGGAACCTTCCCATGACAATCTATGGGGAGGTCAACCTGGTGAAGATGGTCGTTCTCCCTAAGGTGACCTACCTGTTTAATGCAGTTCCCCTGGCTTTCCCTAGTAAGAGTATCAGCAAGATCCAGGGTAAAATAGGGAGTTTCATCTGGGGTGATAAAGGCGCCAGGATGTCCTGGAAGAAGCTGAGGAGGAGGCTAAACAAAGGAGGGCTGGCACTCCCGGATATTAGATGGTATTTAATCGCCTTTCAATTCAAGGGTATCAGGATGTTGCTCTCAAATCCAGATGAGACGTCGTGGGGTAGGCTTCTGGGTGAGATGGCTATGGTTGAAGGGGGGAGCGGAGGAGGAGGGTTTCTATATAAGTTCGGGGCCCGAGATACTTTAAACGTGTGCGTCTTAATGTTCTTAAGGCCGCCCGGGAAACATGGTATAAAGTTAGATGCAGATGGGGGCTGGGATACTTCTCTGATTTTGCCCCTATATGGGACTCTCCCGGGACACCACTTTGCTTTAAGGATAGCCTGGCGATGTCAATCAAGAGAGCGGGCGTGGCTGTCTGGTCCGATCTAATGGATATAGAAGGAATCCTCCCATGGGAGGTATTAAGAGCGAAGATAGGTCCTGACTTCTCCAAATTTAAGTATTTAGATCATGGTACGAGGCAGAAGGTAGAGAAATCAGGGGGGATTGGGAATTGGAGAGGATACTGCAAAGTGTTCAACCAAAAAAGAAAGAGATATCCATGTGGTACACGAGGCTCCTTGATGTAGAAGACTTGGACCTCCCACCTCAATCATCGGTCTGGAACCAATCTCCCCTTGAGTCCAACGCTGAAGTTCTTTTTGAGTCTTCTTTAAAATTGCTCTACAGATATATTAAACCAGCTAGCTTAAAGCTTAAAAAAGAATCATTTTTTTGTTGTAAATCGACTATATTACACCCCGGCCAGGATAGCTAAGTTTGCCCCGCTACCTCCCCCGAAATGTCCCAGGTGTAGACTACCTATTGCTGATGATATTCACATTTTCTTCAAGTGCCCGGAGCTAAGACCTTACTGGAAGGAGGTGGGAGACTCCCTGTCAGGTATCTTCGAAACTAACATAGAGGTTAATCACCCGTTGGTGTTCTTTAGGGGCAACGATGCATCTAATTCTGTTTTACCACAGTTTCATAGGGGGCTGTTGTTATATCTGATTCTGCTAGCACGGAGAGAGCTTTGTATAAAGTGGAAAGACCCCACCCCCCCAAATAGGGAGGATTGGCTTAAAGCCTCTTTTGCCATGGCACGATTAGAGCAAGAGGGGAACGGGGAAACATTGACCAACATTTGACAGCCTCTATTGAGATGGGGCAGGGAGCTGAGGTTAGTTTTTCCTCCTTGAGAGTACCTGATATTGTGCCATCCCTATCCCTCCTCTCTCCCCCCATCCTCCCCTCCCCCCCCCCCAGGTCCTATGATTACACCAAGCCCCTACTACCTGGGGCCGGTCGGGTTGACCTAGGCTAGTGCAGTTAGCCGTGGGGCGCCTAGATGGAAGATATGATGGCTTTTCAAACCTGCAGAAGCCTATTGGTGAGATGAGGATAAAAAAAAAAGAAAAAAAAAGAAAATTCCAGCAATATGTTATGAGACACAAACCCAAAACGACTCAGGAATCATCAATAACGCATTGACGCCAAAGGTGAAGAAGCAAACACCTCTGAGACCAAGCGTTAAGAATCCAGCACACAAATGTGGTTTATACTTAGAACCTTACAAGAAGGTATGTATGTTCTCCAAGGAAGGTACTGACAGCAGGCGTTATATCATAGAACAATATATCAAGCACAATGTTCTATGTTTAGAGATAATGCAATCAGAACCTCTTAGTCAGAACAAAAACTAAGCCCACGTAAGGAGATTTGAGGGCAGCTCCAACATTCGTATCGTAACATAGCTGCAGCAATAAGCACCAATAAAGAGCAATGACACATCCGAGTTATTTCATGGATAGTAGACTGTCAGCGTTAAATCATATCACAGGGAGAAAGTTGGGGTTTCCCCCAAGGAGTTATTTCATACGATAAATTTCCTGTCAGCAGCCGCCATTTTGTGGAAACCCAGTATAGCAGAAACTTCTAGAACTGAAAGATGGCAATTTCAGGGTCAGTGGTCTATAATAAGAAGCAAATGCACACTGTACCTCCTATTAGCGTAGAGAGAAAGTTCTGTATAAGGCATTCACGGATAATTCCAATTCTCAACGTCGTGTCATGACGAAGCTGCACTAGCGGGCGCCATTTTGTAGGACCGTCGAAGCCAGAGTATCTCACAGGCAAAATTACCTGTCAAACCAACACATGGCAAAACAAAAAGCTGCCCACAGCGCTCATGGGATGTTCCGCCACTGTCTGCTATCGAAAAGGTGACAAAAAATCACCTATACCGCATCGGAACTCGAGCGTCTACACCGGTGACGACGCAGAGCTCAGAAGCGTGCGGCCATCTTTGTTGCGCACTAAGCCACGCCCCCAGAAATGTTTTTTACTTATGTGAGAGAGAGTGCATGGGTCTGAAAGTGATAGAAAGCGAAAGAGAGATGGTATATAGAGAAACAGTTATTTCCATACATAAGTGAGAGGTAGAGTGAAGAGAGACAGAATGAGAAAGAGTGAATGAGAGTTACAGCAAGGTAGCGTTATAGAGAGAAGGTGTTTAGAGGTAGGTGAGGAGAAAGAGCTAGAGATGAAAAGATGACAGGAGAAGAAAAGGTCTTGTGTTAGCCCTGAATGAATTCAAATTTATGCCCTGCTGGCTACATGAATATGTTTGCAACAGGCACACAACCTACTGATCTACTCAAGCGGAAAAGAACTTGCGACCAGCAAACTACACTAGTTTATCTGCAAACATGCTGGAACCCCCTGTGCTATTTTACTAGGACACAAACATGCAAAAGGCAGTTCACACGCTGTGTCCTGCAGCAGGCCATTTAACACTCTATGATCTTTTACGACTATACAATCCTGTGACCGACAGATTGCACACAGGTATATGATTAAAGAACTGAGCTATACTGCCAGGCTTGTACAATGAGGCCTCCATTTAGCATGGTCTGGGGTAGAAAAATTTGCCAAACCAGAAAGTGGTTGTCTTTCATTTAGAACGATTTTCTATTTAGAGAAAAGGGAAATTACCACATCCAAAAATGTGGAAACCTCTCTTTACTGCTTGCGAATACTGTGCCCATCAGTTACAGCAAAAAAAAACAAAAAAACTGCTTCCCACCCCTTGCACCGAAAAAAAAAATCAGAAATCCACATGCATATATCATTTCCACAAGTTGTATCCCATTTAATTTTAATTGATGGTAATAAAATGGTGCCTTCTGTGGTAAACTGATGGCAGTCTTCAGGACAGCGATTGGGATCTTGTGTCAGTTCAGGAGTTTCATTCTACTCGTGTGGATAGACTAACAATCACCGGGGGTCCTTCATACCACCGCTAAAATCCTCATTGGGACGCAATCTCCCAATTTTGTCTGAATCAGATTACATCTATTGTGCAAACAGTGCTCCACACTGTCTTTTTTTCAACCCATGATTTTTGCCTGTAAACTTGGTGCAAATCGTGCAGGTAAATCCTGAGTTCATGCATCTCCGAACAGGGGAAGACTCAAGATTATTGTGATAGCTTCCCATGTGTGACACGCACCATCATGCGGTAAATACCGGAGCTCGTGGTACTACTGTTTAACACATACCCAATTTTACAAACATAGAAATAAAAGTGTTTGTTTCTTTCTGTCTAAAGGAATTACAGTGCAATTACGTATGGCATCTGCTAAAGACCACGTGATGGCCAAATAATGAAACGCGTGGTAATTAATTCAATCACAAAGTAATGCGCGATTGTACTGCATAAAGCATTAAAATCAATCAAGCATTATGAATCAAAAATGAACTTTAGGTAAAATAAAAAATAATAATGCATTCACGTTTGTTGTTTCATACTTGCAAGTTCTAATAACTAATGATAACGTAACTGAATTTTAGTTTGCATTGTGTGACCTTATATGATTTCAATCCGTTGCTTTCACTGCACAAATCAGTGCCTTCTGGGATTTGGAGACGGACAGTGCTTGAAATTAACCACTTGGACAAATGAACCTACAAAGATTACTACTCAAAACGAAAGCCCGGACTGGGAATTTGCTGTGTTACTAGGTAGGCCATTGTGTAAATTGTAAAGCGCTTTGAATATAGACTGCGTGCTTTACCGCTGTGGCTGACTCCCCAGCCTCTCCTGCATAGGAGCAGGAAAAATGCATTTATTTCTGTTTCGCATTTTGCCAGAGTGATAAAAGACCAACACCTGCTCGAGGAGACCACACACATTGCGGTGTGCCTGTGTAAGCACAAACAAAGTAAAAATGCACAGTAACGTGGTTCAGCGAATAGCCGTGTACACGTTGGGGCCAGCCTGCCCCACTATTGTTTTACACCAGCGTCGGAGTAAGACGGCTTGTGATTGAAGTGTAATTTTTATAAGTAGGAGCGGGTGGGTGTCATCAGCACTGACCAGATACTGGAGACAAGCATTTGCAATGTGAGAGCTATCGCATTGCAAATGGATCGCGGCACTCGCGCTTATTCTTTACACATCTTAAGCTAAAGTGCGGATGCCCCCATTGGATCAAAAGTAAAGAAATAGATTTTTTTCCTATTTCTTTACTTTTAAAGCAATTGTGGCACCTGCGCTTTAGTTTCAAATGTTTAAAGCTAAAGTGCAGGTGCCGCGATCGTAACAAAAGTAAACAAATAGGGAAAAAAATGACAGCCAAGTCCTTTTCTTTCTATTTAGTTACTTTAGTTACAATGGCGGCACCCGCGCTTTAGCATTAAATGCCTGGGATGTTAAAAGCTAAAGCGCGGGTGCTGCCATTATAACAAAAGTTAATTAATAGAAAAATAAAACATGCGGCCACGTTCGGTGCACAAATAAGAAAACAAGCGGGCGCCATTATATCAGCTGAGGCGTGCCCCGCTGGTTCTATGAAAAGCCGGGGCTCTGAGTCGGCTCAACATCCGGTAATTTTGGGCAAATCACTTAATCTCCCTGTGCCTACCAAATAATTAATATATCCTTGTGTAACTTAACTGCTGACCTTTGGGTCCGATTCGAGCTATAAAAAAAAACAATGCCTGACCTGTAATAGCCAGATTGGAGGAGGGAAGAGAGGCCATCACACACTGTACTGTGTGATGACCGACCAAAATGCTCTCTGAGTGAAATTGCCGGAAAGAGAGCTAAACACACAAAGGAGGGACTTTTACAGAAATGCATCAATAAGAAGCCAGCATTTCTGAATGCTGCAGCTAACAGCCAATAGCAATGGGTGGATTTGCCAAAGCCACACAGAGAGATACAACAGGTCATCGCTGATGCTCGACCTAAAAAAGGGGGGCACACCCCAAGTCTAGTAGTAAAGAAACAGCTGGAATTGGTAGTGAGCATCTCAGATCCTTGAGCCCTCGTGTCACTGCACCTGCTGCACTATTAGTAGCCACGCCCCTTCTTCCTCATGAATAGTGTGAACATTAAAAGCCAGTTTCTATCTAGTGGATATTGTCCATGCAAACCACATTCAGCACAACAACAAACAAAGATTCAATTAGATTTCTCCATAGGTAGCTCCAATCTGTAAATCTGGATTTTTGGTTACTCTATACAAGTATAAGCATCTGGGCCTCGGCAATTACACATCTTGCTCGTACCCTCTTAGACCATGCTCCAGTCTTATCACATTAATGCTGTTAGATATCTGTGCTCAGTGTAGACCATGGTGCTTTCCATCAGAAACACTGTTAGATAATGTATTCAGGGAGGAAGTTCACTAAGCTGTAATAGAATATTTAAGATTTAATACCACATCAGGACTCACAGTGTAGTGTGGGGAGCCTTTAAGACATATGTTAGGGGCATATACTTAGAAAAACATGCAGGAATACTTAAGTCAATTAGAAACACCCCAGCTAAACTTGAAACTACTCTAAAGCAAAAGGGAGCACTATGCCTAATGAACCCTGACAGTTCAATGCACGCACACCTGATAGAGCCTATTAGAGCTCAAATGTGAGTACACAGACACAGCAGCGAGGGAGATGTGATAATCTGGGTAATAAATACACCACTGCACAGAAAAACACAGAAGAACCTAGCATGTATGAACCAAGGTGCCAACACATTAATGGGGGTGCCTGAACTAAGCGATTCCTTAGAAGGGGAAAATAGAAAAGTGAGGTTATAATAGTAGATAAATATCAAATTAAGGTGTTATAAATGACAATATTAGGCAATATAAATCTCAATCTAAGGTATAATAAATAATAATATGAGGTGTTATAAATAACAATCTGAGTCAATATAAATAACAATATAAAACATTATAAATCTCAGTCTAAGGTATTATAAACTAGTCTATCAAGTTAATATAAATAGCATATAAACAGAAAAAATCCCAAAATATGTAATGTAAAATTACTAGTCACCTCTAAATTGATGGAAGTCAGGAACAAATTTATATAATTAGAGTATTTCAGAAATTAAGAATTAGAGTATTCAACATTAGATGTAATTCATAATTCAGGATAAATATACAATAAAAGAAAAAGAGTCAAACTGACAAAAAAGTAAATAAATAAATTAACATTTCAATAATGAGCAATAGTAGAGATAAATAAGAAACACACATAAATAATTTATCGCCAACGTAGAATTATAGGAAGAAATAATAAAAAGTCAAGCAGAAAATAGAATAATGAGAAAGAAAGGTAATGGAAAGTCCAATTATATAATGTTATCACACCAAAAAGATTTCATCAATATGGTCTAAGATAAATGCATAACTATTATAGCGTTGGTGACGAAAAAAGTCATGAATTAAAAGTCTATTAAAGGAGAATACCGTCTAAAAAGACCACAGAAAGAAAGAGGAACCGAGTAGGAAGCAAGAACGAAATAGGAGTAAGCCAAAAAAGTAAAACAAGGAGATAAAAAATATACGGATAAGCAAGAAGAATAGAGACACATTGACAGCCTATAATTTAATAATATAGCTCCAGAATAGCACCAACAAATTAGAACAACCATCCTATATCTAACCTGCAAGGAATGTAAACCCCTAAAACAATCATAATAGTATAACAAATCGTATTATCCTGTAAATGGAAAATCAGTTAAAAGAGAATAACCAATGTAATACGAACGATCTTACAGTGCGTAGTTACCATTCCAAGGAAGAACACAGAAGAGCAGTAATAACCACGCACATTGTGGCAAGGCACAAAAAGCAGAGAACCATCCTGTGTTAAAAATAAATGAGAAACAGTAGACACAGACAATTCAATAGAAGTAAATCATTAAGGGCGAGAACCACCCGGAAGAGAGTCTGAGTCCATCTGCGATTCAGATTGATTATCCAAAAAAACTGAGAGATCTGAAGGTTCATAAAATATCTGTGGACGACCTTTGAATGTTTTTCTGAATCTTGAGGGACCAGCAAAGGAAAATGGAATATGCATATCAATGAGTCTCTTGCATAGATTCAGGAAACCCTTACGACGAATTACAGTGTCTCTGGCAAAGTCTTGTGATATTGATATTTTATGGCCTTCCCATTGTATTATTTTAATCTTCCTCATTTGTGCCAGAATTTGTTCAGTATGTTGGTGCCGCAAAGGTTTAAAGCTCAAAGGTCTTGGAGAAGACATCGTTTTAGGTTTAAAAGTTGGAACTCTATGAGCACGTTCTATCTCGAAATCCTTGCGAAACGAGATATTCAGAACATTTGGGATCCAAGTAAGCAAGATGTCAATCACTGAAGGAGCAGTTTTCTCACAGTCTTCTGGCAAACCAAAAATATGCAGATTACTTCTGCGATTCCGATCCTCCTGTTCAGTTAGGTCTCTTCTTAATGAAACCATGGAGCGCTCCAAACTTTGGATTTGTTTAGTTTGTTTGTTCGTGAAGTCTTCAACATTACTTATTCTCATTTCGGCATTAGAAACACGTAATGAAAGGTTTTTCAAGTCATTACGAATTGCTGCCACCTCCACCTGAAGCAGATCTGTATTAGTTTTGGTACTTTGAGCTATGTCGTGGACCGTATTAGGCTTAAGTAGTATTGCTTCTAACGTTGAGGCAGAGTAAGGACTGCCTTTAGCTGGAGATTCCGGGGTAGGTGAGGTCTGTTTGGATCTTTTCAAATTCCCTTTGGAATCTCTGTCTTTAGAGGCCACCCCCATGCCTTCCGCCAATGGAGAAAGTCGTGATGACCACGATCAAATAATGTATAATACGTAGAAAATTCCAGAAATATGTTATGAGACAGAAACCCAAAACGACTCAGGAATCATCAATAAAGCATTGACGCCAAAGGTGAAGAAGCAAACACCTCTGAGACCAAGCGTTAAGAATCCAGCATACAAATGTGGTTTATACTTAGAGCTAGAACCTTACAAGAAGGTATGTATGTTCTCCAAGGAAGGTACTGACAGCAGGCGTTATATCATAGAACAATATATCAAGCACAATGTTCTATGTTTAGAGATAATGCAATCAGAACCTCTTAGTCAGAACAAAAAATAAGCCCACGTAAGGAGATCTGACGGCAGCTCCAACATTCGTATCGTAACATAGCTGCAGCAATAAGCACCAATAAAGAGCAATGACACATCCGAGTTATTTCATGGATAGTAGACTGTCAGTGTTAATTCGTATCACAGGGAGAAAGTTGGGGTTTCCCACAAGGAGTTATTTCATACGACAAATTTCCTGTCAGCAGCCGCCATTTTGTGGAAACCCAGTCTAGCAGAAACTTCTAGAACTGAAAGATGCCAATTCCAGGGTCAGTGGTCTATTATAAGAAGCAAATGCACACTTTACCTCCTATTTGCGTAGAGAGAAAGTTCTGTATAATGCACTCACGGATAATTCCAATTCACAACGTCGTGTCATGACGAAGCTGCACTAGCGGGCGCCATTTTGTAGGACCGTTGAAGCCAGAGTATCTCACAGGCAAAATTACCTGTCAAACCAACACATGGCAAAACCAAAAGCTGACCACAGCGCTCATGGGATGTTCCGCCACTGTCTGCTATCGAAAAGGTGACAAAAAATCACCTGTACCGCATCGGTACTCGAGCGTCTACACCGGTGACGACGCAGAGCTCAGAAGCGTGCGGCCATCTTTGTTGCGCGCTATGCCACGCCCCCGGAAATGTTTTTTACTTATGGGAGAGAGAGTGCATGGGTGTGAAAGTGATAGAAAGCGAAAGAGAGATGGTATATAGAGAAACAGTTATTTCCATACATAAGTGAGAGGTAGAGTGAAGAGAGACAGAATGAGAAAGAGTGAATGAGAGTTACAGCAAGGTAGAGTTATGGAGAGAAGGTGTTTAGAGGTAGGTGAGGAGAAAGAGCTAGAGACAAAAAGATGACAGGAGAAGAAAAGGTCTTGTGTTAGCCCTGAATGAATTCAAACTTATGCCCTGCTGGCTACATGAATATGTTTGCAACAGGCACAAAACCTACTGATCTACTCAAGAGGAAAAGAACTTGCGACCAGCAAACTACACTAGTTTATCTGCAAACATGCTGGAACCCCCTGTGCTATTTTACTAGGACACAAACATGCAAAACGCAGCTCACACGCTGTGTCCTGCAGCAGGCCATTTAACACTCTACGATCTTTTACGACTATACAATCCTGTGACCGACAGATTGCACACAGGTATATGATTAAAGAACTGAGCTATACTGCCAGGCTTTTACAATGAGGCCTCCATTTAGCATGGTCTGGGGTAGAAAAATGTGCCAAACCAGAAAGTGGTTGTCTTTCATTTAGAACGATTTCTTTATTTAGAGAAAAGGGAAATTACCACATCCAAAAATGTGGAAACCTCTCTTTACTGCTTGCGAATACTGTGCCCATCAGTTACAGCAAAAAAAAAAAAAAAAAACTGCTTCCCACCCCGTGCACCGAAAAAAAATAATCAGAAATGCACATGCATATATCATTTCCACAAGCTGTATCCCATTTAATTTTAATTGATGGTAATAAAATGGTGCCTTCTGTGGTAAACTGATGGCAGTCTTCAGGACAGCGATTGGGATCTTGTGTCAGTTCAGGAGTTTCATTCTACTTGTGTGGATAGACTAACAATCACCGGGGGTCCTTCATACCACCGCTAAAATCCTTATTGGGACGCAATCTCCCAATTTTGTCTGAATCAGATTACATCTATTGTGCAAACAGCGCTCCACACTGTTTTTTTTTCAACCCATGACTTTTGCCTGTAAACTTGGTGCAAATCGTGCAGGTAAATCCTGAGTTCCTACATCTCCGAACAGGGGAAGACTCAAGATTATTGTGATAGCTTCCCATGTGTGACACGTACCATCATGCGATAAATACCGGAGCTCGTGGTACTACTGTTTAACACATACCCAATTTTACAAACATAGAAATAAAAGTGTTTGTCTCTTTCTGTCTAATTTTGAGAAAAAGGGGTTTGTAAGAGTAGGTGTTATCTACAGTCTTGCACAAAACTGAGGTGACAAGCAGATAAATGGGGTAAACATACGAGGAAGACACACAAGGAAGACACCGGAAGGGCAGAAAACGAAAGAAAGATAGACTACGCAGGAAATTTGCCACAAAACTAAGCCAGAAAATGAGAAAAGTGGCAGGAACCGAGTTAAGGCGGTGCTGGATTTATTAAAAGTGGAATTACCGCTTTTATGCAAAAAATGAAAAATAGAAGTCCCCTCCACCGCTAGGCTAAGTAAAGGAATTACAGTGCAATTACGTATGGCATCTGCTAAACACCACGAGATGGCCAAATAATGAAACGTGTGGTAATTAATTCAATCACAAAGTAATGCGCAATTAGTCTGTATAAAGCATTCCAATCAATCAAGCATTATGAATCAAAAAAGAACTTTAGGTAAAATAAAAAATAATAATGCATTCACATTTGTTGTTTCATACTTGCAAGTTCTAATAACTAAAGATATCGTAACTGAATTTTAGTTTGTATTTTGTGACCTTATATGATTTCAATCCGTTGCTTTCACTGCACAAATCAGTGCCTTCTGGGATTTGGAGACGGACAGTGCTTGAAATTAACCACTTGGACAAATGAACCTGCAAAGATTACTACTCAAAACGAAAGCCCGGACTGGTAATTTGCTGTGTTACTAGGTAGGCCTTTGTGTAAATTGTAAAGCGCTTTGAATATAGACTGCGTGCTTTACCGCTGTGGTTGACTCGCCGGCCTCTCCTGCGTAGGAGCAGGAGAAATGCATTTATTTCTGTTTCGCATTTTGCCAGAGTGATAAAACACCAACACCTGCTCGAGGAGACCACACACATTGTGGTGTGCCTGTGTAAGCACAAAATAAAGTAAAAAGAATAAATGCACAGTAACGTGGTTCAGCGAATAGCCGTGTACACGTTGGGGCCAGCCTGCCCCACTATTGTTTTACATCAGCGTCGGAGTAAGACGGCTTGTGATTGAAGTGTAATGTTTATAAGTAGGAGCGGGTGGGTGTCATCAGCACTGACCAGATACTGGACACAAGCATTTGCAATGTGAGAGCTATCACATTGCAAATGGATCGCAGCACTCACGCTTATTCTTTACACATCTTAAGCTAAAGTGCGGATGCCCCCATCGGTTCACAAGTAAAGAAATACATTTTTTTCCTATTTCTTTACTTTTAAAGCAATTGTGGCATCTGCGCTTTAGTTTCAAATGTTTAAAGCTAACGTGCGGGTGCCGCGATCGTAACAAAAGTAAGCAAATAGGAAAAAAATGACAGCCAAGTGCTTTTTTTCCTATTTATTTACTTTAGTTACAATGGCGGCACCCGCGCTTTAGCATTAAACGCCTGGGATGTTAAAAGCTAAAGCGCGGGTGCTGCCATTATAACAAAAGTTAATTAATAGAAAAATAAAACATGCGGCCACGTTCGGTGCACAAATAAGAAAACAAGCGAGCGCCATTATATCAGCTGAGGCGTGCCCCGCTGGTTATATGAAAAGACGGGGCTCTGCGTCGGCTCAACATCCAGTAATTCTGGGCAAATCACTTAATCTCCCTGTGCCTACCAAATAATGAATATATCATTGTGTAACTTAACTGCTGACCTTTGGGTCTGGTTCGAGCTATAACAAAAAACAATGCCTGACCTGTAATAGCCAGATGGGAGGAGGGAAGAGAGGCCATCACACGCTGTACTGTGTGATGGCCGTCCAAAATGCTCTCTGAGTGAAATCGCCGGAAAGAGAGCTAAACACACAAAGGAGGGACTTTTACAGAAATGCATCAATAAGAAGCCAGCATTTCTGAATGCTGCAGCTAACAGCCAATAGCAATGGGTGGATTTGCCAAAGCCACACAGAGAGATACAACAGGTCATCGCTGATGCTCAACCTAAAAAAGAGGGGCACACCCCAAGTCTAGTAGTAAAGAAACAGCTGGAATTGGTAGTGAGCATCTCAGATCCTTGAGCCCTCGTGTCACTGCACCTGCTGCACTATTAGTAGCCACGCCCCTTCTTCCTCATGAATATTGTGAACATTAAAAGCCAGGTTCTATCTAGTGGATATTGTCCATGCAAACCACATTCAGCACAACAACAAACAAAGATTCAATTAGATTTCTCCATAGGTAGCTCCAATCTGTAAATCTGGATTTTTGGTTACTCTCTACAAGTACAAGCATCTGGGCCTCGGCAATTGCACATCTTGCTCGTACCCTCTTAGACCATGCTCCAGTCTTATCACATTAACGCTGTTAGATATCTGTGCTCAGTGTAGACCATGGTGCTTTCCATCAGAAACACTGCTAGATAATGTATTCAGGGAGGAAGTACACTAAGCTGTAATAGAATATTTAAGATTTAATACCACATCAGGACTCACAGTGTAGTATGGGGAGCCTTTAAGACATATGTTAGGGGCATATACTTAAAAAAACATGCAGGAATACTTAGGTCAATTAGGAACACCCCAGCTAAACTTGAAACTACTCTAAATCAAAAGGGAGCACTATGCCTAATGAACCCTGACAGATCAATGCACGCACACCTGATAGAGCCTATTAGAGCTCAAATGTGAGTACACAGACACAGCAGCGAGGGAGATGTGATAATCTGGGTAATAAATACACCACTGCACAGAAAAACAGAGAAGACCCTAGCATGTATGAACCAAGGTGCCAACACATTAATGGGGGTGCCTGGACTAAGCGATTGCTTAGAAGGGAAAATAGAAAAGTGAGGTTATAATAGTAGATAAACATCAAATTAAGGTGTTATAAATGACAATATTAGGCAATATAAATCTCAATCTAAGGTATAATAAATAATAATATGAGGTGTTATAAATAACAATCTGAGTCAATATAAATAACAATATAAAACATTACAAATCTCATTCTAAGGTATTATAAACTAGTCTATCAAGTTAATATAAATAGCATATAAACAGAAAAAAATCCCAAAATATGTAATGTAAAATTACTAGTCACTTCTAAATTGATGGAAGTCAGGAACAAATTTATATAATTAGAGTATTTCAGAAATTAAGAATTAGATAGAGTATTCAACATTAGATGTAATTCATAATTCAGGATAAATATACAATTAAAGAAAAAGAGTCAAACTGACAAAAAAGTAAATAAATAAATTAATATTTCAATAATGAGCAATAGTACAGATAAATAAGAAACACACATAAATAATTTATCGCCAACGTAGAATTATAGGAAAAAATAATAAAGAGTCAAGCAGAAAATAGAATAATGAGAAAGAAAGGTAATGAAAAGTCCAATTATATAATGTTATCACACCAAAAAGATTTCATCAATATGGTCTAAGATAAATGCATAACTATTATATCGTTGGTGACGAAAAAAGTCATGAATTAAAAGTCTATTAAAGGAGAATACCGTCTAAAAAGACCACAGAAAGAAAGAGGAACTGAGTAGGAAGCAAGAACGAAATAGGAGTAAGTCAAAAAAGTAAAACAAGGAGATAAAAAATATAGGGATAAGCAAGAAAAATAGAGACACATTGACAGCCTATAATTTAATAATATAGCTCCAGAAGAGCACCAACAAATTAGAACAACCATCCTATATCTAACCTGCAAGGAATGTAAACCCCTAAAACAATCATAATAGTATAACAAATCGTATTATCCTGTAAATGGAAAATCAGTTAAAAGAGAATAACCAATGTAATACGAACGATCTTACAGTGCGTAGTTACCATTCCAAGGAAGAACACAGAAGAGCAGTAGTAACCACGCACATTGTGGCAAGGCACAAAAAGCAGAGAACCATCCTGTGTGAAAAATAAATGAGAAACAGTAGACACAGGCAACTCAAAAGATGTAAATTATGGATCACTGACATAATATCGATAACAAAAATATCGTATTTACAAAATATCGGCGTCATAATATCGACTACAATAATATCGACTACCCATACTTATTTATAAAAATACAAAAATATCGAGTACACAATATCGTATATAAAAAACATCGTACACCACAATATCGAAATACAAAAGATCGTTAAATTAAATATCGTTTAAATTTAATTAACGTACAAAATAACAAAAATATCGAATACCAAGATATAGACATCAATATTATCGACTTTTTGAAAATATTGACTATAGAAAAACTGCTCAATTAAATATATCTTTAGCACCAAATATTAATTCACATTATAAAACAATATAAAACACTTAAACAACATAAAAAAATAATTTGCAAACACATCAATATATAAAAATACATTTTTCCTCTAAACAAACAATTACAATAATAAAATAAAATCTGTAAAATATATAATGCTTGCATCATTTCACATTCAAAACAATGTTTAAAATATTTTAAAAAAGCAAAACGAAAAAATAATTACTTTCTTAATTAGCATTTCCCTTATATGGAAACAAACAGCCAAAACAATAAAAACAATTAACTTCAACTAATCAAATACTCACATTTTAAAATACACCAATAACATAAAGCAACCAATTAAATAAACACTATATAAACATCAAATGTTTACATCTCTTTTACACTTCTAACCTACAATAAAGAAGAAGGTGAAACTCTGCCCAACTGTTTCCTAAAAGAAAACTTTCATTACTGAAGAAATCTTTAAAACTGCACTAAGTAAGTAAAACTGTATCTAAAATATAACAATACTACTACCCTTCAACAATAATTATTTCTGAGACCTAATTTACTATTCTTTCATTCCTTACATTTATATCAGCTCTACAGATATCTTACAAAGCCAGAAAAATATTTTCAAAATTCTCACCAATAAAAGAACAATACATGTAAGTATATTATATTTTTGCCAAAGCTACCTAAAATTATTTTTCAAACGTTATTCACTAATATATATTTTCTTTTTTTTATCTATCTCCTCTGCAGCCAACAGCAAAAGCATCCAAAATAATTCTACAACCACTAACCAACTAAATACAATTAAAAAGTAAGTATATAATTTTCAATTATTAAACACCCTTAAATACCCACCCAAATAACCCTTTTCCCCTAAAATCCCTATCATGTACAAACAATATAATCAAATTATTAAAATGTTTGTTTTGTCTTCCCAACAGAAATTACATCAAGAAAATAGAAAATAAAGCTTGAAATCATTTCCTGGACAATTTTATTTACATCAAACAAAACATTGTAAGTATATTCACTGAAATGTAACTGTATTTAATAAATATGTGGTATTTATTATATTAAAAATTTTGTTTTTTTAATTTTTCCTAGCATAAAACAAAACAACATGACTGAAGGTGCAGAATTTGTAATGTAACAAAAAAATAAAATGTTATTATGTTATATGGGGTATGTCTATACACAGGAGAAACAAACTGGCCTTAAAGTGTTTTGAAAGTGTAGCAAATACTACTCTAACAAATGCTATGGAAGAGCTACTACTCATGAAACTACTGTTCTTTCTGTAAAAGAACATAATCACCCCCAAACATAACAGAGATTGAGGTTAGAGATGCTCTTGAAAGTATAAAAGAAGCAAGCACCAGTACTGATAAACCAACTACCCAAATACTAAAAGAGCAACTATTAAAAGTACCTCAACATGCATCAGGACAATTACCGTCCATAGCTTCTTTAAAAAGAACTATTGCCAGACAAAAAAAAGCAACTACAAGTACCATACCTGCCCCTAAAACGTTTGCAGAAGTAGTTATTCCACCAGAATTAAGCATTACTCACACTAAAGAACCATTTATATTTTTTATAACAAATGCCCAGATAAAAGAATAATTATGTTTGCTACTGCAAACAATTTAGTTAAATTACAGCAATGTGACACTTGGATGATGGATGGAACTTTCAAAGTCTGTCCAAAACCATTTTACCAGCTGTACACAGTGCATGGATTGTACCAACATTCAAATATTCCATTCATCTATGCCCTATTACCAAATAAACAGCAAACTACCTACATAGATATACTCACTAAAATAAAAGAAGAAAGCAATAATTATTTTCCTTCAAAAATAATTATTGATTTTGAAATAGCCATGATAAATGCTATACTGAAAAATGATCCACACACAGCAATCCAGGGTTGCTATTATCATTTTAACCAGAGTCTCTGGAGACATCTACTAAAATCAACCCTAAGGGGCCGATTCCGATTCGGGCCGGAAATCTCTCCGACCGAGCCGGACTCGGAGAGAATTCCGACCGAATCGGACCCTAGCAGTCCGACCGGACGAGTACGATGCATTCGCATGCTATCGGACTCGATTCGGTCGGACTCCCATTGAAGTCAATGGGAGCCGGTCGTACAATGCGTACGCGGGCTCCCATTGCCTCAATGGGTGCGAGGCGAACAAGGGCGCCCCCTACAGCGGGTACGCATCCATGCGCATCGCGGCGTACATGCACAGGTAGGGGGGACCCATGGTTCCCCCCTGTGTGCGACTCGAGCACCTACGCGTACAGGGGGGTCCGACGCGGACCCCCAAAGTCCAGCTCCGACAGCTCTTTCGAGCCGGACGGCGCGAGTCGGTCGGACTGCTCGCGGCGCGCATCGTACTTACCCGGCCGGGAAACGTCTCCATAGCGCGGTGCGCGTCGAGTCGGAGCGAGTCAGTCGGTGCGGTTCGGACCCGTGAACGAGTCGGTCGGCGATTTCGCGTGCGCTCGCATCGTACTCGCTCGGCCGGACCCGCGTACGATTCGGTCGGGAAACAGGGCTCCGAATCGGATCCGGTAAATCCGAATCCGATTCGGAGCACTACCGGCCGAGATCGGAATCGGCCCCCGAGCCGGACCCGGAGAGATTTCCGACCGAATCGGACCCTAGCAGTCCGACCGAACGAGTATGATGCGCACGTATGCCATCGGACTCGATTCGGTCGGACTCCCATTGAAGTCAATGGGAGCCAGTCGTACGACGCGTACACGGGCTCCCATTGACTCAATGGGCACGGCGTGAACAAGGGCGCCCCCTACAGCGTGTTCGCGTCGATGCGGGTCGCGCCGTACATGCACGTGTAGGGGGGACCCATGGGTCCCCCCTGTGTGCGACTCGCGTGCCTACGCTTCCAGGGGGGTCCGACACGGACCCCCAAAGTGCAGCTCCGACAGCTCCTTGGAGCCGGACTGCGCGAGTCGGTCGGAGCGGTCGCGATGCGCATCGTACTTACCCGGCCGGGGAACGTCTCCATTGCCCGGTGCGAGTCATCCCCGTGCGAGTCGGTCGGAGCGGTCGGGTCCTGCAGACGAGTCGGTCAGAGATTTCGCGAGCGCACGCATCGTACTCGCTCGCCCGGACGCACGTACGATTCGGTCGGGAAACAGGGCTCCGAATCGGATCCGGTAAAGCCGAATCCGATTCGGAGCCCTCCCGCCGAGATCGGAATCGGCCCCTAAGTGTACAATATGCTACAGACAGTACTTTCGCCTACCAAATTAAAAAGCTAATAGCACTAGCATATGTACCTGTAACTGATGTAGCAGAGCACTACAATATTCTAATAGAGAGCCCCTATTACAAAAGGAACGAAGACAAAATAAGCCCACTACTAGACTACTTTGAGGACACCTGGGTGGGAAGACTGCATAGATCAGGGCATAGAAGGCAACCTAAGTTCCACATTCCTTGGTGGAACGTGTACCTAAGTACCTTAAACAAAGAAGCCAAAACAAATAATAGTGTTGAAGGATGGCATAATGCCTTCCAAGCAACAACAAGCAGAGGTAAACCTACCCTACAAAAACTACTACAATCTATACAAAAAGAACAAAGATATCAAGAATTACGGATGGAACAATCTGTAACTCAAATATGTCCCAAATTAACTAAACAAACTAAAAAAATGTTTGAGCTACTGCAAAGTCAGGTTACCCTATACCCATCAACAAGAGGCCTAGATTACCTATCCCTAATAGCCAAAAGCATATTATAAACTACAGTTCCACAGCTATTATACATTTTTTCGTTCACAAAACAAACACTTTACACACATATATTAATATTATATTTTCACAATTATTACTTATTTGTGATATATATTTTTTAACTAAAAAAAATATATTTACAAATAAATAATATTTATCAAAATATACTATATATCACAATTAATTTTAACAACATTTCCCACCCAATTAATAAAAAAAATAGACTTACGGTTTATGTAGCTGTAGAAGATGTATTCCAACAAGTAATAATTCTTACATCTGTCTGTTAATCCATGTTAAAGTTTAAAAAAGCCCCCAAAAAATGCAAAAATCCAACAGGTCCTATATAAATTTATCCTTGCGAAATCCAAATAACGGAAACCCTCAAAAACCCGAAAAAGATATAAAAATATAAAAATCGCTCCAGGAAATTCCGAAAAATAAAAGAAACTGTGATAATAATATTAGTTGAACAAACTAATACACAGTTCTTTTTTTTAAAAACGCGTCTGTCTCTCCAACGTAAAGTCGATTAAAAGTAACCTGCAAAAAAGATTGAAAGCATACCCACCCACACAAATACACCAAAATACATTCATTAAATACAATAACATTAATTTATATCAACAAAACAACACATATTTAGTCATATTATCGTCTGTCTACACTACGCCTCAAACACTAACTCACGACATCTCACTAAAATATAACTAACAAGTACAGCACACCAAAAACGCAACGACCTAACTATAAATACAATATATATATCCTAACTAGACTAAAACATAAGTATTAAGTTAGAAAAAGAATAAAAATTTCCCTTACCTTGCTCGACGCGACGCAGCTTCCAACCGCGAGCTTCTCCGGTCCTCAATGACCCAAAATAACAGTACGCGGTTACAAAATAGTCCCTGTGAACTAAAAATGGCTGCTTAAATAAATGTTTAAAAAAGGAATAATGTTAAAAAAATGCATTATATCAAAGTATAAATGTCAGATATATTTTTCTTATGTTATACAATTTTTTCTCTATATTTAAAAATTATAATATATTTTATTATACTTTGTAAAGTTATAATAATAATTAATATAAAAATATATTTATTTTTATTATAATTATATATGTATTTTTTATAATTATATTAATTATAAAAAAACATATTAATTATATAGAAATGTTAAATAAAACTTACCTGTTTAAAAAAAATTATTTCATGCAATACAACAATGTAATAATTAATATTATTAATATTGTATATACTAATAATATTAATTAAAAATGTATTAACATGTAATAAAGTGATAATTATTTGAAAATGATAAACAATATTCACTACAGCATTATAATGATACAATATTAAATAATAATTAACCATACAATGCTTTATTTTGTGTATATATATGCCAAAAATTGTTATATTATTTGTATAAATATATTACAATGTTACAACTCTTGTAAAATAATAACAAAATATTGTTTGTATATCAAAATAAGAATACTTTTGTTATAAAATACAATTATATCATAAAATGTTTTTTTCCTTAAAAAATTCAATTAACTAATAAATGTATGTAAAATAATGTATGTTCCTTAAATAAAAATAGACATATTTTGTGTATTTTTATTAATTTCTATTCCATACTATAAATAAAATAAAAAAAATTCTCTTTCTACCTACTTATACAAAAATAAAAGTTGTTTGAAAATAAACAGTCTAATTTTTTTTTATATGTATATCTTATTATTGAATATTTTACTTAAATATATTAATTTGATAAATGTACCATTTTAATTTACTATAAATAATCAGATTGTTTTTTTACTAGTAAATTATAAACTATACATCAATTACACAATAAAAATTCATTATCACTGCACATAATAAAACACATTTATATTTCTTCACATATAAAAACACATACTGTAATTTTCCTACAACTCTTTATATAAAATTAATAAATACACAGCAAAAAACATATATGTAATCTAAAAATTTTAGATAAATTATAAATAATTTTTAAAATATATTTGTACATAAACATATATCACTCACTATTCCCAATACAATTAAACAATATTCATTGAAGGTGGTAAACATAAACAATATATAATTTACTCTTCCCACTACACTTAGAATTAAGTAACAAAAATGCTAAACATTAACCATATATAATTTACTATTCCCAATACAGTATGTATTAAATAATAAAAACTGCTGTACATTAAACAAATTTAAATTACTATTCCCACTACAGTCACTATTTATTCAGGGAAGGTGCTGGACACTAAACATATAACAATTACTATTCTCACTCCAGTAAATATTAAATCAGGGAAGGTGCTGCACATTAAACATATATAAATTACTATTCCCACTCTAGTCAGTATTAGGTCTGAGAAGGTGCTGGACATTAAACACATAATAATTACTATTCCCACTCCAGTAAGTATTAAGTCAGGGAAGATGCTGAACACTAAGGGGCCGATTCCGATCTCGGCCGGTAGTGCTCCGAATCGGATTCGGTTTTACCGGATCCGATCCGGAGCCCTATTTTCCGACCGAGTCGTACGCGCGTCCGGGCGAGCGAGTACGATGCGTATTCGCCGACCGACTCGTCCGGGCGACCCGACCGCTCCGACCGACTGGTTCCCGGATCGTACCGCTCCGACCGACTCGCTCGGACCCGATTCGCACCGCGCAATGGAGACGTTTTCCGGGCCGGGTAAGTACGATGCGCACCTCGACCGCTCCGACCGACTCGCGCCGTCCGACTCGAACTCGCTGTCGGAGCCGTACTTTGGGGGTCCGTGTCGGACCCCCTGTCACGCGTACCCGTGCGAGCGCACACAGGGGGGACCCATGGGTCCCCCTACCTGTGCGTGTACGCCGCGAAGCGCTTCGCGGCGTACTCGCTGTAGGGGACGCCCTTGTCCGCCTCGCACCCATTGAGGCAATGGGAGCCCGCGTACGCGTTGTACGACCGGCTCCCATTGAGTTCAATGGGAGTCCGACCGACTCGTGTCCGGTGGCATACGAATGCATCGGACTCGTTCGGTCGGACTGCACGGGTCCGATTCGGTCGGAAATCTCTCCGAGGCCGGCTCGGTCGGAGAAATTACCGACACGAATCGGAATCGGAATCGGCCCCTAAACATATAAAATTACTAGTCCCACTCCAGTCAAAATTAAGTCAGGTAAGGTGCTGAACACTAAACATAACAATTACTATTCTCACTCCAGTGAATATTAAGTCAGGGAAGATGCTGGACATTAAACATATATAAATTACTATTCCCACTCCAGTCAGTATTAGGTCTGAGAAGGTGCTGGACATTAAACACATAATAATTACTATTCCCACTCCAGTCACTATTAAGGGGCCGATTCCGATCTCGGCCGGTAGGGCTCCGAATCGGATTCGGCATAACTGGATCCGATTCGGAGCCCTATTTCCCGACCGATTCGTACGCGCGTCCGGACGAGCGAGTACGATGCGAAATCGCCGACCGACTCGTTCGGGCGTCCCAACCGCTCCGACCGACTCGTTCCCGGGTCTAACCGCACTGACCGACTCGCTCGGACACGACTCGCACTGCGCAATGGAGACGTTACCCGGCCGGGTAAGTACGATGCGCGCCGCGAGCAGTCTGACCGACATGCGCCGTCCGGCTCGAAAGAGCAGTCGGAGCCGTACTTCGGGGGTCCGTATCGGACCCCCCTTGTACGCGTAGCCGCGCGAGTCGCACACAGGGGGGACCTATGGGTCCCTCCTACCTGTGCGTGTACGGCGCGAGTCGCTTCGCCGCGTACCCGCTGTAGGGGGCGCCCTTGTTCGCCTCGCACCCATTGAGGCAATGGGAGCCCGCGTACGCGTTGTACGACCGGGTCCCATTGACTTCAATGGGAGTCCGACCGACTCGAGTACGATAGCATACGGACGCATCGTACTCGTTCGGTCGGGCTGCACGGGTCCGATTCGGTCAGAAATCTCTCCGGGTCCGGCTCGGTCGGAGAGATTTCCGTCCCGAATCGGAATCGGCCCCTAAGTCAGGGAAGATGCTGGACACTAAGGGGCCGATTCCGATCTCGGTCGGAGGCGCACCCAATACCATTCGGTCCCGACCGATCCGTACATTATTCCGAACGAGCAAGTACGATGCGCACAACAGCATAGAATCCGGCCGAGTCGTACTCACCCAATCCAGGTCCTGTTCTCCGACCGAGGCGAATCCGGAAACGCCGAATCGAATCGCACGGAAGGGAAAATGCAGCCCCGTCCGGCCGGACAAGTACGATGCGCTTTCCGTACGCGCCGAACCCGTCGCTACGTCCGGCACGTCAAAGCTTCCGGGAGAGGCGCACATAAGCTCCGATTCGCGCCACAACACGATCCACGGCTACGAGGCGAACACGCCAGCGACGAGGACGAAGCGAAGCAACGAGAAAGACGAACGAGACGAACCAACCATGAATCCCTTCGTTCCGATCCTACCAATATTCTACATTTACTACCGGAACAGGCACGGACGCGTACGGCGCAGAAGGTAAGTCAGACACCAACCACAAAAACATACAACACGTACACGACACATCACACACACACAGAGGGATGCAGAATTTACTTACACCAGCAACAGCAGCACCATAGGGGCGGGATGCCCATCACCAATGCCACATATGCACACAGGGGCCTGGATGCGCACCACCACTACCACCCCTACCCAGGGGGCTGGATGCCTACCACTACTACCACCCTTAGCCAGGGGGCTGGATGCCTACCACTACTACCACCCTTACCCAGGGGGCTGGATGCCTACCACTACTACCACCCTTAGCCAGGGGGGCTGGATGCCTACCACTACTACCACCCTTACCCAGGGGGCTGGATGCCTACCACTACTACCACCCTTAGCCAGGGGGCTGGATGCCTACCACTACTACCACCCTTAGCCAGGGGGCTGGATGCCTACCACTACTACCACCCTTAGCCAGGGGGCTGGATGCCTACCACTACTACCACCCTTAGCCATGGGGGTGCCAGATGCCCACCACTACTACCACCCTTACCCAGGGGGGCTGGATGCCTACCGCTACTACCACCCTTAGCCAGGGGGGCTGGATGCCTACCACTACTACCACCCTTAGCCAGGGGGGTGCCAGATGCCCACCACTACTACCACCCTTACCCAGGGGGCTGGATGCCTACCACTACTACCACCCTTAGCCAGGGGGCTGGATGCCTACCACTACTACCACCCTTAGCCATGGGGGTGCCAGATGCCCACCACTACTACCACCCTTACCCAGGGGGGCTGGATGCCTACCACTACTACCACCCTTAGCCAGGGGGCTGGATGCCTACCACTACTACCACCCTTAGCCATGGGGGTGCCAGATGCCTACCACTACTACCACCCTTAGCCAGGGGGCTGGATGCCTACCACTACTACCATCCTTAGCCATGGGGGTGCCAGATGCCTACCACTACTACCACCCTTAGCCAGGGGGCTGGATGCCTACCACTACTACCACCCTTAGCCATGGGGGTGCCAGATGCCCACCACTACTACCACCCTTACCCAGGGGGGCTGGATGCCTACCACTACTACCACCCTTAGCCAGGGGGCTGGATGCCTACCACTACTACCACCCTTAGCCAGGGGGCTGGATGCCTACCACTACTACCACCCTTAGCCATGGGGGTGCCAGATGCCCACCACTACTACCACCCTTACCCAGGGGGGCTGGATGCCTACCACTACTCCCACCCTTAGCCAGGGAGGCTGGATGCCTACCACTACTACCACCCTTAGCCATGGGGGTGCCAGATGCCCACCACTACTACCACCCTTACCCAGGGGGCTGGATGCCTACCACTACTACCACCCTTAGCCAGGGGGCTGGATGCCTACCACTACTACCACCCTTAGCCATAGGGGTGCCAGATGCCTAACACTACTACCACCCTTAGCCAGTGGGGCTGGATGCCTACCACTACTACCACCCTTAGCCATGGGGGTGCCAGATGCCCACCACTACTACCACCCTTACCCTGGGGGGCTGGATGCCTACCACTACTACCACCCTTAGCCAGGGGGCTGGATGCCTACCACTACTACCACCCTTAGCCAGGGGGCTGGATGCCTACCACTACTACCACCCTTACCCAGGGGGCTGGATGCCTACCACTACTACCACCCTTAGCCAGGGGTCTGGATGCCTACCACTACTACCACCCTTAGCCAGGGGGCTGGATGCCTACCACTACTACCACCCTTAGCCAGGGGGCTGGATGCCTACCACTACTACCACCCTTAGCCATGGGGGTGCCAGATGCCCACCACTACTACCACCCTTACCCAGGGGGTGCTGGATGCCTACCACTACTGCCACCCTTAGCCAGGGGGATGCCAGATGCCCACCACTACTACCACCCTTACCCAGGGGGGCTGGATGCCTACCACTACTACCACCCTTAGCCAGGGGGGCTGGATGCCTACCACTACTACCACCCTTAGCCATGGGGGTGCCAGATGCCCACCACTACTACCACCCTTACCCAGGGGGCTGGATGCCTACCACTACTACCACCCTTAGCCAGGGGGCTGGATGCCTACCACTACTACCACCCTTAGCCATGGGGGTGCCAGATGCCCACCACTACTACCACCCTTACCCAGGGGGGCTGGATGCCTACTACTACTACCACCCTTAGCCAGGGGGCTGGATGCCTACCACTACTACCACCCTTAGCCATGGGGGTGCCAGATGCCTACCACTACTACCACCCTTAGCCAGGGGGCTGGATGCCTACCACTACTACCACCCTTAGCTATGGGGGTGCCAGATGCCCACCACTACTACCACCCTTACCCAGGGGGGGCTGGATGCCTACCACTACTACCACCCTTAGCCAGGGGGGCTGGATGCCTACCACTACTACCACCCTTAGCCAGGGGGGCTGGATGCCTACGACTACTACCACCCTTACCCAGGGGGGCTGGATGCCTACCACTACTACCACCCTTAGCCAGGGGGTCTGGATGCCTACCACTACTACCACCCTTAGCAAGGGGGGCTGGATGCCTACCACTACTACCACCCTTAGCCAGGGGGCTGGATGCCTACCACTACTACCACCCTTAGCCATGGGGGTGCCAGATGCCCACCACTACTACCACCCTTACCCAGGGGTGCTGGATGCCTACCACTACTACCACCCTTAGCCAGGGGGCTGGATGCCTACCACTACTACCACCCTTAGCCATGGGGGTGCCAGATGCCCACCACTACTACCACCCTTACCCAGGGGGCTGGATGCCTACCACTACTACCACCCTTAGCCAGGGGGCTGGATGCCTACCACTACTACCACCCTTAGCCATGGGGGTGCCAGATGCCCACCACTACTACCACCCTTACCCAGGGGGCTGGATGCCTACCACTACTACCACCCTTAGCCAGGGGGCTGGATGCCTCCCACTACTACCACCCTTAGCCATGGGGGTGCCAGATGCCCACCACTACTACCACCCTTACCCAGGGGGCTGGATGCCTACCACTACTACCACCCTTAGCCATGGGGGTGCCAGATGCCTACTACTACTACCACCCTTAGCCAGGGGGCTGGATGCCTACCACTACTACCACCCTTAGCCATGGGGGTGCCAGATGCCCACCACTACTACCACCCTTACCCAGGGGGGCTGGATGCCTACCACTACTACCACCCTTAGCCAGGGGGCTGGATGCCTACCACTACTACCACCCTTAGCCAGGGGGCTGGATGCCTACCACTACTACCACCCTTACCCAGGGGGGCTGGATGCCTACCACTACTACCACCCTTAGCCAGGGGGCTGGATGCCTACCACTACTACCACCCTTAGCCAGGGGGCTGGATGCCTACCACTACTACCACCCTTAGCCAGGGGGCTGGATGCCTACCACTACTACCACCCTTACCCATGGGGGTGCCAGATGCCCACCACTACTACCACCCTTACCCAGGGGGCTGGATGCCTACCACTACTACCACCCTTAGCCAGGGGGCTGGATGCCTACCACTACTACCACCCTTAGCCATGGGGGTGCCAGATGCCCACCACTACTACCACCCTTACCCAGGGGGGCTGGATGCCTACCACTACTACCACCCTTAGCCAGGGGGCTGGATGCCTACCACTACTACCACCCTTAGCAATGGGGGTGCCAGATGCCCACCACTACTACCACCCTTACCCAGGGGGGCTGGATGCCTACCACTACTACCACCCTTAGCCAGGGGGCTGGATGCCTACCACTACTACCACACTTAGCCATGGGAGTGCCAGATGCCTACCACTACTACCACCCTTAGCCAGGGGGCTGGATGCCTACCACTACTACCACCCTTAGCCATGGGGGTGCCAGATGCCCACCACTACTACCACCCTTACCCAGGGGGCTGGATGCCTACCACTACTACTACCCTTAGCCAGGGGGCTGGATGCCTACCACTACTACCACCCTTAGCCATGGGGGTGCCAGATGCCCACCACTACTACCACCCTTACCCAGGGGGGCTGGATGCCTACCACTACTACCACCCTTAGCCAGGGGGCTGGATGCCTACCACTACTACCACCCTTAGCCATGGGGGTGCCAGATGCCCACCACTACTACCACCCTTACCCAGGGGGCTGGATGCCTACCACTACTACCACCCTTAGCCAGGGGCTGGATGCCTACCAC
Source organism: Calotriton arnoldi (assembly GCA_963921515.1). Classification (NCBI taxonomy): domain Eukaryota; kingdom Metazoa; phylum Chordata; class Amphibia; order Caudata; family Salamandridae; genus Calotriton; species Calotriton arnoldi. The sequence goes on along the minus strand of CAWUFW010006949.1, from coordinate 211,329 downwards.
TACTACCACCCTTAGCCATGGGGGTGCCAGATGCCCACCACTACTACCACCCTTACCCAGGGGGCTGGATGCCTACCACTACTACCACCCTTAGCCATGGGGGTGCCAGATGCCTACCACTACTACCACCCTTAGCCAGGGGGCTGGATGCCTACCACTACTACCACCCTTAGCCATGGGGGTGCCAGATGCCCACCACTACTACCACCCTTACCCAGGGGGGCTGGATGCCTACCACTACTACCACCCTTAGCAGGGGGCTGGATGCCTACCACTACTACCACCCTTAGCCAGGGGGCTGGATGCCTACCACTACTACCACCCTTACCCAGGGGGCTGGATGCCTACCACTACTACCACCCTTAGCCAGGGGGCTGGATGCCTACCACTACTACCACCCTTAGCCAGGGGGCTGGATGCCTACCACTGGATGCCTACCACTACTACCACCCTTAGCCAGGGGGGCTGGATGCCTACCACTACTACCACCCTTAGCCAGGGGGGCTGGATGCCTACCACTACTACCACCCTTACCCATGGGGGTGCCAGATGCCCACCACTACTACCACCCTTACCCAGGGGGGGCTGGATGCCTACCACTACTACCACCCTTAGCCAGGGGGGCTGGATGCCTACCACTACTACCACCCTTAGCCATGGGGGTGCCAGATGCCCACCACTACTACCACCCTTACCCAGGGGGGCTGGATGCCTACCACTACTACCACCCTTAGCCAGGGGGGCTGGATGCCTACCACTACTACCACCCTTAGCAATGGGGGTGCCAGATGCCCACCACTACTACCACCCTTACCCAGGGGGGGCTGGATGCCTACCACTACTACCACCCTTAGCCAGGGGGGCTGGATGCCTACCACTACTACCACACTTAGCCATGGGAGTGCCAGATGCCTACCACTACTACCACCCTTAGCCAGGGGGGCTGGATGCCTACCACTACTACCACCCTTAGCCATGGGGGTGCCAGATGCCCACCACTACTACCACCCTTACCCAGGGGGCTGGATGCCTACCACTACTACCACCCTTAGCCAGGGGGCTGGATGCCTACCACTACTACCACCCTTAGCCAGGGGGTGCCAGATGCCCACCACTACTACCACCCTTACCCAGGGGGGCTGGATGCCTACCACTACTACCACCTTTACCCAGGGGGGCTGGATGCCTACCACCACTACCACCGTTAGCCAGGGGGCTGGATGCCTACCACTACTACCACCCTTAGCCATGGGGGTGCCAGATGCCCACCACTACTACCACACTTACCCAGGGGGGCTGGATGCCTACCACTACTACCACCCTTACCCAGGGGGGCTGGATGACCACCACTACTACCACCCTTACCCAGGGGGCTGGATGCTTACCACTACTACCACCCTTAGCCAGGGGGCTGGATGCCTACCACTACTACTACCCTTAGCCAGGGGGCTGGATGCCTACCACTACTACCACCCTTAGCCATGGGGGTGCCAGATGCCTACCACTACTACCACCCTTACCCAGGGGTGCCAGATGCCCACCACCACTACCACCCTTACCCAGGGGGGCTGGATGCCCACCACTACTACCACCCTTACCCAGGGGGGCTGGATGCCTACCACTACTACCACCCTTAGCCAGGGGGCTGGATGCCTACCACTACTACCACCCTTAGCCAGGGGGGCTGGATGCCTACCACTACTACCACCCTTAGCCATGGGGGTGCCAGATACCTACCACTACTACCACCCTTACCCAGGGGGTGCCAGATGCCCACCACCACTACCACCCTTACCCAGGGGGGGCTGGATGCCTACCACTACTACCACCCTTAGCCAGGGGGGCTGGATGCCTACCACCCTTAGCCAGGGGGGCTGGATGCCTACCACTACTACCACCCTTAGCCATGGGGGTGCCAGATGCCTACCACTACTACCACCCTTAGCCAGGGGGCTGGATGCCTACCACTACTACCACCCTTAGCCATGGGGGTGCCAGATGCCTACCACTACTACCACCCTTAGCCAGGGGGCTGGATGCCTACCACTACTACCACACTTAGCCATGGGGGTGCCAGATGCCCACCACTACTACCACCCTTACCCAGGGGGGGGCTGGATGCTTACCACTACTACCACCCTTAGCCAGGGGGGATGGATTCCTACCACTACTACCACCCTTAGCCAGGGGGTGCGAGATGCCCACCACTACTACCACCCTTACCCAGGGGGGGCTGGATGCCTACCACTACTACCACCCTTACCCAGGGGGGGCTGGATGCCTTCCACCACTACCACCCTTAACCAGGGGGGCTGGATGCCTACCACTACTACGACCCTTAGCCAGGGGGTGCCAGATGCCCACCACTACTACCACCCTTAGCCAGGGGGCTGGATGCCTACCACTACTACCACCCTTAGCCAGGGGGTGCCAGATGCCCACCACTACTACCACCCTTACCCAGGGGGCTGGATGCCTACCACTACTACCACCCTTACCCAGGGGGCTGGATGCCTACCACCACTACCACCCTTAGCCAGGGGGGCTGGATGCCTACCACTACTACCACCCTTAGCCATGGGGGTGCCAGATGCCCACCACTACTACCACCCTTAGCCAGGGGGCTGGATGCCTACCACTACTACCACCCTTAGCCATGGGGGTGCCAGATGCCCACCACTACTACCACCCTTACCCAGGGGGGCTGGATGCCTACCACTACTACCACCCTTAGCCAGGGGGCTGGATGCCTACCACTACTACCACCCTTAGCCAGGGGGTGCCAGATGCCCACCACTACTACCACCCTTACCCAGGGGGGCTGGATGCCTACCACTACTACCACCCTTAGCCAGGGGGCTGGATGCCTACCACTACTACCACCCTTAGCCATGGGGATGCCAGATGACCACCACTACTACCACCCTTACCCAGGGGGCTGGATGCCTACCACTACTACCACCCTTAGCCAGGGGGCTGGATGCCTACCACTACTACCACCCTTAGCCATGGGGGTGCCAGATGCCTACCACTACTACCACCCTTAGCCAGGGGGCTGGATGCCTACCACTACTACCACCCTTAGCCATGGGGGTGCCAGATGCCTACCACTACTACCACCCTTAGCCAGGGCTGGATGCCTACCACTACTACCACCCTTAGCCAGGGGGCTGGATGCCTACCACTACTACCACCCTTAGCCAGGGGGCTGGATGCCTACCACTACTACCACCCTTAGCCATGGGGGTGCCAGATGCCCACCACTACTACCACCCTTACCCAGGGGGCTGGATGCCTACCACTACTACCACCCTTAGCCAGGGGGCTGGATGCCTACCACAACTACCACCCTTAGCCATGGGGGTGCCAGATGCCCACCACTACTTCCACCCTTACCCAGGGGGGGCTGGATGCCTACCACTACTACCACCCTTAGCCAGGGGGGCTGGATGCCTACCACTACTACCACGCTTAGCCATGGGGGTGCCAGATGCCCACCACTACTACCACCCTTACCCAGGGGGCTGGATGCCTACCACTACTACCACCCTTAGCCAAGGGGGCTGGATGCCTACCACTACTACCACCCTTAGCCATGGGGGTGCCAGATGCCTACCACTACTACCACCCTTAGCCAGGGGGCTGGATGCCTACCACTACTACCACCCTTAGCCATGGGGGTGCCAGATGCCCACCACCACTACCACCCTTACCCAGGGGGCTGGATGCCTACCACTACTACCACCCTTAGCCAGGGGGCTGGATGCCTACCACTACTACACCCTTACCCAGGGGGCTGGATGCCTACCACTACTACCACCCTTAGCCAGGGGGCTGGATTCCTACCACTACTACCACCCTTAGCCAGGGGGCTGGATGCCTACCACTACGACCACCCTTAGCCAGGGGGCTGGATGCCTACCACTACTACCACCCTTAGCCAGGGGGCTGGATGCCTACCACTACTACCACCCTTAGCCATGGGGGTGCCAGATGCCCACCACTACTACCACCCTTACCCAGGGGGCTGGATGCCTACCACTACTACCACCCTTAGCCAGGGGGCTGGATGCCTACCACTACTACCACCCTTAGCCAGGGGGCTGGATGCCTACCACTACTACCACCCTTAGCCATGGGGATGCCAGATGCCTACCACTACTACCACCCTTACCCAGGGGTGCCAGATGCCCACCACCACTACCACCCTTACCCAGGGGGCTGGATGCCTACCACTACTACCACCCTTAGCCAGGGGGCTGGATGCCTACCACAACTACCACCCTTAGCCAGGGGGGCTGGACGCCTACCACTACTACCACCCTTAGCCATGGGGGTGCCAGATGCCTACCACTACTACCACCCTTAGCCAGGGGTCTGGATGCCTACCACTACTACCACCCTTAGCCATGGGGGTGCCAGATGCCTACCACTACTACCACCCTTAGCCAGGGGGCTGGATGCCTACCACTACTACCACCCTTAGCCATGGGGGTGCCAGATGCCCACCACTACTACCACCCTTACCCAGGGGGGCTGGATGCCTACCACTACTACCACCCTTAGCCAGGGGGCTGGATGCCTACCACTACTACCACCCTTAGCCAGGGGGTGCCAGATGCCCACCACTACTACCACCCTTAGCCAGGGGGCTGGATGCCTACCACTACTACCACCCTTAGCCATGGGGGTGCCAGATGCCCACCACTACTACCACCCTTACCCAGGGGGGCTGGATGCCTACCACTACTACCACCCTTAGCCAGGGGGCTGGATGCCTACCACTACTACCACCCTTAGCCAGGGGGTGCCAGATGCCCACCACTACTACCACCCTTGCCCAGGGGGCTGGATGCCTACCACTACTACCACCCTTACCCAGGGGGGCTGGATGCCTACCACCACTACCACCCTTAGCCAGGGGGCTGGATGCCTACCACTACTACCACCCTTAGCCATGGGGGTGCCAGATGCCCACCACTACTACCACACTTACCCAGGGGGCTGGATGCCTACCACTACTACCACCCTTACCCAGGGGGGCTGGATGCCCACCACTACTACCACCCTTACCCAGGGGGCTGGATGCCTACCACTACTACCACCCTTAGCCAGGGGGCTGGATGCCTACCACTACTACCACCCTTAGCCATGGGGATGCCAGATGCCTACCACTACTACCACCCTTACCCAGGGGGTGCCAGATGCCCACCACCACTACCACCCTTACCCAGGGGGGGCTGGATGCCTACCACTACTACCACCCTTAGCCAGGGGGGCTGGATGCCTACCACAACTACCACCCTTAGCCAGGGGGCTGGATGCCTACCACTACTACCACCCTTAGCCATGGGGGTGCCAGATGCCTACCACTACTACCACCCTTAGCCAGGGGGGCTGGATGCCTACCACTACTACCACCCTTAGCCATGGGGGTGCCAGATGCCCACCACTACTACCACCCTTACCAAGGGGGGGCTGGATGCCTACCACTACTACCACCCTTAGCCAGGGGGGGGCTGGATGCCTACCACTACTACCACCCTTAGCCAGGGGGGTGCCAGATGCCCACCACTACTACCACCCTTACCCAGGGGGGGCTGGATGCCTACCACTACTACCACCCTTACCCAGGGGGGGCTGGATGCCTACCACCACTACCACCCTTAGCCAGGGGGGCTGGATGCCTACCACTACTACCACCCTTAGCCAGGGGGTGCCAGATGCCCACCACTACTACCACCCTTTGCCAGGGGGCTGGATGCCTACCACTACTACCACCCTTAGCCAGGGGGTGCCAGATGCCCACCACTACTACCACCCTTACCCGGGGGGCTGGATGCCTACCACTACTACCACCCTTAGCCAGGGGGCTGGATGCCTACCACTAATACCACCCTTAGCCATGGGGGTGCCAGATGCCTACCACTACTACCACCCTTAGCCAGGAGGGCTGGATGCCTACCACTACTACCACCCTTAGCCATGGGGGTGCCAGATGCCTACCACTACTACCACCCTTAGCCAGGGGGCTGGATGCCTACCACTTCTACCACCCTTAGCCATGGGGGTGCCAGATGCCCACCACTACTACCACCCTTACCCAGGGGGCTGGATGCCTACCACTACTACCACCCTTAGCCAGGGGGCTGGATGCCTACCACTACTACCACCCTTAGCCAGGGGGTGCCAGATGCCCACCACTACTACCACCCTTACCCAGGGGGGCTGGATGCCTACCACTACTACCACCCTTACCCAGGGGGGCTGGATGCCTACCACCACTACCACCCTTAGCCAGGGGGCTGGATGCCTACCACTACTACCACCCTTAGCCATGGGGGTGCCAGATGCCCACCACTACTACCACACTTACCCAGGGGGCTGGATGCCTACCACTACTACCACCCTTACCCAGGGGGCTGGATGCCCACCACTACTACCACCCTTACTCAGGGGGCTGGATGCCTACCACTACTACCACCCTTAGCCAGGGGGCTGGATGCCTACCACTACTACCACCCTTAGCCAGGGGGCTGGATGCCTACCACTACTACCACCCTTAGCCATGGGGGTGCCAGATGCCTACCACTACTACCACCCTTACCCAGGGGGTGCCAGATGCCCACCACCACTACCACCCTTACCCAGGGGGGGCTGGATGCCTACCACTACTATCACCCTTAGCCAGGGGGGCTGGATGCCTACCACAACTACCACCCTTAGCCAGGGGGCCTGGATACCTACCACTACTACCACCCTTAGCCATGGGGGTGCCAGATGCCTACCACTACTACCACCCTTAGCCAGGGGGCTGGATGCCTACCACTACTACCACCCTTAGCCATGGGGGTGCCAGATGCCCACCACTACTACCACCCTTACCCAAGGGGGCTGGATGCCTACCACTACTACCACCCTTAGCCAGGGGGCTGGATGCCTACCACTACTACCACCCTTAGCCAGGGGGTACCAGATGCCCACCACTACTACCACCCTTACCCAGGGGGCTGGATGCCTACCACTACTACCACCCTTACCCAGGGGGCTGGATGCCTACCACCACTACCACACTTAGCCAGGGGGCTGGATGCCTACCACTACTACCACCCTTAGCCATGGGGGTGCCAGATGCCCACCACTACTACCACACTTACCCAGGGGGGCTGGATGCCTACCACTACTACCACCCTTACCCAGGGGGGCTGGATGCCCACCACTACTACCACCCTTACCCAGGGGGCTGGATGCCTACCACTACTACCACCCTTAGCCAGGGGGCTGGATGCCTACCACTACTACCACCCTTAGCCAGGGGGCTGGATGCCTACCACTACTACCACCCTTAGCCAGGGGGCTGGATGCCTACCACTACTACCACCCTTAGCCAGGGGGCTGGATGCCTACCACTACTACCACCCTTAGCCATGGGGGTGCCAGATGCCTACCACTACTACCACCCTTACCCAGGGGGGCTGGATGCCTACCACTACTACCACCCTTAGCCAGGGGGGGCTGGATGCCTACCACTACTACCACCCTTAGCCAGGGGGGCTGGATGCCTACCACTACTACCACCCTTAGCCAGGGGGGTGCCTGATGCCCACCACTACTACCACCCTTAGCCAGGGGGGCTGGATGCCTACCACTACTACCACCCTTAGCCATGGGGGTGCCAGATGCCTACCACTACTACCACCCTTAGCCTGGGGGGCTGGATGCCTACCACTACTACCACCCTTAGCCATGGGGGGGCCAGATGCCCACCACTACTACCACCCTTACCCAGGGGGGGCTGGATGCCTACCACTACTACCACCCTTAGCCAGGGTGGCTGGATGCCTACCACTACTACCACCCTTACCCAGGGGGCTGGATGCCTACCACTACTACCACCCTTAGCCAGGGGGGCTGGATGCCTACCACTACTACCACCCTTAGCCAGGGGGCTGGATGCCTACCACTACTACCACCCTTAGCCAGGGGGCTGGATGCCTACCACTACTACCACCCTTAGCCATGGGGGTGCCAGATGCCCACCACTACTACCACCCTTACCCAGGGGGCTGGATGCCTACCACTACTACCACCCTTAGCCAGGGGGCTGGATGCCTACCACTACTACCACCCTTAGCCATGGGGGTGCCAGATGCCCACCACTACTACCACCCTTACCCAGGGGGGCTGGATGCCTACCACTACTACCACCCTTAGCCTGGGGGCTGGATGCCTACCACTACTACCACCCTTAGCCATGGGGGTGCCAGATGCCTACCACTACTACCACCCTTAGCCAGGGGGCTGGATGCCTACCACTACTACCACCCTTAGCCATGGGGGTGCCAGATGCCTACCACTACTACCACCCTTAGCCAGGGGGCTGGATGCCTACCACTACTACCACCCTTAGCCATGGGGGTGCCAGATGCCCACCACTACTACCACCCTTACCCAGGGGGCTGGATGCCTACCACTACTACCACCCTTAGCCAGGGGGCTGGATGCCTACCACTACTACCACCCTTAGCCAGGGGGTGCCAGATGCCCTCCACTACTACCACCCTTACCCAGGGGGGGCTGGATGCCTACCACTACTACCACCCTTACCAAGGGGGGGCTGGATGCCTACCACCACTACCACCCTTAGCCACGGGGGCTGGATGCCTACCACTACTACCACCCTTAGCCATGGGGGTGCCAGATGCCCACCACTACTACCACACTTACCCAGGGGGGGCTGGATGCCTACCACTACTACCACCCTTACCCAGGGGGGGCTGGATGTCCACCACTACTACCACCCTTACCCAGGGGGGCTGGATGCCTACCACTACTACCATCCTTAGCCAGGGGGGCTGGATGCCTACCACTACTACCACCCTTAGCCAGGGTGGCTGGATGCCTACCACTACTACCACCCTTAGCCATGGGGGTGCCAGATGCCTACCACTACTACCACCCTTACCCAGGGGGTGCCAGATGCCCACCACCACTACCACCCTCACCCAGGGGGGCTGGATGCCTACCACTACTACCACCCTTAGCCAGGGGGTTGGATGCCTACCACAACTACCACCCTTAGCCAGGGGGCTGGATGCCTACCACTACTACCACCCTTAGCCATGGGGGTGCCAGATGCCTACCACTACTACCACCCTTAGCCAGGGGGCTGGATGCCTACCACTACTACCACCCTTAGCCATGGGGGTGCCAGATGTCTACCACTACTACCACCCTTAGCCAGGGGGCTGGATGCCTACCACTACTACCACCCTTAGCCATGGGGGTGCCAGATGCCCACCACTACTACCACCCTTACCCAGGGGGGCTGGATGCCTACCACTACTACCACCCTTAGCCAGGGGGCTGGATGCCTACCACTACTACCACCCTTAGCCAGGGGGTGCCAGATGCCCACCACTACTACCACCCTTACCCAGGAGGGCTGGATGCCTACCACTACTACCACCCTTACCCAGGGGGCTGGATGCCTACCACCACTACCACCCTTAGCCAGGGGGCTGGATGCCTACCACTACTACCACCCTTAGCCAGGGGGTGCCAGATGCCCACCACTACTACCACCCTTAGCCAGGGGGCTGGATGCCTACCACTACTACCACCCTTAGCCAGGGGGTGCCAGATGCCCACCACTACTACCACCCTTACCCAGGGGGCTGGATGCCTACCACTACTACCACCCTTACCCAGGGGGCTGGATGCCTACCACCACTACCACCCTTAGTCAGGGGGCTGGATGCCTACCACTACTACCACCCTTAGCCAGGGGGGTGCCAGATGCCCACCACTACTACCACCCTTACCCAGGGGGGCTGGATGCCCACCACTACTACCACCCTTAGCCAGGGGGGCTGGATGCCTACCACTACTACCACCCTTAGCCATGGGGGTGCCAGATGCCCACCACTACTACCACCCTTACCCAGGGGGGGCTGGATGCCTACCACTACTACCACCCTTACCCAGGGGGGCTGGATGCCTACCACTACTACCACCCTTAGCCATGGGGGTGCCAGATGCCTACCACCACTACCACCCTTACCCAGGGGGGGCTGGATGCCTACCACTACTACCACCCTTAGCCAGGGGGGGCTGGATGCCTACCACTAACAACATCTCCACTCACAGGATGGCTAATACATGTCGCAACAAGCACACACCAACATAAAGAATGCAACATTAAGACATCCCCCCAACACCATGACAAGCGTGTGTAGACTGTGTCAAATGCCTACGACACAGAACATGATCATCAACATACAATGTGACACCCTATCACATGTGCCACACATAAATGTGTGTGGCCCCCACAATGCAAGCATGCCATGACCATTGTGGCAATGGGGTCCAAACCCCCATCATCACAGTGCCCAAAATGTAAGTGTGGGGTCCTGAGCTGAAGCACATCTTGACCATTGTGGCAATGGGGTCCAAACCCCCATCATCACAGTGACCAAAATGTAAGTGTGGGGTCCTGAGCTGAAGCACATCTTGACCATTGTGGCAATGGGGTCCAAATCCCCATCATCACAGTGCCCAAAATGTAAGTGTGGGGTCCTGAGCTGAAGCACATCTTGACCATTGTGGCAATGGGGTCCAAACCCCCATCATCACAGTGCCCAAAATGTAAGTGTGGGGTCCTGAGCTGAAGCACATCTTGACCATTGTGGCAATGGGGTCCAAACCCCCATCATCACAGTGACCAAAATGTAAGTGTGGGGTCCTGAGCTGAAGCACATCTTGACCATTGTGGCAATGGGGTCCAAATCCCCATCATCACAGTGCCCAAAATGTAAGTGTGGGGTCCTGAGCTGAAGCACATCTTGACCATTGTGGCAATGGGGTCCAAACCCCCATCAACACAGTGCCCAAAATGTAAGTGTGAACAAAGTAGAAGCTGCAACTGGCAAACTGCATGGACAAATCCTGGTCACAGAACAACAAACACAACTGTGGCAAAGTAGTGCAGGTGTCCCATTGCAACATAGATTTGGGGAGGCAAACAGTGCAGTGCAAATAAGACATACCTCTGGCCAGCTGCATACAAACATCACCCATGGTGTCTGACACCGTCAACATACATCAATGACACAATGACAGAAGTGACCATCACAATGCAGACCCACATATTTGCACCAATGGACACACCAATGCAGATACCCTGTGTAGACTGCAGATGGCAGGTGAACAGATACCATACCATGGCAGCAATGGGACACATAAACACTGATCATTGTGCTGACTGATGACCTAGGAGTCCCAGGGACAGCAGGGCAAACACACCAAACAACATACAGATAATGGCACACCATGAATATGCCAATGCAGTGGCGCTGATGCACAAACACAAACAGGCAGACACACACTGCACATCAAACACAACAGGTGAGGGGGGACCAGTGTCCCCAGGCAACCACACAACACATGAGGAGGCCTGAAGACCAAACACACAGATGTGCATACAGTGCCACACAAAGGTAACTCAGGGATCCAATTCCCCTATGTGGGCAATCAGGCATTGTCAGATGAGAGGGAGCACAAATCACACATGTCACACAAGCATGTAGGAACAGCAACCCACACAGTAAGACACCGAGGCACCACAGCACCACCCCCAGGGCCCACACAATGTGGTGACCCTGGGCTGCATTACAATACCACTGTGATGACAAAGCCAGATGTCGTTCACACTGTGAACCACAGTCATGTATCCTGAGCAAAGAATCACCAGCACACCCACACAAGCACAAATCAATCAGCATGGCCAGTAAGCCAAGGCCAACATGGAGGCAGGGGTCTTGCCGGGCAACAACTCTCATCTGCACACACTAAACAACACACACCTCGACCACCAACAATGTGCTGCAGTGAAGCTCACATGCACAGGTGACATTGCGCATGCACCCATGACAATCCCAGGGGGTGGGTGGGAAGCAAGGTGCAGAAACACAGCACACATGGCCACTCAACAAGACTCCTAAATGTCTGACACACTGCACACTACGCCGTACATGGACATGACGGCAACACCACACCAACCAATGGGATCCCAGCCACAGTCACACACCAATGAAGAAGCCAAGGTCACCCACAAAGAACACACATGGACAACTACCAACATTGCAGCCCTGACCCTGAGGAGTGCCAGCAGTCACACACACAACGTGTCACAAACAATGAAAGCTAACACAAACCGGAAATCACATTACAGGAGTAAACAACAAGTGCTAAGGGGAATCCTAACTGTGACCCATCAGCGCCTGCCCACAAACTCAGCCCTGACAGCAAACACGCCTATGGGTGACACCCTGATGACCAGTAATGTGCCATGCACCCACATCACAGAGAACCCAGGGAGTAGACTTTGGGGGAACATAGCTCAACTCAGCAAGCATCACAAACAGGAACATCACTAGGGATCCCAGCACGCATAGCAAAATGGAAGTGAACACACAGACATGCTCATACAACACACACCTTGGGCGCAGGCAATGTCACAGGAGCACACACTGCCATGAGGGGACTCCACTCCTGTGTGAGGAAAGCTGTGCCATATGTCGCATCAGTAGGGCTCCATCATGTCAGCACAACACTTTGTCACACAGTAAACAATTAGCACCAAATCAAGGCTCCCATCACATCAGCCTGGTCATGGGAGTGTCAACGAAATCATCAGCACAGATCCAACACACATGTACAGCAAGTTGCACTGACAACACAGATGAATCCTTCCCCATTGATGCCCAAACCTGGATGTCCACTGGAGATGGCCAAACGGTCAGGGAAGTAGACGAATTGAACAATGGCAAGCACTACAGATGTGCAGAGATGGAAGCCACAGATGTGACATTGCTAATGTAACTAGGAAATTCCATTGCCAAATATTGTACACATGACACCCACAGATGCTGTTAAGGATGACATGGATACACCACAGGATAGGACACTGTCCCTCTGGACCACATGGGGCCCTGCCCAGTGACACTTCATTTTCATGAGACCAAAGATCATCATCCCTGCTGCAAGGGCATGGTCAGCATCATCAACATCATGTACATCAGAAGTAATAGCATTAGAGAACAGAAAGTTGCTTTATTCAGCATATGTGTGTCCAAAAACTCAGAGAACAGTAATGCTCCAACAAAGGCCAATGGCCAGTCCATCAAGTAAGTCAATACAGGGTGACAGTGGTAGATGTCACCCTACGCATGCCTGCACTGCACAAAACCAGGGACAATCCACTAGGAGGGGCAACCGGGGGGGCAGGCCAGGCACCGCAGGGGCAGGATCAGGGCTCACCAGGAGGAGGCAGGGAAGGGGTGGTGGGTGCTGGAGAGCCACTGACAACTGCAGTGGAGGTGTCTGACATGGTGTGTGCCGGCACAACTGGGGGGCATGGCTCAGATGGTGTGTGTGCTGGCACGACAGCAGTGGACCGTGCAGATGGAGTGGACAGGTCCGCCACTGCAGTGCCCAAGTCAGACAGGGTGGTAGTGGACTCCACTGCAGTGCCTACCTCCAGGGGAGGAGAATGGGGAACAGGCAAGGTGGGCTGGACAGAGGGGAGGACACCCTCACCACATCAGTGGCACAGACAAGCGCAGCGGGGGTGTGGTGCCGGGAGAGCAAGTGGCAGGGGGAGAAGGCCGGATCCTCTTGGGGATGGTATATCTGTGGGTGGGGGAACCTGGGGCAGGGTGTGGTGGGGGCACCTGTGGAGTGGGGGCCTGAGGGATGGAGGAAGGAGACCTGGTGCCTGAGCTGCAGGGCGGCGGCGGGGTCTTGCTCTTACGACTCCGGGGGACTTGCGGGTGGGGGCCTCAGTCTGTCTGCGCCTGGGGGAGGGTGTCCGGGGGCGAGGGGCACTCTGCTCCATGTGGGTGGGCTTCCTCTTCCCCCTGGATGCTGGAGCAGCTGGATCGTAGGGGATGAGGCCGAGGTCACAGAGGAAGAGCCGCTGTGACTTTGGGGTTGCAGGTGAGGTCCTCAGTGATGTATGACTTGGCAGCCAGACAACAACACTCTGCACTGTGTCACAATAGTAGGTCATGGGGAATGCAAGTCCTGGAGCTGCACAAGTGCACATGTACATCCCCCACACAACATATCATCTTAACCCTCATCTGTCCAGGTCATACCGATTGGACATATGGGAGACCTGTGACACTACCCTCTGAACCTCAGCCCCTCACAATCTGCTGTGAATGGGAAACAGCTGCCTGAACTTCACATTCGCATACCCCAGTCTGCACGGGCAGCTGATCAAACACCTATGTGACACACAAGTATCGTCTCCTATGGTCACATCTCCAGTGCATGCTGAGCCCCTACCGAGAAACACCCCAGCAGTCCTGGCAACAAATCCACAGCACACTGACACAGAGGCAGACACCTGAGGGGTCAAATCACTGCGCACAACGTGTCAGCTGATACACGGGAGTGGGAGTACAGGTGTATTGGATGGGCTGGAGTAGGCATGACTGTCCTGCCCCACATGAATGAGGGATGAGCCCTGGACAGTGGATAGCTGGCTATGTATGTGTGACACATGTAATCTGCACACTCCTGGGGCCCAAACATTGTTCTCACCCGCTGCATGGGTATGTGCCAGATACCCCAGGCACATGTGGTGGCTCAGCTCAGCAAGTGGACCGCATATCAAAGCAACACGCAGATTACATGTCCGAACACAGGCATTATGTGAACAATGGACCCACCCATGATGCCCACAACAGAGTTAGGGAAACAGATGCTGTCCCCCACCTTGAGTGAAGCAAACTGCAAGGACACAGTCCCAAGTGACACAATTCCCTGAATGTAAGGGCCACACCTGGGTATCAGATGAGGAGTGGGCAGTGCACAATAGAGGGACATGGCTCCTGGACAACATGACTGCTGTACTGTGGCAGTTTAACCAGGCCAGAGGAGGGCACATAGCATGTAATACAGAGTTCACAGTGCAGTCTTTGACTCACCCCCTCCTTGCTGCTGTCTGGCCTTCAGCTGCCCATCCAGGTCTGGAAACACCACCGCCAGGATCTGGAGCATGTGGGGGTCAGGGTCCGTGTTCCGCCCCTCCTGCGAGGAGGCGACAGCTTCAGCTGGACCCGTGCAATCCTCCGGGTCCAGCCCCGAAGGTCCTGCCACCTCTTCTGGCAGTTGCGGATCCGGCGCTTGTAGACCCCCACGGACCGGACAGCCCGGACGATGTCCTTCCAGATCTCCTGCTTCCGATGGGCATTAACCTGTGAGGATGACAAAGTGAAAAGGCCATTACTACACATGCAACATATCCGTGCATGACACAGTTGTATATACATGTCTCAATCACAGGGGCACATGATGTACACAGGCAGTGCAACGCTGCCCATGGACAGTTTGCCAAAAGTCACTACATGGTATCATTGCATGGGAAGTAAAACCTTGTTCAAATGCACTGTCACTGCACCATACCTGTCCAGTGCATGTCACTACACACTATGGGGGGTGACAACTACTCAGTGAGCCTGCTAGCCAGTGGCGTGCAGACTTTCAGCCTTGCTAGTCAGACAAAATGCACATTCAGAAAGGCAGTGCACAGAACACTCACCTGCTCCCCTGGTGTCCCATACAGCTTGCTGTACTGTGGAAGTAGGCTGTCCAGCAGGGCCTGGTTCTCCTCAAGGCTGAAGGATGGGGCTCTCTCCACAGTACGTGCCATTGCAGGGTCCAGAGGGGGCAGAGACAGCAGCAGTGCAGTGGCAGATGTCGTCCTGGAGCATGTAGTGCAGGCAAGTGAGCTCTCAGGGGAACAGCCAGCAATATATGTGTGCTGCAGAGGCAGATACTGTCCCATGTGTCCAAAGTGATAGGTCCAAGTCGTTTGCATCTTCTGAATCTGGCCAATCCATGGAATAGCAGCACCAATACACGCCCACAGCATCCTTCAAATCTTCAACTTCATGACATACATGATTTTGCAACATTGTTGTGGGTGACCAACTGAATTTACAGCAACCGACTCGTTCGAATTTTGAAAACGCGACCGTTGCCAGGCTAGGCCATTGACAATGGGTGCGCACCGATCGGTCCATTGCTGTTCAACGCGTACAGGGGTACAACGCGTACCCGCACACATTGAATGCAATGGGCCGGCCGGGAGCACCGATCGGTCCATTGCTGTTCAACGTGTACAGGGGTACAACGCGTACCCGCACACATTGAATGCAATGGGCCGGCCGAGGGCACCGATCGGTCCATTGCTGTTCAACGCGTACAGGGTACAACGCGTACCCGCACACATTGAATGCAATGGGCCGGCCGGGGGCACCGATCGGTCCATTGCTGTTCGACGCGTACAGGGGTACAACGCGTACCCGCACACATTGAATGCAATGGGCCGGCCGGGGGCACCGATCGGTCCATTGCTGTTCAACGCGTACAGAGGTACAACGCGTACCCGCACACATTGAATGCAATGGGCCGGCCGGGGCACCGATCGGTCCATTGCTGTTCAACGCGTACAGGGGTACAACGCGTGCACCGCACACATTGAATGCAATGGGCCGGCCGGGGGCACCGATCGGTCCATTGTTGTTCAACGCGTACAGGGGTACAACGCGTACCCGCACACATTGAATGCAATGGGCCGGCCGGGGCACCGATCGCTTCATTGCTGTTCAACGCGTGCATGGGGTACAACGCGTACCCGCACACATTGAATGCAATGGGCCGGCCGGGGCACCGATTGGTCCATTGCTGTTCAACGCGTGCAGAGGTACAACGCGTACCCGCACACATTGAATGCAATGGGCCGGCCGGGGCACCGATCGGTCCATTGCTGTTCAACGCGTACAGGGGTACAACGCGTGCCCGCACACATTGAATGCAATGGGCCGGCCGGGGCACCGATCGGTCCATTGTTGTTCAACGCGTACAGGGGTACAACGCGTACCGCACACATTGAATGCAATGGGCCGGCCGGGGCACCGATCGGTCCATTGCTGTTCAACGCGTACAGGGGTACAACGCGTGCCCGCACATTGAATGCAATGGGCCGGCTGGGGCACCGATCGGTCCATTGCTGTTCAACGCGTACAGAGGTACAACGCGTACCCGCACACATTGAATGCAATGGGCCGGCCGGGGCACCGATCGGTCCATTGCTGTTCAACGCGTACAGGGGTACAATGCGTACCCGCACACATTGAATGCAATGGGCCGGCCGGGGGCACCGATCGGTCCATTGCTGTTCAACGCATCCCGGTACAAGTGACTGGCATATGTCACCATGCCTGTCTCAGATGAACATATGCCAGCCACAAATAGCTCCCAGGGAGTGAGGGGCACACCTACAACACCACAGCCTGTCCAAACTGTATCATAAGGCATGTAAGGCTGAATTTCCTATTGTGTGTATGTTGGTGTACATGTTGTCCTGTGGGTGTCACCTGGGGGCAGCCACCCCCAGGCTGTGCACATGTTCATGGGGACAGGATCCTGGGTGTTACGTGTACATGACCACTGTGATGTGCAACTGTTCATATCTGAGAATGTGCCATGCTCACATTTCACGGTGGTGTATGTGTATGTCATGTCACATACCCCGTGAGTCCCAAGTGGGACGGTATGTTTGAGCCAGGGTGACCCAGTGGCACAATAGTGATGGTCCTCCACAGTCTGTGTGCATGTAGTGTTTACAATGTCTCTGATTTCATGTGCACAATGGGAGACAGTCTCCACATCCACGTTGTTTGTGCATGGACTTTGATGTTGTGCGTGTGTGTGTCACAGACATCCATGTCTGTCCTGCAGAGGCAAGTGGAACCACTACCTGTGGGGGTCATGGTTGTTTTGCTGTGGTGTATACATGATACTCCATGTAATGCCAGTGTCCATGTGGCAATACAGGGTCCCTGGGAATGTACCTGTCATTGAGCTGTGATGCCTGGGACACATCTGTCCTCACATGTCACTGTGGGGGTGATTGTAACATGGCAGCAGGAGATGGGAACTGTGACACGGCCTCATGATATCCAATGGGCCAACCTGGGACTAATTGATGCCACTTGTTGAACCGTGATGACAGATGTTGGCCATGTATGTACCATACATGTCCTTACGGAACTGCACACTTCATGTAGTTGTGCCTCATAATGATGTATGATGTGATATTGAGTGTGTTCAATGCCGCATATGTGGGGTGACTGACAATCTTGCTTTCTTCTCCTCTGCACTGTAGGGCTCCTGCTGTCCATAGACCATTCCCAGACCTGGCAACGATGGTGGAACGGGACAGCATCCGACGGTACCGCTTCACCAGGCAGCTGATTGAGGATTTGGCAGTGCAGTTGGCCCCACATTTGCAGCCTGGCCGGCCGTATCCTACAGCGCTGACCCCCAAAGTGAAGGTGATGGCAGCCCTACACTTCTTTGCCACAGGTACCTTTCAACACACTGTGGCGACTGCTGGTGGGATGTCACAGACCATGTTCAGCCGTGTGCTCCGCGATGTTTTGGAGGCAATGTTGCTATACCTGAACCGGTACATCTATTTCCCTAGACTGCAACGACTCACTGACGTGAAGAGTGACTTCTATGCCCTGGGGAGGATGCCGCATGTCATTGGCTCCATTGATGGGACACATGTGGCTTTGGTACCACCACAGGCACATGAACAGGCCTACCGTAACCGCAAACACTACCACTCGGTCAATGCACTGGTGGTGTGTCTTGCAGATATGACCATCTCACACGTGTGTGCCCGTTTCCCTGGTTCAGCACACGATGCCTTTGTGATGAGGAGTAGTCGCATCCCCAGGATGATGGCACAGATGCAGAACCAGCGTGCCTGGCTTGTCGGTGTGTACTGACTTTGTGCCATTGTGTGTGATCTGATCTGTAGTATTCTGCCCACTTTTCCAAGTCAGCTAATGTGCACTTGTCTGTCCGTAGGTGACTCGGGATACCCCAACATGCCGTGGTTGCTGACACCCCTCAGGAACCCTGTGACACCAGCCCAGATGCGCTACAATGAGGCACATGGTCGGACCAGGAGAGTGATTGAGCGGACATTTGGTCTCCTGAAGAGCCGCTTCCGCTGCCTCGACAAGACAGGAGGGTCCCTCCCATATGCCCCAGCGAAGGTGTGCAAGATTATCATCGTCTGCTGCATGCTCCACAACCTGGCAGTGCGGAAGGAGTTGCCTCTCATCCAGGATGACAATGACCAACATCCGCCACCTGTGGAGGATCCTGGCCTGGACCACGATGCCAGTGATGATGATGATGATGGTGATGTCCGCACACAGCTCATCACCAACTTCTTTAGCTGAATGTGAGTATCCTGAGGTGTCATGTCAATGATGTGAGTTGGCATGATATGTGTAGGTGGTGCTCTGGTGCTGTTAGAGTGTGTCCATGGGCTACTTGACTGGATGTGTGTAGCGATGTGTGCTTACAGGTAGTCTGTACTCCCCAACAGTGTTGACATGCTAACTTGGTTCTGGGTGGGTATCTTGTAACATGTATTGTGCATGAGTTTTGCTGTTCTGTCCTGTTCTCCATTGCTTTTGACTGTGTGTCATTTCTGTCCTTCACAGGGTACTTTCAGATTCGTTTGGTCAACTGTGTCCACCGACGACGTGATTGTACTTCCAGGGTGGTAGCTGTTGTGTCCCTACAGGTGATGTGCGCCACACCCATGGACTTCCTTCCTTCTACAGTTGTTGACTGTGTGCCCGCTGCCAGGTGGGATTACCTTGCATCTGTAGTGGTTACGACATGTTGCAACTGTGTAATAAACCTGTGCTTCACTTTGTGATGTGCGTTGTCTGTGGTCACACATTTGACTGCCATTTGCTTACTGCACCTGTGGGCTACTTGACTACAACTGGGAATAGGTGTGGTGTCTGTGCATTGCACCATCTTTCCTGGCAACATCAGTGTAGGCAATGAGTCAGATGGCCTAGGTGTGTATGTGTTGTGTAGCCCTGGTGGTGTGTCTCCCTCATATGTGTCACGTTGCCATTACTCACATGCCTGTGTTGTACTTGCTGTTGCAGTTCGCATACACAGTGTAATTTTGCAGTTCATCATCCCCATGACAGCACCCACGTTGGAATCACAACAGAGGCAAGTATGGTGTATTAGTGTGTTTATTGTGATACATTTGTGTGAATAGTGCACAGGATGGTTAGTGCTGTACATTTATATTGCAATCAGAAGTTCCTAGATGAATTGAAAGTCCTGGTAGACAAAATCCCCAGTATCGGGGCCACAGTTGTCTGAGACATTGGTCCAACTTGTACTCCCCATGTCATGTGTGGGAGTTGTGTTGCCGTCAACAGGGTGAACAGTTTGCGCACAAAGGTGATCATCCAGAACAGGTTCAGGCTTCCTGGGGGTTGCACATGGCCATCGGCCTCTCACTTGCCCCTCCTCGGACGACCCCTCTTCTTTGGGGGCCCCTCAAGTACAGGCTGCTGCGGTGCAGGGGACTCTCCGCCAGAGTCATCCTCCCTCCCTGTGGCAGTTGCAGTTGTTTCAGCACCAGATGTTGTTGGCACACAGGGAGGTGTAGACTGGTTGCTGGTCATCTGGCGGAGGCATTGTAATATGTCCCTATGCACCGCCGTCATCTCTTGCAGTGTGTCCCACTTGGACTCCACGCGGGACATGTGTGAGTCCAAGCGGGCATGATGGGCAGCCTGCTGCTCTTTGATGTCCCTGAGGAGCCCCACTACCTGGCTGAGATCTCCGGTGCTGGACTGGTACGCATCGGCTATGCGTGCCAGTTGTGGGTCATCATGCACACCAGACACCTCTGCAAGCAGCGACCTCTGTCTCCCACCCCTCCCACCACCCCTGCCGACATGTGCAGTGCGTGCAGTGGCACGCACAGATGACCCTGGTCCCCCTTGGGGGTTGGTGGTGGTGGTGGTGTCCATGGCCCCACGTTGGTCCAGGGTCCCTGTGCTGGTGGTGCTCCTTGTTCTGTCCATGTCGGCAGGGATGGTATTTGTGGTGACAGTCGTTGGAGGGGTGGGTGCAGGGGGTGCAGCTGGTGGTCCTGCTGGTGCTGCAGCTGGTGGTCCTGCTGGTGCTGCATGATGACTTGCACCGGAGGTGCCAGGTTGGTCTTCTTCATCCGAGGAGGGCAGAGGCTGTTCGACACCAGTGAGCTCCGTATCCTCTTGAGCCTGGGACTGGGACTCCTCAGCGTCTGCTGCTGTGTCCCCATCATCACCTGTTTTTGGGAGACACACACAATGTATGTTATGTTTCTGCAGGCATCAATGGTTGACACACCTGACAGTTGTGACTGTGCCTCTGGGTGCGGGCCTGTACATTGCATTGTCCTAAGTTGTCACAGTCAGGGGTTGATATTGGTGTAGCACATTGTCCTGCATTATTTGGGCATTTCTATGTATTTGTTGGGGTGTGAACATGGTCTGCATTGGTTGTATTTGGTTGACAGCCGGCCCTCCTTCCCACCCAGCCAGTCAGTTATCCCACCATGGACTGTGCTTGCATTGCAGGGAGTGAAAGTTGTCTTTCAAGATGTCAGTCAGTGGTGTCCTGCTGTTGGTTGTTGCACAGTTGCCAGCGGGGCCTTGTGCTCCCCACAGCAGTTGCCAGTGTCAGCCATCTTGTCAGTTGTTTTCCACTCCCTGTGATGTGAGCATGGTTCAGGGTGGTGTTGATGGGACAGTTGTGGGGGTGAGCTATGTCTGTGACTATGACTCCCATCATGCTATTGCCTCCACCCCACTTCCCAGCATTCCCATACTTACTTGCTTTTGTGGGGAGTTCAGTGTGTGTGGGTGTGAGAGCAATGGCAAGATGGCTGACAGTGGTGTCCTGCTGTTGGTTGGTGTGCAGTTCCCAGCATGCCCTTGTGCTCCCCACAACACAGCACCAGTGTCAGACATCTTTGATGGGCCTTTCCACTCTCTGTGGGATGTGCATGCGTGAGTGTGAGCTTGCTGGGCCATGTGGGTGGGGGATGTTGAGCTGTGACTACGACTCCCATCATGCTATTGCCTCCACCCCCTTCCCAGCATGCCCATGCTTCCTTCCCTTTGACTCTGCTTCCCTGTGGGGTTGTGTGCCTGTGCTGACAAGATGGCTGACAGTGTAATCCTGGGGTTAGTTCTGCTACAGGTCCCATGTGTGTCCTTGTGCTTCACTCTGCATGACCCAGTGTTGTGGTTCTTTGTGGGATAGATTATTGGTGTGTGAGGCAATGCATTCTCCCAGGTGAGTTGTGTGGAGTTTGTGTTAAGGGGGAGGTGTGAAAAGCTGCTGGTGACTGTGGTCGGTGCTGTGAGTCCTCCTTCCCACCCAGCCAGATATCCCACCATGGACTGTGCTTGCATTGCAGGGAGTGAAAGTTGTCTTTCAAGATGTCAGTCAGTGGTGTCCTGCTGTTGGTTGTTGCACAGTTGCCAGCGGGGCCTTGTGCTCCCCACAGCAGTGGCCAGTGTCAGCCATCTTGTGAGTCCTTTTCCACTCCCTGTGATGTGAGCATGGTTGTGAGTGGTGTTGATGGGCCAGTTGTGAGGCTGAGCAATATCTGTGCCTACTACTCCCATCATGCTATTGCCTCCACCCCCTTCCCAGCATGCCCATCCTTCCTTCCTTTTGACTCTGCTTCCCTGTGGGGTGGGCTGCCTGTGCTGACAGGATGGCTGGGAGTGTTGTCCTGGCAGTTGTTTGGCTAAAAGTCCCAAGAGTGTCCCTGTGCTTCACACAACATAACCCAGGGTGGTGGTTCTTTGTGGGATCTTGAGTTAGGATGTGAGGCATTGCATTCTCCCAGGTGGGTTATGTGGAGTTTGTGTTGAGGGTGTGTGTGAGGGGAGGTGCTTGTGACTATGGTCAGTGCTGCAAGTCCTCCTTCCCACCCAGCCAGATATCCCACCATGGAACGTGCTTGCATTGCAGGGAGTGGAAGTTGTCTTTCAGGATGTCAGTCAGTGGTGTCCTGCTGTTGGTTGTTGCACAGTTGCCAGCAGGGCCTTGTGCTCCCCACAGCAGTAGCCAGTGTCAGCCATCTTGTGAGTCCTTTTCCACTCCCTGTGATGTGAGCATGGTTGTGAGTGGTGTTGATGGGCCAATTGTGAGGCTGAGCAATATCTGTGCCTACAACTCCCATCATGCTATTGCCTCCACCCCCTTCCCAGCATGCCCATCCTTCCTTCCTTTTGACTCTGCTTCCCTGTGGGGTGGGCTGCCTGTGCTGACAGGATGGCTGGGAGTGTTGTCCTGGCAGTTGTTTGGCTAAAAGTCCCAAGAGTCTCCCTGTGCTTCACACAGCATAACCCAGGGTGGTGGTTCTTTGTGGGATCTTGAGTTAGGATGTGAGGCATTGCATTCTCCCAGGTGGGTTATGTGGAGTTTGTGTTGAGGGGGTGTGTGAGGGGAGGTGCTTGTGACTATGGTCAGTGCTGTGAGTCCTCCTTCCCACCCAGCCAGATATCCCACCATGGAACGTGCTTCCATTGCAGGGAGTGCAAGTTGTCTCTCAGGATGTCAGTCAGTGGTGTCCTGCTGTTGGTTGTTGCACAGTTGCCAGCAGGGCCTTGTGCTCCCCACAGCAGTACCCAGTGTCAGCCATCTTGTGAGTCCTTTTCCACTCCCTGTGATGTGCGCATGGTTCATGGTGGTGTTGATGGGACAGTTGTGGGGGTGAGCAATATCTGTGACTACGACTCCCATGATGCTATTGGCTACACTGACTTGCCCAGCATACACAGAATTCCTTTCTTTCAGTGGTCTTCACTGTGTGTTGGTGTTGTAGTGGTGGCTACATGTCTGGATGTGTTTGTTAGTTATATTTGTGCCACTGCCTAGCTGTAGTTGTAGTTGTGTTTGTACATGTGATGACACGGTTAAATGTAACTTTGAGATGGCATGTGTTGTGTTTATCTGACTGACATACACATTTTGGGATGATTCTGTTCTGGTTGCTGTGTAATTGCTAAGAGTGCATGGTTTGACTCTCCCCTTGACAGTGATGTGTGTGTGTATTGTGGCAGAATATTGTGTACATTTGTTGTGTACTCACCAGGCTCTGGGATGTTTTCTAGTCCATAGACGCTCACTGGCGGTAGGATGGCCCGCACCTTCTCCTCCCAGGGCCTGAGGTATACTGGCTTGGCAGGAGGGCCACTGCCGGTGTGTTTGCTCAGGAGGTAGTCCTTCTTCAGCAGCTCCCGTACCCTCCTGCGCACGTCATACCACCTGTTCTGGATGTCAGTCTTTGTGCGCAGACATGGTGATTGTGCGTTCACCCTGTTGATGATCCTCTCCCACATCTTTGTTTTCTGGGAGATGGGTGTCTGTTGGACCAGTGCGCCAAACAGCTGTGGCTCTACCCTGAGGATCTCGTCTACCATGACTTCCAATTCACTATCTAGGAACTTGTGATTCTTCTTTGGGGGCATGGTGATGGGTGGTGATGGTGAGTGATGTGTGTGTTGGTGTGCAGGTGAAGGTGTGTGAGTGTGTGTTTTGCTGGGTGTATGTGAGGTAGCTATTTGTTGGTGTGCTGATGGTGTGTGGCTTGTGTGAGGGATGAGCTGTGGGTGTGTGGTTGCTGTCTGTTGAGTGCTGGCAGGTGAATAGGATTTGCAAAGGATCATGGTTGGGATTTGTGTCCTTTATATGGGTGGAGTTGTGGGTGTGTCTTTGTTCTCTGTCCCCACCCCCCCAGTATTTATTGGCTTTGTAATTGCTTGTTTGGCCTTTTTTTGTGTATTTTCCCTTAGTACTTTCTGTGCATGTTGGAAACGTTCTTGTGACCGAGTCGGACCCTGCAGTTGTCTCGTACGGTCTTCTCCGTTTCGTTCACGCTGTGTTTGTGCTATTTTCTATGCTGCGTACGCGTCGGTCGCGGTGTTTTGTGTTACTTCGGCTCGCAGTTTTGTATGCGTGTCGGTCGTACGGCTTGTCCTCCGTACGACTCGGTCGTGGTTTTCGCGCCTTGCATCGTACTTTGCGGTTTGGAGTTCGCGGGTACGTTTCGGTCGGATTTGTTCCGGGTGCGTGTCGGTCGGTTCGATTCGCGTGTTTTACAGGCCGGATTGCTGTTTTCCGTGCGGCTCGGTCGTTCGGCTTGGGTTCCGTACGTGTCGGTCGGATTTTGCACGCTTTGCATCGTACTTGGCGGGTCGGGCGCCACAGGTACGTGTCGGTCGGAATTAATACCGGCTCCGAGTCGGTCGGTGCTTTTTCCGGCCCGAATCGGAATCGACCCCTAAACATATAAAATTACTATTCCCACTCCAGTCAAAATTAAGTCAGGGAAGGTGCTGGACATTAAACATATATAAATTACTATTCCCACCCCAGTCAAAATTAAGACAGGGAAGGTGCTGGACATTAAACATATATAAATTACTATTCCCACTCCAGTCAGTATTAAGTCTGGGAAGGTGCTGCACATTAAACACATAAAAATTACTATTCCCACTCCAGTCAGTATTAAGTCAGGGAAGATGCTGGACACTAAACATATAAAATTACTATTCCCACTCCAGTCAAAATTAAGTCAGAGAAGGTGCTGGACATTAAACATATATAAATTACTATTCCCACTCCAGTCAGTATTAAGTCAGGGAAGATGCTGGACATTAAACATATATAAATTACTATTCCCACTCCAGTCAGTATTAGTTCTGAGAAGGTGCTGGACATTAAACACATAAAAATTACTATTCCCACTCCAGTCAGTATTAAGTCAGGGAAGATGCTGGACACTAAACATATAAAATTACTATTCCCACTCCAGTCAAAATTAAGTCAGGGAAGGTGCTGGACATTAAACATATATAAATTACTATTCCCACTCCAGTCAGTATTAAGTCAGGGAAGATGCTGGACATTAAACATATATAAATCACTATTCCCACTCCAGTCAGTATTAAGTCTGGGAAGGTGCTGGACATTAAACATATATAAATAACTATTCCCACTGCAGTCAGTATTAAGTCTGGGAAGGTGCTGGACATTAAACACATAAAAATTACTATTCCCACTCCAGTCAGTATTAAGTCAGGGAAGATGCTGGACACTAAACATATAAAATTACTATTCCCACTACAGTAATTTTTAAGTCAGGGAAACTTCAGGACACTTAGGGGCCGATTCCGATTCCGGCCGGAAATCTCTCCGACCGAGCCGGACCCGGAGAGAATTCCGACCGAATCGGACCCTAGCAGTCCGAACGGACGAGTACGATGCATTCGCATGCTATCGGACTCGATTCGGTAGGACTCCCATTGAAGTCAATGGGAGCCTGTCGTACAACGCGTACGCGGGCTCCCATTGACTCAATGGGTGTGAGGCGAACAAGGGCGCCCCCTACAGCGGGTATGCGTCCATGCGCATCGCGGCGTACATGCACAGGTAGGGGGGACCCATGGGTCCCCCCTGTGTGCGACTTGCGCGCCTACGCGTACAGGGGGGTCCGACACGGACCCCCAAAGTCCGGCTCCGACAGCTCTTTCGAGCCGGACGGCGCGAGTCGGTCGGACTGCTCGCGGCGCGCATCGTACTTACCCGGCCGGGAAACGTCTCCATAGCGCGGTGCGAGTCGTGTCCGTGCGAGTCGGTCTGAGCGTGTTGAAGCCGCGTACGAGTCGGTCGGCGATTTCGCGGGAGCTTGCATCGTACTCGCTCGGCCGGACCCGCGTACGATTCGGTCGGGAAACAGGGCTCCGAATCGGATCCGGTAAATCCGAATCCGATTCGGAGCACTACCGGCCGAGATCGGAATCGGACCCTAAATATATATATTTTACTATTTGAACAACCTCACCATTTTTCCCTAATAACCCAACATCCCAGTACTAAAAAAAAACTATAATTTCAATTTTTAATTAACTTTATTTCTTCAAATTAATTCCAAATTTTTACTTTTGAATTTAATAATTAATTTTAGAATAATATTTAAATAACACTCCCCACCCTTATCCCCTAATAACACAACATCACACTTCTAAAAAACAAAATATATTTCCTTTTATAATTTCACTTTCAAATTTTTAAAAATTTGCTATTTAAACTTTTTTATTTAAATATATAAATTCATATAACTAATTTTAAAACACTCCCCAACCTTCTCCCCTAATAAGACAATATCCCACTCTAAAAACAAAAAATTATTTTCGAATTTTAAATTTAAATTTCATATTTTAAATTATTTCCAAAATTCGAAATTTTAATTTCATATATAAATTTTATACTAATATTTTAAAAACACTACCCACCCTTATCCCCTATTAACCCAACATCCCACTCCTAAAAGAAAACACATTTTTTATATTTTTTTCTAAATTTCGTTTTTGTAAATAATTTCTAATTTTAAATAAATTTTATTAATATATAAATTGTATCCTAGTATTTTTAAAACACTACCCACCCTTATCCCCTAATAACCCAACATCCCGCTCCTAAAACAAAACATACATTTTAAATTTTTAATATAAATTTCGTTCTTGAAATTAATTTCTAATTTAATTTTTTTTTAATTAATATCTAAATTTAAACTAATATTTTTAAAATACTCCCCACCCTTATCCCCTAATAACCCAACATCCCGATCCTAAAAAAACCATATATGTTATATTTTTAATATAAATTTCGTTTTTGAAATTAATTTCTAATTTAAAAAAATTAAATTAATATGTAAATTTACACTAATATTTTTTAAATACTCCCCACCCTTATCCCCTAATAACCAAACATCCCGCTCCTAAAACATGTATTACAAAAAATGTTTTATACAATTTCAAACAAATATTCAAACAATTAAAATAATACAAAATTAATAACAATACAGAATATTTAAATTAAAAAAAAAGGATATTTTACACTTTCTATATTTTTTTGTCGATATTTTTTACAACACTAACTATTTGATATTATCTATTGACGATATTACTTGTTCGATATTTTATACTTCGATATTTTTTAAATTAAAAAAACGATATTTTTGACTACGATATTCTTTAATACGATATTATGAGACATTCGATATTACAACTTCGATATTACTGCAATTCGATATTTAGGATTCGATATTATGTCTATTCACCGTAAAGGATTAAGGGCGAGAACCACCCGGAAGAGAGTCTGAGTCCATCTGCGATTCAGATTGATTACCCAAAAAAACTGAGAGATCTGAAGGTTCATAAAATATCTGTAGACGACCTTTGAATGTTTTTCTGAATCTTGAGGGACCAGCAAAGGAAAATGGAATATGCATATCAATGAGTCTCTTGCGTAGATTCAGGAAACCCTTACGACGAATTACAGTGTCTCTGGCAAAGTCTTGTGATATTGATATTTTATGGCCTTCCCATTGTATTATTTTAATCTTCCTCATTTGTGACAGAATTTGTTCAGTATGTTGGTGCCGCAAAGGTTTAAAGATCAAAGGTCTTGGAGAAGACGTCGTTTTAGTTTTAAAAGTTGGAACTCTATGAGCACGTTCTATCTCGAAATCCTTGCGAAACGAGATATTCAGAACATTTGGGATCCAAGTAAGCAAGATGTCAATCACTAAAGGAGCAGTTTTCTCACAGTCTTCTGGCAAACCAAAAATATGCAGATTACTTCTGCGATTCCGATCCTCCTGTTCAGTTAGGTCTCTTCTTAATGAAACCATGGAGCGCTCCAAACTTTAGATTTGTTTAGTTTGTTTGTTCGTGAAGTCTTCAACATTACTTATTCTCGTTTCGGCATTAGAAACACGTAATGAAAGGTTTTTCAAGTCATTACGAATTGCTGCCACCTCCACCTGAAGCAGATCTGTATTAGTTTTGGTACTTTGAGCTATGTCGTGGACCGTATTAAGCTTAAGTAGTATTGCTTCTAATGTTGAGGCAGAGTCAGGACTGCCTTTAGCTGGAGATTCCAGGGTAGGTAAGGTCTGTTTGGATCTTTTCAAATTCCCTGTGGAATCTCTGTCTTTAGAGGCCACCCCATGCCTTCCGCCATTGGAGAAAGTCGTGATGACCACGATCAAATAATGTATAATACGTAGAAAATTCCAGCAATATGTTATGAGACACAAACCCAAAACGACTCAGGAATCATCAATAAAGCATTGACGCCAAAGGTGAAGAAGCAAACACCTCTGAGACCTAGGGGCCGATTCCGATTCAGGCCAGAAATCTCCCCGACCGAGCCGGACCCGGAGAGATTTCCGACCGAATCGGACTCTAGCAGTCCGACCGAACGAGTACGATGCGCACGCATGCTATCGGACTCGATTCGGTCGGACTCCCATTGAAGTCAATGGGAGCCGGTCGTACAACGCGTACGCGGGCTCCCATTGACTCAATGGGTGCACGGCGAATGAGGGCGCCCCCTACAGCGGGTTCGCGTCGATGCGGTTCATGCCGCACACGCACAGGTAGGGGGGACCCATGGGTCCCCCCTGTGTGCGACTCGCGTGGCTACGCGTACATGGGGGTCCGACACGGACCCCCAAAGTCCGGCTCTGACAGCAGTTTCGAGCCGGACGGTGCGGGTCGGTCGGACTGCTCAAGGCGCGCATCGTACTTGCCCGGCCGGGGAATGTCTCCATCGCGCGGTGCGAGTCGAGTCCGAGCGAGTCGGTCGGTGTGGTTCGGACCCGTGAACGAGTCGGTCGGCGATTTCGCATGCGCTCGCATCGTACTCGCTCGGCCGGACGCGCGTTCGAATCGGTCGGAAATGAGGGCTCCGAATCGGATCCGGTTAAGCCGAATCCGATTCGGTGCGCTAACGGCCGAGATCGAAATCGGCCCACAAGTGTTAAGAATCCAGCACACAAATGTGGTTTATACTTAGAGTTAGAACCTTACAAGATGGTATCTATGTTCTCCAAGTAAGGTACTGACAGCAGGCGTTATATCATAGAACAATATATCAAGCACAATGTTCTATGTTTAGAGATAATGCAATCAGAACCTCTTAGTCAGAACAAAAACTAAGCCCACGTAAGGAGATCTGACGGCAGCTCCAACATTCGTATCGTAACATAGCTGCAGCAATAAGCACCAATAAAGAGCAATGACAAATCCGAGTTATTTCATGGATAGTAGACTGTCAGCGTTAAATCATATCACAGTGAGAAAGTTGGGGTTTCCCACAAGGAGTTATTTCATACAATAAATTTCCTGTCAGCAGCCGCCATTTTGCGGAAACCCAGTCTAGCAGAAACTTCTAGAACTGAAAGATGCCAATTCCAGGGTCAGTGGCCTATTATAAGAAGCAAATGCACACTGTACCTACTATTAGAGTACAGAGAAAGTTCTGAATAAGGCACTCACGGATAATTCCAACTCTCAAAGTCGTGTCATGACGAAGCTGCACTAGCAGCGCGCCATTTTGTAGGACCGTCGAAGCCAGAGTATCACACAGGCAAAATTACCTGTCAAACCAACACATGGCAAAACAAAAAGCAGCCCACAGCGCTCATGGAATGTTCCGCCACTGTCTGCTATCGAAAAGGTGACCAAAAATCACCTGTACCGCATCGGAACTCGAGCGTCTACACCGGTGACGACGCAGAGCTCAGAAGCGTGCGGCCATCTTTGTTGCGCGCTAAGCCACGCCCCCGGAAATGTTTTTTACTTATGTGAGAGAGAGTGATTGGGTGTGAAAGTGATAGAAAGTGAAAGAGAGATGGTATATAGAGAAACAGTTATTTCCATACATAAGTGAGAGGTAGAGTGAAGAGAGACAGAATGAGAAAGAGTGAATGCAAGGTAGAGTTATAGAGAGAAGGTGTTTAGAGGTAGGTGAGGAGAAAGAGCTAGAGACGAAAAGATGACAGGAGAAGAAAAGGTCTTGTGTTAGCCCTGAATGAATTCAAACTTATGCCCTGCTGGCTACATGAATATGTTTGCAACAGGCACACAACCTACTGATCTACTCAAGAGGAAAAGAACTTGCGACCAGCAAACTACACTAGTTTATCTGCAAACATGCTGGAACCCCCTGTGCTATTTTACTAGGACACAAACATGCAAAAGGCAGTTCGCACGCTGTGTCCTGCAGCAGGCCATTTAACACTCTACGATCTTTTACGACTATACAATCCTGTGACCGACAGATTGCACACAGGTATATGATTAAAGAACTGAGCTATACTGCCAGTCTTGTACAATGAGGCCTCCATTTTGCATGGTATGGGGTAGAAAAATGTGCCAAACCAGAAAGTGGTTGTCTTTCATTTAGAACGATTTCTCTATTTAGAGAAAAGGGAAATTACCACATCCAAAAATGTGGAAACCTCTCTTTACTGCTTGCGAATACTGTGCCCATCAGTTACAAGCAAAAAAAGCAAAAAAAACTGCTTCCCGCCCGTGCACCGAAAAAAAATAATCAGAAATCCACATGCATATATCATTTCCACAAGTTGTAGCCCATTTAATTTTAATTGATGGTAATAAAATGGTGCCTTCTGTGGTAAACTGATGGCAGTCTTCAGGACAGCGATTGGGATCTTGTGTCAGTTCAGGAGTTTCATTCTACTCGTGTGGATAGACTAACAATCACCGGGGTCCTTCATACCACCGCTAAAGTTCTTATTGGGACGCAATCTCCCAATTTTGTCTGAATCAGATTACATCTATTGTGCAAACAGCGCTCCACACTGTTTATTTTTCAACCCATGATTTTTGCCTGTAAACTTGGTGCAAATCGTGCAGGTAAATCCTGAGTTCCTGCATCTCCGAACAGGGGAAGACTCAAGATTATTGTGATAGCTTCCCATGTGTGACACGCACCATCATGCGGTAAATACCGGAGCTCGTGGTACTACTGTTTAACACATACCCAATTTTACAAACATAGAAATAAAAGTGTTTGTTTCTTTCTGTCTAATTTTGAGAAAAAGGGGTTTGTAAGAGTACGTGTTATCTACAGTCTTGCACAAAACTGAGGTGACAAGCAGATAAATGGGGTAAACGTACGAGGAAAACACAAGGAAGACACCGGAAGGGCAGAAAACGAAAGAAAGATAGACTACGCAGGAAATTTGCCACAAAACTAAGCCAGAAAATGAGAAAAGTGGCAGGAACCGAGTTAAGGCGGTGCTGGATTTATTAAAAGTGGAATTACCGCTTTTATGCAAAAAATGAAAAATAGTAGTCCCCTCCACCGCTAGGCTAAGTAAAGGAATTACAGTGCAATTACGTATGGCATCTGCTAAAGACCACGAGATGGCCAAATAATGAAACACGTGGTAATTAATTCAATCACAAAGTAATGCGCGATTAGTCTGCATAAAGTATTCCAATCAATCAAGCATTATAAATCAAAAATGAACTTTAGGAAAAATAAAAAAGAATAATGCATTCACGTTTGTTGTTTCATACTTGCAAGTTCTAATAACTAATGATAACGTAACTGAATTTTAGTTTGTATTGTGTGACCTTATATGATTTCAATACGTTGCTTTCACTGCACAAATCAGTGCCTTCTGGGATTTGGAGACGGACAGTGCTTGAAATTAGCCACTTGGACAAATGAACCTGCAAAGATTACTACTCAAAACGAAAGCCCGGACTGGGAATTTGCTGTGTTACTAGGTAGGCCTTTGTGTAAATTGTAAAGCGCTTTGAATATAGACTGCGTGCTTTACCGCTGTGTTTGACTCGCCGGCCTCTCCTGCGTAGGAGCAGGAGAAATGCATTTATTTCTGTTTCGCATTTTGCCAGAGTGATAAAAGACCAACACCTGCTCGAGGAGACCACACACATTGCGGTATGCCTGTGTAAGCACAAAATAAATTAAAAAGAAAAAATGCACAGTCACGTGGTTCAGCGAATAGCCGTGTACACGTTGGGGCCCACCCGCCCCTCTATTGTCTTACACCAGCGTCAGAGTAAGACAGCTTGTGATTGAAGTGTAATGTTTATAAGTAGGAGCGGGTGGGTGTCATCAGCACTGACCAGATACTGGACACAAGCATTTGCAATGTGAGAGCTATCGCATTGCAAATGGATCGCGGCACTCACGCTTATTCTTTATACATCTTAAGCTAAAGTGCGGATTCCCCCATTGGTTCAAAAGTAAAGAAATAGATTTTGTTCCTATTTCTTTACTTTTAAAGCAATTGTGGCACCTGCGCTTTAGTTTCAAATGTTTAAAGCTAAAGTGCGGGTGCCGCAATTGTAACAAAAGTAAACAAATAGGAAAAAAAATGGCAGCCAAGTGCTTTTTTTTCTATTTATTTACTTTAGTTACAATGGCGGCACCCGCGCTTTAGCATTAAGTGCCTGGGATGTTAAAAGCTAAAGCGCGGGTGCTGCCATTATAACAAAAGTTAATTAATAGAAAAATAAAACATGCGGCCACGATCGGTGCACAAATAAGAAAACAAGCGGGCGCCATTATATCAGCTGAGGCGTGCCCCGCTGGTTATATGAAAAGTCGGGGCTCTGCGTCGGCTCAACATCCGGTAATTCTGGGTAAATCACTTAATCTCCCTGTGCCTACCAAATAATGAATATATCCTTGTGTAACTTAACTGCTGACCTTTGGGTCCGGTTCGAGCTATAAAAAAAAACAATGCCGGACCTGTAATAGCCAGATGGCAGGAGGGAAGAGAGGCCATCACACGCTGTACTGTGTGATGGCCGACCAAAATGCTCTCTGAGTGAAATCGCCGGAAAGAGAGCTAAACACACAAAGGAGGGACTTTTACAGAAATGCATCAATAAGAAGCCAGCATTTCTGAATGCTGCAGCTAACAGCCAATAGCAATGGGTGGATTTGCCAAAGCCACACAGAGAGATACAACAGGTCATCGCTGATGCTCGACCTAAAAAAGGGGGGCACACCCCAAGTCTAGTAGTAAAGAAACAGCTGGAATTGGTAGTGAGCATCTCAGATCCTTGAGCCCTTGTGTCACTGCACCTGCTGCACTATTAGTAGCCACGTCCCTTCTTCCTCATGAATAGTGTGAACATTAAAAGCCAGGTTCTATCTTGTGGATATTGTCCATGCAAACCACATTCAGCACAACAATAAACAAAGATTCAATTAGATTTCTCCATAGGTAGCTCCAATCTGTAAATCTGGATTTTTAGTTACTCTCTACAAGTATAAGCATCTGGGCCTCGGCAATTACACATCTTGCTCGTACCCTCTTAGACCATGCTCCAGTCTTATCACATTAATGCTGTTAGATATCTGTGCTCAGTGTAGACCATGGTGCTTTCCATCAGAAACACTGCTAGATAATGTATTCAGGGAGGAAGTAGACTAAGCTGTAATAGAATATTTAAGATTTAATACCACATCAGGACACACAGTGTAGTGTGGGGAGCCTTTAAGACATATGTTAGGGGCATATACTTAGAAAAACATGCAGGAATACTTAGGTCAATTAGGAACACCCCAGCTAAACTTGAAACTACTCTAAAGCAAAAGGGAGCACTATGCCTAATAAACCCTGACAGATCAATGCACGCACACCTGATAGTGCCTATTAGAGCTCAAATGTGAGTACACAGACACAGCAGCGAGGGAGATGTGATATTCTGGGTAATAAATACACCACTGCACAGAAAAACAGAGAAGACCCTAGCATGTATGAACCAAGGTGCCAACTCATTAATGGGGGTGCCTGAACTAAGCGATTGCTTAGAAGGGAAAATATGTGACATTGCTGATAAACTCCGAGATTTCTTGTACTTATACACTGACCTATATTCATCACGCTCAATATGCATGGAGGATTAGATAAATGACTATTTGAAGGACGTTGTCCTGGCCTGGTTGGGGGACTCACACAGGGAATACTTATCACAGCCAATACTAGAAGAATATATTAAACAAGTAATCAGTGAACTCCTGGTGGACTAGGTTCCCGGTAGTGACGGTCTAATGCCAACTTTTATAAAATGAGTGTATAGATACTTGCACCAGATCTCCTACCGGCTCACAAAGGCACATAAAAGACAGCGGGCCAATTCACAGAACTAATCTGAGATAAAATCCTAAACTTACTACTAATGGTATTCACAGAATGCACTTACGACTGCACTTCCGACTACTAACTTTACGTCCGCACTCGGGCTGGAATTCCCGCACCCGGAGCGGAAATTCCGCACCCGGAGCAAAAATTCAGCACCTGGAGCGGAACTCCCGCACTTGTGCCGGAATCTCCGCTCCCGGTCCGGAATACCCGCATTCTGGCCAGTTGAGCATTTCCTCACTGTTAATCACCTGTCCAAGTGCCTACCATCCCCACCAGATCATCTGTGACGGATAGGCTGATCTACTAAATTCCTCACATTACCACCAAGGCTCAAAAGGTTTAGCCTTTGCCTTCTCATGCATCATCATAAGCATTTAACTACGAACATCCATGTTGCTGTTTTTATTTTTCAGTCCAACCATTAGGTGGCTTCGTTTGACCGCAATATGACCAACAATACAATATTTATTTATCCCAGTGCCACGGGATTCGGCTTTCCCGACATTTTAAATCTGGCCATATGACTAAGTTTTCTCTTTCTGTTTCACTACGGAATGTAATCCCTGAACAGGGCTCACAGTCTTTCCACCATGCAGACACTTTGATGACCTGTCATTCTTTGACAGGCATCGAGCGTCTACATTGACTTAATGAGCGCATGCACGGCGCAGCCGAGCCCCTTTCTTAACCGGCAGAGGTTTCAGTGCTCCGTTTCGCTTGTCAGAGACGGACGCACCTTGAAGGCAGCAGGTATTTGTGTTTAACATTCCCTGGCAGGCTTTTCCCGACCGCGCTGCATGGCCTCATGACTCTTAGTTTTACTAGTTTCCCAACGCGATTTCGATCATTTTGGATGGGACATTTTTAAGAAGCTTCTAATAGTTTTCTTTAATTTTCTGTGTGACGCTCGCGCCGAGAGTCAGGCTTTGGAGAGACTAAGCATAGCTTCTTATTTGTGATTCTCAGATTGACAGCACCCGTGGGGCTCTACTATACGATTGGCGTAAGTGTGTTTCTACTTTTCAGGTAAACACAGCTTTCCTTTTTTTTTACTTAACGTACTACTTATCAAACTGTAGTATTTTTTCAATAGAAGATAGTGGTGGTTGACCTTTGGTCCCTTTTCCCTCCTTTCTCCATGTTTGCTATCCAGTTAATTTCGGAACCTTGAAGTCTTCTGGGCTCTATCAGATTAGAATAATAAGTAATCAAGAG
Source organism: Calotriton arnoldi (assembly GCA_963921515.1). Classification (NCBI taxonomy): domain Eukaryota; kingdom Metazoa; phylum Chordata; class Amphibia; order Caudata; family Salamandridae; genus Calotriton; species Calotriton arnoldi. Next base: position 175,127 of record CAWUFW010006949.1, on the reverse strand, counting down.
GCGTTTTCCAGCAGTGTGGAACCCTCGAGATTCATGTCAAGTAAGTTAGATTTATTGCACTATTTGATTCAATTGTACTGACAGCTCGCAATATGTTCGATTATTCTCTGATGGCCCCAACCTTGTCTTCCAGGTGCCATCTTTCCGCTCTCTCGTTTTGGAGCCACTTGGCCCACCTACACTTTCCCACGATCCAGTTAAGGGTGTTTTATGGTAATTTTCAGTTATTTTTATGCGTTACCCTTCTCAATGGCAATTTATACCATAAATTAAGTACCTCCTTTCTTAATATTCTCAGGTGCCCCACATTCAGTCCTGAGGAAGACCCCGTCGTAAGGACTCAAGCAGCCTACTTCATTGTGGGGTCGAAACGTCGACATTGTTTCCCTTGTGTGCCAGTTTGGTCAACAGTGATTTTTTACTGTGCTATTACAAACAATGGCTAGCTATTCATTTTCTGTTAACCCCTTCCATGCTTCCGTCGGCCAACGGCCGTCGCGAGCACTACCTCGCTAGTGCTGCGCACATCCGTTGGCCGACGCGGCCCCGCCCACTCTTTCAAACCGCCGCACCGCGGCGGAATTCGCGCCGCGGTTAAGCGGTTAACTGCGAGGCTGAGAAAAGCCGGTTTTATTGTAAATAATGATGTGATGGATTTATTGTCACTACCTTCCCTTCTCACTTCTCCAACCCTCACCTGATGCACACTATCTTTTCCCTTTCTCTCCCCCCTCTTTACGTGGGGCACTTGTTTGGTACAAATTTGTATTTCGTGTTGATATATGAACATTTGTTCAATGTGATTAAATAACATTGAACGACGAATTTCGGAATACTAGTGTGTTAATGCATATCGTAACTCTGTGTGCTATTTAAGTTTGTTCTACTGGGACCAGCTTCCCTACTGTATTGCTCTATACCCAGGTCCCAGTGGCTTATTTGGGTTTACCCCTTTTCTATAACTACCATCCCCACCATGCAGCAGATATAGTCAATTAACACCAGATTGTGGGTATTCCGGCCTGGAAGCAGAGATTCCGGCCCTAGTGCGGAAATTTCGACACAATTGCGGGATTTCAGCTCCGGGCGCGGGATTTCCGCTCTGGGTGCAGAATTTCCGCTCCGGGTGCGGAAATTCTAGCCCGAGTGCGGACGTAAAGTTAGTAGTCGTAAGATATCAAAAGTCTAGCTAAAATGTTGATAGGAGCCTAATGCCGCTGATGCCACAAATAGTGTTGCCAGAACAAGCTGGGTGTGTTCCTGAATGTTCAACATCACACAATCTGTGAACACCTATACTCCACTTGTCCATGGGCACCTTTGACACTCCCAGTACTGGACTATATATCCCCAGCAGAAGACGTCTCTCGTAGTACAGCTAAACTACATAGCATATCCCAAGCCAGCAAACTGCTATGCCCATTTGGAGTCAGAGGTAGTTGGGATCGGGACCCAGATGCACACATGATGTATGCACATTGGAGATACTGTGAACAGATTGGGGAAATCTCAGCAAACAGTAAACATAGAGCTGTTCAGTATAATTTTCTACACAGAAGATCAACTCAAGTATCCACTAATCAGGAAGTTGGATTTTGTGAAATATTTAGAAACTGAGATCAAAGGAAATGCAGAGACAATACTAAGGGAAAATTTTAGAGGGCATACGTCAAACCTTATGGGATGGGTGGAAAATTGGATCAGAATCCCCTGACAACAGTAGGCAGAATTGCCCTGATAAAAATGGTGGTCCTCCTAAAATGTCTTAATCATTCTCATAGTATCCCAGCAGTGCTTTATAACATTACAAACCTCCCTATTCATACCTGGTGCACACTTTGAAGTGGAGGAAGCTTCTAGAGGTCCCTCCCTCAAGGTGTCAGATATCACCATCCTCCCTGTCCTGCCCCAAGTTCGTCTGTGGAAACAATAGAACAGTGTCAAGCCATTTATGAGAGTGCTTAGGCAGAGACCTTGTGATGTGCAAGTGTGGTAGGTTACAGCTCCTCCCCCTCATTAACACAGAGTGGCCCATTCTGCCAACACCTAGCTTCTCTTTGTCACACTGCATGAGAGCAATACACAAAGACCAACTGCCAGCTACACCTAGTCATGTGACCCAGGAACAGGCTGTAGGCACCAGATGCCAACTTTCTAAAAGTATATCAACACGGGGGGTTAGGCCCAAGGGACAAGGGCCAAGTAGGGCCGTATAACGCTAAAAGTGGCATTTTCAGAATTGTTTTTAAAAATCTGACTTTACCATTAAGGAGGGCTTTCAATTACAATTCTTTAGAAACCACATTCGACCTGTCCACGTGCTCCCAATTGGAAGTTACTGCATGCTAAATGTAGTAAGGTAACTCCAATGTTAGCCCATCGTAGAGATTGGTCTTGCAGCAGTGAAAAACGAATTTAGGAGTTTTTCACTACCAGTACATGCCCTACTTTTTCAAATACACTGCACCCTTCAGTATGGGCTGTTCAGGGCCTGCCCTATGGGTGATTCATATGTTTTAAAAAAAAGGAAGGTTTGCGTCTGGCAAAAGGTTTATTTAGCCAGGTCAAAATGTCAGTGTTAAAACTGCACACACAGGCTGTAATCGCAGGCCTGAGAAAAGTTTAAAGGGCTACTTAAGTGGGTGGCAAAATCAGTGCTGCAGGCTTACTAGTAGCATTTAATTCACAGGCCCTGGGTAAAGGCAGTACCACTTTACTAGGGACTCATGGGTAAATTAAATGTGCAATTGGATGTAAGCCAGTTCAACCATGTTTTAAGGAGAGAACACAAGCACGTTAGCACTGGTTAGCAGTATTATAGTGTGGAGAGTCATAAAGCCAGCAAAAACGAAGTCAGCAACTCAGGAGAGTTGAAGGCATACAAGTTAGGGGAAAACCAAGGATGCCAGGTATAACAGCCCCACCATACCTGATTGGACACTTTCCCCTCTTACTTCGCTCTTTCAGAGTGATTAGTTATTGCCCTTACCCAATTCTGCACTCTGAAATATGTTAAAGGTTACATAAAGCACACAATAAAACTTTCAAATAAAAAATAAATACATTTTTAGTATCCCACTTTGGAACATTTTGATTTTCCCCACTGCAAAACTCTTTTTTAAAGCGACAAATGTTTGGACTGTTACATATTTTCTAAAGAAGAAAACTTGCTGCATCTTCTGCCAGGGAATTGCCATGCTACACACTACTGGCAGAATAACAAAAAGTGGCATGTTTTTAGGATGTGCTCCTAAGAGGAATTTCCAATGTTTGCTATGTTTTGTCTATTGAAGAGTAGGATTTCTTTGCTGCCACGTAAAAAAGAAATGAGGGATTCCTTTAATTGTCCGCCTTTACAACGTTTTCAAAAACATGTTCTGACAGATATGATTTAGAGCAATGTGTTGCAATCGGTTTTAACCTTCGTTTGCCCTTGTTTCAAGTGCAGTCATTGTTTAAGAAATATTATACACCAGGGGGAAGAAGTACAGCTGCAAATTCACTCAGATATGGAAATATTTTACTTTGAGATATTCCATATTTTGACTTCAATCTTTGAAGCAAGTTGTTTAGTTTTTCACTTATGTATGATATGCTCATCTTGGGCTTATCCGCATCACCCTACTTTCAGTCCCTTACCAGACTCTGTATTGTTGTTAGTTGGTATGACCATACTGCCCATGATACTGGTTCCCCAAAACAACCTAGTTGACAAACATAGCCTACTTCATGCTAGTTTCTGCAAAAATATCAATCACACGTGAGCATGTAGGTAACACCAAGGTCTCCACTCGTACCAGGGGGACATGTGAGTAGACTCTGCTGGGTGCCCCATGCTCCAATTGTGTCCCCTTCATTGTTAATTGTTACTACTTGCTAGAAACTACTGACCTCAACATGGTCATATAAGTGTCTGCTAAAGCACTCATTGTGAGTCAGGTGGGGCACAATTACGTCATGGAACTGCACTGCATGTGATTCCAAGTGGGCCAATTTTTCCACACCGGTTTATTCTGGATGAGGAAGAACCAGGCCTGATTTTACTAAGCGGTAATTCTGCATGATAAAATCACATGAGGCTTTGGCTGCAGGAGCAGTGAAGCCTAATTACACATTTCTTTTCTGACGGGGGGAATCATACAATGCTCCCTCTGCCAGAAAGCACTTTCCCTTTTTAATCTTTATTTACCCCGCCCCCCCCCCCCTCAGCTCCTACCCGACCCTCAGGTTCCCGCATACATATACAACCTGCTCACAGCACATGGTAAATGTATACGATAAAACGTACGGAATTGGGAATTCTGTGTGGTTTTATGACTGGTAAAATTCGTCCCAAATGGTAATTCCCCATTTAATGGTATTTAAATTGTAATTGTATGGTACTGGCGCAGATTAAAAGCATGGAAAAAATAAAATAGGAACAAGCCCTCCAGATCGACGCTTATTTTCCAATAACCGGTTATACTATATACAGCCAAACAACCGCTTTGTATGGAAAATGATAATAACATTTCTTTCTTATAATAAGCAACACTAATTAATAACAACACATTTTAAAATTAACCTACTGTTACATCTTACACAGATATTATAAATGCATTTTTTTAATGAGCCCTCATGGTAGTGAAAGCAAACAAGGACCCCAAATAACCTTGTTTGGACCTTCCTATGCCCTTGTGGACTTTCATCTATACAAGCATCTTTTCTTACCAGTCTGAGCCTCTTGCCATTATCTAAACCCCTCTATAATGTCCTCTGCCAAGTTTACGAGGCATTCTCTTGAGGGCCCAACAGTCTAACAATTTGGGCACCTGTCACTCATAATTCTTCTCTAGGGATTTGGATGTGGGATTTTCTGAAAAGAGAGTAACTAGCCTCCAGGCAAAGCGTGTAGAATGCCTGGATTACCATCTTCTGTTTGCCTATATTTATCATCCCGGACACTGCTGCTATCAAAAGAGCTCGCACATCAAATCAGTAGGCTCTCCAGGTCCAGATCAGTCACAACAGGTATTTTCTCGAAAATATTCTCAAATAATTGTCAAGAGTTTTTCCACCGTCAAAAGTCTCCATTCTCGTTTTCCTTCCATTCAAGGAGCAGGTGGCACCCAATGGCAAACACTGAGCAGACCGCTGACGCTAATGAATAGCTAAACAAAATAAAATCTTCTTCATTTTCTGAAATGTCTCTAACTTCAGGTCGAAAAAAATAATATTTGGCTCCTCCTTTAGCCTGGTGTCCTCCGACTGCAACACTACTTACTGAATTGTTCCCATTTCTGCTCTTCACTACAGATTTAAGAACACTGATCGCCCCTAAAAAGGCAAGAGAATGGCACATTCAAACATGCCATGTGCAAGGCATTAATCATTTAATCTCTACCTGTGTGGATTTGCTGCTAATACATATTCCAATAAATCCAGTGGTAATGTTAATTGTTTATTCATGAGGCCCAACACTTACAATCTTTTCCGTCCTGCTAGCTCTCTCTCACTTGTATCATTTATAATTTTTGGGCAATACAAGAGACTTGTAATAATTGGGTTTTAGTTGAGAGGGGTGGAAACCCAACTCAAATAATAAACACAATACTTGTGAGGGTAAACCACAAAAGTCACTAAATTAACCTATGCCTAACCCTCTGATAGCTTGGCACAAAAGCAGTCAGGCTTAGCTTTGAGTGCTGCATAAATACTTTATACATTATCTCTAACAGCAATAAAGTGAAAAAACAACACAAGTAAAATCTCATACCAATTTATAAAAAAAGAGTACAATTTAACAAATAAAATAACACCAGTTCAACAGCCACCCAGTCAGTAAAACTAGAGATATGAGTATATAAAATGTTAGATAAAAATAGTGCCAAAAAACACAATGCCCCTCTCCTGGTTGTCTGGTCATGTTGGACCGGGAGAAAGTCTGACCCCAATGGAGTGTTGGTTGAATATAGGAACCAAATTCTTCCTGCTGAGCAGTTACCTTCCCAAGTCTGTGTTAGGAGCTGCCATTCACATTGGCAGGGGTTGTGAGGAGGTCGTTAAGGAGAAGGCTGGGTGTCACAGACGGCTGCTGCTGTAGCGCGAAGAGTCGGTCGTCACTGGAGCTTTGTGTTGGTGGTCAATGCAGGCTGTCGCAGCCGGCACCAAGTGTAGGACTCACAGGTGCTTCGTATTGGTGGTCAGCATGGATGGTCAGTGCTAAGTGCTGGTCCCGTTGGAGCTTTGCATTGGCAGTCGCCACAGACTGTCATTTCCCAGCACAAAGAGGTCCATTTGTGGTCGTGAGGAACCCAAACTTCAGGGTTTTTCACCTGGAGATCAGGAAGAATTAATTCTGATGCCAACCCATCAGGACTCACTCCAGCAGAGGCCAGCAGTGGGGCCCAGGCAGGTCCAGGCAGGACCAGTCAGTGCTGGTCAGCTAGGAAGTTGCAAGGAGGCCTCTGTAAGCTTGCTGGGTCCCTGTAGCTCAAACAGGAGGTCAGCCAAATAACTCTTTTAGTCCCTTCTGGGTAGCCTGGGTTCAAGGCAAGCAGGTCCAATCTTCCTTCTTCAGACAGCAGGACAGACCTTCTTCTGAATCTTCCACAGATCCAGGAGTGTTCTGATGAGGGGTTCTAAAGGTTCCACTTTTATACCTGGTGCCAGTCTTTGTGTGGGGGAATTCCCAGGCTAACCCCTAAAACTGGTTTTGGTCAGTTCCTTCCCTTCCCCTGGTCCTGGCTCCAAACTGTCTGGGGTGACAAAGACTAGTGTCAGGTTCCTTTCTGTGGGATGCAGGCTGGGCCCTTTGAAGTGTAATCAGGGAAGGGCACAACTCCTCCCTAGCCATCCTCTCTCCACTCCTACCCCTCCTTTGTCCCCATGTCTGGAAGGAATACACAAAACACCAAAGGAGAGCCATTCACAATCACGAGAGCTTGGACACTGGCAATAAGGCACATTTGATTTAAGCAGAAAAATGCGAACTTTCTAAATGTGGCATTTTCAGTATAGTAACTTACAGTCCAACTTTACCATTAAATAGGATTTTAAATTAGAGTTCATTTGATCGGAAACAGCATTTCTGTATCTTGTCCCAAACTGAAATTGGCACTTGATAAGTGTGATAAGGTACCCCAGTGTTAGTCTATGGGAGACATAGACTTACAACAGTGAAAAATGACTTTAGGTGGTTTTCACTGCTAGGGCCTGTAACACTTAAACATGTGTGTCCTATCTTTTAAATACCTTGCATCCTGCCCTATGAGTGGTTAGGGCCTACATTAGGAGTGACTTATAAGTTTTGAAAAGAAAGTTTTAGATCTGGCAACATTTTTATTCTGCCAGGTAGAAATTACATTTTAAAACTGGACTACAGGCTGCAGTAGCAAACCCCCCATGCAGAACATAAACTTCACGCACATCTCAAAACACTTTTCACAAGAAAGACTAGTAAGACAACATTTGGAATTCCAAGTCTTTATTTGCATTTGGGAAACTCAGGGCTGCTGTACGTCGTGTCGATTGGGAATCCGCACTAGAGTCTGCCATTCGGGTGCCTGCAGGTGCCTAGTCCCCACTCTGCTGCTGATCCTCCAGGGCGGGGTTGGCTGGCCACGCCCCAGGGGAGGGCAGTCTGATGAGGGGGCAGGGCTGCTCCCCCATCTTGTGCATAAAAGCAAGCACCCAGGTTCCCTCACCCAAGTCCATTGGGATGGGTTCCTATAACCAGATCAAACAGACCCCACTCTCGGGCCTTTGGCCTGGGACCAAAGTTCCCTCATGGCGTGTGGTCCCAACTGCAGCCAACAGCCTCCAGGCCAATGGAGTCAATGGAGACCCCTTTTCGATTCCAAAGCGAAGCAATGTTCCAGTGTGGGGAGCCAGGTTTCCCGCACACTTGGGATGATAAGACCCCATAACGTCCATAGCACACGCATACAAACTCCGACTGATTACAAAAGGACCGCATGGTGCCGAGTCAGCAGGGATGTTCACCAGCACAATCAGTAGTCCCAGTCCATTACCCGTATCAGGCAAAATGAAGAGAGTTCTGGCCTCGCACCAGACTCTCCATTTGGCAAATATTCTGCCTCCTCCTTTCCATCAAAGTTCTCCAAGCGCCCAAAGCCTGCTCATTGGGTCATGTCCCTCCAAAACAAGGAAGTCCTTGGCCAGAGCTGGAGATAGCAGGCCCAAAGATCCTGGACGTAGCGGAAGGGAGAGGGGGTGCGGGGAAGGAGAGGGTCCGCAAAAATCTATCATAGCTCCTTGTGAGGTATTCAGAAACAGGCTCACAGCTGTATCTCGCTTAGCGATCAATGTGAAACACACACCGTCTAGGGAAACTAATAAGCTCAATCTTGGACTCCGCCACATCAGAAACACATGGGGGCTGCGGGATAACTCTCTGACCCCCTCCGGTACATGACAATAGAAATAACCAAAACACACAAGATGATGGACGGAATGCTGCACATTGGCAAACATTCACCCCCAGTCACAGATCTGGGTTTAATCCATCGTTATTTTGCTTCACCACGCCACCCCAGTTCAGACATAGCCATATGCAAATCAGTCTTGACCCTGTGCCTCATGGGAACAGTCCAGACCGAACTGCCAAGCCATGTCTTCCCTGGACCGGAATCAAGCATCCTAGGACCGGTTTCAGGCTATCAGCCTTCATCAGCCAGGATAGCTTGACTCCAGTGGCGTAGTGAGCACGGGACCCACGTCTGGGCATACCCTTCCCACTTAGGGCGAAATGCAAAACACACAAGATGATGGACGGAATGCTGCACATTGGCAAACATTCACCCCCAGTCACAGATCTGGGTTTAATCCATCGTTATTTTGCTTCACCACGCCACCCCAGTTCAGACATAGCCATATGCAAATCAGTCTTGACCCTGTGCCTCATGGGAACAGTCCAGACCGAACTGCCAAGCCCAGGATGCTTGTTTCCGGTCCAGGGAAGACATGGCTTGGAAGTTCAGGCTGGACTGTTCCCATGAGGCACAGGGTCAGACTGATTTGCATATGGCCATGTCTGAACTGGGGTGGCGGAGTGAGCTAAAGAATGATGATGGATTAAACCCAGATCAGTTGACTGGGGGTGAGTGCTTGCAATGTTCAACACTCCGTCCATCATCCCCTTTGGTTTTGCTACAATAGAAATAACCAAATCACATGAGAACCTAGGGAAACGTCCAAACATACCAGCAAAATGAAACCCAAATCTAGCCCAAAAAGAACCCTCTAGACAAAGGGAATAGTGAAAACACCTGGTGCGTTCGGGAGGGTCCCACTGCACACCGCGTGCTGGGACTAGAGGGGTATACAAGTGACCCCAGAGCACGCCGCGATCGCCAACACTCAATTACGGCATGCTCCCACTTTAAATATTACCCCGCGCACTTGTAGGTCAAAAGGCACGCCCGTACTCCCTAACTAGGGAAGGTAGGATATTAAAAATCTAGCAACACCCACAGAACATTAGTTAAAAAACCAATACCATCTACAGGCTCACAAACACCACCCCTTAACAAAATATATCCCCTTCTGTTATGATGAGGGGGAGAACCGATGACCCATAAATAAGAATTAAAGTGACCCATGAATAAATACTTATCGTTTTAAAAAAAATAGACACACCGATTGGGGGCCAACTTCTGGTGCCCCACTAAAAATAACATATATGAATGTAAAAGCACAACCCTAAAAAAGAAAGGCACAGGAATCCCCAAGAATGATTGATGATGACACGTAAGGATGCAGATGTTTTCTGAACCTAACCAACAAACAACAGCTCTTATACAACAGGTCTGCAATTGAGCCACCAAAGTGCACCACTCTTACAGCCCACCATCTCTTCAGCGACCACTTCCATAATCCTAACAAGACCCAAGTGTGCAAGTCATCAAAGCCCTCAAACTTTTATACCAAACTTTTCCACCGAACTCTTTCGAACCTTTCCAAAGCAAAGAAATCCCCCAATCACCAGAGGATTACAGACATCTATCCTGGACCCATCCCCAAGACCTACATTGTTCAATAAGTTATGCATTATTGTACAATTGTATACCCTCTGTTTACTGTGGGTGTGGCTGCATCCATTCGTTGCCAAAGATCTGCCTAGTCAAATGAACTCGACCCCAACATTTGCATAGTGACCCCTCCCATGTCACTTATAATTGCACTGAGCCCAACATAAGTATTCCACAGGCCCTACACAGCACACTCTTACACAACACATGGCATCAGCACATGACAGCCATGGGCACCCAGACATCAGCCAGGTCATGCTACGTCTGTTCACTGATACCGCACGCAGTACCCGTAGACAGGCTTTACTTGTCCCAAGAGATAACCCCCGAAAAAGCAAAATGCCTTCTCCACCTGTACCTATGAGGGATTAGGGCCAAGATACAGTCCAACAGAGTAGAACGCTATAGAGTAGTAGTGAACGTGACCCGTTACAAGACCAATCCCGCAGCACTGTACCTCTTCACCTATCCAAGGGAGGTTCAAACCGAGCTAGATAGGATGCGCAGGCAGGGCACCATAGTGTAGGATACGTAAATTACTTTAAATTCGTAAATTACTTTATTGCGTGATTTGTTCAAAACCCTTGCAACAATATGCAAAAACAGAGATTCATTGCTAGGTGCTTAGCTTTGATAATAAAGTTTAAAAACATCATTATGACCTTGGGTACTGACTTTGGCGGTGAAGTTAAGAGCATCGTAAAAACCTAATCTAAAAAGTCATTGAGTTCAAGTTTAAACAGTTGGGAATTAAAAAAAGAGAGTCATTATGGCATAGAAGCCTCTATTACCTGATGCACAGTCCATGACACACTGTGGATTAGATTCGATTGAGGAGGAGAGTCTGGCATCTTCCTAATGAGGGGGGAGAGGTTGTGTAAGAAAAACAGTATACACAAATAAACTCTACTTATGCCATGCAGTAATAGTGGCTCTAAAGCATGTCTGTTGGTCCGTGACCGGAGGCGAAAGACTCAGTGAGGCGAGGAGACAAGTTGCCTGCCTGTCCATCGTGCACACATCTTGCCTCCTCTAGCTTCTTAGTGAAGTGATCCATAAATCTGACCAAGGCATAGTTCAGGGTAGTATTCAAGGGGTCAAAGCAAACCAGGACCGCTCCTCTGCAGGATCTTATGTCTTTTGCAATCCAACCCCTTCGTAACAGGGCCCTTTTATCTTCTAAGCGATTAGGACACAAGCATATCATGTGTATTTTGTCCTCTTTGTGTTGGCTGCAGAGCCAGCACATTTCCTGGGCACAGTCTCTTTTCCATTTTGGGACGTGACAGGATAGTGTAGAATACTGTTTGGCCCTGAGACTTTATAGAAAAGAGATTCTTGGAGGTAGCAAAGCCACTGCACCAGTGCACAAACTTGTCCGCTACCGCTTCCGTCTGTGGTCCCAGGGTGGCCCTGAGCGTGTCTGGGGCAGTCTTCTTTAGTAAGAATTGGACGCCGAACATGGAGGTCCAGTGTAGGGCCATCCACCTTGATGATATGAAGGGAAATGAGTCTCGTAGGGGAGGGTTAAACACCAGCATAGATGTCAGAAAATATGAGATACTGAGATATATAGGTACAAGTGGTTGGAAGGGAAGGGACAACCTCTAATTGTATGGAAACTTACACTGTATTCCTTGTGTTTCAGAGGCAAAGGAACAATTCCACTTGGCACAAATGAGAACTGTGGCGCAATGCTGCAAGCACCAGACATGCAATGAGGCACCGCCATGCTGATGGATACCTACTGGCAGTGTGGCGAGTTTGCCTACACGCAGCTTGTCCCCGGATGGTGGGGTCTGTGCTCCCTGATCACCATGCACTCCCCTACGCTGGTCATTCCTGGAGAAGATCTGTCAGAGTTATAACAACATCCGCTACAAAAAAAAACAACTCTGTTACATCAGGCTCGAGGGAAAAGAACTGCTGATTATTTTGGCTTGGCTCAGTTCAAGGACATTCTGGAAGAATTCAGACTGTTTTCTGACATACAAGTCAATGCGGGAGGGTATATACCCTTCTTCACCGTAAAAACGAAAGCAAAACGCCTGCTGGTTGCAAATAACCAGATGGGAAATGATGAAAATGATGACCAGTACTGGGCTCGGTCTAGGAGCTATCTGCCTCATGGTGATGCAACATCGATATGTGCTGGTCTTGATGACTGCAATGGAGGGTAGGGTGTGTACCAAGATCGGTGTGTCCTGTTGCATGTTTATCCCAGGCAATGACATGAACTATGGGACTCTGACTCTTGCCATCTAAGCACTGCATTATTTACAAACCAACATGCGTAAGGAGGGAGGTGCCCAGGAGAAGTACTGTTACATCAGTAGGTTTTCCTGGCTCCCCCGGTGGGTGACAGGACTGTGCATGTCATTGCTGCCTATTCTCATTTATGTACTGTTTTTGTTTGGTTTCCTACAACTGGGGGTTGCTTTCTGTAAAAACACAGCTCTCAAATTGGGTAGAATGCAAATAACTAGGGAAGTAGTAATTTGTTAAAACTGAAACACGTCAAGCTCCTAATAATGTGACTGACATGAAGTATGAGGTAAATGATGTAGTTGAAAATTCAACAAAATGGGGGAATGTTAATATTGATGTTGATGTACGCAATGATACATGTGTGCATAAAAATATAATCTAATCACCTGAGATGACCTTTCCATGAACCCGAGTCAGAAATAATGGCCTGAGGCAACGGAGTGACAGATCGTAGGTGGGGGGGCACGTAACCAGCAGAACAAACACACAAACAGGAAAAACTCAGATTAGGCCCACAGATAGGCAGCGACACCACAATGGACAACAGAAATTTGCCCCAATAAAATGTACATGGCTGGAGGGGCACCCGTTCCCAAAACATCATAAAGTTAGATGCCACATGAAGTTAGGAACACTCAGCCAATCAGGATACTGCACACACAGCAAATGCAGTGATTGCTTGCTCTCCATGCCAGACATCTGGACACGTTACCCAATGGCCCTCATTTTTCCTAGCAAGGTCGAGACCCACCTGCATTTGTCATCAGGTGGGAGTCACTTTTTGGCTCCATGACTAGGCCCACATTCCTCTACCTAAACCGGATCTATGAATTGTTTTATGATGCTCCAAGAAATGTATATAAAGGTGCTCAAAACGATTGCACTTTGAGTCAGCCCTTGGATCCACTTCTGTATGCTGTACTCCCAGCCGCAGCGTTTAATTCAACAAACTGTTCCTGTTTTGCCAAACTCCTCTTTTCTTTGTTTTTCAAGGTAAATTCACATTCAAGCAACACATTTACAGGCCCGGGGCACATGTAGTCCACTTTTACTATGGTCTTATAAGTAAATTAAATATGCCAATCTTGGATATGCCAATGTTACCATGTTTTAGGGAAAGATCACGTGCACTTGAGTACTGGCTAGCAGTGGTAAAGTGACCAGAGTACTAGGGCCGGCAAAACAAAGTCAGCAAAACAGGAGATCAGAAGGCAAAAAAGTCAGAGGAAATCACACCAATGATGCCAGGTCTAACTCCCACAAAAAATGTTTCCAGCACGTCAAAATGGAGACCTTTGTCACACTCAAAATCAAGATAGAGAAAAAAATAAAATACAATCTTATTACCAATCAATGGTTACATCTCTTTAAAAATTGAAATTTGATTATTGGAAAACATGAGTTTCATGATAGAAGTGCACTGCCAAATTGTAAGTGAAAATTAACCCTTCAAATCCTGTCTGACACATCATTGTAATGTTAATTTCTCAAAAACTAATAAATGAATTGACACCAAGCCACAAAATGCGCATATGCATAGTAAAGTTCTAATTTTAAGACAAGTGTGCCGTAATGCAGTTCCATTTTGTTCAAAAGTTCGTAAAGAAGCTAAAATAAAAAAGGCTTTTTTAATTTTTCTTGCCCCTTGGAGGGGCGCTAGAAATTCCATGGCAAGATGGCCGCACCCTAGTGCAGCCCGAATAGCCGGGAGCTCTCATTCATAAAATCTTCAGCCATACGGCACACATCTATCCTGCAGCTGGCAACTAATTGTGCAGGAGGGTGCTGGGGGTCTCAACACCCTGAAATTGGAGCTTAGTGCAAATTAGCGAGAATGATCAGGGCCTGTGAGGGCTGCACCACATGTGAGGTCGGCTGCAACGGAGATGGAGGATGCATGATGTGCTACGGCTTCAGAACACCTGGGTGAGAACTTAATGCTACCCCTGCACCGGGCTTGCAGCTGCTGTGGCCTAAAACAATATCGGTGGCCATGAGGGATAGAGGTGGAGATCCAGATGCCTGCAATGCCGGAGTGCTAAGTCGGCATTGCCATCCAGGTGAGGTGCGACTAAGCGAGGCACGGCTTGAAAGAAAGACACCCTCTCAGATGGCCATCTAAAAAAAACTGGCTGCTTTATCCCGCCGGCAGATATGAGACAGCAAGAGATTGATCTGAGGCTACCATCCTTGTCTGGCACCAAAGTTGGGCAGCATGAGCCGGGGAGGCCTGCCTGGCAGTGTGTAACTGCACTAAGAGCATTACTGGGCCAGGAGCCGGTGGAGGACCAGCAGCCTGGAGGCCGATGAAACCCTGCAGGCTGCAGCACACACAGCAGAGATCACAACGGAGGGGGGGCATAGACACAAGGGCTAATGAGAATCTGTGCTCTGTGCCTTTATTCCATATACAGCACTAGCTGGTTACAGCGAGAGCACCTAGTTGTTTGCCCTGCACTATGGGACCCAGTGATGCTCCTTATCATACAGCCTGCCGCCGTCACTGTGACCAGGGTCGCTTGTGAGAACGTCACTCCTGGGGACATAGCACCTAATACTGAAGGAAGCGGCTGAACGTGCTCAAGCCAGACTCCATGTGACTGGTACCACTGTGGTGCCACCTGAACATGGTCACTAGATAGTACAGCTCCCAGGCTAGTGAATGTGACGGTGAGGCTCCCATGTGCTCTACACTGTTGTGCTGCACGGGCTGGCAAGAATGGGGAAAACAGACAGGAGCCAAACCTGCCTCATGTTTGAGTCAAAACATGCTACTAAATCCCAGCAGGATGTCCTCTCAGACCAAGAACAAAACCCACAGTCCCAGGGTGCATCGGCATTTAAGACCATTCTTATAGCCATGCAGCAGAATTTGTAATCTATAGATGGAAAGATTGACATGTTAAGCCTGTGTATGGACCGCACTGTAGCTAAATAGGACAAGTAAATGGTGCACATTACTGTGGCGGAGCAGCACATCTCTATGACAAAGGATGACTAGCAGTCAGTGAGTGCAAAATGTTTCAATATGGAGAAGGTTCTTGCGGTCTTACAGGCCAAGAATGAAGTCTTAGAGGTGCATTCCTGCCCTAATAACTTGTGCATTACTGGCATCCCAGAGTCCACTAATACTGGCAAAATGGAACAGTATGTGGAAACTATGCTCACCTAGATATTTGGATCTGAAAACTTGTTGCGCATGCTGGTGGTGGAGAAAGCGCACAGATCTCTCATGGCGAGGCCACCTCCGGGGGCACCTCCACGCCCAATCATAGCCAAATTACTATACTATAGGGATGCAATGCTCCATCTGGCAAGGGAGAAGAAGGACATAAATTATCAGGGCAACAATAGTCCGTTCTTTTTCGGATTTCACAGCGGCGGTACACAGGTGGCGTGCAACAAACTTCTACATGTCCAACAGAGGTCATAGAAGGTGGAAATACCCTATGCCATGCTCTAGCCGGCTCACTTGCGCATAAATCACAGAGGAGCACAGAAAATCCTTTCCACACCAAAAGCAGCAATGGAGTTCATCAAGAAACTTGCCACAGAACACTGTGAGCAATTGGAGCTCGAGATAGACGATGAGGGCAATTGATCTATTATGCCTACAGAGGCACCTGGAACAAATTGACTGTGATATCGCTCACATCAACGGATGTTATAGACTTGAAGGGGGACCACTACGCATGGATGGGTGCGCTCCCCAGGTGCCAGGGGCCATCTGCGTAGTTATGGAGTATGATTGAAAAAGATGTTATCTGACCATATGGAATAATCAAACTGCTCCTTAGCTGGACCTACATTGAGTTAGTCCCCTGCTACAATTACCAAGACTCCTCTGTTCACAACTGGTCCTGCACCCCACTTGTGGCATGCTAAAACCTAGCCGGTACACTGCTGTCACTCCTGGCCAGCTCCAACCACCTGGAGGAATACTGGGACTCTGGCTGCCTCCATGAGGGTATACCCCACATGCTCTTACAGCGTGATGCAACAGCTGATGTTGTGGAATGTGAATTTATGTTTACACTTGTTTTTTTTCTTTTAGCTTGTGGGGATGCCTTTGGCATGTTTGGGATGCTGAAGTGGGGGGGCTTACTGTTAAATACCACCATTGCGCTACCACATGCTGTTCATATTTGAGCTACCGTATATCGCTTGTGATGACATCCAGCTTGGTTAATGCTCGTGGGATGTTGATATGGCCCGACACCAGGACACATATCTTTCCTAACCTGGAATGTGCAAGGGCTTAACAACCCCTGCAAAACATGCAAGGTACTTGCCTACTTAGATAGACATACTGTACAAATTGCACTCTTACATGAGATGCACCTAACACATCACACAAAGGCCTTATAGGTACCCGCTGGGTGGTGGCTGGCATAGCCTCTTCCTACTCCTCATACTCTAGTTGTGTAATGATACTGGTCAAAAAGGGAGTGCCTTTCACTGTCACTTATTCTGAAACAGATGACCAAGGCCACTGTGTAATAGAACAGGGCAGCCTGTGTGGCACCTTGGTGACACTCGTGAATTCCTATGGGCCTAATACAGATGATCCTGAATTTTACACACAGTGTTGGCGCCGACTGCACACGATTCAGCCAACCACCATCAAATGGAGTGGATACCTAAACACATATTTAGACCCTGTGCCACTTGTTTACTGTACTGCCGGTCAGCCACGGCAGACTGGTATGGCAAACACTGTACCAAAGTTATATATGAGAAGGAATGGAAGACTATGGGCTTGTGGACCTGTGGAGATTGCGGAACCCCTCTGAGTGGGAGGGTACGTTCACCTCTTTGGTGCACGGCTGGTGGTCCTGACTGGTTTATTGGCTTGTGACCTGGGAGGTGAATGCTTGGGTGGTGGATGTGCTGCATATGCCCAGAATGCTGTCCGATCATGCACCTGTGAAACTGATGGTCTCAATCCCTACACATACCCCACATGGAAATTTCAGACAACAGTGATGCTGGGTCCTGTGTTCCAGAAGGAGCTAAGTTTGGCTACTCTTGAATATTCTGAAAAAAATGTGGGCTCCTTGGAAGGGGCGGATACTCTTTGGGAGGTGTTTAAAATTACAATCAGAGGTGTTTGTATAGGCACACAATCAGGCATCTTGAGGGCCATACGCATGCGGTTGCAGACTATAGAAAGTGTGATACAGAACCTGGCTCATGCTTATGAGTCTACACCCAGCCCCAGTACCCTTGCTACCATTACGGAAAAAATCACAAACTAGACTAACTCGGCGACAGAGGAACTTTGCCATCTATCTTGCCGACATATTGTGAGGGCATAGGGGGAGGGCGGACGTCCGGGTCTCAGTTTAGCTACCATGTTAAAGACAACCTGGGCACATACGCATATTGTAAAAATAACTGCCCTGAGCTGGAAGACTGCCTGCCATTCTGTTCGCCTTCACAGACTTCTATGCACGCTTGTACGATGCCCAAGACTCGGCTTCGGAGGCAGATATAGCTGAATATCTAGATGATGTGGCCCTAGCGTGGCTCTCATTGGGTCAAAGGAAATATCTGGTGAAGCTCATTATGGTAGACAAGGTCAGGGTTGCCATACACTTGCTCCCTAATGGAAAAGCCCCATTCATGGATGGTGTAATGGGTGGATTTGATAGGGAATTTGTAGATATTCTGGCACCACATCTCCATGCAGTGTATGAAGAGGCGTATGCTAAGCAGGTATTGCTCCCCTCCCTCAGGGAAGCCCTAATTATCGCATTATTAAAACCTGATAAGCCATCTGATCATTGTGAGACTTACAGACAGCTATTGTTAATCAATACTGAAGCCACGATCCTGGCTAAGATACCAGCAACTAGGCTCCAACCGCTGCTCACTAATCTGGTCCTGCAGGAAAAGTCCAGCTTTATTACCACTCACTGAACAGCACATAATCTGCAAACTCTTTTTGCGTTATTGCACCAGCTAGACCCCTCCATGAAGGCGGCGGTGGTCCTCCTGGATGCCGCTAAAGCCTTTGATTCCATTGAATGGACAAACATTTTCACAGTCCTGCATCGCATGGGGATTCACCAGATATTTTTATGATGGATATACCTGTTATCCACCAATCTGGTGGCACGGATGCAGATTAATGGTAACACCTCTGGGGTGCTGGACATACACAGGGGCACATGTCAGGGGTGCCCTCTATCACCGATATTATTTGTGCTCACTCAGAAGCCCCTGGCATGTGTGATTTGTCAGCAACATTCAGCCTCCGCATTGAGATTCCAACTGCGGCTTCTAAGCATTTCTTTATACACAGATGACATGGTGTTATATGTTTGAGACCATACTACACACTTGGCGCCAGTAATTCAGGAGTACATTCGGCTTGAGCATTACTCAGGCTTAAGCATTAACTGATCGAAATAGGTTATCTCTCCTCTGGGGACTAAGTTACATCTGCTAGCCTTTCCCCTAGAGTGGAGCACAGACCCTGTCAAATATTTAAGGATCTGGGGACATAGAGATCCGAAGCTGGTTATTTGCTATAATTATAAAAATGATATTGGAGGAACAGGTGAACCTGTGGTCCAGACTTCCTCTGTCGCTAGCGGACATGGTTGCTGTCATGAAAATGCTTACCCAGAGTTCTCAACCTCTTAATTAATATACCCATTGTTCTGATGCAGCATTTTTTCAAACACTCCAATCCCACATGATAACTATGGCAAGGGCAGGGACACAGCCTAGGATAAGCTGGGACACGCTCACACTCCCATATGAATACTATGGTACCGCTAGCAGCTTTGATTTCTCTCTCCAAAGCGCTAAGAGACCTGCCGGTGATTATGCGCTATAAAAATACCAGTTAACATAACATAACATAACAATACCGGGGCTTTAGCACATAAGGCTTACACTTGTAGTTTTTTTTGTGAACAGACACAGTTTGCACACTACTGGTATCATCCCCATGCCTACATGCCACATCTGATGATAGAGAATGACAACGCACATCCTATTCCACTCAAAGCTATTATGCCACACAGATCTGTTGATATATTACGCATCAAGAGTAACTCCATTCACTGCACCACGTGGGCCTGAAGGGTGCTCGGTGCATGAGCGAAAAAGGACACTTTGGGGCCGATTCCGATTTGGGCCGGAAATCTCTCCGACCGAGCCGGACCCGGAGAGATTTCCGACCGAATCGGACCCGTGCAGTCCGACCGAACGAGTACGATGCGCACGTATGCCATCGGACTCGAGTCGGTCGGACTCCCATTGAAGTCAATGGGAGCCTGTCGTACAACGCGTACGCGGGCTCCCATTGACTCAATGGGTGCGAGGCGGACAAGGGCGCCCCCTACAGCGTGTACGCGGCGAAGCGATTCGCGCTCGTACACGCACAAGTAGGGGGACCCATGGGTCCCCCCTATGTGCGACTCACGCGGCTACTCGTACAGGGGGGTCCGACACGGACCCCCAAAGTACGGCTCCGACAGCTCTTTCGAGCCGGAGTGCGCGGCTCGGTCGGACTGCTCGCGGCGCGCATCGTACTTACCCGGCCGGGGAACGTCTCCATTGCGCGGTGCGAGTCGTGTCCGTGCAAGTCGGTCGGTGCGGTTCGACCCGGGATCGACTCGGTCGGAGCGGTCGGGACGCCCGGACGAGTCGGTCGGCGATTTTGCATCGTACTCGCTCGTCCGGACGCGCGTACGGATCGGTCGGGAAATAGGGCTCCGAATCGGATCCGGTTAAGCCGAATCCGATTCGGAGCCCTACCGGCCGAGATCGGAATCGGCCCCTTTATATGCACCTGCACTTCCACTGCTGTTTCACCTGGCCATATCGGTCATACATGAGACTAGGGTGTTAACAATACTCGGTGAGGCAGGGTTAAAGAAAATGAGGGACGCATGTCCTGGAGGAAACCTCGTTGCCCTGGCTGATATCTTGCACATGCAGCGTCAGACCCTACTAATGACCTTCACATACTACCGCCTTCGAACTGCCCTGAGAGCGCTGTATCCCCCATTTCCCGCAGAGCCTCCTGCCCTTGGGGAGCTCCAACCTTTACTCACTAGCACCACACGTAGGAGTCTTATTACTAAATCGTATAATACATTGCAGAGATACGGGACGACAGCCCTGAACCCGGCATTAGATAAGTGGAAAGAAACACTTGACACACCACTGGACCTAGCGTAATTGTAACCTGTGCATTATTAATTTTAAATATTTACAACAGGTGTATTATACTCCTGTTAAATAGTTTAAATATGAGCTCACAGGATATTAGAACTGTGTGCGATGTGGGACGCTGTACCTGGCTATACTGTGTGGTCCTACCTGGCAGTTCTGGGCACAGGTCGTGAAGGCCCTCTCGGACATGGCGATGGAGCTGGTGGAATGCACCCCCCAGATGTGCTTGCTTGGGCTAGTTAAAAGTTTACTACTGGCCAATCGCAAACTGTTGGCAGTGGCGCTGCTATTGGCGAAAAGGAGAGTGGCTATACATTGGGGCAAAAAGACCGCACCAAAAACACTCCAGTGACTTTGTGATATGGCATACTGGAAAGAACAGCTGAAACTGTTTACCGAGGAATTGCCACTGCCCTCGCGGTCGAAGGATATTTGGGGCCCATGTACAGCCTACCTACTGACGGTTCCAGATATGTCCTAGCAGGTTGGGTTGTACAGGCGCTCTATGTAATGTCATTCTGGGTTTAGAATGCTTGAGCTCATAAATCTGATATTGTACAGCACATGTGATTTGTAATGTTGCATACAGCACATGTTGTCATTATGTTTATGCTTGTTGTGCATGATAATAAAATCCAATAAAAAAAAAAAGTGTCGTCCCCTTGACGGATTTGGAAGAAACTGATTAAACTTAGCAGGATAAAACAAGTAAGTATGAAATATCACAGAGGTTTGTCAACTAGTGCCAAAACTATTATCAAACTAAAAATGCCTTCCAATGGAAGTGCATCTAAATCATAACTACACAGTGGGTATTTGCATTATATATGTACATCAGAAGCAATAGAGTGCTGTACAGGGCAAGTGACCATATTTAGTAAACACAATCATTTATAGAGGAAAGGGAACGGAGGCAGTTGTGGTTTGTAAAGAAACAGAAACTTTCCAAGGTGATATAAAAATGTTTTGTGTAGAGGTGACCTCTTTCCAGAATTGGTGAAGGATTGCAGCAGTTCCGATCGATATAAGAAAATGTTTCCAGATTCTGGGTGTGCAGCTGGAGAAGGCATGTTCCCTGTTTTGTTTCCATTTTCTTACCTTTCTTCATCTCCATTCCTGGCTGTGTGTGTTTCAATATTCACCGGAGATGGTTAGTTTGTAACCCAGATAAACAGGTGTACTGTTCATGGTGGTCTCATAAATGTTGATGCTGGCCTTAAAGTTAGTTTGGCCCTGCAAGGGAGCCTGTTGAGTTCCATCAGCATAGGATTGATGTTGAATACCTTTATTTATTTTTTATTTATTTATTTAATGCATTTTTATATAGCGCGGACTTTACCTGAAGGTGTCAGAGCGCTGTACAATAGAACCAGTTACGTTACATGAGAGAAATGGTACAAAATAGAACGTTACAAAAATAAACAGGAGAGGTAGAGTAAAACCATATAGGCAATAACACAATATCAGACACAGCAATCAAGGGTGGGGAATGAACAAGAAGATGTTACAAATTTACAATGATGAACTAGCTTCCTGGAGGGGTCTGAGAATGAGGGTATTAGTTCTGAAAGTGTCTTTGGAAGAGAAGAGATTTGAGGTCCGCTTAGAAAATCTGGATGGAGGTGGTGGCATGGAGCAATGGCGGAAGCGAGTTCCAGATTCTCACCGCATTACCTGAGAACGATTGAGCCATCGATCTTTCCTTTTTGAAGGAGAGGGGCTCAAGCAGAAACATTTCTGCATTCCGAGAAGGTCTCGAACCTCCTGACATTTTCAGTTTATTCGCCAGGTAACGAGGGGAAGAAGTGTGCAAGGCTTTATGGGTGATGCAGGCAGTTTTATAAATGGATCTTGCCTCGATGGGAAGCCATCGAAGAAAAGACAGGATAGGAGTAATGTGGTCACTACGTTTGGATCCTGAAATAAAGCGAGCTGCTGAATGGAGGACGGATTTGAGGGGGGAGATTTGGGTAAGCCAGTCAGGAGAGAATTGCAATAATCCAGTCTAGAGAGAACTAGCGATTGGACCAGTGTTTTTAGGTCTTTCTCCAGGAAGAACCGACGGATCCCCCACAGAAGTCGCAGCTGGTAACGTGCGTTCTTAGCAATGGAGTTGATGTGGGAGATTAGGTTGAGTCTTTTGTCAAGTATGACACCTAGGGATTTAGCGCTGTCGACAATGACGGGTTTATTGTTGAGTAAATTCAGCTGATCCATCCAGGATTGAACTGGAGGAGGGGAGAGAGAGGTAGATAGGAGGAGGAATTCAGTTTTGGTGGGATTGAGAATGAGTTGGTGAACTAACATCCAGTTGTGAATAGAGTTGAGAGTAGAGTTGAGTAGTGAAAGATCGTGTGCGGAAGACACCTTGAGGTAGATTTGGGTGTCATCCGCATAGAGATGGTAGTGGATCCCAGATTTACTTAGGAGGTTCCCTAAAGGTTCCAGATAGAGATTAAACAGAGTGGGTGCAAGGATAGAACCTTTAGGGACGCCTTGACCTACCGCCAATGGAGACGAAAGACTGTTCGCTATCTTGATCATTTGGGATCTGTCCGAGAGGAATGAGGCAAACCATTTAAGCACTGTGCCTTCCACGCCCATTCTCTGTTGAAGAATGTTAAGGAGGGTGTTGTGATTAACAGTGTCAAAGGCTGCAGAGAGGTCAAGAAGAATCAGAAGGCACGATTCCCCAGAATCGAGTATATGCAGCGCATCATCAATCACTTGCAGCAGGGCTGTTTCAGTGCTGCAATTTTGGATGAAACCAGACTGGAACACGTCAAGGAGATTATTGTCCATAATATGTAAGGAAAGTTGTTTCGCAACACATTTTTCTGTGATTTTATAAAGAAAAGGGAGGTTGGTGATGGGGCGGAAGTTGTTGAGGTCATTCGCATCTGCGGAAGATTTTTTTAGAAGAGGGGTAACCTGTCCTGTTTTGAAGGCAGCAGGGAGGGAGCCTTGACTAAGGAAGAGGTTAACTAGCCTGGTCCAGTAAGAGAGAGTATTGGTGTAGAAATCAATGAAACCTTTAGATCTAAGGTGCACTGCAATATGCAGACTGCCTTTCAGGGGGGTGCACTGTGGCATCTGTCAAGCAGTGGTGAAATGCAATGCCTTCTTCAGCAGTCTAAAGGCTTGGACACAAGTTTTGAGATTACTTAACAAATCGAACCTTTTCACTTTTTTCAAGAGGGAGAAATGGTACCATGAAGTCTAGGCCTTCTTGAAGATAGGTTTCCTTCACAGAAATATTGGTGTTAATGTGGAATTTAAGTGATTTGTTGTTGGTTGTTAGTTGGGGATGAAGACAATCAGGTTTATGTTGCTTTTTGTGCTACATTTAGTCTAGTCATTGTTTGTTGTTATTCTCAAGTAGGAAAAGGTTGCTTTGTTTTTTCTGGTTACGTTTCTGGTCAATACTCGACATTCAGGTGTAAATAAGATGGAGTGCTTGAGTCACAGAAAGTACAGAGCACAGGAGTCTTTAATATAATGTTATGTGTCATCAGCATATTGGTAAATTATGATGACAATAACAATTGTCCCTGGAGCATTTGCATACTCCACAGATGAAAGGGAGCTTCTTGGATCTTTCCGGATGAGCTGATGTCAGTTAGACAGATAGGTAGGTGAAGAACCAGTGGAGGACACTGCCAGCAGATCCCTTTGGTGACAAATGGAAGTGAATTATGATAGGATGAGTGAGGTGTGTAAGATTATTTAGAGGTAAAGAAAAATTGTAAGGCAAGGTGTGGTGATGTAACTCAATCAATCAATCATGTCACTTATAAAGCGCACTACATACCCGCGAGGGTCTCAAGGCGCTGGGGGAAGAGGGGGGTGGTGCTGCTACTGATCGAAGAGCCAGGTCTTGAGGAGTCTTCTGAAGGCCAGTAGGTCTTGAGT
This sequence comes from Calotriton arnoldi, assembly GCA_963921515.1. Classification (NCBI taxonomy): domain Eukaryota; kingdom Metazoa; phylum Chordata; class Amphibia; order Caudata; family Salamandridae; genus Calotriton; species Calotriton arnoldi. The sequence continues at coordinate 150,723 of CAWUFW010006949.1, read as the reverse complement.
CTGTCGGAGGTTGGTGGGGAGGGTGTTCCAGGTCTTGGCGGCGAGGTGGGAGAAGGATCTGCCGCCGGCGGTCGTTTTCCGGATGCGGGGGACTGTGGCGAGGGCGAGGCTGGTCGAGCGGAGCTGGCGGGTGGGGGTGTAGAAGCTGAGTCGTCTGTTGAGGTAGGCTGGTCCGGAGTTGTGGAGTGCTTTGTGTGCGTGGGTGAGGAGCTTGAAGGTTATCCTCTTGTTGACAGGGAGCCAGTGCAGGTCTCTCAGGTGGGGTGTGATGTGGCTGCGTCGGGGGATGTCGAGGATAAGACGTGCAGAGGCGTTCTGGATGCGTTGCAGCCGTCTCAGGAGCTTAGCCGTCGTTCCTGCGTAGAGGGCGTTTCCGTAGTCCAGCCTGCTGGTGACGCCTGGGTGACTGTTTTTCTTGTTTCGGTGGGGATCCACTTGAAGATCCTGCGGAGCATTCGGAGGATGTTGAAGCAGGATGAGGAAACGGCGTTGACCTGCTTAGTCATGGAGAGGGTGGGGTCGAGGATGACCCCTAGGTTGCGTACGTGGTTGGTGGGTGGCGGGGCTGTTCCCAGTGATGTTGGCCACCAGGAGTCGTCCCAGGCTGAAGGGTTGGAACCAAGGATGAGGACCTCCGTCTTGTCCGAGTTCAGCTTCAGGCGGCTGGTCCTCATCCATTCAGCGACGGCCTTCATTCCTTCGTGGAGGTGGGCTTTGGCGGTGTGAGGGTCTTTGGTGAGGGAGAGGATCAGCTGGGTGTCGTCGGCGTAGGAGATGATGTTGAGGTTGTGCTGTCGGGCGACGTGGGCGAGGGGTGCCATGTAGATGTTGAACAGCGTTGGGCTGAGGGAGGAGCCTTGGGGTACGCCGCAGATGATCTTGGTGGCCTTGGATCGGAAGGGGGCGAGGCGGACGCTTTGTGTTCTGCCGGAATGGAAGGATGTGGTCCAGTCCAGGGCCTTCTCTTGGATCCCGGCGTCGTGAAGGCGTGTTCGTAGTGTGTGGTGGCAGACCGTGTCGAAGGCGGCTGATAGGTCCAGGAGGATGAGGGCTGCTGTTTCTCCGTTGTCTAGCAGGGTCCTGATGTCATCGGTGGCGGCGATGAGGGCGGTTTCGGTGCTGTGGTTGCTGCGGAAGCCGGACTGGGAAGGGTCCAGGATGTTGTTCTCCTCGAGGTAGCGGGTCAGTTGTTTGTTGACGATTTTCTCGGTGACCTTCGCGGGGAACGGGAGCAGAGAGATGGGTCGGAAGTTCTTGAGGTCCTTGGGGTCTGCCTTGGGTTTCTTGAGTAAGGCGGTGATCTCGGCGTGCTTCCAGCTTTCCGGGAAGGTTGCTGTCTCGAAGGAGATGTTGATTATTTTCCGGAGATGGGGCGCGATGGCTGTACTGGCTTTGTTGAAGATGTGGTGAGGGCACGGGTCTAGCGGTGAACCGGAGTGGATGGTGTTCATGATCTCGCTGGTGTCCTCGTTGTTGATGTTGGTCCAGGAGAGCAGGCGGTTGGTGGTTGTGGGGGCAGTGGTCTCGGTGGTTGCCGGGGCGGTCGTGGTGTTGAAGCTGTCGTGGATGTCGGTGATTTTGCAGTGGAAGAAGGTGGCCAGTGAGTCGCACAGGTCTCGCGACGGGTGAATGTCGTTGGTGTTGGAGCTGGGGTTGGAGAGTTCCTTCACGATGTTGAAGAGCTCTTTGCTGTTGTGTGCGTTGTTGTCTAGGCGGTCTTTGAGTGAGGCCCTTTTGGCGGATCTGATGAGGTGATGGTGACTGCGGGTGGCGCTCTTGTGGGCGGCGTAGCTGTCCGCTGTCCGTTCGTGGAGCCAGATCTTCTCCAGTTTTCGGCATGTTCGTTTGGAGGCCTGGAGGTCTTCGGTGAACCAGGTGGCTTTCTTGCTGGTGTGGCTGTTGGGCGGATTCTTGAGCGGGGCGAGGGTGTTGGCGCAGTCATCGATCCACTGTCTGAGGTTGCGGGCGGCGGTGTCGGGGTCAGAGGGTTCGGCGGGTGGGCTCAGGGCGAGGGTTGTGGTTAGCTGGTCTTCCGTGACTCTGCTCCAGCAGCGGCGAGGCATTTGTTCGGTGCGGTGGTGCGTGGTGGGCTTCCTGTAGGTGAAGTGGATGCAGTGGTGGTCAGTCCAGTGGGGTTCGGAGGTGTGGTTGAAGGAGACGTGTGGGCTTGCGGAAAAGATGGAGTCTAGCGTGTGGCCGGCGGCGTGGGTGGGTGTAGTCACGAGCTGTCTGAGTCCGAGGGTGGCGAGGTTGTCGATCAGGGTGGTGGAGTTGGTGTCCTTGTTGTTCTCGAGGTGGAAGTTCAGGTCCCCGAGGAGGATGTAGTCCGTGGAGGCGATGGCGTGTGTGCTGACGAAGTCAGCGATGGAATCGCTGAACTGTGGTCGGGGTCCGGGGGGTCTGTAGATGAGGGTTCCTCTGAGGGTGGTGTTGGGATCGGTGTGGATCTGGAAGTGCATGTGTTCGGCGGTGCTGAGGGTGTCGTCGGTGTTGGTTGAGACTCTGAGGGTGTTCCTGTGGACGATGGCGATGCCTCCTCCGACTCCGTTGGTGCGGTCCCTGCGGGTGATCTTGTATCCGTCCGGGATGGCAATGGCGATGTCGGGGGCTGAAGCGGGATTCAGCCAGGTCTCCGTCAGGAATGCGACGTCTGGGGAGGTTGAGTTGAGAAGGTCCCAGAGTTCGATGTCGTGTTTGCGGGCGGAGCGGGTGTTGAGGAGGATGCATCTGAGGTAGTTGGGTTCTTTCCTGGGCGGTGGTTTGGCGGGGCGGGTGCTGGCGAAGCTGCAGTTCCGGCAGGTGAAGGGCCCTTAGGTGCGCTTCGGGGTGGCCTGGTAGCAGGCGTGATCTTTTCCGGGGTTCAGTGCGTGGAGGGTGCTGGCGTTGTATCGGCGTCTGTTGATGTGGCGGGCGCGGGGGATGCCCGGACCAGGGGGTCTGGCGCTGGGCGCGGTCACGGCGCGGACGGGCGCAGACGGGCTTGCCTTAGGCGCGCCTTTGGCGCGCCAGCGGCGCGGCCGCGCAGCGGCCACCATAAATGGGGAGGTGGGAGGGAGGAGCAGGGAATGGGGCAGCGAATGGGCAGTGAGGGGGCGGGGCCGCAGGGGCGCAGCGGCGGGAAACAGGCACAGAAGGGAAAACGAGCACAATCAGGGCATCAAGGGGGCACAGAAAGGAGAAAAAAACGAGCACAATCAGGGGCAGCAAGGGGGCACAGAAAGGAGAAAAAAACGAGCACAATCAGGGGCAGCAAGGGGGCACAGAAAGGAAAAACGAGCACAATCAGGGGCAGCAAGGGGGGCACAGAAAGGAAAAACTAGCACAATCAGGGGCAGCAGCAGGGCACATAGACGGAGCTGTGTGGTGGGGGAGCGACCTACCAGTCAAGGTCAGGGGTCGCTCTCTTCACCACGCAGCGGCCGCCATAAATGGGGAGGTGGGAGGGAGGAGCAGGGAATGGGGCAGCGAATGGGCAGTGAGGGGGCGGGGCCGCAGGGGCGCAGCGGCGGGAAACAGGCACAGAAGGGAATACGAGCACAATCAGGGCATCAAGGGGGCACATAAAGGAGAAAAAAACGAGCACAATCAGGGGCATCAAGGGGGCACAGAAAGGAAAAACGAGCACAATCAGGGGCAGCAAGGGGGGCACAGAAAGGAAAAACGAGCACAATCAGGGGCAGCAAGGGGGGCACAGAAAGGAAAAACGAGCACAATCAGGGGCAGCAAGGGGGGCACAGAAAGGAAAAACGAGCACAATCAGGGGCAGCAAGGGGGGCACAGAAAGGAGAAAAAAACGAGCACAATCAGGGGCAGCAAGGGGGCACAGAAAGGAAAAACAGAGCACAATCAGGGGCAGCAAGGGGGGCACAGAAAGGAAAAACGAGCACAATCAGGGGCAGCAAGGGGGCACAGAAAGGAAAAACGAGCACAATCAGGGGCAGCAGCAGGGCACACAGACGGAGCTGTGTGGTGGGGGAGCGACCTACCAGTCAAGGTCAGGGGTCCTGTGTTCTTAGGTCTATCTTGAGTGGATTGTTGGGGGTTTAGCTGAGGGTTCTTGACAGTGACAGTTTTGTCCTGATGCTGTTGGGCTATGCCAAATATGCTCCTCAACTACTCCAGTATGCATGTGATAATTAATGCTATTTATCACAACAAATTTGGCGATGAGTTGGCTTCAGCCCATGCCCCAAGTGAATCAGATGCCCCTACACAGTACATCGCTACCCACAATTCATTACATCGCTTCGTGAACGTAATCGAAGGAAGGAATTCTCCTTGATGGACTGCAATATGTCAGGCCAGTTATGTGCAGTGTGTTTATAATGTTGGGTGGATGTCAGGAATTAGTTTTTCCGTGCTAATTTCATAAGTTTCCTCAGTCGTCTTTTTTTTGTGGCCATAGCATGCACAGTTCCCCCTTGAGCGCATCCTCGCCCCAGCAGTCAAGGAAAGCCACCTCCTTCACGTGCACTGATTCAGCAATCAAGGAATCCATCTTCATGTGCCCTGATTGTGGGGAATGCAGTTGCATTCAGCACCTTCGAGGCAGTGAGGCAACAGACCGTTGTGGCTCCATGTGGGGAGAGGTTGTGACTGGACTCTGATTGAGAGCAGCGCTGCTCCTGCGTTAGAGCATCAATTCAAGTTTAAAGAGGATTTAATTTTTAAAACTGGGTTATTTGGTGGCCATTTTTGAATTGGGATCACATCTTATTCAAACTTAAAGAGGATTTCATTGTTGAAACTGTGTTCTGTGGTGGGCATTTTGAGTTGGAAACAGGCGCGATTCAAGTGAAAGAGGAATTTATTTTTAGAACTGTGTCCTTTCTTTTCAACACACACAACTATTTCAGTTTGTGAACTTGCCTCATCCATATCTGAAGGAGTTGATCAAGGCGTGGTTGTTTTCTATATTTTATGGGTTCAGCTTGAGAGTTACTATTTTAGTTGGTTCACAATTCACATTGAATTCAGTTCTTTGTGCCAGGGTATTATTGTTTTGGCACTCTGCATGTCAAGGTCTACACCTGTGATATGCACTCATTTTGGATTTGCGTGTCAGGAACCATGCTGTGATAAGACACAGAGCTATGGAATATAAATTATGTAGTATAGTGCTATCTTTCAGCGTCATGCAGAGTGTCAATGCTACTGCCTTTTCTTCAGACGCCAGGGGACCCATCTATACCATGGAAAACTTGGTTCAGAGCATGTACGAAATACATTGGTTCTATTGGAGGAATAGATATTGCCATGAAAGGAAAATGTTTCTTTTAGAACATAAGCTAGTTTTTGATGGACAATCCATTTATGAGCACTTACCACCTTATGATTTGGTGGAGGATAAAGAAGACATAGATGAGTATCAACTAGTTGTAAGGAAGTTAGAAAAACAGTTTGATGTCCAACCCAGTTTGATTGTTAATAGACATAAGTTCTTCACTAGAGAACAGCATCAGGTTGAATTGACTGATTGTTGTGTAGCAGCATTGCATATTCTGGCAGCTGATTGTGAATTTGAGAATTTCACAACGCAATTAATTCATGACCAGATTGTAGTGAGGCGTTGGGACAAAAAAGTTCAGGAAAAGTTACCTACATTGAAGAATCTGACTTTGACAGAGACTATAGAAATTGTAAAGAGTATAGAATTATCACAAAAGTCTTGCAACAAATTGGCATGCAGGGAGCAAAGCGGGTTTGCTCCGGTGAAAGAAAGTTGGATTTACAAACAAGGGGGCAAAATAAAAAAAAAGAAGGAGCAGAGGAACATTTACTTCAGTTGTGGGTATCCCAATCATATGCCTAATGGTGGTCCTTGCCCTGCAAAAAAATGTTAGTTGTAGGTAATGTTGTACAATAGGGTATTTCGCCAAAGTGTGTCATAAAGTGAATGCTTTACTGTAAAGGGAGATTAGTGAAGGACCTGAGGACTAGCAAGATAATGGAAAAGGGGTAGTGCTAGTAGTTAAGAGAGGTGAATAAAATTGTGATGACTCCTATGAAGATATTGTGGTAGGTGGAATAATATTGATTTTTTTAATTGACTCAAGAGCAAGAATGATGATGAGAACGGATTAACTTTTTCATGAAAAATGGGGGGATAAGCAATTGTGTCCACCCAATAGAGACACAGTGTCATATGATGGGAGGAAAATTGAATTGGAAGGTTATTTTGAGAGCCATATGAGTTTCAAAGGAAGAGACAATATTTTAGGTTGGTATCATCAAGGGTTGTCTGGTATGACAATGAGGCAGGAAAAAAAGTTAAAATGTCTTTGATCACAGAGGAGGAGCAAGGACCATCGACAACACACACACACACACACACAAACAAGCACACACACACTCTCTGCAAAGTTTAGACAGAATCCTATAAGTATGTTTTTAGGGACAAGTTGGGTAAGATCAAGAGGTTCAAACACAAGATTAGGGTTCAAAACAGGGTGAGTCCTGTCAAACACAAATTGAGGAATGTGCTATTTAGTGTAAGGGAAGATTTAGCTGATGTCCTGAAGAAAATGTGTGATGATGGTGTGATTGAGCCAGTGGACTCTTCTCTATGGTTGGCCCCATTGGTAATAGGTTAGCAGGAAAGAAAAATAGTTAATTGAGGGTTTGTGTTGACCTTAGAAGTTTGAATAAGGTGATATGGGTGGATTCCCATCAATTTCCTTGAATTGATGACATTATGACCATGTTTGCGGGTGCTAGAGTGTTTAGCAAGATCGATTTGGCATCTGCATATCATCAAGTGGAGCCGGATGCTTCCTCAAAACATCTTATGGCTTTTGTTTCTCCAATGGGAACCTTTCAATTTAAGAAGATGCCATTTGGATTGGCATCTGCTGCCTCTGTATTTTGGCACATTTTGGAAAGGCTTCTGCAGGGTATCAAGGGAGTTGTTACATTCCAAGATGATATATTGGTTGCTGGAAAAAAATTGGAAAAACATGACAAAATAATGAATAAAGATTGGAGAATGCAGGGATTGTTTGGAAACAAGAATAAATGTGAATTTGGGAAGAGTAGCTTTGAGTATTTAGGATATGTCATCTCAGAAAAAGGAGTAGAACCTCCACCAGGTTTGGATGAAGCTATCACAAAAGCCCCTATTCCAGAAATCAGGGAACAAGTCACATCCTTTTTAGGTGTGTGTGAGTTCTACGAAAAAACTGTTAATTTGAGAGATTTTCTCGAGAAAAGTAAAATGTTTGTGTGGGATGAAAAATGTAAAAATTATTTTTTGTGTTTAGAAAATGACATATCTGCTGAAATTGTAGCACCATATGATCCCACTAAAGAGTGTATCATCACTCTGGATGTAAGCAATGATGGATTGAGAGCTATCATATCTCAATGCGGAGGAAGGTGGTGAAAAGACTGTTGAATTTGCATCTAGAGCGCTGAGGGACAACAAAAAGATATTCTCTTTTATAGGGAAAGAACTTTCAGCTTGTTATTGGGCTGTTGAACATTTTAAATGCTTCATCTGTAGAAGGAGATTCATGTTAAAAACAGATCACAAGCCATTAGTGAGCATTTTGAGTGGAACTGTCATGAAGGACCATACGTTCAGGATAGCTAGATTGAGCTCCAAACTGCTACAATACAATTTTCATATTGAACACATTCCAGGTGGAAAAAACACTAGAGCTGATAATTTGGCACGTTCTCCTATATCTACTAATGAACAGTGGGTGTGTGTGGCGGAAGAGGATGAAGAATGTTTGATAGTGACCATTGATGTGTGCAAAGAGGGAGGTTTTACTGAAGATGAATGGGTTGCCAGCCTCCCAGAGGTTGAAGAGTTGAAGAAGGTCAAGCGATATGTTAAGGAGGGGTGGCCCAGAGGGAAGTCATTACCTGTGAGAATGCAACAGTCTTTCAAAATAGCGGACAAGATGTCTGTAGAGAGAAATGAGATGCTGAAGCTGGGTGACAAGTGCATACCCCTCAGTGGGTTGAGAGTAAGAATAATGTTATCTGGCCCTGAAGGACATTTGGGGCAGATCATCACAAAAAGAAAGACAAGGGCCAGTTATTGGTGGCTAGGAATGAACACAGATATTGTTACTATGGTCAAGACATGCATAATTTGTGCGACTAATGATAAAGGGTTGAGAACTGAATCTTCTGTTGCAACCTAGTGAGCTACCTGATTGTCCTGGTCTAAATTAGCAGTAGATTTCATTGGGATGTTTAGTTCTTTGACACGGAGGAATAGATTTGCCGTGGCTGTAGATTATTAAAGCAAATGGTGGGAAGTTGAGTTCATGGAAGAGCACAATACTGGAGGTGTCATAACATTTCTAAAGAACATATTTTTAAGAGAAGGTTTACAAGAGAGATAGTTTCAGACAGTGGTGTCCAGTTTGTTTCAAAAGAAATGAGGGCGTTTTGGGAGAAAAATTCTATCACACATAGAAGAATTGATTTGTATCACCCACAGGCTAATGGACTTGTGTGGAAAATGGATCACACATTTGTGGAATGTGTTCAATGGGCGGTACAGAGTAAAGTTGATTTCTTAGAGGTGAATGAAGCATGTTATGGTCTCATCATGTTTGTCCAAATGGTATCCCAGGTAGGAGTCCATTTGAGGTAATGAGGGGGCGAGTGCCAGCATGCAAGTTGTGTCCTGCATGGTTGAGAAAGTTCCAATCTAAGTCTGATCTTGCTCATGCAGTGGACAACATCATTCAACCAAAAGTTGAAGCATCGCAAGTCAAAATGAAATGTGATTACCATGCAAGATATAAGGTGAGGGAAGTCTCTAGTAAAATAAAAGTCAGGGATTGGGTACTCATCAAAGAACTGACACAGGTTATGAAAAGTTGGTCAAAATATAGGTGTCCAGTGAGGGTGGCGACTGTGTCTTGGAATGTGGTTGGACCAATGGACATGAATGGTGGAACATGTGCAGAGTGGTGAGACTTAGTGAGGCTAATCATAGGTGCCATGCTGTATCCCCTGATCAAAATGCGCACACGTCACAGGTAAGTGTTGAAAATGACAGCAATGAGTCACGTCGTAGGAGCAAAAGAGTTGTCAATAAACGTGTTAGATTTCATGATGTTTAATTTCATCCTTATTTGTCTTTTCTGTTTTTTTATTATTATATGTTTTGCATTGTTGTTAATATACTCTTATTTGGGAAGAGGGAGATGTTGTGGTGATGTAACTGTGTTCTTAGTTCTATCTTGAGTGGAATGTTGGGGGTTTAGCTGAGGGTTCTTGACAGTGACAGTTTGGTTGTGATGCTGTTGGGCAGTGCCAAATAAAGCTCCTCAACTACTCAAATATTTGTGTGATAATTGATGCTGTTTATCACAATAGAAGACTCATCATTGTCTGCGATCTGCAGGACATCTCCTACTTCTAGATTGCCTGTTTCAGTGTTGTAGTGAGATCAGAAGTCTTACTTTCTGGATATTAGTCTAACTAACATCCATAAAGGAGGTTATTGGAATTGATGTATTCTTGGAGTTGAGTGCACAACTATTTTTTGATGATCCAGCTGATGAAATTAAGTTGGGTGATGGGCCAATAGTTGGCAGGGTCATCTTGGTTTAGCGTTTGGTTTTTCTAGAATCAAAGGGTCTGGCAAATCTTTAGTGCTAATAGGATAATGTCTTGGTTAAGGGAGGTATTGGCAATGGTGACCAGGGGTGAGAGAGCTTCTCTAGTAAGAGTTTAGATGCGAAATGTGGGTGTGGAACCATCTTTTTATGGGTTTGAAATAGCTGAGGATGATGGTGAGGTCTAAAATGGAGAGGAGGTAGGAGACTGGTCATTGTAAAATATTGCATGGTGGGATAGATGGTAGGTGGGATGTGGCATGGAGATTTTGTGTGGATTTTACATTTCCTGGGTCTGCAGTGTGTGTTTGTATGTGTGGGTGTTTGCATGTACGTTTGTGCGAATGTGTGTGTGATTAGGTGTGTGTGTGTGTATGGGTGTGTATGGGTGTGTGGGTGTATGTAATGTTGTTGTAGCATGAACCTAACAATGGAGTGTACACTAAGGTCTATTCATGATTATGTAGAAGACTGAGAATAGGTACTCTTATCCGAAGTTTACATCTTTCATGGAAAGACAGGAGACAAAACCTTTCTGGTCAACAGTCACCTTCCCGGCACTCCAACCCCAATTATAACTTAATTATACATATTTAGGTCAACCTTCCTCATTAACATGCACCTGCATGAGGGATGCCGACTGGCTGTTGGCCAAAGTCAGTGTTCAGCATTTGTGGTAATTTAGGGAAATTCGTAACATTACCATATTATGTTTGGTATCATGGCATTGCGATATTCCTCTGTATATTTGTGCTAGATGTTCTAGTCTTTTGGAATTTGGACTGATTCACACAACATCTTTCACTTCACACACCACAGTGCCAAAAATAGAACAAAATAAAGCAAAACAGAACTCTTCCAGTGATTGCAAAATGTGTTAAATCCTGCTTTAAAGCACTGTATACAAATGTACAGTCAACAATCAGCAAAGATAACCTCTCTCAGGCCATCCCAATTCTTCGGGTCAAACTGTGTTCTGAAAAACTTAAAACATGAATAGTGTTTTCAAAACATATGGCACACATCCCAAACCTAAGTTTATTGTTTCAGTAGGCTAGACCACCCAAGGCTGTGTATTAAATGCATCCTAAATACTAAGAGAAAATTCTTGTCTCTAAAAATGAATACAAAAAAATAAGCCCACCAGAGTTGAGGACATGGTATGACAAATTAAGCATAACATTCTGACTCATCCAACGACAAAAGAAGAAATTCCATCGATTTTGAAAACTTCATGAAATCCAGTCAAACCTTCTTCTATATATATCAAAATGGCTTCTTATGGTATTTACTCTTCACTGATCTTACCTCTTTCTCTATTTTTCAGATTGCACCAAAGATCAAACTAATGTTTATTATTTGCACACAGAATTTTCTGTATTAAGCATGACTCGAATGAACCAGTTTTCAAGGTTTAGGCAAAAGTATTTCATAAATCTCTTGCTTCTGGAAAATGCATACATAAATTTCCACGTAAGTTTAGATATTTCTTAACCAATAAGTTAAGGAAGTTTCCCAAGAAGTAACGAGAGGCAGCGCATACCTCTGCCTTGCGTTACTTTGTGTTAGGGAGGCATTCCAAGGGTGGGCGTTCCCATGTATCCAATCATAGATTTTGGCACATTCCCAGATTTACTAACCTAGTAAACCAAATGCTATGCCTCCCTGAACCAGGTGTAACAATGAGAAAGATCTTTATTTCTTCTTGTTACTTCTTCTTTCTGCGGCACACATAGAAAGAGGAACAGGCCTTTAAGGATTGTTTTTGTGCAGGAAGGTATTCTTTCCTGCACAAAACAATCCTGCCTGTAACGCAGGAACCCTTGCACCATGAAGCACACGTGCCTGCAGTGCCACTGGGCAGCACACAGTGCACCAGTGCTAGGAGACATCAGAAATGCTCCATATCTTTATTGATATGGCGCAATTCTGCTGTCTCCCTTTCACCCAATGCAGTGCGGCTACTTTGCTTGCTGCCCTGCTTTGTGTGAAATGTAACCAAATATGCCCCTGAGTGTTCATATTAGCATGAGATTTGCTATTCAGATTGAATTCAGGTGAAAATGAAGGATCTACCATCCTTTTAAGAAAATCCTTATTTCGAGGTGGAGTCTGGCCACTTCTTAAATGGTCACTTTCTAATTGAGCACTGACAATCAGCGCTTGATTGAGGGCTGTAATATATACATGGGACACCACAACTGCTTCCCACTGTACTGGCCAGTGACGGTGTTCATTGTGTTGTGCTAGCCAAAATATGAAAATTCCTGCAGCTAAAGCATACGTCAGAGTTGTCCCACCCCATCCTCTGCCACCTTGACAAATGGCGCTGCTCTTCTCAATAGTGGAAAAAAATATGTGGCAGAAAGGTCCTATGAGCCTCTGCAGAAATCCACCTGGAGTGAAGATAACACATTCATGTTGTTCTAAGAAATGTCTTGAATGTGCGCAGAGACTGGTGGCATGGCACTGGGGTCCGGGCTGATCTCACGCAGTGCAGTGGAAACAAAGGCAGGAATAAGCGCCGAGCCCTGCATGGAGACTTCTTGAATGGATCAACCCAGGACCCCACCAGGCACAGAGCTGTGGTCCCACAAGTGTGCACCAGCCATCTGGATTGAATGCAGAGGAAGTGCTGCATACACACAGGACAGTGACTGATGTTACCTGTGCTGGGCCAGCCAAAGTATGAAAATTCCATCTGCCAAAGAACCCAATCTGAATGCATAATATTTGCCCCTTCCCCACTCCTGTGCCTGCCTTCACATATGGCACTGCATCTCTCCATACTGGGGTTCGAAGTAACAAACATCTGTGGCAGGAAGGTCCTATGGATTTCAGCGGAAATCCACCTGGAGTGAAGAGTGAAGGAGAGATGACGGTGTTCCAAATGAAGACCTGAATGTGCACAGTAAGGAGTGGTGTGGCACTGGTGTCTGGGCCGATCCGATGCATTGGAGTGGCAGCGAAGGCTGGAAAATACCCTGAGTCCCATATGGATACTTCTTGAATGGATTGACCCTGGGACCCACCAGACACCATGCTGTGAGACCGGAAGCGCACACCAGCCATATTGTATTATATGTAGAGGAAGTGCCACATACAACACACAGGCCAGAAAACACCCTGATTTCCACTTTGACGATTGGTTGGGCAGTTCCCCCTTGATGGGGCTTGGGGGTCATCACCTGGCCCATACCTTCAGCATGGATACCCTTGAATGGGAAAACATAAGGACCGTTGGCATATGCATGTACCAATAAGCAAATCCTACTTCTATGGGGAGCTATGGAGCGATCTCGCTCAACAAATTAAGTGCATGATTCCTGTTTATTATTACTGAGGATTCCCTCATATCCACTTATGTAACAAATTTGACCACAGAATAATTGACTCAGCTGGCTTGCACTGCACACAGCTAAATTAACATTGTCTTTAGAAATTTGCCACCCTGATCAAAGCCTAGGAACATATTCTACTTCATGGACTGATGAGTGGTGGGTAACCCTCCTTAAGTCCCATGTGTGTCATCCATATGTTGCATTGGTTTATTCAAACAACAATCCCCCCCACCCTCCATGACATCAACTCACTCGGAATGCCAACCGTCTTTTTAGGAGGCACTATCTGGCCAACGAAGCAAGCAAGACACCACAAACCTATTACATGGACTACGATGGCTAAACTGGTCACTAAGATATTGGAGGAATGGCTACTGAAATTAAGGCTTTGATCACTGAAGCATCAACATCTACTAAACACCTGGACTCGGCGGAATGTAGCCCTGATGATGTGGAGCATAGACTGGAATCAGCCCAAAGATTTGAGCTTTGAGGTCTGAAGCTTCTGCCATAAAACCACTGACTTGTAAGATTACTCAATGTGAGATAATATCCAACTATAAGGAATACCTGAGAAAACAAACAAAGACGATGCAATCCAATTCCTCACTGGCTTTATGCCACACATGTTGGAGCTACACTTCCCGGAACCAACTGAATTCAAACAGACTCATAGTTTTCAGACAGGCGGGCCCTAGCAGGGATTGTCTTCATTCCATCATTGCCTGCTTCCTTTGTCATAAATATTCCCTGGTGGTTCTGAGAGCCAGCAGGAAGAAGATCTTCCACTTTGAATACAAGGACAGACCAGTCTACATTTCTTCTGACTTTTCCTCTGACACTAATGTCAAAATAAAACAATTCTTAGCCCTTCACCCTATCCTAAGAAACATGGGACAATAAGTATGACCCTGCGTTGATGAATATTACAATCACAGCAAAATGATTGAATACACAGAACCGGATGACCTTGAAGAATTTTTAGAGTCGCTAAACTTCTAGACCCTCCTGAAGGCCAACTGCATCGTCTAGCAAAAAACGATGGCAATCTGACAGGAGAGTCTGAGGTTCAAAACTGAAAAAGGACACATATGGTGGATTCTGATTACATTTTGTGCTAATACCCAAAACTCCACCCGTAGAGAGTGACAGAGTTCTGAGTGACTGACACTGAAGAACACATGCTCTTGATTGGGGGATAATTAGGGTAAGGGCTAGAGGAAAACCAAAGCCATTTTTGGTGGTTTGATACCAGCTTTGCATGTGTTGGAGTTTCTTCAGACTCACATCTACTTGCACACGCCCTCCCTGTACCGTCAGGTTCTAAGTAGCAATCTGCCAGTAACAGGCTAGGAGTACTGCTTACCCTCTAGCAAACTTGAGAGCTTGAGGTCTGGGAAGCGGATGGGTGCAGGTGGAACAGCTAGAAAGCACCGATAGGTATGTGGCACAGGCATATGTCATCATGCATACACTATTTTCTGCTACATAGGTCCCTCCTGCACACAGTTGCAGGCTGCCAATTAGGTACCCTGTAGAAGCATCCTTCTGCTTCCATATATAAACATATATTGCGGAGATTGTGCTCAACGCATGCACTGTGGGCAGTGGCAAAGCTACTTTGAGAGCCCTACTTGTGAAAGACTCTGCCTTAGTTAAATGCAAACATAGGGAGGAGCAGATTCAGCTAGAAGATCAAATCAGGTTCCTGAAGACACAGTGTAATACCAACCCTTCAACTGCCTCTAGACATTGTCTGGAGGCATCCAAGTACTTAATCAACTCCCTTTTCACATGCACTGCAGAATGGGCTCTTGTTACATTGAAACAAAGGCGATATGAACATAACGAAAAAGCGTGACGGCTATTAGCTTCACAGATACATAAGAGGTAGTTGAGGATGTCTATTGCTGAACTAAGCGGCCCTAGTGGGAATCTTCTAATACATTCCTAAGCATCCTATTATGAATATTTGCCAGTTCAGGATGAGGAAGACTTCTTAGGAGTACTGAACTTCCCTGTGCTGAGCCCCAAGGGATGAGCCCTGCTGGAGGGTTAAATTACAGAGGAAGAAATCTCACAGACAGTAACTGGCCTTCCCACATGTAAATATCTGGGCAAGGATGGGTATCCCAGGGAATTCTGTAAGGCACACAAAATGCTCCTGGTCCTATTACTACATGCTGCACAAGTCACTGTCCCTCGTGACTCAAGAAGGCTTCTTTGAAGAAAAACAACTTGCACACACCTTAGCCCAACACTCAAAAGTTTCAAAACTTTTCCTTAACCATCATTAGGTATCTAAACACAGAGCAGTGAAGACATTCCCCCTAGATGGTACTATGTAATGTTTTTCAACACGCGCAGACTTACTTGTTTATCTTGACAAAACATGTGGAGGGGAAACTTGGCTAGAAATTGAGCCTTGTTGCTGATACTGCTGCTTCTGAAAAGCAATCTCAGCAAATTGTGCTTCTTTGAAGAAAAACAACTTGCACACACCTTAGCCCAACACTCAAAAGTTTCAAAACTTTTCCTTAACCATCATTAGGTATCTAAACACAGAGCAGTGAAGACATTCCCCCTAGATGGTACTATGTAATGTTTTTCAACACGCGCAGACTTACTTGTTTATCTTGACAAAACATGTGGAGGGGAAACTTGGCTAGAAATTGAGCCTTGTTGCTGATACTGCTGCTTCTGAAAAGCAATCTCAGCAAATTGTGCTTGAAGCCAAACAGAAGACTTACCTCACATCTTGCTGTCTTATCTATACTACAAAACACTAAGAGGAAGAACAATTAAGCACCGCTTAACAAAAGAACACCTGAAACAGATGATGAAAACATATTCTACCCGCTCAGCGACCTGTCTGAGACCACCACAAGTCTTATGGGTAAATATTTGTTGAGAAGCTGGAACATAAGAGAAAAGATGATAAAATTATGCAGACCTGAAACTCAGAGTAGTGGGTAACATAAGTGACATATCATAAAAATAATAACTCTGAATCACTTGTTAACCTTTATGGAAAGGCACTGTTAGGAACTTTTCATGATTTTTCCTTTTTTCCCTTTTTCTCTCCCTCTCTTTTTTTGTTTTGCTGATGTTCCTGTGTGAAACTCTCTTTTATGGCTGAACTCACCTGTTAATAAAATTCAGTTCTTTTATCTGCAGTTACACTTCACCAATGGGTCACTAATAGAGATCTCAGGACACCACATTGTAAGAAACTTTGTAAGAGGACTAATGCTGAGAGTCTTTAAATCGATTTGGGATCCAATCCTTTCAGTAGTGGCCTATGACTGAGGGAGTTAGCAGAATGGGACAAATGGACAATTAATGAACAATTGGCTTAAAAAAACAGTGTAGAAGTAAACTATTTAAAAATCTAAATAAATTCAAGTTTATGTTAAAATAAATCTAAAAATAAAACCTATGTATTATTTTATTTTTCTATATTTCAATGACCTTTATTTAATTAAAATAATTACATAATTCTTGGAATAAAAGTCTATTAATCATTTAAAGTATTTTTAATACATAATAAATGATTTTTTTTTACATTTGGTGGGATTTTGTTCTTAATATAAACTTCAGAAAAATACTTTTATTTTATTTGAATATATACTTAATAAATAAATGCTGTCATATTTTTATGTTGTTCTACATTTAAAATAAATATATAAAATGAACATTAATATTTAACATAAACATATATTTTATATATTTTTAAAAAGGTTAATAAACTTTTACACTATTCCCTAAACTTTACCAGTTGGAGATCACTGCCCTGACTGCAGAGGACTATGTCAAATGTGTGGACCATCAAAAACGACTGTAAAGTCACTGCTAGTTGTAACTTTTAGTGACTCCACCCCCTATTTCAGGGGGTGGGCACATGTGAGTCTACACTTTGGAGTATCTTTAAACTCTTAAATGGTGAATAGCTAATAGTAGTAAAGTTAATCAAAAGTGAACCAGTAAATTTACTTGTGGTAAATTTACACTTGCAGATTTACCTTTGTGAATAGGCCCCTTTGACGTCTTGAAATATGTTGATGATTCTTTAACCCTCATTGACACTGTGTCCCTTGCTGAAAAGAAAATAGCAACTCACTTTAAATATCTATATGCACATCTGAGGTAGTTGTATTCTGACACAGTGAGTATATCTAAAATGAAACCCCCTCTTACAAAATGTGATGTGGAGCCCCTGGGTTTCCTAACTGCCAACACTGTGTACTCAAAGAGTGAAATAAGTAGCCCCACAACCTCTAATGGTGTAGGATCTCTGTGCCTCAGCGGCTACAGGTGCACTCCTGATTTGCTATTAAGGAGGTCTCTGTGATAACTGCTACTGACAATAATCAAAAACCCACAATTTAATGAATTGTTAAATATATGACATTGGACATCAGAGAGTAGTTGAGGGTAGGAACAACAAAATACTTTCAGTTAAATCATGGCTCATTGGGTTGCCCTCTGATTTGTGAGACGTGTTAAAACAAGTGATGAAAGACAAGGTGATGTTTTTTATTTCAAATTTAAAGAAAGCTAGAAAACTTGATCTTTGCAAGGCCGATCAGACGTTTTTATGCCTTGAAGGCGAATTGACAAGATTGACTTGGAAAAAGCCTTTGATTCCATAGAATGGACATATCTATTTATGGGTTGCACTAAGTTGATTACACAAATGTTTCAGGGTGAATCATAGTGAACTGGGATGTCACATGTCTTCCAGAACACTTGCGGTACATGGCTGGGATGCCCTCTGTCACCCCTCCTGTCTTTGGCTGCAATCATCAGGGTGCATAGAGATATTAGAGTGTTTGAATGGAAACAAGAGAGGTAAAAAAACTTGCCTTATATGCAGATGACCTCAAAATATATTTACAGAATCCGAATAGATCTGGCACTGTTGTTCTTAAAGTGCTGGAAGATTTCATTTGTTACTCTAGCCTAATAAGAGATCCAGCTTGTACCTGGTAAACAAGTTTGTTTTAGACAAGAGCTGGTTGGAGTTAAAGTCAATCAACTTAGTCAAAGACCGATTCAAATATCATGGTATTTATGCACACACAATTAAGAATGAGCATGGGAGAAGAATACAGCCACACAACTACATAAATTGGAAAACAAATACACAGTTGTTGATATGGTATTAGGACAAAATATTGAGTTGTAAATATTGTGATACAGAAATATTGGAATAAAAATATTGTGATACAAAAATATTGTCATGGAGAAATATCATCAAGAATATCGATTTATTCAGGTAAGAAATCTCATTGTTAAGAATATTGTTGTTGTTTATATCATTTTCAATAATATATTTGTAGAAAATATCGTTTATTAATTATCTTAATGTATTTTTGTTCATATATTAATTTTATGTGTTATTATGGTTTGTATAATTGTTAATAATATTTTCAATTTAGTTTGCAATTTTAAGTGTTTTATAATTTTCAATTGTATTGCTAATAGTTGTTTATAGTGTCTTAGTGGGTTGCTAGTTTGTAGGGGTATAGGGTGGCAAGGTAATTAAGTAATAATTAATCAGCAATTCATTATTAATTTACTATTAATTATTTTAATTGATTATTAATCATGTTAATTCTGTAATAACTTTATATATTAGTTACATTTTAGGTGTGGGCTGTTAGGTTTGTAGGAATATAGGATGGGAAGTTAATTAAGTAATAATTCATTATCAACTATTTATTTATCATTAATTACTCAATTGATAATTATGTACATTTTGTAAAATTGATTTATTTTAATTATATCTTAGGTGCAGGTTAGTAGGTTTTTAGGGTATATGGTGGGATGTTAATTAAGTAATGATTAATTAACAAATAATTATTCATTGTTAATTAATGATCAATTATGCAAATTGCGTTATACTTATTAATTTTAGTTATATTTTAAGTGTGGGCTACTAGGTTTGGGGGGTATAGTGTGGGAAGATAATTAAGTAATAAATACCATTTTAAAACAAGAATTGGTAATTAACTATTACATTGTCATTTAAATTGTTTAATTGATTTTTTTGTATATATAATTAATTTTTTGGGTAATTAATGATGTTCATATTAAGAGTTTTATATTTTTTCTAAATTAATAGAGTTATTCAAGTATGTAATGTGTTTGAAGTGAAATACTTTCCCTACTGTTGCACAGACTGCAGTGGGAATAGTAAATATTACTCCTCCGAAGTCTAACACTTTCCCTACTGCTGCAAAGACTGGTGTGGGAATAGAAAATCTTATCCCTCTGAAGTCCAACGCTTTCCCTACTGTTGCACAGACTGGAGTAGGAATAATAAATCTTACCCCTCCGAAATCCTATGCTTTGACTACTGTTGACCAGACTTGAGAGGGAATAGTAAATCTTACCCCTCTGAAGATCAATGCTTTCCTACTATTGCACAGACTGGAGTGGAATAGTATATATTACCCCCTTCCGAAGTCCAATGCTTTTCCTGTTGATGCACAGACTAGAGTGAGAAAAGTATATCTTACCCCTCCGAAGTCCAACACTTTCCCTACTGTTGCACAGACTGGAGGTGGGATAGTAAATCTTACCCCTCCTGAGTACAATACTTTCCCTACTATTGACGTGTTTGGAGTGGGAATAGGAAATGTATGCCCTCTAAAAGCATACACTTTCACTAGTGTTGCATAAACTGGAGTGGGAATAGTATATCTATTATTCCAAGAGTTCAATACTTTATAATATTGTTTAAGTATATCTATTATTATTATTTGTTTATTTTTTTAATGTTATAATATTTGTTTATATATATATCTTTTTTTTATTGTCATAATAGTTTTAGTAAATGTCTTTTTTATTTTATAGTTTTTTACTTGTAATTAATTAGGTAATTTATTTAATGTTTTGCAGTTGATTTGTTAATATTTTTATTTTTCACACATATATATATATATATATATATATATATATTCTGCTCCAAAGGTTGTCCACCAGGTGAGTAGCACTCGATCAGCAGCTTTGTTTATGATAGGCAGGGATGAGGATCCGCTTGTAGAAGCTGCTCCGTAATGGAATTGCCTGACGCGTTTCGAAGCTCCATATGCTTCTCTTCAGAGGCTTGAACGGAGACAATGGGGCCGATTCCGATCTCGGCCGGTAGGGCTCCGAATCGGATTCGGATTTACCAGATCCGATTCGGAGCCCTGTTTCCCGACCGAATCGTACGCGGGTCCGGCCGAGCGAGTACGATGCATGCTCCCGCGAAATTGCCGACCGACTCGTACGCGGCTTTAACACGCTCTGACCGACTCGCACGGACACGACTCGCACCGCGCTATGGAGACGTTTCCCGGCCGGGTAAGTACGATGCGCGCCGCAAGCAGTCCAACCGACTATGGGGTCGATTCCGATTCGGGCCGGAAATTTCTCCGACCGAGCCGGACCCGGAGAGATTTCCGACCGAATCGGACCCGTGCAGTCCGACCGAACGAGTACGATGCGTCCGTATGTTATCGGACACGAGTCGGTCGGACTCCCATTGAACTCAATGGGAGCCGGTCGTACAACGCGTACGCGGGCTCCCATTGCCTCAATGGGTGCGAGGCGGACAAGGGCGCCCCCTACAGCGAGTACGCCGCGGAGCGCTCGCGGCGTACACGCACAGGTAGGGGGACTCATGGGTCCCCCTGTGTGCGCCTCGCACGGGTACGCGTACAGGGGGTCCGACACGGACCCCCAAAGTACGGCTCCGACAGCGAGTTCGAGTCGGACGGCGCGAGTCGGTCGGAGCGGTCGAGGTGCGCATCGTACTTACCCGGCCGGAAAACGTCTCCATTGCGCGGTGCGACTCGGGTCCGACCGAGTCGGTCGGAGCGGTACGATCCGGGTACGAGTCGGTCGGAGCGGTCGGGTCGCCCGGACGAGTCGGTCGGCGAATTCGCATCGTACTCGCTCGGCCGGACCCGCGTACGGTTCGGTCGGGAAACAGGCTTTCGCATGGCTTTTTTCCCGACCGAATGGTATTGGGTGCGCCTCCGACCGAGATCGGAATCGGCCCCCATATATATATATATATATATATATATATATATATATATATATATATCAAGGCTCCAATGCTCCCCTTTCCGGAACATAAGCCAGCACTCTCGGGGTAGGTGCAAAAAGGTTTTTAATGTCCCCAAAGCAACAACAAACGCGTTTCGGCTTTTGCGCCTATATATGATATCCTTAGTTGCTGTGCTTGGCAATTCACCTTCCAGCGTTGTCGGTGTCTGCTACGGCGGCAGCAGCCGTCATAAATAACTTTTCACCACGTATTCTCATCCGGAATTCCAGAAAGAAAACAAAGCGGCACACCGGGGAACTGCAGTCTGCAGTCTTGGTGCACAATAAAATTATTGTGCAGTCCCCCGGTGTGCCGCTTTGTTTTCTTTCTGGAATTCCGGATGAGAATACGTGGTGAAAAGTTATATACACACACACATATATATATTTATATATATGTTTTTTAGAGTAGTAAATTAAAAAAAATAACCCCTTTAATATAATATAATGTAAAGTATATATTTCTAATAATAGTGTTACATTATATATGTATATACAAACATACACACATGTTTATATAAGTATATATTTATATATAGTATTAAATCTGATCTAAATTTAGTTAATTTGCATAATATGAATTTTATATATTAAAATATTAATGATTTACTATTTCAAACTATATATATATAAAAAAAAAAATTGGGTTGTGTTACATTATATATGTGTATACAAACATACACATGTGTTTATATAAGCATATATTTATATATATTATCTAAATTTAGTTAATTTGCATTATCTTAATTTTATGTATTAAAATATTAAAGATTTACTATTTCATACTAAATATATAAAAATTTATTTTTGTATGTTTTTTAACGATGTTAGTGTGAAACTATATTTTTTTTAAATATTTTTGTGCTTACCATTATAATTAGAGCAACACAATATCTTATTAATTGATACTTTTGGCACAATATTTTTGCATCACAATATTGTTGTTTTTGATATTGATACTGATATTGTGTCAGTGATCATTTGTATACAGCTGCCAATCTCCCTGATGGGTAGAGTGGCCCTGATAAAAATGGTGTCTCTACTGAGGATGGTTTATTCATTGCAAAATTTCCCTTTCAAGATTCCAAACAATCCTTTATACAAGCCTCCCCTGCAATCAGGTAATTCCTTTGACATAACAAAACTTTGCAAGTTAGTTTGGTAAAATTCTGCAAATCACCATACAATGTTGGTTTGGGCACCGCAGATTTGTGCATTCAACATAAGACTGAATCCTGTATACACAAGTGAATGGTGGGCTCTGGGAGTAAATGACCCAAAGCACTTTCTATATGAAACTTAATCCCCCCCTAGAATGGCCCTGAGCAAGCAAATGTTGCTCACGATCAGAAAGGAGACTACCATCTAGATGGGATGGTGGACAAAGCTCACTGAACAGATGCCTTTATGGGTGTGATCCTTCATGCCTCAAGAGCATAACTACTTGGGATACCGTGGGTATTTCCACCTACTCTTGGAAACATAACCTTCAATGTGGTAGTAAAGACATTTGCTTTCAAGAAGAAGTTGGTGTGCTGAAAACATATTTTTTTCTTATTTACAGCTCACACATGGAGTCACTTTTTACTTCACCCCACTAGATGGCAATCCAGAATTTAGCCAGTTGGAAGCAAAACTCATCATGGGCCAGTAGGACACAAAGAGAAATTTGTATATTTACACAACACTCATAATGCAGTCACCAAATACAATTCTCTTATTGAGAACCACTTGGGAGGATGACATAGTTTGCCCTTGAAGATAATGAATAGCAGAATGAAATAACGGCAAAGCCAGAAGATCTCCACTGAAGAATGGTTCAGATTCATACAGGTCAAATGTTTGCAGAGATTCATTATGCAAGGGAGGACCTGATGGAAAATGGGACAGGAGACCTATTCAACCTGTGTGAAATGTGCAGAGGGTAGAGGAAACTTGCATTTAGCTAGGGTGTATACCGCATTGCGAAAGTACTAGGACAAGGTGGCAGGTGTACTTTCTGAATTTAGTCATGTACAGATTGTTCCTTTGGCACGACTGACCCTACAAAATCAAACAGATGAGCTGCACATTGATCACACACTAAGGGGTCGATTCCGATTCGGGCCGGAAAAAGCACCGACCGACTCGGATCCGGAAAAAATACCGACCGACACGCACCCGTGGCGCCCGACACGCCAAGTACGATGCAAGGCGCGAAAAATCCGACCGACACGTAACGAAACCAAGCCGACCGACCGAGCCGCACGGAAAACAGCAATCCGGCTGGAAAACACGCGAATCCAACCGACCGACACGCACCCGGAACAAATCCGACCGAAACGTACACGCTAACTCCAAACCGCTAAGTACGATGCAAGGCGCGAAAACCACGAGCGAGTCGGACGGAGGACAAGCCGTACGACCGACACGCATACAAAACCGAGCCGAAGCAACACAATACACCGCGACCGACGCGTACGCAGCATAGAAAACTGCACAAACACAGCGTGAACGAAACGGAAAACACCGTACGAGACCAATGCAGGGTCCGACTCGGTCACAAGAACGTTTCCAACATACACAAACAGCACAAAGGAAAAATCACCCAAAAAAAGGCCAAACAAGCAATTACCAAGCCAATAAATACTGGGGGGGTGGGGACAGAGAACAAAGACACACCCACAACTCCACCTATATAAAGGACACAAATCACTACCATGAGCCTTTGCAAATGCCATTCCACTGCCAGCACCCAAGAGAAAGCAACCACACACCCACAGCTCATCCCTCACACAAGCCACACACCATCAGCACACCTACAAATACCTACCTCACATACACCCAGCAAAACACACTCACACACCCTCACCTGCACACCAACACACACATCACTCACCATCACCACCCATCACCATGCCCCCCAAGAAGAATCACAAGTTCCTAGATTGTGAATTGGAAGTCCTGGTAGACGAGATCCTCAGGGTAGAGCCACAGCTGTTTGGCACATTGGTCCAACAGACCCCCATGTCGCAGAAAACCAAGATGTGGGAGAGGATCATCAACAGGGTGAACGCCCAATCACCATGTCGGCGCACAAGGACCGACATCCAGAACAGGTGGTATGACGTGCGCAGGAGGGTACGGAAACTGCTGAAGCAAGACTACATCAACAGCCAACACACCGGCAGTGGCCCTCCTGCCAAGCCAATATACCTCAGGCCCTGGGAGGAGAAGGTGCGGGCCATCCTACCGCCAGTGAGCATATATGGACTAGAGGACATCCCAGAGCCTGGTGAGTACACAACAAATGTACACAATATACTGCCACAAAACACACACACATCACTGTCAAGGGGAGAGTCAAACCATGCACTCATAGCAATCACACAGCAACCAGAACAGAATCATCCCAAAATGTGTATGTCAGTCAGAGAAACACAACACATGCCATCAAAAAAGTCACATCCAACCGTGCCAACACATGTACAAACACAACCACAATTACAGCTAGGCAGTGGCACAAATAGAACTAACAAACACATCCACACATGTAGCCACCACAACAACACCAACACACAGTGAAGACCACTCAAAGGAAGGAATTCTGTGTATGCTGGCCAAGTCAGTGTAGCCAATAGCATCATGGGAGTCACAGTCACACATATTGCCCGCCCCAAAACTGTCCCATCAACACCACCATGAACCATGCGCACATCACAGGGAGTGGAGAAGGACTCACAAGATGGCTGACACTGGCTACTGCTGTGAGGAGCACAAGGCCCTGCTGCCAACTGTGCACCAACAAACAGCAGGACACCACTGACTGACATCCTGAGAGACAACTTACACTCCCTGCAATGCAAGCACAGTCCATGGTGGGATATCTGGCTGGCTGGGTGGGTGGGAAGGAGGACTTGCAGCACTAACCATAGTCACAAGCACCTCCCCTCACACACACCCCAACACAAACTCCACAGTACCCACCTGGTAGAATGCAATGCCCCCCATCCTAACACAAGATCCCACAAAGCACCACCACCCTGGGTTATGTTGTGTGAAGCACAGGGACACTCTTGGGACTCTTAGCCAAACAACTGCCAGGACAACACTCCCAGCCATCCTGTCAGCACAGCCAGCCCACCCCACAGGGAAGCAGAGTCAAAAGGAAGGAAGCATGGGCATGCTGGGAAGGGTGGTGGAGGCAATAGCATGATGGGAGTTGTAGTCACAGCCCTACATCCCCCACCACATGGCCCAGCAAGCTCACACTCACGCATGCACATCCCACAGAGAGTGGAAAGGCCCATCAAAGATGTCTGACACTGTTGCTGTGTCGTGGGGAGCACAAGGGCATGCTGGGTACTGCACACCAACCAACAGCAGGACACCACTGTCAGCCATCTTGCCATTGCCCTCACACCCACACCCACTGAACTCCACACAAAAGCAAGTAAGTATGGGAATGCTGGCAAGTGGGGTGGAGGCAATGGCATGATGGGAGTCGTAGTCACAGACATAGCTCACCCCCACAACTGTCCCATCAACACCACCCTGAACCATGCTCACATCACAGGGAGTGGAGAAGGACTCACAAGATGGCTGACACTGGCTACTGCTGTGGGGAGCAAAAGGCCCTGCTGGCAACTGTGCACCAACAAACAGCAGGACACCACTGACTGACATCCTGAGAGACAACTTACACTCCCTGCAATGCAAGCACGTTCCATGGTGGGATAACTGGCTGGCTGGCTGGCTGGGTGGGAAGGGGGACTTGCAGCACTGACTATAGTCACCAGCACCTCCCCTCACACCCCCCCCAACACAAACTCCACAGTACCCACCTGGTAGAATGCAATGCCCTCCATCCTAACACAAGATCCCACAAGCACCACCACCCTGGGTTATGTTGTGTGAAGCACAGGGACACTCTTGGGACTCTTAGCCAAACAACTGCCAGGACAACACTCCCAGCCATCCTGTCAGCACAGCCAGCCCACCCCACAGGGAAGCAGAGTCAAAAGGAAGGAAGCATGGGCATGCTGGGAAGGGGGTGGAGGCAATAGCATGATGGGAGTCGTAGTCACAGACATTGCTCAGCCTCACAACTGGCCCATCAACACCACCCTGAACCATGCTCACATCACAGGGAGTGGAGAAGGACTCACAAGATGGCTGACACTGGCTACTGCTGTGGGGAGCACAAGGCCCTGCTGCCAACTGTGCACCAACAAACAGCAGGACACCACTGACTGACATCCTGAGAGACAACTTACACTCCCTGCAACGCAAGCACGTTCCATGGTGGGATAACTGACTGGCTGGCTGGGTGGGAAGGAGGTCTGGCTGTCAACCAAACACAAGCAATGCAGACCATGTTCACACCCCAGAAAATACATAGAAATGCCCAAATAATGCAGGACAATGTGCCACACCAATATCAACCCCTGACTGTGACGACTTAGGACAATGCAATGTACAGGCCCGCACCCAGAGGCACAGTCACAACTGTCATGTGTGTCAACCACTGATGCCTGCAGAAACATGACATACATTGTTTGTGTCTCCCAAAAACAGGTGATGATGGGGACACAGCAGCAGACGCTGAGGAGTCCCAGTCCCAGGCTCAAGAGGATGCCGAGCTCACTGGCTTCGTACAGCCTCTGTCCTCCTCGGACGATGAAGAACAACCTGGCACATCCGGTGCAAGTCAACATGCAGCACCAGCAGGACCACCAGCTGCAGCACCAGCAGGACCACCAGCTGCACCCCCTGCACCCACCCCTACAACGACTGTCACCACGAATACCATCCCTGCCGACATGGACAGAATAAGGAGCAACACCAGCACAGTGACCCTGGACCAACCTGGGGCCATGGACACCACCACCACCACCAACCCCCAAGGTGGACCAGGGTTATCTGTGCGTGCCACTGCACACACTGCACATGTCAGCAGGGGTGGTGGGAGGGGTGGGAGACAGAGGTCGCTGCTTGCAGACGTTGCTGGTGTGCATGACGACCCACAACTGGTACGCATAGCTGATGCGTACCAGTCCAGCACCGGAGAGCTCAGCCAGGTAGTGGGGCTCCTCAGAGACATTAAACAGCAGCAGGCTGCCCATCATGCCCGCTTGGACTCCCACATGTCCCACGTGGAGTCACACATGTCCCGTGTGGACTCACACATGTCCCGCGTGGAGTCCAAGTGGGATGCACTGCATGAGATGACGGCGGTGCACAGGGACATTTTACAATGCCTCCGCCAGATGAACAGCAACCAGTCCACACCTCCCTGTGTGCCAACAACATCTGGTGCCGAACAAACTGCAACTGCCACAGGGAGGGAGGAGGACTCTGGCGGAGAGTCCCCTGCACCGCAGCAGCCTGCACTTGAGGGCCCCCCCCAAGAAGAGGGGTCGTCCGAGGAGGGAAAAGTGAGAGGCCGATGGCCAAGCGCAACTCCCAGGAAGCCTGAACCTGTTCTGGATGTTCGCCTTTGTGCACAGACTGTTCACCCTGTTGACGGCAACACTACTCCCACACATTGCATGGGGAGTACAAGTTGGACCAATGTGTCAGACAACTGTGGCCCCGATACTGGGGATCCTGTCTACCCGGACTTTCAATTCACCTAGGAACTTGGGATTGCAAGATTCATGTACAGCACAACCCATCCTATGCACTATTAACACAAATGTATCACAATAAACACACTAATACACCATACTTGCCTCTGTCGTGATTCCAACGTGGGTGCTGTTATGGGGATGATGAACTGCAAAATTACACTGTGTATGCGAACTGCAACAGCAAGGACAACACAGGTATGTGAGTACAGGCAACGTGACACACATGAGGGAGACACACCACCAGGGCTACACGACACATACACACCTAGGCCATCTGACTCATTGCCTACACTGATGTTGCCAGGGAAGACGGTGCAATGCACAGACACCACACCCATTCCCAGTTGTAGTCAAGTAGCCCACAGGTGCAGTAAGCAAATGGCAGTCAAATGTGTGACCACAGACAACGCACATCACTAAGTGAAGCACAGGTTTATTACACAGTAGCAACATGCCGTAACCACTACAGATGCAAGGTAACCCCACCTGGTAGCGGGCACACAGTCAACAACTGTAGACGGAAGGAAGTCCATGGGTGTGGCGCACATCACCTGTAGGGACACAACAGCTACCAGCCTGGATGTGCAATCACGTCGTCGGTGGACACAGTTGACCAAACGAATCTGAAAGTACCCTGTGAAGGACAGAAATGACACACAGTCAAAAGCAATGGAGTACAGGACAGAACAGCAAAACTCATGCACAATACATGTTACAAGATACCCACCCAGAACCAAGTTAGCATGTAAACACTGTTGGGGAGTACAGCCCACCTGTAAGCACACATCGCAACACACATCCAGTCAAGTAGCCCATGGACACACTCCAACAGCACCAGAGCACCACCCACACATCATGCCAACTCACATCATTGACATGACACCTCAGGATACTCACATTCAGCTAAAGAAGTTGGTGATGAGCTGTGTGCGGACATCACCATCACCATCATCATCATCATCGTCACTGGCATCGTGGTCCAGGCCAGGATCCTCCACAGGTGGCGGATGTTGGTCATCGTCATCCTGGATGAGAGGCAACTCCTTCCGCACTGCCATGTTGTGGAGCATGCAGCAGACGATGATAATCTTGCACACTTTCGCAGGGGCATATGGGAGGGACCCTCCGGTCTTGTCCAGGCAGCGGAAGCGGCTCTTCAGGAGACCAAAGGTCCGCTCAATCACTCTCCTGGTCCGACCATGTGCCTCATTGTAGCGCATCTGGGCAGGTGTCACAGGGTTCCTGAGGGGTGTCAGCAACCACGGCATGTTGGGGTATCCCGAGTCACCTACGGACAGACAAGTGCACATTAGCTGACTTGGAAAAGTGGGCGGAATACTACAGATCAGATCACACACAATGGCACAAAGTCAGTACACACCGACAAGCCAGGCACGCTGGTTCTGCATCTGTGCCATCATCCTGGGGATGCGACTACTCCTCATCACAAAGGCATCGTGTGCTGAACCAGGGAAACGGGCACACACGTGTGTGATGGTCATGTCTGCAAGACACACCACCAGTGCATTGACCGAGTGGTAGTGCTTGCGGTTCCTGTAGGCCTGCTCCTGGGCCTGTGGTGGTACCAAAGCCACATGTGTCCCATCAATGGAGCCAATGACATGCGGCATCCTCCCCAGGGCATAAAAGTCACTCTTCACATCAGTGAGTCGTCGCAGTCTAGGGAAATAGATGTACCGGTTCAGGAAGAGCAACATTGCCGCCAAAACATCGCGGAGCACACGGCTGAACATGGTCTGTGACATCCCACCAGCAGACGCCACAGTATGTTGGAAGGTACCGGTGGCAAAGAAGTGTAGGGCTGCCATCACCTTCACCTTGGGGGTCAGCGCTGTAGGATACGGCCGGCCAGGCTGCAAATGTGGGGACAACTGCACTGCCAAATCCTCAATCAGCTGCCTGGTGAAGCGGTACCGTCGGATGCTGTCCCGTTCCACCATCGTTGCCAGGTCTGGGAATGGCCGATGGACAGCAGGAGCCCTGCAGTGCAGAGGAGAAGTAAGCAAGATCGTAAGTCACCCCACATATGCAGCATTGAACACACTCAAGATCCCAACATACATCATCATGAGGCACAACTACATGAAGTGTGCAGTACCGGAAGGACATGTATGGTACATACATGGCCAACATCTGTCAACACGGTCCTACAGGTGGCATCAATTTGTCCCAGGTTGGCCCATTGGATATCATGATGCCGTGTCACAGTCACCCCCCACAGTGACATGTGAGGACAGATGTGCCCCAGGCACCACAGCTCCACGACAGGTACATTCCCAGGGACCCTGTAATGCCACATGGACACTGGCATCACCTGGAGTATCATGTGTACACCACAGCAAAACAAACATGACCCCCACAGGTAGTGGCCACACTTGCCATGGCAGGACAGACATGGACGTCTGTGACACACACGCACAACATCAGAGTCCATGCACACACAACGTGGATGTGGAGACTGTCTCCCATTGTGCACATGAAATCAGAGACATTGTAAACACTACATGCACAAAGACTGTGGAGGTCCATCACTATTGTGCCACTGGGACACCCTGGCTCAAACATACCGTCCCACATGGGACTCACGGGGTATGTGACATGACATACACAAACACCACTGTGAAATGTGACCATGACACATGCACAGATATGAACAGTTGCACATCACAGTGGTCACGTACACGTAACACCCAGGATCCTGTCCCCATGAACACGTGCACAGCCTGGGGGTGGCTGCCCACAGGTGACACCCACAGGACAACATGTACACCAACATACACACAATAGGAAATGCAGCCTTACATGCCTTATGATAAGGTTTGGACAGGCTGTCGTGATGTAGGTGTGCCCCTCACTCCCTGGGAGCTATCTGTGTCTGGCATATGTCCATCTGAGACAGGCATGCTGACCTATGCCAGTCACATGTACAGTGATGCGTTGTACTGCAATGGACCGATCGGTGCCTCCGGCCGGCCCATTGCCTTCAATGTGTGCGGGTACGCGTTGTACCCCTGTGCGCGTTGAACTGCAATGGACCGATCGGTGCGCACCCATTGACAATGGGCTTGCCTGGCAACGGACGCGTTTTCGAATTTCGAACGAGTCTGTTGCTGGAAATTCAGTTGGTCACCCACAACAATGTTGCAAAATCATGTATGTCATGAAGTTGAAGATTTGAAGGATGCTGTGGGCGTGTTTAGGTGCTGCTATTCCATGGATTGGCCAGATTCAGAAGATGCAAACGACTTGGACCTATCACTTTGGACACAAGGGACAGTATCTGCCTCTCCAGCACATATATATTGCTGGCTGTTCCCCTGAGAGCCCACTTGCCTGCACTACATGCTCCAAGACGACATCTGCCACTGCACTGCTGCTGTCTCTGCCCCTCTGGACCCTGCAATGGCACGTACTGTGGAGAGAGCCCCAGCCTTCAGCCTTGAAGAGAACCAGGCCCTGCTGGACAGCCTACTTCCACAGTACAGCAAGCTGTATGGGACACCAGGGGAGCAGGTGAGTGTCCTGTGCACTGCCTTTCTGAATGTGCATTTTGTCAGACTAGCAAGGCTGAGAGTCTGCACGCCACTGGCTAGCAGGCTCACTGAGTAGTTGTCACCCCCCATAGTGTGTAGTGACTTGCACTGGACAGGTATGGTGCAGTGACAGTGCTTCTGAACAGGGTTTTACTCCCCATGCAATGATACCATGTAGTGACTTCTGGAAAACTGTCCATGGGCAGCCGTGCACTGCCTGTGTACACCATGTGCCCCTGTGATTGCGACATGTATATGCAACTGTGTCATGCACGGATATGTTGCATGTGTAGTAATGGCCTTATCACTTTGTCATCCTGACAGGCTTCTGCCCATCAGAAGCAGGAGATATGGAAGGACATCGTCCGGGCTGTCCGGTCCGTGAGGGTCTACAAGCGCCGGATCCGCAACTGCCAAAAGAGGTGGCAGGACCTTCGGGGCTGGACCCGGAGGATTGCACGGGTCCAGCTGAAGCTGTCGCCTCCTCGCAGGAGGGGCGGAACACGGACCCTGACCCCCACATGCTCAGGATCCTGGCGGTGGTCTTTCCAGACCTGGATGGGCAGCTGAAGGCCAGAGAGCAGCAAGGAGGGGGTGAGTCAAAGACTGCACTGTGAACTCTGTCTAACATGCTATGTGCCCTCCTCGGGCCTGGTTAAACTGCCACAGTACAGCAGTCATGTTGTCCAGGAGCCATGTCCCTCTATTGTGCACTGCCCACTCCTCATCTGATACCCAGGTGTGGCCCTTACATGCAGGGGATTCTGTCACTTAGGACTGTGTCCTTGCAGTTTGCTTGACTCAAGGTGGGAGACAGCATCTGTTTCCCTGACTCTGTGGTGGGCATCATGGGTGGGTCCATTGCTTACACAATGCCTGTATTCTGACATGTATTCAGCGTGTTACTTTGATCTGTGGTCCAATTGCTGAGCTGATCCACCACATGTGGCTGGGGTATCTGGCACACACCCATGCTGTGGGTGGGAACAATGTTTGGGCCCCAGGAGTATGTATATGACGTGTGTCACACATACTTAGCCAGCTGCCTACAGTCCAGGGCTCATCCCTCATTCATGTGGGGCTGGACAGTCATGCCTACTCCAGGCCATACAATACACTCTGTACTCCCACTCCCGTGTATCAGCTGACACATTGTGCGCAGTGATTTGACCCCTCAGGTGTCTGCCTCTGTGTCAGTGTGCTGTGGATTAGTCGCCAGGACTGCTGTGGAGTTTCTTGGTAGGGGCTCAGCATGCCACTGGAGATGTGACCATAGGAGACGATACTTGTGTGACACATAGGTGTCTGATCAGCTGCCCATGCAGACTGGGGCATGTGAATGTGAAGTTCAGGCAGCTGTTCCCCATGCACAGCAGAGTGTGAGGGGCTCAGGTTCAGAGGGTAGTGTCACAGGTCTACCATATGTCCAATAGGTATGACCTGGACAGATGAGGGTTAAGAGGATGTGTTGTGGGGGGATGTACATGTGCACTTGTGCAGCTCCAGGACTTGCATTCCCCATGACCTACTATTGTGACACAGTGCAGAGTGTTGTTGCCTGGCTGCAAAGTCATACATCACTGAGACAGTGATGTATGACTTTGCAGTCATGCCTCCGCCATGGCATGTGTCTACTGATTGTTGAGCCTGCAGGGGAGTGACATGTGCTACATGCACACCATAGTGGCGCTGGCTATCAGGACATGGGTGCATCATGGTGTCTGTCGCTGGTATGCATCACATGCATTTCCTATTTGACTCTGGGCATCCCTTTCATCCGGAAACCTGTACTGACTCAGTGGCAAGAGCTGTGATGTGTCCACACCGTGTCCTCTGCACTGTCCAACTACTGTGTACTTGGTGCATGTGTCCACACTGGGGTGTTGCAATCCAACAGACACCAGACAGATGGGTGCAAGGCCATGTGGGATGTGAGTGCCATGCTTGGCATCAGACTGACAATTGGCTTCTCCTGTTCAGTTAGGGCACTTTTAGCAATGTACAACTAATGATGCCAGGGCTTGCTCTGTGATGTGCTGTGCTCACAGTGGTGTGTGCGTTATGTGCAGGTGACTGATGTCTGTCTGTTTCCCCATTGTTTGCAGATACATCCACGGCCACGGAAGGGGACAGCTCCACGGACCAGGAGGAGCCAGAGAGCCAGACTGGGTCAGCAGCCGAGGAGTGGTCGGAGGGACCCAGTGGCACGGAGGGCGAGGGGAGCCACACCGAGGAGTCCTCAGCAGCATCCACCTCAGCTGAGGACCAGAGCAACTCGGAGGATGACTCCCTTGTGGAGGCGGGTGTCAGCAGCCACCACACCCCAGCTAGTGTTGCTGTCCCCGCCACCACCAGCACCACCACCGCCCTCCCATCGGCTCCCATTCCCCAGGTCCGTGGAGGCTCCCATGTCCGGGAGCGTGTCTCCTTTGGGCCAGGCACCACAGCCCCTGCCCCTGTGTCCCCTGCTGCCCTGAGTGAGGAGTCTGTGTACCTCCTTCGCCAGCTCCATGTAGGGCAGACAGCCATGCTGAGTGTCCTCCATGCGCACACCGCGCTGTTGACTCAGCTGGTGTCGTTCATGGAGGGCATCTCATCGGGCATGTCTGACCTACAGAGGGGCAATAGGTCCATGGACTCCTCCCTGACGGCAGCAGTGTCCCTCCTCAAACGGTCCCTCACCCCTCCTGCCTCTGCTCCATCCACACTCCCCAGCACCTTACCCATCCCAAGCACACACACACTGGCACAGGCACACACCAGCACACACACATCCAGCACACTGACACGCACGCCAATGACAAAACGCACACGCACGCACATTCAGGGGACTGAAGCCAGACTCACAGGGGATGGGGCCCTGGAACACACACACGCATCCACATGCACTGCGCAGTCCTCAGTTCCCTCTCCCTCCAAAGCACCCTCCCTTGCCTCACCTGCAACCCCAAAGTCACAGCAGCTCTTCCTCTGTGACCTCGGCCTCTTCCCCACCGATGAAGCTGCTCCAGCATCCCGGGGGAAGAGGAAGCCCACCCACACGGAGCAGAGTGCCCCTCGCCCCCGGACACCCTCCCCAGGCGCAGACGGACTGAGGCCCCCACCCGCAAGTCCCCACGGAGTCCTAAGAGCAAGACCCCGCCACCGCCCTGCAGCTCAAGCACCAGGTCTCCTTCCTCCATCCCTCAGGCCCCCACTCCACAGGTGCCCCCACCACACCCTGCCCCAGGTTCCCCCACCCACAGATATACCATCCCCAAGATGCTCCGGCCTTCTCCCCCTGCCACTTGCTCTCCCAGCACCACACCCCCGCTGCGCTTGTCTGTGCCACTGATGTGGTGAGGGTGTCCTCCCCCTCTGTCCAACCCACCTTGCCTGTTCCCCATTCTCCTCCCCTGGAGGTAGGCACTGCAGTGGAGTCCACTACCGCCCTGTCTGACTTGGGCACTGCAGTGGCGGACCTGTCCACTGCATCTGCAGGGTCCACTGCAGTTGTGCCGGCACCCACGACATCTGAGTCATGCCCCCCAGTTGTGCCGGCACACACCATGTCAGACACCTCCACTGCAGTTGTCAGTGGCTCTCCAGCACCCACCACCCCTTCCCTGACTCCCCTGGTGAGCCCTGATCCTGTCCCTGCGGTGCCTGGCCTGCCCCCCGGTTGCCCCTCCTAGTGGATTGTCCCTGGTTTTGTGCAGGCATGCGCAGGGTGACATCTGCCAGTGTCACCCTGTTTGAACTTTGACAATGGACTGGCCATTGGCCTTTGCTCTTTTTTTCTGGACGTCGTTTTCAATCAACACATATGCTGAATAAAGCAACTTTCTTTTCTCTAGTGCTCATGCTTCAGATGTACATGTTGTTGGTGCTGCTAACCATGCCCTTGCTGCAGTGATGGTGATATCTGGTCTCATGATTATGAAGTGTTACTGTGCAGGAACCCATGTGGTCCAGGGGGAATGTGTCCTATCATGTGGTGTATCCATGTCATCCATAGCAGCATCTGAGGGTGTCATGTGTTCAGTATTTGGCAATGGGATTTCCTACTTACATTAGCAATTTCATATCTGTGGCTTCCACCCCTGCACATCTGTTGTGCCTTCCATTGTTGGATTTGTCTACTTCCCTGACCGTGTTGCCATCTCCACTGGACATGCAGGTTTGGGCATCAATGGGGAAGGACTCATCCGTGTAGTCAGTGCAACATTGCTATACAAGTGTGTTGGATCTGTGCTGATGATTCCGTTGGCACATCCATGACCAGGCTGATGTGATGGGAGCCCTCATTTGGTGCTAATTGTTGATTGTGTGACCAAGTGCTCAGCTGACATGATGGGGCCCTACTGAGGCAACATATGGCACAGCTTTCCTCACACAGGAGTGGAGTCCCCTCATGGCAGTGTGTACACGTGTGACATTGCCTGCGCCCAAGGTGTGTGTTGTGTGTGCATGTCTGTGTGTTCACTTCCATTTATCTGCGCATGCTGTGATCCCTAGTGTTGTACCTGTTTGTGATGCTTGCTGACTTGAGCTATGTTCCCCCAAAGTCTTCTCCCTGTGTTCTCTGTGATGTGGGTGCATGGCACATTACTGGTCATCAGGGTGTCACCCATAGGTGTGTTTGCTGTCAGGGCTGAGTTTGTGTGCAGACGCAGATGGGTCACAGTCAGGTTTCCCCTTGGCACTTGTTGTTTGCCCCTGTCATGTGATTTTCAGTTCGTGTTATCTTTCAGTGATTGTGACACGTTGTGTGTGTGACTGCTGGCACTCCTCAGGGTCCGGGCTGCAATGTTGGTTGTTGTCTATGTGTGTTCTTTGTGGGTGACCTTGGCTTCTTCATTGGTGTGTGACTGTGGCTGGGATCCCATTGGTTGGTGTGGTATCGCCGTCATGTCCATGTACAGCGTAGTGTGCAGTGTGTCAGACATTCAGGAGTCTTGTTGAGTGGCCATGTGTGATGTGTTTCTGCACCTTGGTTCCCACCCACCACCCTGGAATGGTCATGGGTGCATGTGCAATGTCACCAGTGCATGTGTACTTCACTGCTGCACATTGTTGGAGGTCGAGGGGTGTGGTCTTGAGTGTGTGCAGATGGGAGTCGTTGCCCAGCTAGTCCCCTGCCTCCATGTTGGCCTTGGCTTACTGGCCATGCTGATTGATTTGTGCTTGTGTAGGTGTGATGGTAGTTTGTTGCTCAGGACACCTGACTGTGGTTCACAGTGTGAACGACATTTAGCTTTGTCATCACAGTGGGATTTTTATTCAGCCCAGGGTCACCACATTGTGGGGGCCCTGGGGGTGGTGCTGTGGTGTGTCTGTGTCTTGCTGTGTCAGTTGTTGTTCCTACGTGCCTGTGTGACATGTGTGTTTTGTGCTCCCTCTCATCTGACAATGCCTGCTTGCCCACATAGGGGATTTGGATCCATGAGTTACCTTAGTGTGGCAGTGTATGCACATCTGTATGATTGGTATTCAGCTCTCCTCATGTGTTGTGAGGTTGCCTGGGGACACTGGCACCCCCACCCCTCACCTGCTGTGTATGATGACAGTGTTGGTCTGCCTGTTTGTGTTTGTGCATCTGCACCACTGCATTGGCATATCTTGGGTGTGCCATTGGCTGTATGTTGTTTGGTGTGTTTCCCCTGCTGTCCCTGGGACTCCTAGGTCATCGGTCAGCACAGTGATCATGGTTTGTGTGTCCCATTGCTGCCATGGTATGGTATCTGTTCACCTCACATCTGCTGTCTCCACAGGATATCTGCATTTGTGTGCCCATTGGTGCAAATATGTGGTTCTGCATTCTGATGGTCACTTCTGTCATTGTGTCATTGATGAATGTTGACGGTGTCAGCCCCCATGGGTGTTGTTTGTCTGCACATGGCCAAAGGAATGTCTCATTTGCACTGCAGTATTTGGCTCACCCAATTTATGTTGCAATGGGACACATACACTACTTTGCCACAGATGAGTTTTTGGTTCTGTGACCAGGAATGATCCATGCAGTTTGGCAGTTGCAGCTCTTTCTTTGTCAACACTTACCTTTTGGTCACTGTGATGATGGGGGTGTAGACCCCATTGCCACAATGGTCAAAATGTGCTTCAGCTATGGACCCCACACTTGCCTTTTGGTCACTGTGATGATGGGGGTTTAGACCCCATTGCCACAATGGTCAAAATGTGCTTCGGCTATGGACCCCACACTTACCTTTTGGTCACTGTGATGATGGGGGTTTAGGCCCCATTGCCACAATGGTCATGGGCTGCTTGCATTGTGGGTGCCACACACATATATGTGTGGCACATGTGCTAGGGGGTCACATTGTATGTTCAAAGTCATGTTCGGTGTTGTAGGCATTTGACACAGCCTACACACGCTTGTCATGGTGGTGGGGGGATGTCTTTATCTTGCATTCCCTAGGTTGTGGTGTGCTTGTTGTGTCATGCATTGTCCATCCTATGAGTGGGGGTGGTAGTAGTGGTAGGCATCCTGCCCCCCTGGCTAAGGGTGGTAGTAGTGGTAGGCATCCTGCCCCCCTGGCTAAGGGTGGTAGTAGTGGTAGGCATCCTGCCCCCTGGCTAAGGGTGGTAGTAGTGGTAGGCATCAAGCCCCCTGGCTAAGGGTGGTAGTAGTGGTAGGCATCCAGCCCCCCTGGCTAAGGGTGGTAGTAGTGGTGGGCATCAAGCCCCCCTGTCTAAGGGTGGTAGTAGTGGTAGGCATCCTGCCCCCCTGGCTAAGGGTGGTAGTAGTGGTAGGCATCCTGCCCCCCTGGCTAAGGGTGGTAGTAGTGGTAGGCATCCTGCCCCCCTGGCTAAGGGTGGTAGTAGTGGTAGGCATCCTGCCCCCCTGGCTAAGGGTGGTAGTAGTGGTAGGCATCCTGCCCCCCTGGCTAAGGGTGGTAGGCATCCAGCCCCCTGGCTAAGGGTGGTAGTAGTGGTAGGCATCAAGCCCCCTGGCTAAGGGTGGTAGTAGTGGTAGGCATCCAGCCCCCCTGGCTAAGGGTGGTAGTAGTGGTGGGCATCAAGCCCCCCTGGCTAAGGGTGGTAGTAGTGGTAGGCATCCTGCCCTCCCTGGCTAAGGGTGGTAGTAGTGGTAGGCATCCTGCCCCCCTGGCTAAGGGTGGTAGTAGTGGTAGGCATCCTGCCCCCCTGGCTAAGGGTGGTAGTAGTGGTAGGCATCCTGCCCCCCTGGCTAAGGGTGGTAGTAGTGGTAGGCATCCTGCCCCCTGGCTAAGGGTGGTAGTAGTGGTAGGCATCAAGCCCCCCTGGCTAAGGGTGGTAGTAGTGGTAGGCATCCAGCCCCCTGGCTAAGGGTGGTAGTAGTGGTAGGCATCCAGCCCCCCTGGCTAAGGGTGGTAGTAGTGGTAGGCATCAAGCCCCCCTGGCTAAGGGTGGTAGTAGTGGTAGGCATCCAGCCCCCTGGCTAAGGGTGGTAGTAGTGGTAGGCATCAAGCCCCCCTGGGTAAGGGTGGTAGTAGTGGTAGGCATCCAGCCCCCTGGCTAAGGGTGGTAGTAGTGGTGGGCATCAAGCCCCCCTGGCTAAGGGTGGTAGTAGTGGTAGGCATCCTGCCCCCCTGGCTAAGGGTGGTAGTAGTGGTAGGCATCCTGCCCCCCTGGCTAAGGGTGGTAGTAGTGGTAGGCATCCTGCCCCCCTGGCTAAGGGTGGTAGTAGTGGTAGGTATCCTGCCCCCTGGCTAAGGGTGGTAGTAGTGGTAGGCATCAAGCCCCCCTGGCTAAGGGTGGTAGTAGTGGTAGGCATCCAGCCCCCCTGGCTAAGGGTGGTAGTAGTGGTAGGCATCCAGCCCCCCTGGCTAAGGGTGGTAGTAGTGGTAGGCATCAAGCCCCCTGGCTAAGGGTGGTAGTAGTGGTAGGCATCCTGCCCCCTGGCTAAGGGTGGTAGTAGTGGTAGGCATCCTGCCCCCTGGCTAAGGGTGGTAGTAGTGGTAGGCATCCTGCCCCCCTGGCTAAGGGTGGTAGTAGTGGTAGGCATCCTGCCCCCCTGGCTAAGGGTGGTAGTAGTGGTAGGCATCAAGCCCCCCTGGCTAAGGGTGGTAGTAGTGGTAGGCATCCAGCCCCCCTGGCTAAGGGTGGTAGTAGTGGTGGGCATCCAGCCCCCTGGCTAAGGGTGGTAGTAGTGGTAGGCATCCTGCCCCCTGGCTAAGGGTGGTAGTAGTGGTAGGCATCCTGCCCCCCTGGCTAAGGGTGGTAGTAGTGGTAGGCATCAAGCCCCCCTGGCTAAGGGTGGTAGTAGTGGTAGGCATCAAGCCCCCCTGGCTAAGGGTGGTAGTAGTGGTAGGCATCCTGCCCCCTGGCTAAGGGTGGTAGTAGTGGTAGGCATCCTGCCCCCCTGGCTAAGGGTGGTAGTAGTGGTAGGCATCCAGCCCCCCTGGCTAAGGGTGGTAGTAGTGGTAGGCATCCAGCCCCCCTGGCTAAGGGTGGTAGTAGTGGTAGGCATCAAGCCCCCCTGGCTAAGGGTGGTAGTAGTGGTAGGAATCCAGCCCCCCCTGGCTAAGGGTGGTAGTAGTGGTAGGCATCCAGCCCCCCCTGGGTAGGGGTGGTGGTGCGCATTCAGGCCCCTGTGTGCATATGTGGCATTGGTGATGGGCATCCCGCCCCTATGGTGCTGCTGTTGCTGGTGTAAGTATATTCAGCATCCCCGTGTGTGTGTGTGATGTGTCGTGTACGTGTTGTATGTGTTTTGTGGTTGGTGTCTGGTTTACCTTCTGCGCCGTACGCGTCCGTGCCTGTTCCGGTAGTAGATGTAGAATATTGGTATGATCGGGACGAAGGGATTCATGGTTGGTTCGTGTCGTTCGTCCTTCTCGTTGCTTCGCGTCGTCCTCGTCACTTCGTCCTCGTCGGTGCCGTGTTCGCCTCGTAGCCGTGGATCGTGTTGTGGCGCGAATCGGAGCTTATGTGCGCCTCTCCCGGATGCTTTGACGTGCCGTGCGTAGCGACGGGTTCGGCGCGTACGGGAAGCGCATCGTACTTGTCCGGCCGGACGGGGCTGCATTTTTCCTTCCGTGCGACTCGATTCGGCGTTTCCGGATTCGCCTCGGTCGGAGAACAGGGCCTGGTTTGGGTGAGTACGGCTCGGCCGGATTTTTGCTGTTGTGCGCATCGTACTTGCTCGTTCGGTGTACTGTACGGATCGGTCGGGAAACAGGCTTTCGCATGGCTTTTTTCCCGACCGAATGGTGTTGGGTACGCCTCCGACCGAGATCGGAATCGGCCCCTAAATTGTTCATTGGATTTTTATTAATTTTAGGCAAGAGAGATATTACCCACACCTGGAGACCCAAAGGTACTCTGAGCTTGAATAAATGGAAAGTGGACTTGGAGCATTTTAGAGTCCTAGAGAAACAGGTGCACAAAGACAGATTTTACCTCCAAAAACATGAGTGGGGTTGAGCAAACTGGCATAATTAATATGGGGCAGCAGGGTCGGGGTGAAGCTGGTTAAGTACCATACAGATGTACTACATTGGTTGCCCGCACTGCACATTTATCAAAATATAATTGAATATGTAAAATGGAAAGTCATTGATTGTCCAAATTTAGTTAATTAAGCTCTGTAAGAAATTGAGTTATTAATTGGGAAGGATATGAGTCCTTCACAAGTAATAGATCCATAATTGTCTTTGTACTGGGAACCAAGTACCCTATTGTAGCACTTGACTCTCTCAGGAAGCAGATCATTCAAAAGTCTACTCGTGGGAGGTGGTGTGGGCTAGTAAACCCAGTCCACTCAATAAATTATTGTCCAGGCAGTGCTTTTTCTTTTGAAAAGGAATATACTTTTATTAAATAAAATGCATTAAATTACAAATATATACATTCTGGTAGATCAAAATTACTTTGGTAACAACAAAAAATCACATTACAGTCCTGAACCCTATAATCACAATACCCACCTATGCCTAATGTACAAAAATGTGGGCCTACTGGCTTTTTTAGGGTGTTGCCACATCAACTTTAACTACAATCTGGAAGCTCCTTTGGAACCAGACACAATGGCCCTCACAGACATGATGAAAAGCGCTGACCTCAGTCAACAGGTGATAGGCCCTACACATGTGGCAGGACACACTCTAGATGGAATTTTTTCTAACCACCCACAACTCCGCTTCTCGGGGCTACTGCCTCTCACCTGGACTGACCACTCTGCTGTGCAATTTGAGTAGGCCCTCCCGGCGCACTGTGCGGGCAATAAGGGGCCGAAGAGCCTAATAAAAAGCAGGGCTTGGAATAAAATTGAGGGTACGGCTTGAAAAGATGCGCTTACATCAACTGTGGATCAGCTACCCACAGGTATAGAGGAGGCCACTATGCACTACACCAAGTGGATAGAAATAGCCTGTAATAAATTAGCCCCAGAAAAAGTTTTGTCTCCCAAAAGATCTCAACCAACGGCCCCCTGGTATACGGAGGATCTAAGGAAACAGAAACTTAACTGTAAATCCCTTGAGCGGAATTGGAGGAAAGAATACAAGGAAGCGGAGAAAAAGCGCTATAAACAAAGTCTTGCCATCTATAAACTAATGATATTTAATGCAAAAAAAGAGTTCTTTACAAACCAAATTACTCTCGCAAAAACTTGGTTAAAGAACTTTTTAAAACAGTTTCTAATCTGGCCTCCCCCGTCCTGCAAAAATCCAGATGAGCCAGGAACTATGTGAGAACATTGCCAGGTTCTTTTTAAATAAGGTGGAGGTCATTTTCTCGACATTTCACCACCCAAGCACTACAGGAACTGTAACGCAGTCAGCTGTAGACTCCCCTGCTGACTTTGATAAATTTGAGCCACTATCTGTTATCGATACAGAGATGCTCTTATTGGCAGCAAGGTCAGGCTCCCCCTATGATCCCTGTCCAGTCTCGGTGATTAAAGGTGCTTCGGGACTTATTGCCCCTGTACTTACCTCCCTGTTCAATTCAATGCTTGATGCAGGGTATTTCCCTAAACTTTGGAAGATTGCCTCAATACTGCCACTGCTAAAAAAGCCTAACCTCGATCCTAAAGACCCCAACAACTTCCGTCCAATCTCACGTCTCCCGTTACCAGCCAAACTGGTCGAGAAATCAATGAATGTGCAACTCAGTGCCTTCCTAGGCGAAACCCAAGTCTTGGATCCTACTCAATATGGGTTCAGAGAAGGACATAGCACTGAGTCTGCCCTCATTAAGTCTACTGAAGAGATTAGAGAAGTTTTGGATCGGGAGGCAAGGCCGCCCTGATTATGTTGTACTTGTCGAGTGGCCTTTGATACGGTCCATCATGATCTACTGATGAACCGATTATCAGCATGTGGGATCCAGGGTAAGGCATGGAAGCTGCTGAAGTCCTTCCTAACTGGCAGATCTCAAATTGTGGCACTGGATGAATTTTACTCTAAACCGTTCTCCCTGCCTTGCGGAGTACCACAGAGATCCTCCCTTAGTCCGACTCTTTTTAATGTATATGTCTCATCACTGGCTTCCCAAATTGGCTCCTTTGGTTTGGACCTTACTTCCTACGCTGACGATACACAAATTGTGGTGGCTCTGCGACCAGGACAGGGAGCAGGAATAGACATTCAGTTCCACGACTGTATGGAGGCAGTCGGGAGGTGGATGTCACAAAACTGCCTAAAACTGAATTCAGGCAAGACTGAGGTCATTTTATTTGGAAATGATCCCAACTTCTGGACCCCCAGTTGGTGGCCGGATGCATTGTGCATTCTCCCTACACCCACTAGGAAGGTAAAAAACCTAGGCGTGATAATTGACGACAAGCTCAATTTTGGTGACCAGATTAATGCAGTAGCCTTAGCCATCTTCTATACCCTTAAAATGATTAAGAAAATACTACATTTCTTGCCAGTGGACAGTCGGCGGACAGTTGTCACGGCACTTATCATGTCTAGGCTGGATTACTGCAATGGTCTCTACCTAAACATTCAAGAACGTTTCCTGAACAAGCTCCAATTGATGCAAAATGCGGCAGCAAGATTGCTCACTGGTACCCCGAAATTTTCACCAATTTCCAAGGAAATCAAAAAACTCCACTGGCTGCCTGTCAGGAAGAGGGTATGC
The DNA here is from genome assembly GCA_963921515.1 of Calotriton arnoldi. NCBI lineage: Eukaryota > Metazoa > Chordata > Amphibia > Caudata > Salamandridae > Calotriton > Calotriton arnoldi. The sequence goes on along the minus strand of CAWUFW010006949.1, from coordinate 107,458 downwards.
TTTAAAGCTCTATGCACCGTGCACAAGGCACTGCAAGGCACAGGCCCAGACTACCTTAAACAGCATCTGCATTGGTACCAACCCAAAAGAACTCTTCGCTCCCTTGGTGCTAAGTTGGTATCAGTACCACCCATAAAAAAAGCTTCATGGGGCGGGCAAAGTTTCATTGCCGGTGCTGCTAAGGCCTGGAATGATCTCCCTTTCTATCTGAGAAATACCACTAATATCCTGACCTTCAGGAAGGAACTGAAGACATGGCTCTTTAACTTGTAAAGGTGCCTTCCACCCCAATGCCCAGATTGAGAGCAGCTAGCGCCAGGACACCTTTGGGTAACCGCTCGCGCTTTATAAATGCCTATAACATAACATAACATCAATAAAAGTGGATACTACTATATAATAAAACCTTGATTTTAGTGCAAACATAACATTGCCCACATCAAAATTAAAATAAAGTATTAAAATTCAATGTGTGTTGGAGTCTTACTTTTGAATTAACAGGACTGCTATTGCAGTCAAAGAACCATCCTCAGGGACTCTGTACACTCCAGAGCCCAAGAGCAAAAGATCCAGTTCTAGGAGTGCTGGAAAGAGAAGGCAAACGTCTCCCTGGATCAGGGATTCAATTTCCTGGGAGAGATCGTGTTGGTGTTTTTTCAAATAATAGAGGGGGGCTGCTGCAACTCCTGCAGCCCACTACGATACAGGTACAAAACCTTTGTGGTGCCCTGCCCCTTCTTGTGGCATCACAAGCATCAATATTTATATTCTAGGTCCCTTACAGGGCATTATGAATCGATCCATGCCCCAGGAATGAAATATCTGATGAATGGCTTGCTCACTCTACCCTCTTCTGCCCTGTGTTGCTGTCTTTTTCTTTTGTTTTCCTTTTGTTTCTTAGGTGTCCCAGTCCCACATGGGACACACACAAGAGTGAGGGGTCATTGGGGGCTGCAGGGACAGCCCCAGTGCACCCATGGCCCCAGTCAGCTCCACAGTCCCCTTCTGGTCCGCTCGTGGGAGGCATAATTTTGCTTTCTGCTCCCAAATCGATGGGAGTAAATTCTTCTACTGCTCCTGCCTGTGGGCAGAAGCAGTGAACTGAGGCTAGTAACACACCCAGCATAGATTTGGCCCTTGTGATTCCGGGGATGGGGTCTCTCGGACCTGCTTTTCTTGCACCAGCTCACAGAGAGATGATTGCACCAAGGGGATACTGGGTCTGAGCATGGGACCCCACGCATGCTCTCTCTCCCTGGGAAAAAATAGCCATCAATGTCCCTTCCCCTGTACCCTGGCTAAACCCCAAGGGTATATGTAGAAATAAGTAGCAGAGTGATGTCTGCTCAGTGTTTTAATTCTTTTTCCCTGGATGGGGGGCAGACTTCACAGGCCCATTTCTCCCTCATGTAGGGCTGATTTTCATTAGAGTTTTGGTTTGTTCTGATCCTGGTGATCAACATGAGCCACCAGGAGCACTTTCTGCAGGTCTCCTGGCCTCTAAAGGATGTATTTCATGGGAAGCTCGATTTCCTGGCTCCTGGTGCCAGGTTTGTCTTCAACCTGGCTCCTAGTGATCTCTTCCTGCTTGTGGGGGCATCTTGCGCACACCCTCACCAGACAGCCAGGAAAACACCCTTCCTGCTCCACACCCCAGGTCCCAGAGCCTCCTGGCTTTGTGAAGAGAATCTTGAAGGATACTGGCCCTGGAGAGACCCATCCTAGTCCTGGGGGTGAACTGGAGTTAAGGTCTTTCAGTCAATCCTTCTAAGGCATCAGGTAGCCTCTCCTTCCAGCAGGGCATTCCTTCACCGTTGTCGTTCCCAGGTGGAGTGGCTTGTCATCTGTCTCTCCCTTGTACAGGGGCTTTTAAGTGGGGGTGGAAAGCTCTAGAAGTGAGATGACTTCAAGTTGTTTGTGGAAAGAGCTCCCCTGAGAGCCTTATTCCAACCCAGATGACAAAGCTGCAAAGCTGCCCAATCCCTTCCCTCTAAAACCTCAAAGGCGAGCTCCTCAGGTGACATCTTTAAAGGTTTGGCCCTCCTCCTTTGTTCCAATAGACCTGGGATGCCCGTCCAGGTGGAGTGTGATATGCTAATGAAGAGATGCAGTTATCCGCCCATCCCTTCCTTTCCTAGGAACTATGTAAGGCACTGTCAATTGCCCTACTATGTGGGGAGGCCTTTGAAACATCCTCTTAGCCTTGGCCCTGTAGGGGGGGGACAAAGGCTGGAAACTAATTATGAGCTGAGCCAGGGAAGTATGATAAATCTTAAAGTGTCATGATTAGTGTAGATAGGATGTCAGGGACTGTAAATACATGGTCAGGGTGCATATTTAGACCCAGATTGATAGCTTGCTGGACCCTGTAGGCTTAAGTGGAGTGAAATTGTACTTTTGGGCAGATTTTGCCTACAATTTGTAATGCAGTGTAAGCACCACATACCTTCAGTAAGCACTACAGACCTACACTATGAATGGCCAGTCACATTATAAGGCCTAATCCAGGTAAGTACCAATCCCAGTAGAGTCCCTTCTGCGGCAGGCTGCCTGTGTGCAGATACCGGGCTGTGCATAATGGTAGTCTTGTACGTGCAGCCAGGACACAAGTGTGTTCATTTGTTAACATGTAACTAGTCCAGAGCCTTTTACTCTAGCTGCGCAGCAGTGGCCTTTTACATAATGGCAGGTTAGCGCATTCAGTCCAATTACTGTGAATTTACTGTGAGTGGGACTCAGTAATGGTAAATAAAACGGGTATTCAATTGGGAAAAATCCTGGGGGACTAAATGGGCGGAACCCATTTGCTACATGTTCCTGTTAAGACAAATTGGGGCAGATTTACAAGCCGGAGTTGTCCCTCCCCTCCCCAGCAGCACTTTAAAAAATGTGAAAAATAAAACAATAATAAAACTGGTTTAAAACCTGTTTTATTATCGTTTTACTTAGCTTGTGCCAAGGCTTGGGGGCGGGGCCAGTGTGGTGACAGGCTGGAGGGCGAGTGTTTTGCACTGCCTTCACTGCACATTTAGGTTTGGCCAGCCGTCCCAGGCCGGCCAAACCCACATGCGCAGTGAAGCTCTCTCCAACCCAGCTGCATTGCTGGGTTGGAGAGAGAGCAGGCACAGACTCCCAATCCCTCTTGGAGTGCAAATCATCGGCGCTCAGGCCAATCCTGAACTGCTCTCGCATGAGAGCAGCTTCAGGATTGGCCGCAGGGCAGGCTGGGAGCCTGTGCCTGCCTGCAATGAAGAGGAGCAGAAGAGCGCGACGCGATGCTGGAGGGCAGCAGGGCAACAGGAAAGTTTTGTTTAGTTTTTTTTCTGTTTGTCTCCGTTGTCCCCCTCCCCCCCGACCCACCTATTTTCCCTGATACGAACTGCTCCTGCAAGCTACAGGACATCAAGTGTAGATTAAGCATTCAGCCTTCTTCAGCCACTGTCTTTGTTTCCAATGACATTTAAGTTTTAGGACAGCCAATAGCAGGTGTGTAATGCATGTAGCAAAAGGGGCCCTACCCTTTAGGAGGCCCCCATTCAGCTCACCTTTCATAAATATCTTGAATAGAAGAGCCTCCTCATCACAGTCTGTAGGGGTGCCCAATCCTTTTGCACGATGTCACTGGTAGGGCTACTTTTTAACGAAGCAATGCTGTCATGGGTGGGCTGCAGTCAGGAAACATACATCATTGTCTTTTCTCTGCTGTACTTACAGAGCTTCTAGCATTCCAATCTATTTATTTAGGTGTTCCATGTTATGGATTGGTTCCCACCTATTGCCCTTACCTCTTTAAGCAATGCAGCGGCTTCTCTGCCTGTTCTTTAAATGGCAGCACTTAATGTGTCAACCACGTTGTATGTTTTCCCAGATGATGACCTGATGTATGGTTAGCACTCACAAATGGAAGGGGCACCGGTTGGAGAGCCCAGTATGGAGACCATACATCCCAGAAGCCAGCTGCCCCATAGAAAATAAGGCACTCAGATTTAACAATAGCAAAGACCTTGCACTATAAAGAACCTTGAGATTTGGCAGAGAAAGTGAGAAAGTGCTGTAAGAAGCGGCAAAACTGCAAGACCCTGAGAAAGGAGTATCATTAGCCTGAGTCAAAAGGAAGAGCATCAGCTATCCCGTAAATTTCTACCATGCACTAAAAACACAAGTACTGCAATTACATGAGGCACTGTAGAAGAATACTGTCCACTGCAAGAGGGATAGAGGTTGGAACTGCTAGTGGGAAAAGCAGTGCAAGTGAAGAGAAGGGCATGTTATTTGAGGGCAGATGGGAACTTTAGGAGTGTGAGGAGGTGTCAGGTTGGTCTAGCCTTGTGCGCAGGGTCCAACAGGAGGGATGCTCTTTTCCATCTCTTGACAGCCCCACCAGTGACCACATATATAGAATAGAAGTGCAGAAATGGGAATGGGATAAGAGAGAAAGCATTGAGGCAGGACTTCACCACTTTCTTCTCTTGACTTGGTTGGTCAATGAAGTGTGCAGAATGTAATACATTTCTGTAAGGCAAAAGAAAAATCCTAAGTGGGTGGCTGTTCAGAGAACAAGTGTAACAGCAATTGTAAATGATATCCCTGGAACTCTATCTACGGGAAACCAGAACTATGTACTTCAATATGGAAACAGTAATTTCTGAAAACTAAACATGCTATCAATAAAAGTCTTATAGATATATGTATTCTACTTGACTTCTGTAAAGGTAGAACGATAACCAATACTATTACTATCCTGTTGTTCCCTAATCTAGCAATGGTATATGTTTTTGAGACCTCTTCATACCTTAAACATAACACTTGTAAGCATAGAGCCTCATAAAGCGTCTCTCTTGTTTTTTCACAGGGTACCGTAGTAGAATATAACCCTCGTTCAAACATTTCTGCTAAATCTTCAAGACAATAGTTAAATATTTGTTTTGATCAAAAACACAACTTCAGAATAGTCCTCTGTAATCTGGTCATGGGATCTAGCCTCAATCTTAGCAGTTAAGATACATGTTAAAGAGAAAATTTGTTTTTATCACAAAGATGACTTCAGGATACTTCTCTGTGATCCAATGGTCCATACGAACAATCCCTTTAGAAGCTATGGGTCCCTGCAAGGAAAATCAAGAATTCATGTAGTAAGGTCCTGGCTACAGCAAAATTGTAGCATGATTGCCTAACAAAGAACACCATGCACCATGAGGAAGTTCTCTTGAATTGAAATTGTGGCCTTCTGGGAGTTGTAGTTCACTGTCAGCATGCTGCCATGCAATGTGACCCCCACATGCATGCACCCTCAATCCAGACCAAGCCTTTCCTCCTCCAGCCTTTTATTCACTGAAAGGCACTCAGCGCACACTGTTTTGGAGTTCTGCCTCCATAAGCGTGGGCCACACAAAGCAATAAGCTGAACCTTCAGCCACACTTTCAGGCATTAGGCAGATACAAGCACTTTATGGAGGAGTAGGGTCACCACCAACCACAAAGTCAGATTCTGAACTGTGACTAGAAACATATGGACAAAGGGGCAATTTTTACAGACTCAACCTCTGGACAAACAAAACTCAATAATGCAAATAAACATACACCAATTAGACAAGCCATGACAAAACCAAAAAGGTTGACTTTAACAAGGTAACTCATTTAAACAATATTTTGGCATGCTTGTGTTTGCATGCATTAGCAAATTAAGGACATACCTATTGATTTTGCTATTGCTTTTTTATTCAGGTATTATTCAGCCATGCTTCAGTAGAAAACATGAATAAGTTGATCATTGTGTAGATTGCTAAAAAAATCTACCGAATGCATCACTCCCAAGATAGTAACCACTTCAGTAGTAAAATCTGAGAGTGACAATGATGGGAACGCTGGCCGTTAGCCTGAGAATATTACTAATAACCCACTACTGATCCTCTTCCACTGTAGTCTGGTGGCCACTATAACACAGGATGCACCTCAAACACAACTGAGCTGCAGCATCTTTCCTTTTCGTATGGTACGCCTGCGGTCTCCTACTGGAGACGAGTTACTTAGGGCAAACATGTGACTCAGTTGGTAATGGGATATTTGACACAAAGTTGCAATAGCTCAATATTCAAACGTCCAATCAATTTGGTGCCCAAGAAAGGTGAAGTGGATGTGAAAGTAGGCGTTTAATTACTTTGGCAGTTGACTCGCACATTATCTTGCTGATCACTTTTCATCCATATCTGGAATGTGGTAATGCTGATTTCATCAAATGTGAAAGACATTTAGGTCCCACTGCAGAGTGATGCGGTCAAAATATTTTTAAAAAGGTGCTCTACCATCTTCCCAAAAAATTCAATACGTGGAAAATGTAACTGCCAGAATAGCCACTCCTAAGAAAATATTAGTAGAGAAAAAAAACTTCAAGTGGATCTAAGCACAGAGACACAAGGATGATTCAAGCAGTGGCATAAATTAAACATTTGCTAAGTCAACTATGAGAAAACTGTAGGTATCTTATCCACAGTACTCGCTGAATGCAGCCCTTGTTTAGCAGCATGAGCATGGGGCCTACTGGATAAACCACCCCAGTAGTCTAAGGTTAGGACTACAGGAATAGCATCCTATCATTTAGCTAGTTTTGCAGTGTGCTAGAGAGTTCCTCTTAGCAGCCAGACATTTCCCTTGAACATTGATATCTGTGTTAGACCACAGGCCAAAAGCTTTAGGTAAATGAGGGGGGCTACAACCATCAGACCCAAATTGCTGCCTCCATTCCACTCAGTCTGGAATAACCAGGTCAATGCATTTAGTATGGTTAGGTTCGAGCCTTCCTTGCTGAGTTCTAGAAACACACCAACACTGTTATAGCTGAATTAATTATACCAGGGACATTGAAATGTGCATGCCTTTGACAGAAAGACTATTAGTTTGTAACTGTGTCTGGTTCTCTGATACTCCCCCTAGGGTTGAACGAAAGTGCAGAGGATACCTGGTTGAAATAGTCACAGAAAAGCCACCAGCATTCCACAGTCTGAATCTAGGACAAAATAGCAGAGTCAAAAAGAAGGACAGCAAATCGTGGGACAGAGTTAAGTGCATTAGGTCAGATATGCACTACTCAACACCATCCCTGCATTGGCAATGAGTAATTAAAGGGACCAATTATCTCTGGAGCAAAGCTGAGGGAATGCCTGTGACAAGATTTAATTAGACAGTTCCATCTGGTAACCATATAATACTGAACCACACATCACAATCCACCAATGTTGTAATGACAACATTAAGCAGATCACACCTCATCATAAGTGCATAGGTGAGTAAAAGTTCAAAAGACTAGACCTACTATTGAGAGATCCAAAGGATTAATCCATAAGCCAGTGAGAACTGTCATAGTCCAAGAAGAACGTGAAAAACGAGGACAAGAACAGACTGCTTTCATATGACAGAAGAAATGCACTGCACGCGATCATAAGTTTAACAGAGAGAAAATATTACCATTGTCTGGCAGTAGCCTTAGAACATGGTGCAAAACACACAAACACAGGTGACCATGGACGGTTGTGAAACTTCACTGCAAGTGGAGCACCCTGCAGTGGCCAGCCTACCAACAAGTTTTCAGAGACCATGGAATAGTACCACAGACAATTTAAATGCCACTCCAAACCATTGGGAAAAAGCATTGAGCAAAGAGTTAAGTATGCAAAGAAAATAACAGGGTAGAGCTACTGCTGTGCTCGTCAGTGAGTTTTGAAAAGAAACAGGTCATGATGTGCAAGAGACTCATCTAGATCCTCCCTTCTGGCTTTGCAACTTCTGGCCCTCTGCCCCTGGTAACTTCCATTTCTATCTTTTGATGGAAAAGGTGGTCACTGAGATCACCATGCTGTCGAATCATCCTGTTTACTCTGACAGACTCCTTAGTATAGCAGGGGCAAGCAAACCACCATTGCAACAGGCCCTTAAGTGTAACTTTTTCAGCACCTAAGACCAACTGAAGTGTCTTTACAAAATGTAAGCAGTGCTCTGTTCAACCTTCTGGTAATGTCTCATGTCAATCTTGTTCCTGCTCATTCTCACTCCAGCTACACCTTCATGTGAGAAAAGTGATACAATGTCGGCCCTTTTCTTCTCCTCCTCCCCTTTTACCCTCCCCCCTATTACACATCCATAATTGCCTTGCCCTACTGCCCCTCAAAACAAATTTTAAATCTTTTAAAAAAAATTGAAGTCGTCTGCTACACTGCCTACAGATCAACTGTTCATTTGCAGTTTTTCCTTTTTTTTAGGAATTTTCCCCTCTTTTTGCACTAAGGTTTCAGAAGAAAATGAGGCATTATTGTTCACATGTAGTGAAAAGTATTTGTGGGTGCAGCCGAAAGTGTGGACCTAATTCCCTCAAATGCTCCATTGAACCGAAACCCCATCATAGAGCATGAGAATCAGTAACCTTTATAATCCCAAACAGCAAATGTAAATTTATTTTCATTTTAGGTCTCGAGTGCAGCATTTTCTTTTTAGCGATTTCTAAGTAGGTTGATTATCTCTTGTGTAGAAGTTCTTGCTGGGTGTCCAGGAAGGCCCACACACTCAACAGAATGGTGCATCTCTCACTTGTCCCTATCCACTGTATGCTAGCCCAATTTTCAGAGATAAAAGTGACTATTCCTATATTATGATTTGTCAGTCTTGCCAACGAATTCTATTGAATTCATTTGTAGGTAAAGTTGACCTCAGGCCAGAGACCTTGACTACTAGAAGACTGATCATTTTTATCTGTAATGCTTCCTTTAGTCATTTTCCATTCCATTCCAACAAACTTTATTTCAGTCAATGTGGACAATAAAAGTGCATACATAAAACATTTATACACATAAAAGCACGTACCATAAAACAATCCACATGAGTAGCTATTCAGATTACAGATTTAGCAGCCTTAAAATGCATCACAGAGATCACAGACTGGTAGATCCGGGAGTTCATACCTTCAACCCATCCTCATCCAGCTACCATATCTGTTTCCCTATGTACAAGCCACAGGGCCATAAACAACTGTGCATACAATTTTATCCAAATAGAATCTCAATTCATCAAAAGGCTTTACATTAAAACGATAAAAACGGTTTAAAAATTAGATAAAAGGTTAAAAAGGAATGCGTACAGTGTAGACTTTTAAAGTCGCGGTGGCGAATTTAGGAACATCCAACGACTACGCCATATCGAGGTTAAAAATCGAGATACAGCAAATACAATGGGTGTGTGAGTCTCGTACTTCAGGACTCTAAATGCCTCCTCACAGTGCATAGACCCTATGTTCCTGCAGAGTTAGATATGCCAACGCTGTCTGGCTGGTTTATAGCGAGGACAGAAAAAAAACGTGAAGCTCAGACTCTTCCTCACAATTGCAGGCAGGGCAACCGAGGGGTGTAACTTTTGACCATTTATTAGAAAAGCACAGAGCGGCAGGGTCCCAATTCTAAACTGGATGTATAATTTACGTGCCAGGGTAGGTTGGATATCATCCAGAAAGGACTCAATTAGATACTCGTCTTTGATTCTCAGGAATTCGGCTGTCAGGTGCCCTAAGGTCGAACTCCCCTGAATATCTGCTAGTTTATGCGACCTGTAAATTCTTACCAGTTCTGGGTGTGAGATTACCGGACACATTTCCTCAGGGTTACTCCATAAACTTGGTTTACCTAGCCTACAACATACGTCCTATATATACACAAATCATGGTATTTTACCCACACCCGGGAGACTCAATAACTCTTTTAATTCTGCCTGATAAACGGCCAGTTCCGGGGTCACCCACAGTCTGCGCCAAAAGGTTAGGGGCCTAAGTCCACTCTCATCCCCGATTGGTCTAATTCCTAGATCCAGACGTAGGGGGGTGAGGAGAGTACTAAGGGGGAGGCCTAACAGCTGCCTCATAAAATTGTTCTCTATTTTACTCAAGCTTCCAGAGGAACAATGACCCCATAATTCAGCCCCATACATTGTCGCACCCCTTGCTTGCACTTTATAACTCTCCGATATGGGCCCAGCTGGTTTGTAGGATGAATTTCTGTACAATTTTGCAATTCCCCCCACAGTCTGGGCTAGCTTACGGCTTGCTTTGGCCATTTGCAGGCCTCACTCCAGATTTTCTGTCAAAGTAACACATAGATAGTCAAAAACCGACACCCTCTCAAGCATGGTGGCATTTAAACAGGGGTTAGAGCGGGATGTGTTAGCTGGTTTGAAGACCTGAAATTTGGTCTTCTGCGTGTTAATCTCCAACCCCCCTGTTTTTACAGAAGGGAGCAAAACTATCAAGGACCCTCTGGATACCCATGGGCGACTTTGATAATAGCAGTGTGTCTTCCGCAAACATCATTGCTGGCACCTCTGTACGTGCTAACTTTGGGGCATCATTATCCTTTACCTCATTGAGTTGGGCAACCAGAGCGTTAATAAATAGGCAAAACAGGGTAGGTGCGAGCATGCACCCCTGTCTTACTCCTCTATTAACTGGGAGATGGGAAGTTAGTTTGCCGCATTTCCCATTCCTCACTTGGGCAAAGTTGCCCTCATGCAATCTCATAAGTAGACTCAAGAGGTAGAGGGGGATCCCCAAGTACATCCCACAGTTTAACTCTGGAGACCAAATCAAAAGCCGTCTTCAGATCTTCAAATATTAAACAGAGACTGCTACCCTCTATTGACACCGTTTTCCAATTTAGAAGTTGGAGTCTAAATATTCGGTTGACGGTGGAAATGTTTTTTCTGAATCCGGCTTGATATGGGCTCAAGATTTCATGCTCCTCCATCCACACGTGAAGGAGATCAAGGATTACCCGTGCAAACAATTTCTGGGTGACATCGATCAAACTGATCGACCTGTAATTCGTAGGCAAAAGGGGTGAACCCTTTTTAAAAATCGGGACAATTTCTGCCACAACCCAGGTTTCAGGGATCACCATGCCTTTCATAATAGCATTAAATAATGCCCATAGGTAAGGTCCCCATATTTTTGGTTCTGCCTGGAAGAGGTCCCCCGGTAACTTGTCCAATCCCGGTGCTTTGCCGAAGGGAAGCTTACTTAATGCGTTTAAAACTTCAATCAGAGTAATCCCGAGGGCCTTGTCATGAATAATCCTAGGGATATTGTAGATGTTTCACCATTTGGGCCAGCTGCTTCCTTTGTAGTATATAGTGCCTGGAAGTCTGTCTTCCATACATCCGCTGCTATGTTTGGCTCTATGGCTGACTTCCCTTCACTACTGTCTTTACTGACTATAGACCAAAACGCCTTCATGTCCTTATTGGATAGGGCGGTTTTTAGGGCATCCCATCTATCTAGTTCCCAGCTCTTTTTTGCTTGTTGGATGTTATCTCTGTAAAGCACCCTCATTTGATTAATTAGGGACCTGTCCTTTGCTTTGATGGCATCTAACAAAGCCCGCTTGGCCTTTCGGCAGGTGTCATTGAACCAAGATCGTTTGGCCCCTTTTCTCACCTTGGAGGATACCTTGGGATAAAATATATCGGCCAAATTAGATGTCAATTCTGCATGCAATACCGCAACTCTATTAATGAATATAATGTGGCCAGCTTGTCAGATGACTGCTGAATTGCCCCCCACCTTATTCTTCTTCTCTTGTTAGAAAGTGTTAATCTACTATCTAAGGAGGTACAGCTAACCGTGGCATTTCCAAAATCCGGCAGCTCCAGCTCCATGGTCAGGGCATTGTGGTCGCTGTCGTGTCGCAGCAAGCCAGCAAAGTCAATAACCCTTTGCCATAACCTAGACTCCACTAAGATATAATCCAGCAGGGAGGATTGGCCTATTCTTTTAAATGTTAACATCCCTGGTGTATCCAACTTAGTGCGGCCATTACATGCTCTCAGGGAGTGGGTCAATATGACTGAGTTGATCTGGATTGCCAGCGGGGACCATGCCTTAATCAGTGGAATTTGAGGGACTGGAATTAGCCATTGCAGATCCTCCTCGCTGCGGATTATATCAGTGGGTTCAACAAGGAGTTCGAATTGGCAATTAAAATTGGCAATTAAAATCCCCCCCTACAATCAACCACATATTTGTGGGTACAGTAGCGAGGAAAGTATTCAATTGGTCGAAGGTCGGGGATTCATGGCTAAGGCTTACGGGTCGAGAATAGACATTGATAAAAACTATTTTCAATTTGGGAGAGAAAGTAAGTACGACACACTGGATGTCGTTAGACAGGGGGTTCAACTGTTCCACTGTGCAGCCCAATGTGTGCCAACCCAAATACATAAGCCCCCCGATGGTCAGCCCCTTCCCCCCGAAATGGCGGGTATTTGAATGTTGCAAACCCCGCCCTTACAAAGTCTTCCCTTGCCCAAGTTTCCTGAAACATGCATACATCGTATTGGTCCACAAAAAGCCCCCAATCGGGGCAGGGCAGTTTGCTTTTTAGACCGGCAATGTTCCAGGATAGTACCCTCAGCTTGTTGCCTAGATTGCGCTTGTCAAGGGGGGGCATCAAGAATGTAGGTATTGGGAGATTGAATATCCTTCATCTGAGCCAAGGGAAAATCGTCTATTACTCTCTTGGGTACACCTTTACTCAATATACTATTACTTGGGGGGACAGGGACTGGGGCAACTGATATTCCATGTGGCTCTACCCATGTCCCTATTACACCGGTGGGCATCTGTTGTGTTACTATCTCCCGGTCCTTTAGTACAGCCCCTACCCCGTGGCAAGTGGTCTGGCTCAACTTGCCGCTACTGCACTCCCCTAGTTCCCTTCCAGACCCCGAACATCTGGGTCCATGGGCTAGCCCCCCTGTCATTGCGTGTCAATCCACCTCTTCTAAAGCCCCAAATCTATTTGTTACTGGTATATTGAATAGCAAGGGTCTGGGGGGTGGGCCCACTGTGTGATGTTCCAGTGGCCACCTACCTAAATCGGGACTATAATGGACCCTAGATTGCATATGACAATGGGAGTAAAAGTAGTCCAGTGGAAAGGCCCTAACCCCTGTGGGTGGTTCCTGGGGACAAGGTTCCTGACTTAATGGGCTGTGGACGGTCAGGGGATTTCTAAAATTGATAACTACACAATCCCCTTGTGTTGTTTTTTGTCTCTTTCCCACCCAGCCAACTCTGCGAACCATTAAAATTCTCCCTGCCCTATCATAAGGGAGCTGCCTGTACCTTGCCAACCAGAACAGGCATTTGTTCCGGAGGTCCAGTTGTGTTTCCCTCTGGCCATTTTTAATCTCTGGTACTCCTGTCAGTATAATGACATACGGAAGTGAAGCTGGGGGTAAATTTATAGTGGACAGAATCGCTACTTCAGGCCTTCTAGCTGTACCCTCCTCGCCACCCGACCCTTCTCTGCTCTCCCTAAACCCTATTTGAGTGGGGCTATTTTTGTTTAAACCCCTCTTGTGGTATGCTGGTTTATTTTTCCCAACCTCATAGTTAGAGCTCCTGGGGCCAGCGGCGGTACTGTGGTCTTGGCCCTGCTGAGCACCTAGCCTTTCAATAGGAGTCAGAATAGATTTACCTATCTGGTGACTATGGTCATTTACCCGACTGGAACCCAGTAAACTATTAGGGTCTACATCCCTCAGCGCACCAGACCTATCTAAGGATGTCAGACTTGCGCTATCTGTCTGACAACTAGAATCTTTCCCCCTCGCTAGAACTTGTGTGTTGCTTGCACTAGTGTTTGTTTGCCTGCTATCCTCCATTGTTACCACTTTATCTATGAGATCAAGTAGGGGGGCAAGTTATTCCTTCACGATGGCTCTCAGTTGGCTCTGTAGGTCCTTTAACAAATTCAGCACCCAAGATAGAAAATCCGTATCTGTTCGAGTGTTGGTGATGCATCCTACTACTCCCTCAGGTTTATCTAAATTCTCGACACTAGTTGTTGGTCCCACGTTGGTTTTCTTTCTTTTGACTCCCGTCCCACTTGCTTGCTTGCGTTTCCCATGCTTTGGCATGCTGGTGTCAGTTCCCCCCTTCCGAGTTACTGGTTTAGGTGGAACTTCTTGGCGTGGGGATGGGAGGGACACAGTTGGCCTAGATGTAGACTCTGGGGTGGCAACTTGAGAAGTGGATACATCAGACACCAGACGACAAAGATCTGGAGTTAATGTATTCGAAGATGAAGATGGCCGACTGGTAGGAGCTCACCAAAGGAGCTCCGAGCGCTTGGGATCTGCTCTGCCTGAATATCCCTGTTAGCGACAGCTGACCTGGAGGAACTGAACATCGGAACTGAACACGGAACATAACGCACAATGCTTATTACTATTGAAATCGGGATCGATGCCAACCCCGACTCTCACCTCGGCCCCTTCCGACTCCGGCTGGGCTGAATAACTGCAGATCATCAACAACGAAACGGAGCTCTGACTAGATCGTCCTCAACACATCGCCTCCCACCTCTGCCCGCTCCGACTCAGGCTGACTCAGCTGGGTTGAGCCGACCTCGATCGCCGGCAAAGGAGTGGAGCCTGGATTCAGCCCGCCGACTAACCATCGCTGCGCCCTGCGATAGTAGAGGAAGGGCTCAGCTGACGTGGGCGATATATAGAGATATATCTCGCTTATCTTTATACTTTATCTATGTGCCACGGAGGTCCGACGATCAACGAGGAAGGACTAAGCTGGCGTGAGACCCACAGCAACTATGTACCAAGGCAGCACATAAGAGAGCCGACGTGGATCGCCGGCCAAGGAGAGGAGCCTGGATTCAGACCGCCGATCGAATTTCGCTTCGCCCTGCGATAGTTGAGGATGGGCTCTGCTGATGATATATAGATATACGTCTCATATATCTGCATACTTTATCTATGCACCGCGGCAGCGCTCAAGAATCCGCATTAGTGGCCCCCTTTTCGCATGACTGACCCACAACAGCTGCAGAGGTCTGACGAATAGCCCCCCCCCCCGGTCGAATCTCTTTCAAGCTACACTGTATGCACACCGGTGCGATTTTTCCCGCACAGGAGAGCGAAGTACGGATGAAGCCCGCAACCCAACTCCACCCCCTCAGGCATGATTGACAACTTTGAGGCATCGCACAAAAATTTGTTTTCAGGTACATTACTACATGGTTATATATCGGAGTTATTTTCCCGCACAGGGGAGCGAAGGGCGTACCATTCGGCACCACCTTTGTTAACTATGGGCAGCTACCTCCAAATCTAAATCGGCAAAATGGCGGCCCACAGAAACAACATTACCTGGGGGTCCGCCTCCAGCTTGATGTTGTTCTAGGCAGAGAAAGCCTTCGACTCTCGAAGGTGGCAGACGTCATAGGAATTGAAAAAGGACCAAACACCAACAGAACCACTGAAACTGAAATAGGACTACTCTGCCTAGTCAATGGAAAGAGTCACAGCTTGATGTTGTTCTAGGCAGAGAAAGCCTTCGACTCTCGAAGGTGGCAGACGTCATAGAAATTGAAAAAGGACCAAACACCAACAGAGCCACTGAAACTGAAATAGGACTATTCTGCCTAGTTATTGGTAAGAGACACAGGACTATCTCTACGATGTCCACTCCCAATGAGCTGGCCATCTTGGATTGACTCCCACACAGTGAACCAGCTCCTGGAGGTGTTGCCAGTTTACGCCCACAGATCTCCCTATCTACTTACACAGGTCAGATTCTCATTCTCAACTTGACTCAACTTATCTTAATTTCTCTCCGTCCCTCTCTTTACCTCTCCTGCAGCACCCCCAATCTTTCTCTCGGCTGCCACGACACTCTCACCACGTTACCTGAACCAACCCCCACTCCTCCCCCCGCCTCCTTGCCCTCTGCCCCAACCCTCACTGTGAACCAGCTCCTGGAGGTGCTTCTTACTTTCGCCCATTGATCTCCCTTTCTACTTACACAGGTCAGATTCTCAATCTCAACTTGACACAAATTATCTTAACTTCTCTCCGTCTCATTCTTTACCACGCCTGCAGCACCCCCAATCTTTCTCATCTGCCACGGCGCACTCACCACATTACCTGAACAAGCCCCCACGTGCCTCCCTCTTACCACTCACGGGACGTAAACACACCTACCTCACACACATTACATCCACCAATCTTGCTCCCACCCTCATCAGACCCTAGAATTGACGAGATAATAATCTCGTTACGGCAAATCAAAGAAGAACTACAAGCTTTATCTGAGGTTCTTCTGATCCAACCCTGGAACACTAGATCAGCAAGACAGACCATATCAAATTTACATCCGACCTATCCAGTAGGCACCACGAACTATTCGACGCCCAGGTGGAAATCAGTTCCTTTTCATAATAAATCAACCCGCCCATTCCGTAGGACTAATCCGCTATCTGAGAAAGATTTACTTTCTCTACTCCACTCCTATGAGCCATCACACCGGAATCACAACACTATGCCTCCAGATAACCCGCCCAAAACGGCTCCAATCCCAAGTATTCCCCCTAACTCCCACAGGCCCACTAAACACAACCCCAGAGGTATCATCGAAAACAACCTCAAACAAGTTCCCCTCATTCGGGAACCCAATACATCCCACACCACGCCCCGCCTTAAGTGTTTACTACTAAATTGTAGATCGGCCTCAAGACATGCAGCCGACATAGCTGACCTCATTCTCACACAAGAACCAGATTTGCTAATTTTAACCGAAACTTGGCTAAAGGAATCCTCTACACCCATCATTGGCATACTAGTACCCCCAAACTATGACATCATCAGACTGGATAGAATTGTTAAGACAGGGGGTGGTATCGCTTGCATACACCGTAATATTCTCTCAATAAACAGATCCCAATCTCCTGTATTTCCCTCTTGTGAATACATATGCCTCGACATCACTAGCAATGGCAAACCAGTTTGCTCTCTGCACACCTTCTATCATCCACCAGGTGATAACGTCACCTTTACCGAACATTTCATGGACATAGTCTCTAGTAATGCCGGACATCAAAATACCCAAATATTTCTAGGAGACCTTAATCTCCACTGGAACGACCCAAATGATGCAGTGGTCAATAGTCTCAAAAACTTCCTCTCTGATCTCGACCTCACCCAAATTTGCAACAGCTCTACGCACGATAAAGGATCAATCCTTTATTTAGTAATCTCTAAAGCTGATTCCATCCAGCTAGATACGATCCATCCATGTGATTGGTCTGATCATCATATTATCTCCTTCTTCATCAATGAAACAGTGAAACTCAATTCGGCTCAACCCACAAGACGTAAAGTCTGGAAGAGGGATTTGAAAACCATTGATCCTAACACAATCAAAAATTCCAGCTCCAACTTACTTCTTCCCCCTGAAGGGTTATTCGATGTTCATGATCTCACCAACCACTACTTCAATTCCATGAACATGATACTAAATGAGGTAGCCCCCTTCAACTAAAGAGAGTCTCTACAAAAGACTCTAAGCCTTGGTACGATGGAAGACTCAACGAGGACAGACGATCCTTAAGAATAACGGAACGCAGATGGAGATCAGCTCCATCCGATAATCTACTCAAGATACTTAGAAAAAAAAGAAACGCATACTACAGAAAGATCAAGCGCACTAAATCAGACTTCTTCAGCCACCAATTAGACCAGGCCAAAAATCGTCCCCAAAAACTTTTCGAGCTTATCAAAACTCAGTCTAAGGAGGCACCTCCCCGCCCCAAGATAACTTAGGCCCACGACCCAACTGTGAAGAATTCGCTGACTTCTTCACTCGGAAGACCGATAGCATAAAGAAGGACCTTCTCAACGATCTAATCACACACACTGGCTCACATCCGAACCTATCTCCATCCCTTCTAAATGCTCCACATCGTAACTCATCAAAGTTCGACCTAAAAAATAATGCATCCTGGTCAACCTTCAATACATACAATGAAGAAGCTATTCTCAAAATGCTTATTGCCCTGAACCCTGCCAATCACTTCACTGACCCTCTCCCAGCAAACTTAATAAAAAGACTTTACCCCGTTTCTGCTGCCTCTCTGGACCAAGATCATAAATAACTCTCTACGCCAAGGATGCATCCCTGACACCCTCAAAGCCGGACAGGTTTCGCCCATTCTAAAGAAACCTACTGCTGACCCTGCGGACCTAAACAATTACCGCCCCATATCCAACATCCCTACCCTGGCCAAACTCTTAGAAAAATGTGTACACCTCCAGCTGGTAAGACATATAGACCATTTCAACCTACTCAACAAATACCAATCAGGTTTCCGGGCAGGTCACAGCACGGAATCAGCCATGACCCATATAATTGATGATGCTCTACAAATCCTAGATCAGAACGGAGCCTGCCTACTCATCTTACTAGACCTTTCCTCGGCCTTTGATACCGTTAAACACGATAACCTGATAGACCTTCTGCAACACAGAATGGGACTAGCTGGATCAGTTCTAAACTGGTTCTCTTCGTTCCTCCAAAACAGATCGCAACGATTCATGGTCAACCACTCCCTGTCCAAATCCATCCCAGTCACTTTAGGAGTCCCACAAGGGTCTTCTCTATCCCCGACGCTGTTCAATCTATTCATGGAACCACTCACTGAAATTCTCTATTCATCAAACGTTCAATATCACATGTACGCTGATGACACACAACTATACCTCAAGATCCATACCCTAGAAGACATCAAATTACTCAACACAACTCTCCGAAAAACTCAGACTTGGCTGGCAGAAAACCATCTAAAATTGAACGCCCTCAAAACCGAATTCCTCCTAATTGCTCCTCCCGCCCAAGTACCAGTAATGCAAGAATGGATCAAACACCTTACAGCACTCAACTGCCAACCCCTCATCGTTGACTCCGCGAAATCGCTGGGAATAACGCTGGACACAAACCTCAAAATGCAGAAACACATCAGCAACGCAACAAAGGGAGCAAACTTTCAGATAAATACTTTGAGAAAACTGAAACCTTTCCTACCTGAAAAGGACTTCAAGCTGGCAGTACAAGCTCTAGTCATCCCAAGAGTGGAATACGGGAGTGTCTCTCTCTGTGGCCTGCCCAGAGCTGCAACGGCCCCACTAAGAGCCTCAATCAACGCCGCAGCGAGACTTATCACTGGCTCCAAAAGAAGCTCCCACATATCCCCGGACCTAAAATCCCTTAACTGGCTACCTTTCGAAACCAGAATTCATTTGAAAATAGCATGTATGACACATAAAGCCATTCATCACAGCGCACTCCAGCTATCTGGCACAGAAACTGGCGCCTCAGGTGGGATCAGATCTTCAAGAAGTGCGAAAAACCTCTTACTGAAACCACAAAGATTCAACAAGAAAAAAACGTACAACCGAACCTTTTCAGGGATGGCGCCCAGAATTTGGAATGCTCTGCCCCCAGAGACTAGACTTAATCCCTCTACTGCATCTTTCAAAAAGAAGTGAAATCGCTTCTCATGGCTAAATTCACTTGAGCATGGCCTACTGTCACTATGTCCACATGGAACTTTATAGTGCTGACTGTCCATCTAGGTATCCAATTTATTATATCTATATTATGCCGGATATTTATAGAACGTTTGTACTCACTTTAGGGTGTGTTCACTATCATTGATCAGCATGGATCGTTATGTTTTTACCTTGTACCTATGCATCTAAGACACTTACCTGTAAAGCGCTCTGATACCCGCAAGGGTCTTGTTCGCGCTCTATAAAACTTTCAAAATAAAATAAATAAAAATAAAATAAATGACAAGCGCCTCTCAGTAAGCTCTATTTCTGTAGTTACCACACCTATAGCCCTCTGTAACATCCTATCAATTGAGGTTGGTGGCATTGGGGAAGACAGGGGTAACTTGGGGTCGTTGTTTAGCTTGGCAGGTGCATTTTCCCATTGTTAGACCCTGGCAATACCCAAATGCAACCACCCCACTAGGATCAGCCACCTAACACCTAGGTGTAGTTTGAACAAAATGTAAGCTGCGCAATCAAGAGCGAGGAGCCACAATACAATCGAAAGGCACAGTTAGTGAAATCGAGGGAAATAATTACGAGCTGATTGGCCAATAATCAGAAGAATATTATCAAGAATGTCTCAGGTACTTCCCAGTCCCGTACAGTACAGAGTGGCAATCAAAGATGTTCCAGTGGATCAAAGGAGTGCGCTTTACTGGTTCACCTGCCTAAGCTCCTACCAATAGACACACTTTGATCCCCGCTGCGATTGGGCTAATTAACGTCAGATAGATCACCCCAAAAAGTACTTTTTGGAACTGCGATTCCAGGGAAACAATGATTTAACCAACAAAGTCTTACCCACAAGTCAGCATAAAGAAGTCAGCATAAAGAGGGGTGGCCCTGCCCTGCCTCTTCCTGGCAATGACGGGCAAGGACAGGCCTCCCCTTGGCCCGGGCTGTGCCCGGGCGCGGCTTGCCCACGTCCCGCGCCACGGGGGTGAGGCAGCGCTTTTGAGCGTGATGGAAGTGCCTCCCCCTCACCTGCGGCAGCGGTAGAAACTCGCGTTGCACCCTGGGACTTGCAGTCCCACCAGGGTGATTAACAGCCCAGCAGGATTAGGGAGGCAGAAGATGGCAGGAGATGCACCCTGGGACTGGGGTACCACCAAGGTGTTGCTGCTGTGTGATGAATGCCCCCAACAACGGCCCAACTATGCACCGTGCACAATCAGCGTCAAAATTCAACATGTTGTCCACTTCCCCATTACTTGAACAAATTAAACAGTGACACTTTTATGAGAGTGACATCTCTTATCAAGGTGTTTGTCTAGGGGCAACTTGCAATACTGATTTGTGGCAGTCAGGGTAACTTACTTTTCCAGATTGTTACAGGTTTTTATCCTGTGTCTGCACTAAGTCTCCATTACCTTCATTTTATGTCTACAAGAGTTTCACAGCTGTACAATATTTCATCCAAATATTCCTACCTGAACGTTCAACTGCAGAGTCCCCCACTTGTTGAAAGTAAGCAGGCACTCACTTTGTTTGCACCTATACATTTAGATGACTTCCTAATGTTAGGTTCCAGCGACCCAAATCTGCAAGTCCCATTTTCAAGGAGTTTCGATTGACATCTTACAAAATATGCCTGAAAGTCAGCATTACTTTTTTGCAGGCCACATGTTCAAATGCCAGCATCATCAGCAGCACAGTGAAAACGCCTGCTTCCAAGTAAAAGACAGAAATGCTTCATGGAAGCATGTACTTGAAATTCAAAAGTACAGTGTTAAAAAACGGACAAAATGAACTGCAGGCATTCATCATTAGGTTACTAGAAATTATCTGGCTAAAAACCTCATTTTCTTTCTTCACAAGTCCACAACAAAATTGTGCCAAAAGGCTGACTTTAATGCACAGTTATGAGAATGAACCTTTCCTTAAGAATTTTAAACAGAAAACAGGAAAAAGAGATAAAACGTTACCCAGAGCTCAGTGGTGAAAAATGGTTTATTTTTTGACAAACTTTCTATTTGGAAGTTAATTGTAAAAATGCATTCGTACTTGGTTTGATTTAATAATACTGGGTGGTATCGCCCTTCGAGACAAATGGAGTTACACACCTAGAATAGGTAATACCATGCAGACCTGGTAATAATGGATCTAATTCTGCATGTTTCCCCTTTCCAGGGGAATAGTGGGCCCAAATCCACAAACATTAACCACCAGCTTTGAGCAGGTGGTAAATGTTGCAGGGATTTTTTTCTCACTTGGGGGGTTTGTCCGGGTCGTGATCAGAGGAAGGACAGATAACCTTTCCCTTCATCTGGGGGGAACTTTTTCTGCTTCCCCAGTTGAAGTACGAGGTCGGGCATGGGCCAGGGTGTATTGTGTGTTTCCTTTAGGGCCCACTTAGTTTGCTCGTAATTTAGTTTGTTTGCAGGTTAGGGCTAGTTTGCCTTACACACGTTATGCTTGGCATGTTTATTTTTGTGCCACAACATTATTTTAGAAAAGCACTGCACATTTTTTTGTTATTGGTTCAGACTGTCTGAACATCTTGTATAAGGTCAAACAACACTGTGCCCGGTCTTTCTGTGATCGGTTAGAAAACATAGCTTGGCATTTAGACACAACATACATTCACATCTGCTGTTTTCAAGAAGACACCTCATAACATATACACTGAGATGTGTCATTTTGAAAACAGAGAGAAGACATTCTAGCAGAGCAAAGGTCCCGGTACAAGAGAGCTGCGCCAGCTGAGAAGTAGAACAACTATTTTTGCATGACAGGTATGGTGTACACCACTAATCCCAGTGATCTATATTACACTGTGCTTCCATAGTGAGGATAGGCTGAGGCAGATATATAATTCACCATGGTAGGGCTTCTTATTTTTTATAGTTTACTTGTAATGCTCCCAACTCTGTTGCAGCACAGATGTTTTATAATAGAGCATGATAGTTTCAATAAATATTGTAAACTGTTCTCGTGTCTTTGTTTTGTTTATTATGGAAACGCATGAGTGAGTAGGTTGACGATCTGTTTCCACAGTTCCCTGAGGGGACTAGAGTGTTGTGCGCTGGGGTGCTAACTTACCTGTCACTCTGGGAAGGTTAGGAGGGCAGGTAAAGAACTAGAGATAGTCTGGATTGGGGCTCATGGATATTGATGTGGTATCGTGACTCAGTCCCTACATACTGATGTTCTGTGTCCCAGGCATAGTTCTGTTGACACAGAATCTCTGCAACAGGTGCAGCAGCTACCTAGAGCACCCACAGTTCCTCTGAAGACTCTGGGTCCTCTGGGTCTAGAATTATTTGGTGTACACTGGTGAGCAGGGCACACTGCAGGGGCCCAAGGCACATGGGCCTACATTGGAGAGAGCTGCTAGAATAACGAGGCACACACTAATGTTCACACTCCAGGACTGAACACAAGCGATCCAGCCCTCTTTTATTTATCTGTTCGGCCACGCCCTGCCAAACATTTGAGTGTCATCATCACTACCTGTGATGGTGAGCCTAAGTGGCTCACTACAAATGGATATGGAGTTTGAGGACCTAGAGGCACCAGAAAAGTTGTAGTTGCCTTAAGTGGTTATCCACCATCTCCCACACCTCCCCTTCGAGGGATACCACTGTGGTCAACTCATAAAGAGGGCCAACGTGTCTAATGCTTTCTCAGAATAATCTCTCATTAAGAGGCAGCTACATCTAACACTATCCCTGTTCATGTAGGGCCTGATTATTTAAAATAAAGCTAGGGCTTCACGCTTTAGCCTTGGTGTTTACTAATTTAATTAACAATAAGTTAATTTTGATTTGTCACTTCTATCCAATTCCCACCACTTGAATAATTTCAACTGGCCCCTTAACCTTTCTCCTGGGATCGACTTCTGGTCTTGTTTTCTCCTCTATATCCTGCACTATTTTCAATCTGTTTTAGATTTCGCTACTTACAGCTTTAACTGCCTGGAAGACCACATAATACCCATGCTTCCAAGATGTACATGTGAGAAGAGAGATGTAGTTTTGGGACAACCCTCTTCAGGCATTACCTGTCATGAGTTTTAAAGGAACTTTTACTGAGAGGAGTTGTTGATTAGTCTTGAAGTAGCACTGCCATTTGGTAGATGGTGGAGGTAAAGGGCGGGATTGCAGTCTCTGTTTTTTACAGTGAGAGGGATCATTTAGGTGAGACCAGCTTTTTGCCACTTCCCTGATCAACTTTCAGTGTGGTTGATAAGCTAGCTGCAGAAGGCTCACACCTATTTGTTGTGGGTATAATACATAGGGGACTACCCTGCTGTTATCAGCATCACTCTACCCATAGGCTGTGTTTGCAGAACAGCCTGGAGAGGACACTTGAATGAAGAACCACCCTAAATAGGCTCTGAAAGTGCAGGGAATCCACATCGTCTATCTTCTTGAATGTTTAAAATGGGAACCACTGACCCACTTGTTATTACAGTTCCAAGTTCTTTTTGACCAAGAAATGGAATGCTCTGCATAGAATTCTGAGGAATGCTGTGCAACCAGATGTATTGTCTGCCTGACAGGTACCTTGCCAGAGGTGAGGAGACATCAACTGGAGTCTTGTCTAGCTGAAGAGCTTTACCACTTATCTGAAGTGCCTGTAATCTAATCTAACTGCTGAAAGAGTGAAGGAGCCTGCCAACCCCGCACGAAGCAGCCAGACCCAAGTGTTGTGGGTCTATCTAGCCAAGGACAACTGTGTAGAGAGAACTGCAAGCTCTAGTAGTGTGGATGCAATCATTCCAGGAGTGCTGTTTGAGGTGGGAATCGTGGATGGATGGCGAATCAGCCATGCAAAAAGAATGATTGCAGCTGATGATGTTGCCTAAATAAAGAGCTGCACTTCCTCCCCCCATTCTTTATCTTTGGACATTTCTTATGCTCATATTGAAGGAGTTAAATTGTGCTATATAAACCTATCCAAAACTGATAGGTATCCCATGTATGCAAGATATATTTTCTTCTACATCCATAGCTACACACTTGGTCTGGCAGAGTTCAAGCAGTCTCTGTCACGTACACACCACATCAAAACACGTCCAGCATAGTCCACATTTCTCTCACACATTTTCTATCCATCCATTCACTAATGTCTGGGGCTTAAGCGTACTAGTGCTAAATCCTCTTAGCTTCAAATGTAAGTATCAGCCCAGCAAGAAAACACCATAATAGCACAACTCTAATCTCCACACACAGCATCAAAACACTACCTATACAAGCCACAGAATAGAAACACACTTTTCCATACATAGGACTACCACAGAGTAGGATTTTACCCACTGCAAATGCACTTCAGCATCTCATCAGGGATATGAATAATATTGATACAACTGGAAGGATGATGAAGAAATATATTATTATGACATAAATAATTACAGTGGTTGGCCACTGGTTGTCTTCCTGGGGTTTACTAGACTTTGTGTACAGTGCCGTAGCTATAGAGTCTGCTGGGCATAGGACATATTATTTGTCCATGAAGTGTGTCTAGCACCCTCCCTGCAGTCAGCACTGTGCACGGGCTTAATAGTGACATTTTTATATTCTCACTTCACTGACCAAGCTGCAGCTGGCTTTCTATGAACAAACATAGATGGACATGTTTTGTTTTTAGAAAGTGTTGTGCAGCTTCATTGTGAGGGCTCAAAAATGCAATCAACCCAAAGTAAGCCTTTTGTACCATTGAACGCAGAGCTAGTATGTGCCAGTTTCAACTGGTACTGGGAAAAGGTCATGGGTCAAGCCATGCAAACAGTATATATAGACAGTACCGCAGAATTAAGGTTAGAGCTAGCATACATCCTGGAAGCAGCCGTGCAGGGGGTTGCTGCAGCACCCCCAAAACAACCATGCTGGAGTTCAGAGGGTGCTTAAGCAAAAAGAAGGCTTTACATTTTGTACTTATCTTGTCACATTTGTTGTGTGCTCTAAGACGGAGGTCAAATGTCAAGCTACGTCTCCTGACAAATTGCTGCTCATTCTTCTAATATGGAGATTGGTGTTGACATTGCTTTTCCTTCTTTGACTACGAAGTGAGAGGATTTTGTGAGGTGACATTCCAGTTGGGGGACAGAGAGTGTGAAAGCAAAAGCTGTAGGATGACATTTTTATTCTAACACACAACAACATTTACATTCCTGTAAATGAACTGTACAAATATTTAAAAATAGATCAGCCATTAGGAAAGCGAACATGAATTGTGTTGCAAACAAAGGTTTTAAAAGGATGAAATCACAACACTTTTTTAAAATTCAGAATCTGATTGCTTGTCAGGGTCAAGGTTAGGGATTCTCACAAGCAAAAGGGAAATTCATGCACTTTTGCCCTTAATCTGGCATATTGGTTTGTGAATTTAATGCTAACTTCCTTGCCTCTGGAAAAATGTAGCTTTTTTCCTGTTTAAAAAAGACATTTTCCATTTGTCTGGAAAGTGCTTCAAACCTGCCTTGGCCTGCAGTCTGCCTACCCTACGACAATTCAGGCCAGCTAATGCAGAGCCTGTGTGTGCAGTTCAAACTGCCTGCCTACCTGGCAAAATAAACCTTTTTCCAGGCCCAAATCTTCCTTTTAAATAGTCACCCCTACAGTAGGCCCTGGACAACCCAGTAGTCAGGGTGCAATGTATTTTAAAAAGTTGGACATTTTCCCCTAAGTTTTGCATATTCTGGAATTGAAAAACTCTTAAACTTGTTTTTCACTACTGCAAGGGCTATCTCTCCCTTAGGATAACATTGGAGTTGCCTTACCTTTTGTACATGTAATTTCCAAATGGAAAAGATAACCGGTGCAAGTTTGGTGTCTCTGGAATTGGAATTTAAAATCCTAGCACACGGTGAAGTTGGATTTTAAATTAAAATTTTGAAAATACAACTTTTAGAAAGTTGCCATTTTCCTGCCCTCATACCTTTTGTGCCTGTAGCCTATCTTGGGTCACATAACTGGGTGCAACTAACAGTTAGATTCTGTGAATTCCTCCCACACAATAGAGGGATTAGGTGTGCCTTGAAGGGCCATCTGCTGACAGGATGGGGGGACATGCTGAGCACAGCCCCACTAACTGAATAGCATGTGCTCTGCCTTCACACAAAGGGCCTTGCATTGTCACTTCAGCCAGATTGGAGCCAGCACAGGGGAGGCAGGGAATTCCTTGCACTTCAAAGCCACTGTCTAGAAGCTTCTCCCACCTTCCAGAAGCAGGGCACCAGGGTATAAAAGAAGGACTTCTGACAGGAAATTTTCCGTACACTTCTGCACCTGTGTATACTCTACCAGGAAGAAGGACTGCTTGGCAGAATTGTCACTGTGCTAGAATGCTACTCCGAAGGAGCTACTGCCCTACTGTGCTGACCTGCTGTGCTCCTGCCTGGGGAGGAAGAACTGGATCTGCAACCCATCTTGAACCCAGGACCCCAGTGTGACTAAAAGGGCTTGTCTGCTGGCTTCCTGATCTGAGACTCAGGGACATGAAAGGCTCCCCAGCAGCTCCTGGACCTTTCTTCTTCGAGTTCCTGACCCACAACTGGTGCATCTCAGGTCCCGGACTCCTCGTGTGGCTCTCAAGCTCTTGAAATCAAGCTTTTGGCCAACCGGGAATGGGCCAGTTCACACCAGAATCGTGCCTCTCACTCAGAAAATCAGCGCAAGCCACCACCAGACCGTTTCTTCGCATAGCAAGCATCGCTCACCTGCGGAGGAGCGCGACGCACCAGCCTGCCTGGCCACAACTTCTGGTCTGCTCCCTGCACTACCCCAACTACCACCTACAATTCTCTCCTTGCTCCCGGTGACTCTCTCCAATGAGAATGGGACTCTTGGCACAAAACTCATTAAGGTAAAACTTCAGCTGGACTAATCTGGAACTGTATCCAACCCATATTGACTTTGGCCCGGTCCAGTGCGACCAGATATCCCCGATTGGTGCTTTGTGCTTTTAGGCACTATATTGCAGTTTATTCTTTAATTCTACTTATTGGATTTTTGTCATTTTGGTCTTGTTTTACTTAATACATTTTTGCTCTAGTTTTCTAGTTTGATTTGGGATCTTTTTTGTGGGGGGTTCAATGTTTTACTTTTTGAAGTGTCGCACAAATACTTTACACATTGTCTCTAGATTAAGCCTGACAGCTCTGTGCCAAGCTACCTGGGTGATGAGCACAGGTTAATGTGAGGTTTGCTTGTGCTTCACCCTGACTAGGAACGTCGTTGCTGCTTGACCAGGACGCACATCCCAATCATCCAGTAACTCAATTTCTAACACTACTGAACTTCTTCATAGAGGGTTGGCGATGTGAGAGACTCATTTAGCATTTCAGATGACTGGCCAAAACTGGATCATTTTTCGGAAATCTAAGACCCAGCAGCCCATTTTCCACAGGGTAAACAGGTCAATGCATCATAAGGTCTGACCTAACCTATCTAGATGGGCTTTTGCATGCAACTTTTTCCTGCCCGGAACCACCATACAAGGCATGTTCAGAGGCCCCCACATCTACAGAGAAAACTCCCTGCACGTTGGTCCATTGATGTTGTCTATTTCATGATATGGCTAGCATTTCGGTTTTGCAAAAGTGCTACCACTGGTTTGCCTGAAGCACTTTCGATAAAGTGGTATCTAGATTTGGTGGCCCATCCCCTGCCAGTTGGCCTGAGGCAAGGGCCTTCTTAACCTGGCAGGCCACACGCTGAAGCTTAAATGATATCCTTGTTTTTTCTCTCGTCAAGGACATATGCACTAATTTTTCATCCAACGTGTTCCCTGTCAAGAGACCCACAGGCATCTATCTATCTTGCCAGCTGTCTACCTGTTAGTCTATTAATCCAGTGACCTCTCCAAAATTCTCCTGCATTTATCTTCTGTTTTACCTCCGACTGCTCGCCTTTTCCTTCCGAGGCACCTCTTAACTAGCTGAGTTTCATTCTCATTTCTTCTTGTTTTATTTTACCCTTTGCAGTTTTTAAATATATTCCCTGTATTAATTCATATCTTTTACGTATTTGAACACTCATCCCAAAGTTTGCTCTTCAAGTGCGACTTTTCTCTCCTCGTCCACCCTGTGCCAATTCCGTTATCGTTTCTTTCCTTTATTTGCTCTCAAACACTGGAATGCTCTTCCTTTCTGTCAACTCTTCCTCTACATTCGTTTCGCTCGTTTGTTGCGAGCATCTTTTACCTTCTATTTCTCACTCTTGTTTTTTTTTTCCATCTACCCTCCATTTGACTACTTTTGTATTTTAGTAATTTATTAAATACATCGCTTTGGCAGAGTTGTTTTATGTACTCAATGACATACAAAACTTTTCTGATCCCATCACTCTATGCCAGTATTTATGCATATGGTAATTGGGGCCTTTTGTTAACTCGTATGTGTGCTTGACTCATGCAGTACATAGGCTACATGACTGACTGTATGGTAGTTTCGCATTTTATGTTTTATTTTTTCGCATGCATTTTGAAATGTTCTGCTTTGTTTTTAGCTTGCAACAGCATTGTACAAAACATATTAGAAAAATGCAAACTTTATACCAAGCTTATAAGCGTAGAGGTGCATTTAGTCTTTTACTTTCCTCTTTCATTTTTTATGCATTGACTGCCTACTTGCACCTGGTCCCAGCCCAGGGGCAGGCATGGATGAACATGCTGAAACACTGAGTCAACCAGACATGACTGAGGGGAAGCAATAGTGCAAAGACAAACATCGCTTTGTTATTAAATTCTATAAACCCCAAAACGCGTGTTAGTATTACTGTGTATGTTGATTTTCTATGCTGCATATTCGACATTCCTAGATTATAACTTCCTATTATTGCTTATAAATAACCTTAAACATGCGCTATGAAAAAGGACCTAGAATCCGACAAGAAAGAAAACAGATAGCTACATTTATAGAGCCAGAAAATGTAGGACACACAGATTAATATGAAAATGCACATACTTAAATCACTTTAGTTTACCGCACAACATACTTCAATGCAGGACAGTGGGCAATAAATAGATATTGTCTATTTTTTAACGACGAGTGGTAAATATTGATAAAGCGCAATTATTTGAATTGTCTGCACAAACCGCACATGGTCTTCCTTGTATTCTGCTTACCATGAAGTACATCATTCCTTTCTCTGTCTCATTTTTTTCCCAAATATGTTATTGGTTTTCCATTCATCTACTTCTACTTTGGAACTGTTCCATACATTTACTACCACTTTTGTAAACTTATAATTAAACTTTACATTATTGATCCCATTGTACTCCCAAGTGGGATTGTTACTTTCGGAACATGAAATATTTGTGTGCTGAAAAAAGATTGTTTGCCATACATGTGTATCTAATAAGGCAGCTGAATGTATTTATCATGCAGAATAAACCTGTTTGTCAGAAGAACACCTTTCAGAGTCCCATGGGCCAGCCAGGGGTTACTGGGATGAACCGTGGGGTATGTGGCCCTTGCTTCTGGTATCACATT
The DNA here is from genome assembly GCA_963921515.1 of Calotriton arnoldi. Classification (NCBI taxonomy): domain Eukaryota; kingdom Metazoa; phylum Chordata; class Amphibia; order Caudata; family Salamandridae; genus Calotriton; species Calotriton arnoldi. The sequence continues at coordinate 77,580 of CAWUFW010006949.1, read as the reverse complement.
TCCCGACTCCTATGCGTCCTGAACAGCTAGACCAAGTACTAACCCTTTAGACTTGACTCTCAGTGGCAGTGCAGGTCAAGCATTCTAAGGCTTCTCGTGGAGAGATATGTGCAAGGCATATACAGATGAAAGGCTCAAACTATGAACAGTTGTCAGGGTTAGACTGGCCTTTAGGGCAAACAGGCAATGCCTGATGGGCTGGTTGGGCAGGTCAGTGTTGGAGCCGTTTTAAGGCAGCTTGTGGTCCTATTTTATGGTCTTCTGGGACAGTCTTTAGAATTGATTTCCCTGACATTAAAACAAACATTGCCTGCAGCAAGCATATATCCATGCAGTCTTCAATACCTTGCAAAACACTTATACAGTGTGTCTTTACAAGTTCAAAACTACATACTCAGGCAACAACCATAATTCTTGTCAGGGTGAAGTCACAAGCAAACCCTAAATTAACCTTTGCTCAACCCTCTGGTATCTTGGCCCAGAGCAGTCAGGCTTAACTCAGAGGCAATTTGTAAAGTATTTGTGTGGCACTGTAAACAGTAGCATAGTTAAACCACATCACAAAAGGATCCCATACCTTTATGTAATAAGATAACCCAATGTTATGCTATAGGAGAGGTAGGCCTTGCAGTAGGGAAACACGAATTTAGGAGTTTTTCACTACCAGGAAATGTAAAACTTAAAAGTGCATGTCCTACATTTTAAATACACTGCACCCTGCCCTTTGGGCTGTTTAGGGCCTACCCTATGGGTGACATATGTATTAAAATGGAAGGTTTAGGCCTGATAAGAGGTTTACTTTACCAGCTCGAAAAGGCAGTTTCAAACTGCACACACAGGCTGCAATGGCAGGCCTGAGACAGGTTTAAAGGGCTACTTAAGTGGGTGGCACAAAGGGTGCCACTGGCCCACTAGTAGCATTCAATTTACAGGCCCTGGATGCATATAGTACAACTTAACTAGGGACTTATAAGTAAATTAAATGTGCCAATTGGGTGAAAGCCAATTTCACCACATTTTAAGGAGAGAGCACAAGCACTGGTTAGCAGTGGCAAAGTGCGCAAAGTAATAAAAGCCAGAAAAAAGGGTTCAGAAAACAGGAGGGTGAAGGCAACAAGTCTGGGTTGACCCTGCAGAAAGGGTCAAGTCCAACAAATAACCTTTCAGGCTGCAAGTGTTGCTTAAATTATGCAAAACAAGAAGCAAGGAACTCTGGGTAGTTCCCAAGTATAGGCGGGGAGCAGCCTCTTTACATGGAGCACCTTACAACACCAGTGACACTCTGTATCTGCTCAAGTAAAATGTCTGTTTTTCCAGCAGAGCATTTAATTGTAAGATTAGCATAGTGTTATCCCCGCCGAGCTAGAAAGGGACAAAGCCTTTTGCCGTTTTCACAGCAAGGTTTTTAAGCGTAGGATTAGGTGCCATCCGCACCGAGCTGTCAAATGACAAAAGCCTTTAAGCACTCCAGGCTCAGTATTACAGTTTTGGATTGGTAAAATACCATCCAAGCCAACCTGGAATGAATAAATGCAACCCCTGTCCTATTAAGTTGAGCAGATTCAGAGTGCCTGTGGTGTTGTAGGGTGCTCCATATAAAGGAGTTGCTCTATGCCTAAACTTGGGAACTGCCCTGAGTTACTCGCTTTTTGTTTTGCATATATATAAGTATGCGCATATTATGTATAAATTTACTTTAAATTATTACTTTTCACTATATTTTTATGTTTATTTTCATATTCATTTTCATATTTAAATTAGGCTAGATATGTTTTCAGTCACAAACATGTTTGATAGTTTAAATATACTTTACCGTAACCATTTTTATTTAAATGTATTAAAGAGATTATTTATTTATTGTTGCAGAGTAGTATATATACAATGCATAAAGATGATATCTTTTACATTATATTGGTTAATATACTATTTTAAATAAATTACTCTAAAATCTATATCTATTATGAAATCAATTTTGTTACATTTTTTTGATGATATTATGTGCCACGATATTTTTGACACATTTTTTTCTTATTTACATTCTAAGTATGGAAACATGATATTTTGGTGAATGATATTTTTGACATGATATTCATTTCAGAAGATATTTTCGTTCGCGATATTTGGTCATACATCTGATGTCATCAATTACGTCATTTGAGATGCCATCAAAGATGTTATCAATGATGTGATTTAAGAAGTCACAAGTGATGTTACATTTGAGGTCATGTGAGGAGAATGAGGATGCGGTAGCATCAGTGCAGGATGTGATTGAAATGTAAGGTACACGTGCGATCACAAGGGATGAAAGGAGCTGTTCCTTCCCCCAAGTAAAGGTGACTCCCTTCCTAAGTAGCAATCTGAAGCACTCCGTTTTGTCCAAAAACTTCTCCACAAACTTGGCATAGTACTCAATGAGGCCAAGGAATTACCTCAGCATGTCCTTATCTGTGGGCAAAGGGGCTAATCTGACGACACTCAATAAATTCTCTTTAGGTTTAACACCAATGGCAGTAATGCTGTACCCTAGATAATCCACTTGTTCCACTAAGAACTTGCATTTCTCACGGCGCAGAGTCAAACCAGCATCTCTCACTCTATGTAACACCTATCTGAGGTCCATATTGTGTTGATCAATAGAATCACCAAAAATCATAATATCGTTCTGGAAGTACAAGGTGTTATTCATGCCTTTGAACATGTCGTTAATCATCCTTTGGAACACCCTAGCTGCTGAACATAGTCCAAAGGGCATGAATGTCAATTGAAATGTGCCCTCCATGGTAAGAAGGATGAAAAATAGAAGAAGTATGGAGGGATAAATCATTCATTTATTTCCGTCTAAGGCACCATCAATTACCCTGACGATCTCAATAGTTTATATTGCTACACATACTAATGATTTAATTAGATACACATACCATTGGGCAGGTCTCCGGCACATCAATAGATATTACATACATTAATCACATAAATACAAATAATAATACATATATAAATTTCACAAAACAACATACAAATGTATAAATTTCACAAAACAACATACAAATGTACATATACACAATATCTACAGTACCCAAACGATTACACGTACTCGTGTACACTCAAAAATCTGAGTGATACACCAAGAGATAGTCCTCTTCGCACATGAGGTATCACACCTCTCTATCATTTAATTATGTGCGCATATAACATTTTAACCATGCTCAAACTGATTGGACTCCTCAATATAGCTGTCGACGCGGTCGCGTTTCAGCCGTCAATTTCTTCCAGCTGTGGGAAAATATGGGATAGTTAAAGACATTATACAAAATGTGTATATGTGTAATTGGAAGCTTCCATTATTATTGTAGATATTGTGTACCCTTGTCCTGAGGAAGCTGGAAGAAATTGACGGCTGAAACGCGACCGCGTCGACAGCTATATTGAGGAGTCCAATCAGTTTGAGCATGGTTAAAATGTTATATGCGCACATAATTAAATGATAGAGAGGTGTGATACCTCATGTGCGAAGAGGACTATCTTTTGGGTACTGTAGATATTGTGTATATGTACATTTGTATGTTGTTTTGTGAAATGTATACATTTGTATGTTGTTTTGTGAAATTTATATATGTATTAATATTAGGTGAGGAGGGGGCGGGCTTTATATGTAATTTTCATTTTAACTTTAGGATATGGGGGCAGAGTCCCATAGTTCAGTAATCACAGCTGCAACATTTTTCTTCATGTTGCGGCCACTAAAACAGATTGCTGCGGGATCAAAATGACCGACGGTAAAAGAGGTCTCTCGATGACCAATCACTCTGTTTTTTTCATTTACAGGACTGTTGGATTCCCGGTGGCTAACCTTCCAGATAAAATTATAATTTTAACCTCTTCATCACCACCCCGAGTGCATCTTTAAACGCATATTTCTTGAAAGTGGCTGAATGGATTTACACGAAATAGGAAAAAGCACATTTTATGAGTAAAGTTCTAACTTTCTGCCAAATTTGGTGCAGTTCTGTTTAGCCATGTTTTCTGTATCACTTCCCAAAATTGCCTAAGCGAATTAACATGGGAAAACAACAATTTGAGAGCCCCCCTTTTTCTTGGGCCTTGCTAGCCGGATCACCCCAAAACTTTCCAGACAGGAGCAAAGTTGGAGGAACTAATATTTTTGACAAGTTTTGTGAAGGTACGTTAAATTGCACTAAATTTACTATCAAAACAGAAAACTTTCTTCTTATGGAAATTGTGACATCACTATAACTATACAGTAGCATCTGCCAGTGTATTATGCACATTTACATGTTCTGTTGCTTTTTTGCACAAAATGCTGTGGAACCATGAAATATAGAAAATATTTCACAGTTGCCTGTGAAATATGAATTTTCATGTCATGAATGATGTAAATTGTGAGGCCATATGCAGCACAAGATGGGGACACAAGTTAAGTCTTTCAGAGACTTTTGGATTTGTTTTTACTCTAGATTGTGTCTCCTTCCAACATCTATCTACAACTTCCCTTTTGGTCCTGAGACAGATAGAGAGAGGGCGAAAGAGAGAGTTAGAGAGAGAGAGAGAGAGAGAGTGTGTGTGCGTGTGTGTGTGTGTTTGTGTGTATATATATATATATATATATTCACTGAAAAAACCATAGGTTTTAGGGACAGTTATAGTTAGTTGGACATTTCACTCGTACAAAACCCGTGAAATTCCCCTGTTATAGTTAGTTCAGCTAACTATAACTCGCGCCCCCGCAATGCACTGCTGATGACGTCACATATTACATCACTCATGACATGGTCAGTGACATCACTGATGACATCACTGATGACATCTCAAATGACATCACTGATGACATCATCCAGTGACTGTGTGTTTCTATAAAGTTTAAATATTTTTTATATATATAGGGAAAGGCGTATTGAAGAATGAGTGGGTGTATAAGTGTCTGTATGGATGATTTAGTAGGTGCGTGACTAATTCTATAAGTGAGTGATTAAAGGTGTCTTACTGAATGCATGGGTTACTGACTAAACTGTGTCAATGTCTGTATCCGTCTGTCTGTTGCTGTGTAAGTGGCTGCATGGGTTTGTGAATAGCTACATGAGTGTCTATAAGAGTTATAGATTTGTTGTCTGAGTATCTGTATGGGTGCCTGAGTGTTTGTGTGGATGGGGTGTGTGCGACTGTGCATAGATGTGTGAGTGGGTGATTCACTGGGTGGATGGTTTCAAGAGTGCATCTGTGATAGACTGTATGGGTGGGTAAGTGTGTGTAAGAGTGTGTTAGTGAGTGAATGTATGTCCCAGTGGTACATGTGTGAGTAACTACATATGTGAAAGGTAGTATATATGTGTGTTAGAGTATTTAAAAGGCTATACGTGAGAGTGTGTGATTGTGAGAGTGGCTGTATGAATTCGTGTGTGCTTGTATCAGTTATTGTATAAGAGCGTAAGAATGTGCTAGTATATTTGTATGAGTAACTGACCTGGTGTGTGTATAACTGTATAGGTGAGTAAATGGGTGTGTGATTAATTTTTTGCATGACTGACTAGGTGTGTGAGTACTTCTATGGATGAGTGGCGGTGTGTGAGTGTTTATATAGGTGTATGAGTGCATATGATAGTCCTGTACTGAGTGACTGTAAGTATGAGTGACTGTACAGGTGAGTGAGTGGATGTGTGTGTAGACCTAAGAATCAGTGAGTGGGTATGTAGTTTTTGGTGTTGGAGTGTCTATGGTTTTGAGAATGGCAGTCTGTAACTTAGAGTGGGTGTATCAAAAGTTATATTAGGGTGTGAGAAGATGCATGAAAATATCACATGAATGATGTCATTTGAGATGTCATCAGTGATGTCATCAGTGATGTCACTGACCATGTCATGAGTGATGTAATATGTGACGTCATCAGCAGTGCATTGCGGGGCGCGAGTTATAGTTAGCTGAACTAACTATAACAGGGGAATTTCACGGGTTTTGTACGAGTGAAATGTCCAACTAACTATAACTGTCCCTAAAACCTATGGTTTTTTCAGTGAATTTCAAAGGTTTTTTAAATGCTAATTTCTAACTATAACGTGTCTGAAACCTATGGTTTTTTCAGTGAATTTCAAAGGTTTTTCAAAAGCTAATATTTAAGTGTCATAATAGTTATAGTTATGTTTCTTGTACTGAATTTCTTTAGTTTTTTATATTTATTTGTAAATATATTATTTATTAAACAATATTGTATATTTTTGTGTATTTTGCAACAAAAAAAAAATTAATAAATTAAAAAGTAAAATATAGTATAATTTTTTTCTGTTATATTTTTATTTTAAGATATTTGTATTGTTTAATTTAAAAAAAAATGTTTTTTGGAATCGCGCACCGAAAGCGTACCGAACGCGGCGCATACGCGTACCCCAGCCACCTATTTAAGGAAGTCGTAAAGGATCCGCGTATGGTATGCGACGGGTGCGTGTTTCTAGACCCGTAACATACGTATATTGCGTGTGTACGCATTTCCTAAGCGACCGGTACGCGATTCCTGCTCCGGCTTATACGCGACACATAAGAATTACCATACACGACGCTTGCGCGGTGGCAGGCCCCGCGTGACGTCAAATACGTGCCCGGGCGCGCTGGGTGCGCGACTCCTTATTTCTCCGTAAAATTTTTGATAGCTCCTACCACTAATTTATATTCTCCCCGGGACCCCATCCCCCGGGGCCTATACATAATAATGGAGACCGTGAGGGGAGCCCCAATGCCCCCACGGTCCCGCCGGCTCCCCGCGTCCTTCGAGAGCCGGCATTGCTTTTCCACATGGGGAGCTGCTGACATGCAGCTCCCCGTGTGGAAAAGCAATTTGCTTTAGATATTGGAAGAGAGAGCAGGTTTCCTGCTCTCTCTTCCAAAATCCAAAGCAGTTTGCAATGACAGGACGGGAGCCGCGAGGCTCCCGTCCTGTCATTGCAAACAGCAGTGTCCCGGGGTAGGCACCCCGGGACACTGCAGGAGCCGGCCCTGGGGGTGGCGGTCCCCAGGGCCATCAAGGGCTCCAGGAGGGGGCCGCGCGGCCCCCCTCCCTTAAATTGCACAGCCCCGGGGAGGTGGTGGTCCCTGGGCTTCGGGGGTCCAAAACGGACCCCCATTTTAAATTTTTTAGTGCCCCGGGGAGGTGGCGGTCCTCGGGACGTGTGGGGGGCTCAAGCCCTCCCACACAGGATTTATTTTTTTAAAAAGAAGCCCTGGGGAGGTGGTGGTCCTCGGGGCTGCGGGAGGGCCGAGTGCCCTCCCGCACCATTTTAAAATGAAAGCCCCGGGGGTGGCGGTCCCCGGGCTTGGGGGCCCTTTGAGGCCCCCATACATAAATTTAACCCCCACCATGCCCCCGGGACTTGGGCCACCCGGGGCAAATACAATCGAAGCACGGGAGAGCGCGCTTCGATTTTTTTATTTTTATCGGCAGGATCCGCGCACCCTGAGCGCATCCTGCTGATTTTTTTAATTTAAATGCTTTTTCTGCCCAGGGGGTCCTTATGGGACCCCTGAGCAGACCTAGGGGTCAGGGTGTTTCTACCCTGCCCCCTTTGTGCGCTTTGCGCACTTGTTTCTGTCCCTCGGTTCTACCGAGGGATAAAATGGCTGCCAACATTTCCTGAATCGGAATGTTGACAGCCAGCTGACAGCCAATTAACATGCAGCTCGTGATCGGGACGGTGCGCGCAGGGTACGCTCAGGGTGCGCGGATCCTCCGTGCCCATAGATATATATGTACTTTTACTTTTGATTTTCTCAGCAACTACTGAACGGATTTACACCATTTAACAAAAAGGGTTCTTTCTGAACTAAGAACTACCTCTTTGCCAAATTTGGTGTAATTCCGTTCAGCAGTTCGGGCTGTAGCCGTGTCTAAAGTTTCCTATGGAAAAATGAATGGGGAAAACGCGTTTTGGGACCCCCCTTTTTCTCGGCCCCCGCTTGACGAATCACCCCGAGACTTTCAGGGTAGGAGCGGACCGGAGCGCCCCACAAAGTTTGAAAATTTTGCGAAGATACGTCAACCGGCAAGAGAGTTATTTCAAATAGAATGTCGCGGATTTCCTATGGAAAATAGGTTCTAACTATAACTATCTACTGGCGACCGCCAGTAGATAATATATATATATATATATATATATATATATATATATATATATATATATATATATATATATATATATATACATATATTTGTCTACCAAAATGTTACCATTTTAAAATTAGGGAACTGTAAAGCGACTGAAAAGATGGGTAGACTGAGTAAACAGATATGAAAATGACATGCTGTGCTTATGCAGACTTCTCTCTCTTAAATTATCTCTTGCTCCATTAACAATATATGTACGTCAAATTACTAAAAACCCATCCCCTCATATTTTTATCGCTGGTTTCATGCCCGCATTAACATCTCAATGCTGGTTCACTTCATCCTGTTCCTCAGGAACTGCTTCAAATTGATTAGCTCCTATTCCATCAAAATGGCATTCAGGTGTGCCTCACTTTTGTCTTGAATACAAAATGCCAGCACACTAGTTTTTCATTAGACTTTTGGGGTGATTGTACAGTTGATTACTAGGGAGTTAACTGACAGACTGCTGATGATGCTGAAAGTACATGTTTCACTGCATGTCAGAATGTTTTATTGATGAGGAAGGTATTTGAGATCTCGTACAAAATGCGCCCTTATTTTAGCATTCTAGATGACTAACCATTATTTCCATGAAAAAAGTAGTTCATTTTGTTCATTTACCGTAGCATCCTTTGTAGGAAATTCCTTTCAGTTTTACAACTTTGGGGTCTATTACGATGTCGTCAGGAAAGCATTCCTACCGACTCGGTTCCAGAATGGTTTCCATACGAATCGTATTCGGGGAGTCCAACTGACCGAGTACAATGTGTCTGGATGCCACTGGATACGGTTCGGTTGGACTCACATTGACTTCAATGGGAGCCTGTGTTCCGTACGAGAACACAGGCTCGCATTGAAAAAAGGGGTGGGTGGGAAAAACCGTGCACCCTGTTGCGGGCACCCCATGGTGTCTGCCCCACTGTGCATGCATGGGAAGGGGGGACCCATGGGTACCCCCGCAGACACGATTCGGAGGGCCCTGGGTGAATGGGGGCCTGCTATGGGACCCCAAAGTCACATTCCAGAAGCCAATCCGTTTCGGGCAAACCGAATCGTGAAGGCTGTCCGAATCTGACATCCTAGTCACTCGGCTGGAAACGCGCTCTGTAGACCGCACCGATTCGGCTCCGTACGACTCGGTTACTCCCAATACTTTTTGGAACTGAGTCGGACAGTTTGAACGCTTTCTAGCCATGGTACTCGCTCGTTGGGAAACGTGTCCGAGTCGTTCAGAAACAAGGCTTCTGAATTGGATTCGACCCAATTGAATGCCATTCGGAGCCTTTTCTGATGACATTGTAATCCACCGCTTTGATTTCATCAAGATGGCATTCAGGTCTTCCACACTTTTTTCATAAATTCAGAATGTTAGCACTTTAGTTGTTCATTAGAACACTGTGGGAAGCTGCAGTAGTGCTCTGGGTAATCAAATGACAGGCTGCTGCTAAGGATCTGCCCATTGAAGATACTGTGTGGCTCTTCACTGATATCTTCACATATCCTTTCACAGAAAGGGAAGTCACATTTATTCATTGAACTGGCTGATAGTTTGGATGCAAGAACAGGTCTGTATTGTAGTGGCTGTCTAGATGAGGAACAGGTCAGAGAGGAGGAGCATTTACATTTGGTCATTCAGTGCCCTGGGAAGGCTACAATGCCCAATGATTGTTTCAGCTTCTGCCTTCGAGTTTATCACTCAATAACCAACTAGATGATGATAGATCATCATTTATTAAAAAATAAAACTGCTGCACTGAGGCCACATGTAATCCCTTAACACCTTTATTTTCATTTAAAATTGAACATCTATGTCAACTATTGGATTGTTAATCAGTGTTAGCTAAACTGTGTAGTTCTCTTTTGTGTACGTGAGCTATATATGGTTTATTTTCATTATCCACGTCTTCAACATTTATTGTGCATTTTAAGGAAAGCTAATGGATGAAAGAATGCAGTGTGCTGTTTGGTTATTCACAGATTACTTTGTCACACTGGCATCAAAATAATTCAGAGCCCTCTTTTAGAGCATTTTCAATGACTGTAGAAGCCATCTTTTATAAGATGACATAAAATGGTATAAGGCATGACTTAGAATTGTGTAAGGCTTTACTTAACATGGTATATGGTATTACTTAGAATGCTATAAGACATTTCACTGAACTTGATATACTTAACTTACATAGAGAAGAAACAACATAAACCTTAAAATAAGCCTACACATGAAGGAAGCCCTCCTTTCCACTGGCGTAACGAAAATTGAGGGGGCCCCCCTGCAAGGTCCGTGACTCAATCAGGGGCTCTCCTGCGAGAGTACTGTGCTGAGGGGGCCCCTTGGAGCTAGGGGGCCCCACCGCACCGCGGGGGATGTGGGGGCCTGTGTTATACCACCGCTCCTTTCTGGTTGTTTTAGGCTAACATCTTTTTCTGATGTCTAGATGATAAGATCAGAGAGGGTACTAATGGCATTTGAGACAGACTGATTGGTGGTACGACTGCGCATTGAACTTTTTGAGATACCAAAATGAATCAGACATATATTTTTACCGCTATGAGAAAGAATTCATGTGCATGGAATGCATATATTCAACAATGGTCAGGACATTAATGTACAGAATTTATAGAAGCCAGTACTTTTTGGAAGTCGGATTGTGTGGGGTATTGATTACATCCACCACAGTTGAGGTATGGTATGGCACCCCTTGCCAAAGCACTCCCTCTCCCCTTTTTGGGGAAGGATCCAGTATGTAGGCCTTGGAGTCTCAGAGACCCCTCTGAGAGAGTCCACTGCGTAAAGGGAACCTCTCGCAACAGAGATGGGGAAATGATACCACTTCCCCTGGGATCACAGCTTACTGGACTTTGGACGCAGCTTTGACTCGTCTACCGGTTTGTGTCCCCATCACCCTCCCCCTCCTCTTTCCAGGCTGTGACTCTCACCCTCCCCTCCTCCTTCCCTCCTTCATTCTCTTTCTACTTCCCCTACTCATACCCCCCCTCCCCTGAATCTCTCTCCTTACCTGCTTTTTTCCCTTACATATACGTCCTTATTGTTTGTCTCGACCTTACATGTAACTATGTTGCCATGCTCTAATAACTGTGTAACTTTTATAACGATGTAACCTGCAACTATGGTCTAATGCTCATGTAAAGCGCTCTGATGCCTCCGGGTCTAGCCAGCGCTATATAAAACCTTTAAAATAAAATAAATAAAAATAAATAAACATCCAGTTAACTCACCTTTGCTTGCTCCTTTTAATATAAAGTAGTAAATGTAACTATTTTGTCACCAAATGTATCCATGTTCTGCTTGATCCATTGACCTTGATGAAGGAACCTGAAGACCTGGCTCTTCCAGACGAAATATGCATGACCCCTCCCCCCCCCCTCAACCCCCCCCCCAGGCCTGACCTACTCAGCACCTGGATGCCCTTACAGGTGATTAGCTGCACTCTACAAATTCACATAACATAAAATAACATAACTGCAGAAGTTACTTTCAATTTAGGTGAAAGGAGAATAAATCAATGAGCTGCATTTGCAAGAACATCTGTAGTGCTGACATGGGGTTTCCTTTGGGAAATGCTGAGGATTGCTGATAATAAGATACTCCTAGCCCATCTTACTGCACTACCGCCCCTTTCTTAGGATGACTTCTTGGAAACTTTCAAGTGAGTTTAATAAAAGAATGGGCTGGGGACTATCATTTTGGAAGGGTTAGCATGTTCGGCTCACAGCTGGTATTTAATACCTGCTGCTCTGCTCCTACTTTTCTTCTGTGCTATAGTCAGGGCCCTGGTCCTTTACCACTCCATGTTCAGGATTCAAGCTTTATATGAGAAGCAATTGTATGTTTTTCATGATCTACAATTTCACATGGTCATTATCGTCATGTGTATTTAGATTGCTAAGTTTTCACCTCAATAACTCTGTGCCACATATTGTAGCATTGCTTTTTGGAAAATATTGTTCATGAACTGAAGTATGTCTCTTGTTTAATGGCAACCTATGTTATGTTTTGCTTTCAGCATATGTATTGGGCACTTACACCACTAACATGGTATAACGGTGTTTTCAGAATCCATCACTGCTGCAAGCGGCCTTTGCTTAATTTTGTCACCATGATTTGGCTGAGGTTCGACCTGCAGTCCAAATCTTTAACTTGCGTAGCACAGATAACCAGCTGCGAGGGTGACATGTCCCTTTCCCTTCAGCTGTTACTGTCACTTGGGGGATCCAGAAGAACCTTGTGTGACCTTGTAAATAGATGTCAAGATTGGGGCTGGCAGAGATATGTCCTCTGCGGACCTGCATAAGGAAGGGTCATCTTCTGGTTTTATGCATACCAATGTTTTGAGAAGATACATCTTTTACACATTTATAGCTGCTTCATTTAAGATTATTTAACAAGAGTAACCCCTTTTTATTCAAAGTAGTTCGTTTTCTTGATTTCCTCAACTGCTGGTTTTTCCTTCTACCTATGTAAAATTGTCTTGTATCCAAAGCTGGCATGTGATGCTGAGTACACGTGGCTGCTACTTTACTTAACCATGACTAATCGCCGCACACCTGGGGCATGCATTTAAATCATTTACGCACACGCTGCACTACACTGCTTTGTATCTATGCAAGAGGTTCCTTGACTTTCCATACACTGCTCGTGCACGAGTGATTTAGGAGGCTGTTCTTTACGTGTGGAAAAAATTCTCCTAAAAGTTGCAATTCTGCCACAAATCATAATTCGAAAAGTAACAACATTTTAGTAGTGTTAGCTCAATTGCAAGCACCATCTAAGCGAGTGCAATTCCGAGTGCACAGCTAAAAGATTTTGAAACGGCAATTAAGGAAAACATTTTCCTCTTTCTGGAGACGTGGGTGGGTGGGTGGATCACCGGGAATGGTTCAAATCAGATGAAATATGGATAAATGATTCTGCTGTGCTGTACAAGTCGTTAAGATCGTGAACAGATGAAAAAGTAATAAAGCAGAGAAAAGGCTGATAAAGTTTCTGGCTAGCTTACAGGAGACATATCATTACCATATGACCTAATGTGGGTGTCAGCCTGCATTGTGCTCATTGAGAGAAAACTTCCTTTGTAACTGGGCTAGAAGCAGGAGGGTTTTCAAGCGACAGTCACTGAGCAGCAAACTGCCCCCTCCTCCTTTCCACACCTGCAACTCTTTTGTCTGGGCTGAATTTTTAGTTTAATTACATCTCTGCTTTGAGAGGTCCGCTTGCAGTTCCCTGGAATAAAAGGTACGGATTGAATTAAGTGCATTCTGTGTTCCTGCTAACTATTCATTCGAGGCGGTAAAAGAATGAAAGTATTTTTAGACTGCTAGAGCCCGAAAAGGGCAGACAACCTGATGCTGGTTTAGACCGGCTGCATTGCTGTGCAGTACTTTTTAAAGATTGGTGTGCGCTTCTTTTAGTCATGCGTAATTTTCAAAGTTTCCTTTCTTGTCTGATTGTTCTATTCGATGTAACTAATAGAATCATAGGTGTGTTCGTCCCTTTGCACCTCCGGTTTCATAGATGAGCTCGTTAACGTGTAAATTATGCGTTTTATGTAGTTTTTAAAAGTGAAACTTGGCTCTGTTCTCAGCATTCCCATTGTTTGTGTTTTAGCCTTCAGTGTGTGCCTTGCAGACACGTCGCATTCGTTGTGCTTTTCAGCAGCTCTGCTTTGCAAGACCAGACGATAGCAGTTGTTCTTTGTGTCTGTTACTGAATGCTGACTTTTTAAAGGTATTTTTCTTCAATAATAGGGGCCGTGTTATACGCTAATTCACACACTGACCTCTGAAGCTATCTCACCCCTGCAGAACTGCACGTCAAGCTGCCTCTTGCCCATGGCTGGGGGACATGAAATGCAAGTTCTAGTTCACAGCTTAGGGGACAGTGGGTTTTAGACAATAACAGAGTCAGCAAGGTGATGAACCAGAGAACTTCCTGTATTCAAACACCCGGACTGCAGCTGATGCGCCTCAGTTTTAGAAATGACCTGATCATAAACTCAACTTTTCATTGTGAATATATGTTTATTTTTGTAGTTGGGCTGTGTACTTTGTATGTGTTGCTGTTTCCAATTTTGTGACCAACATGGTTCTGTAATATCCAACCTCTTTTAAGGGGGTAGAATCGAATAGCAATTAATGGGTGAAAAAGAATACATTTTCATTTTTTTCAGTTGTCTTGTTTTCATTTGATGTGGATTTTAATTCGTTTATACTCACAAATTGCACGTCTTGGCTTCGAAAGTGTGTGTTGGGAATTTCATTTTAAACTCTTACAATATATATACTGACTTGGGATCTTGTTAAATCATGTCACCTTTGTAAGCTGCATGTCGTGATGGTTCGCTGGCTGCCACGATTTAAATATTGATGTATGACCAATGACGTTGGCATGCTGAAAGATATTTGGCTGAACTTGCATTGAAGACTGTGCATTGAAAACTGTTGACATTATGAAAGACATTTTTAAACATGCATATGGAGAGCTGCGTACATAGCAATATGTATGTTGAAAACCAGCTATAATTATTCCTGGGACATATCTAAAGCCTAAAGGAAATTATAGACACAGTGTCTTTTAGGTACTTCTGGTACATTTAAACATTAAAGAAGGAATGCTTATTTTGGGACTATGTGGGAAGAGTTCAAGCAGCAGACGGTTCATGATTACAGTAGCTTTCTTTGCCAACTCGACCGGAATGTCTGGCTAAGAAAGAAACGCCTTGACAAGGTGACATTAAATATACCTGGCAGGGCTGAGGGATTTTCCAAAATCACGCTCTCTCATTGTCTGGGAGCATTTTCTAGCTAAACCACAAGGAAAGGAAAACTACCAAAAAGGAAACTCAATTGAGAGTTTTAGACCCAATATTGCATATAAATTATATTGTGCCAACGTTTAAGTAGCAGTTTAACAACTGTAATTGACTCCAGTAGGACTTTTTCAAACAGCAGAGTGCATTGTGCCAGGATGATGCGCACTGGCGCATTATAGGCCTCCGCCTTTGTGAGGCTAGAGACACAAAACCAAAGCATCATACGTACACAACCTGTATCTGAGCAAATTGAATGTGCTTTAGCATAAATGTGCAACTCATTAGCCTGGATGAAACTGGTTGAAGGTTTCAAACCTTGGTTACTGAATTTAAATTAATGATTACTCTTGTCTTAAGCACATTACATGCCACTGGGAGGAATGTGACTCTTTGTAGTGCCACTCCACAGTGCGAGAATTGTCGAAATTTCTTTGTAATTTGCTCTACCGTGTATGAAGAATGCTACAATATGATATACTTATGAAAATCCCCCACCCACAAAGCCCACTGCACCAGCTGCTAGGGTTTGCTTATCATTCTGCCCACCTCCCCTTCTAGGATCAGATTCTGGGTCCCTCCAAAGGTTGACTCTTTCAATACCACACTTGAGTATTCTTGGTGCAAACAGGTGACAAGCAGGTACTCCTTAACTCACTATACCTGTCACAAACAAAGACTGCCATTGAGCCTAACTTTCATTTACAAGTGGTCAATGGTTCTGCGCCTGCCATCTTGAGCACCATAACTCAAAAAGACTAGCAATGATGTGAGGTATCATAAGGGCACTGGGTAATCCTCCCTATGACATTCATTGGTGCAACAATGCCTGTCAACCACTCCACATGCAAAAAACCCACCGGCATTAACTAGTTACCGGTGGTAACACATTATGCCTGAAATGCGCAACTTGGCACATTCCAAGTTTTCAACACTGCTCGACTTGAAACCATGGGTACACGACCTATATTTAAGTAATTGGAGTCCTCACTGTCATAAGGAGGTGACAGAGTAAATGGGTTTGATATTGCTGCAAGCATTATCAGCCATACCTTTAGTAGATACAAAATCTAACATTTTATCACCTATCTGATTAGTGAAGTTAGATTAATAATTGGTTATTAGATAAAAATGGCATGTACCACATTGTGAAAATTAGACACTAGTGCACTGTGATATACCCACCTTGTGTAGAGAGCTCAAAAATGCATTTTATTTATTAGTATTTCCTACCAGAAGATTGCCAAATTAGTTGTCACATTACATTTATCAGCCTTTAGTTCTCCCTCTTTCAGGATCAGGCCCTCAGCCTCTAATGAAGGCTGAGTCTTACACTGTTGCTTTCAACATAATCATTGGCGCTACCAAGTGACAAGGTGGGATAATCAGTCAAAATGCCCAATCAATGCCCTGGTTGACTGGGCAGCCACCACCGCTACTCTGCTAGACAACCAGTCAGGAGAGGGACAGACCTCCATCCAGTCAATTGTGAAATTAACTATAGTACACTACATCACACACATATAGATGTACTGGTATTGCCATTCTTGACCAGAAACTCTATTCACTGAAGTAAAAAAACCACTTTTCAGGTGATAAAAATGCTTTATTCCCTGGATTTTATGCAGTCTGCCTGTCAGCATGTAGGACAATGCATACTCTGATATTATTGATAGAATTACTCCTTGCCCTGATCACAACCTGCAGCTGTCCAACCAATCTGTTACTTTCTCTGGTATTTATAACCCACCAGGTCTACTTACATAGCGGATAACTATAGTACTCTGTTATCTCAACAATTGCAGCACTTCGGTTATCCTTAACGCCACATGTACATAAATATATTGTTTCATTATCTCCATAACACAGCTTGCCAATGCACTTGTGCCATTTATTGCCATCCTCTTCACACCCTTTTTTACATTCTTGTCTACACACCTGCCCAAAACACTCGACAAGACACCTTTACTCTTTCTAAGTTGTTACCTGGTCCAACTTCCCAACCTTCTTCAATATGCCTACTGCATATTCAATGCATATTTGATCTGTTACACAAAAAAGCTTGTAGAAGTTGGATTACAACCTTCCAATCTTCATTAACATCTTCTATGCAAACCTGTTTCTACTGTTTCCAGGAGTGCACCAATCATGGAAGAATGCTTCCTGAATGCACTGTGAACCCAAGGAAGGATCCCCTTTGAGAATCCAACAATTTAACAAACACCCAAATAATATGACCATCCATTCCCTTAATATACCTTTGTAATGACCATATGGATCCTAAAATGCTTCCAATAGTACTCCATCTAGGATTCCTCAAATGGTATAATCAATCAATCAATCAATTGGTATTTATTTAACACGCCTTATCACCTAGGGGGTATCCAGGTGCTGAGGAGTGGCATGCCTCAATCGAAGAGCCACGTCTTGAGTCCCTTTCTGAAGTCTACGAGTGAAGGGCAGGTACAGAGGTGGAGTGGGAGGTCGTTCCATGACTTTGCGGCTAAGTAGGAGAAAGAACGACCTCCACTGCTGCTCCGCCGGATGCGGGGGATGTGTGCGAGGGAGGTGGATCGGAGTTGTTTGATCGGCGGGTGAAAGGTCAGGCTGTGATTGATGTAGGAGGGTCTAGCGTTGTAGAAGGCCCTGTAGGCATGAGTCAACAGTTTGAACTGCCATCTTTTCTGGACGGAGAGCCAGTGGAGACATCTGAGGTGGGGTAATGCTGGTCCCTTTGGAGATTTCGAGGATGATTCTGGCTGAGGCGCTTTGTATGGTCTGTAGTCATTTGAAGAGGTGAGTGGTGGTTCCAGCATAGAGTGTGTAGAGTCTAGTCAGCTGGTGATGAGGACTTGAGTCACTGTTTGCCTGGTGCTGGTGGGGATCCACTTGAAGAACTTCCGAAGCATTCAGAGGCTCTTTTCACTTTTCCTCCTGGATACCTCTTACACAGTCAATTGCTACCTCTAAAGTGGCATGTAGGTAACTACATTTGAATCATTTTTGCTCAAACATTGCAGTGCATACCTGCAGTAAGAAAATTACTATACTTTTTACTTGTGTTGACTTGGTGATCCTGTTTTATAGGGAGGTGCCCGTCTGGTTCTCCCAACCAATCTTCACCCTTCTCACTAAAAATCTAACCAGGAATTTCAATTTCCCTTTTTCTTGGATTCCCCACAAATATCAAATTTAGTAACCAAACTGCTACATTTCAATTTGACTTTGGGAAATGCCTAGTCCAAAAAACACCTTTAACCTCTCCCAGAACCCTGTGTTGCTCTGTCTCTCATTTTCTGAAGCAATTCAAACAAGACACAATGAAACCACATGGAAATCTCTCATGAACTCAGTTCAAAGCTCCAAATTGCAGGAAGTGACCTTCTTTTGCATGATGTCCTCCCAGATTGTCTGCTTTGCCTGCTTTAGAGCTTTGTGCACTTTACCCTTGGTAACCAGCGGTAAAGTGCCTACTGGCCTATAACTAACCACCACATTTAAATTGCCTACAAGTCACTAATATACAGTGTAGAAGGTGCACCCATGGCCTGGAAGTTAAATGCACCAATGTAGACTATAGGATCTATTATGACATCCATTACATTGTCCAGGCAAACATGACTTAACACCTAAACTTCATTTTAAACCCTGCAATGTGACCAATCAAAACAACCCTTTTTTAGAGGAGAAAACTTTCCTTTTTATTATTAATAAACCACCTTTAACTAGACCCAGCAGCCCACAAGGCAGGGTGCATGGTATTTACAAGTTAGACATATAGAAATTTGAAGGTAACATGTCTTTGCAGTGAATAGCACTCAAACGCTATTTCACTGTTAAATGGCTCTTGCCAAATGGGACCTTGGTTTAAATATTAATTCTGCTAACCCTGGACTCGGACCAGCTAGAAATATGATTAAACCACTCCTTCTAATATGTATTAAAAGTCCAACCTAATGGTGAAGTCAGATTTGTTTATAAATATTATGGAAAAGTAACTTTGAGGAAGCCACCTTTTCCCTGCCTAAAGCTCCTAGATGATAATCTGCATTAGCTTTGCAGCAGTAGTCCAGTGGGCGACTAGCCCTGATAAGCTGTTAAAACAGCTTCCATGGCAGAGACAATGGCTTGGATGTGGGGAAGTGTTTGCTCTTCCACCTGCAGTAAGACCAGTCAGGGTACACTCAGGAATTTATTTTACTTCAAAGGGGCATACTCTGGAAAGGGTCCATCCTTCCTTCTACTAATCAGGCAAGTACCAAAGCCAGAGAGCGGAGGCTGCCCCCAAAACTAATTTGAAGTGACCCCAGAGGAGGGGATTGCATATTACACTGGCCACACCTCTGGATGGGCACACAGGCTCTGCACAAGGAGAGTAGGCTTCCTCATTTTGGACTTTAGGAGTGAGAGGAACTGCTGCAACAGTGGGTAGGCTAAACGTCTTGGAACATTTACCCCATTAGTTAGACAGGAGCCAGGAGCCACCCCCACCCACTAGTTGGCGCCAAGCATTAATGTGTTACCCAAGACACCCTCTTGAGAGCCCTGAAGGACTGGATCTGCTCCCTCTTGTACACTGGACAAAGAAGTGGTCTCCAAGGGTCAGTTTGCTGACCACATTTAGCTACAGGAATGTAACATGCTGTAAGCTCAAAAGGCCATTTTCCTGAAGCACCCAACGGAACAGTATCAACTGAACCTGATATATACCCAGTTGGGGGTCTCTTCTGGAATAAGTCTTGACCCTCAAACTCTTTCTGAGTTCCTGTGACCCCGGGCTGTGTCTAACTAAATGTTTTCTACCACCTCTTAAAACCTGAGATTTAGAATATTTTTCAACTCACAGACCTCTGGAGGACCAGCACCAATCACCCCAACTTACCCAACCAAGGTGCTTTTACCCTGGGCTAACAAAACAGTTTTCTCAAGCTCGGAGCTTCTCTGTGGCAGCAAATCTGATTCAGCAGCCCCTATGTAAGAAGGTATCTGGCCCTGTAGAACTCAGAGTTGGATAGAGCCTCAGCTTTGTTCTGCTGAAAGTTTCTGAGCTAAAAGACGCTAAGGGGGCACTTTTTTCTTTTGGCTGGCAGAGGTAAGTCTGTCAGGGAGATGGAGTAAATTACTCCGGTGCCTTGGCAGAGTACCCATCTGCCAAATTTAGAAATGACCACCAAGCTGGAAGTCATTTATGAAGGATTGGCAAGAATCACTGTCACAGCTGTTCATGTCAATGCTTTTTAAAGGCTGATGCATGGCTCCATCAGCCTGACTGAGCAGTCTGTCAATTCCTTTTTTCTTATTTTGAAAAAGAAAATCCTGCCTCAGGACTTTCTTTTTTAAAATAAAAAAAAAACAAAGCCCCCCTCACCATGGGAGTTATCTCTCATGGCAATGGGGCATTAGACACTTTTCTCTGCCCTTTACTGCCAGGCTTAGTGAAGACGTCTACAGATACAGGCTTCTGCCTTGCCCCGCCGAAGGATTTTGACTTCCACAAAAGATTCTAAGCACCAACAAGGTAAAACCTCTGGCCAGGCAAAACCTTGTTGGTTTATCCGACCTGAGATCTATCATGGTTGGTCTCGAATCACAGCTAGCTCATAGTCTACTATGACCATTGACTAGCATTGGCAGTTTGCACTTTTGGCTCTATTTTCACTTTAAACTTTTTTTTATATAATTTGTTTATTGAGTTATATATTACAATTACAACAAAATGCAGTAGTACTTAAAACACCATCATAGACAGAGAACAAAGATATTTTGTGCAGTGAGTGGACCATTAATAGCAATACCACACGATGTGGACAAGGAGAATATGGCAGCGGGACACAATGATGGCCATTCAGGATGCCTGTGGCAGGTGAGGACGAGGGGGTAGAATCTGAGTTATGCAGCAGGTAGAAGCGAATTGGAGCTTAGATGTTCGAGGGGTGAGAAGAAAGAGGAGCCAACACAGTATACTGGTCTATCATGTCTTGGCAATGTGTTACGTCTTGGAGCCAGTAATGGATTGACAGGACAAGCTTCTGCATCCAAACCATGAAGATGCAGTGTTTAGTGAATACTAGCAGCAGAGATGAAAGCGCAGGCACATGTGTGGAACAGCGGAATTCTTGCCCAGCAAGGCACACTCGAGGGATGGTGCAAGCTGGGTGTCCAGGATATCAGATCACTTAAAACTTTAAAATTCACAAGTCCGGTTCCCCTTATCAGACATTTCTCATTTTCATGCCTTTTTACTCATTTATGGTTCCTCTATTTTTCTAATTCAGTTTGGAATTCCTATTATTTGATGTTTTAACTTTATTACTGTTTTGCTACCGCAAAAATAGTTTACACAGTTCCTTAAATGAAGGTCTGTGTCATAGCTACCAGGAGGTTGAGCTCAGGGTAATTTAATGAATTTGAATGTTCACTCTGAGAAGAGTTGTGATTATTCCTTGAGATGGGCAGTTGTCACCCAAAATAATAATCCAGTTTCTTACACATATTGTATGCTTATAGCCTTATCTCAGTAAAACGGCCTACAAGGGGCTACAAGAATTTATTGATGGCCTTTCTGGATAACATGCAACCTTTTAGTGCTGCACTGAATGCTATCAGCTTGTCTAATGGTAATCTTGATACCCGCGTTAAAGTAGCATTCTTTACAACCAATAAAGACATCTGTTTCATAGGCCCTTCACAGTGTCTTGCACTAAAGACAACTCATTTTGTTTCCTGGAACGTAGCCACCAATTTACTGTATTCTTTTATTCCCTTCCTGAACACAAATTTAAAGGTACACTTAAATGTAGACTTAGGGTTACGGTACACATCAGGTTAGTATTAGACTTATAGTCAGGGTTAAGCTAATATTTAGTAATATTTAGTGGTAGGTTTAGAGTAGGTAAAGATGTTTGGATGACTATCTATCTATCTATCTATCTATCTATCTATCTATCTATCTATCTGTCTGTCTGTCTGTCTGTCTGTCTGTCTGTCTGTCTGTCTGTCTGTCAGTCTACCTATCTAACTATCTAAATATATAGTCCCACAAACATACATACATACATACACACACACACATATATTTATATATATATATATATATATATATATATATATATATATATATATGTAAATATATAGAACAACATGCAAAGGTCCACATTTGTCATGCTGCCGCTGGGCTGGAGCACCTTGAATAAATCCTTCAATTACCCATCCTGAGTGCTTGTGACTTGTCTTTGTCCGAGTTCATTGCGCATATATATATATACACATATGAAATGAAATGAAAAACATTTATTAAGCGCATAGCTACCCAAGGGCATCCCAGCCCTGACAGGGGTACAACAATAGACACCACAACCACATTAAGGAAAAAGCCAAGCTTTAAGAAGTTTACGGAAGGCCAGATGATTAGATTCACTGCGTATGTGGAGTGGAAGGGTATTTCACATCCTGGCAGCATTGTAAGAAAACAAACAGCCCCCCTTCTTGCCCTTTTGATTCTAGGGACTAAGGCAAGATGGAGGTCGTCCGAACGCAGGCATCTATTCGTGTGATAGGGCAGAATAATGGAACGATTAATAGGCGGTCCCTTCCCTGCTAATGTCTTGTGGACAATACACAGGGCCTTAAATTTGACTCTCTCCTGAATAGGAAGCCAATGGAGGTACTTCAGAGCTGGCTTCGCAGATTGGCGTTTCGGAATCCCAAGAAGCATACACACTGGGCAATTTTGCACAGTCTGGAGCTTCGAGATGGTGGCACAAGATGCTCCTAAATAGAGAACATTCCCATAGTCCAGGCGAGAGAGAATGAGAGCCTGGACCATAAGCCTTCTTGCAGGAAAAGGTAGAAGCGGAAGGACTTTCCGGAGCATCCTAAGGATGCCATAACAGGAAGCCGCCAATTTCCGAGCCTGTGACTTAAAGCTCAAATCACGGTCAAGCCAGATACCCAGACTTTTAATCTGGTTCTTGGGAACAGGAGCGGGACCCAGACAGACTGGCCACATTACTTCTGTATTAAAAATGGAGGGATTTCCATTCTCCATTCAGTTTCAAATATGAGTGATCCATCCACTTGGCCACCTTCTCCAAGCAAGGACGTAGGGCAAGAGAGGAATGATCAGAATGGTTCAGGGCCACGACAAGTTGTGTGTCGTCAGCGTAGGTGACAATCTGCACCCCAAAAGGAAGCACTATCTCTGCTAGCGGGCTCATATATACATTGAACAGGGTGGGACTCAAGGACGATCCCTGCGGAACACCGCAGTGGAGAGACATCAATTTTGACGTAACATCACCTTCGAAAAGCTGAAATGACCTGTCTTCCAAGAATGATTGCAGCCACACTATAGCCCTCCCAGTCACCCCCAAATATGGACCAAAATTTGGTGGTTAACAGTGTCGAAGGCTGCACTAAGTGTGGGTATATATATATTTCATATATATACACACACACACCACCAACTTCCAATCCAAGGTACAAGGGACAGGAATGGCACTGCAAATGATGTGCAAAGAATTTATTTAAGACGAAAACATGACAAAGGCTGATACAGCCAAAATGCGTAGATGCTTTGTTTCCGTCTAAGATACATTCTTTGCACATCCCTGGAGTGCTGTTCCTGTTCCTTGTACTTTGGATTGTAAGCTGGTGATTTGTAAGTGATTGGGCGCAAGCAACTTTTTGAGCACCCCAGTGGTCTGGTGCCTGCCATCACACGCAGCCTCATATATATATATATATATATATATATATATATATATATATATATATATATCTCCAAATAATAGGCTGCGTGTGACGGCAGGCACCAGACCACTGGGGTGCTCAAAAAGTTGCTTGCGCCCAATCGCTTACAAATCACCAGCTTACAATCCAAAGTACAAGGAGCAGCACTCCAGGGATGTTCAAAGAATGTATATATATCACCACCACACTTCTGCCTCGCAGTATGGACAGACTCCAGCACGCTCGAGTTCGCTTTTCAAATGCCGTTTATTGACACAACCAACGGTGACGTGTTTCAACAGCCATAGCTGCCTTTGTCAAACCTGTTGAAGTTGCCATCTTTTTTAGCTTTATATATACATGTTCCTGGGTCTTCCACAGGTAACTTAAAGTGACAGTGCATAGAAAATATAACTGTGTGCAAATATTTAAAGTGACATGTGCATGACGCCGTTTACTAAATTACCACCTTCCATACATTCCGGAATAAAAGTGCTTAGAACAATGTAACTGAGGGTTTTGTATATAACAATTGACTCACATTCTAACCAGGGGGTGGAAATGCTTCTCTGTGCATCATATAGCTCTCTTGCTATATCTAATTTAGGGCAAGTGCCCAATACACCCTCTGGTTTCTGAACATGTGTTCCTTTATAATCATTCAAATGCATAACACACGCCTAAGGCATGTGCCCCTTTAATTGCATTATAATATCCAATTTTTACAAGATACTTATCCCTTAACAATGCTATAAATCAAAGCCACTATCTCGGCGAAAAAATCATAAATTATATACAACTACCCAAATTCTTAATACAACCCTGTGAAACATTCATGAACAGTGAATTAAAATTGAATTAACAAAGTTTGTCTGGAGCTGGGAAACAGTTCTACAACTATAGCCATAGTCATAATCTCATTTCAAATAAATCTCATTCTGTTATTCAAAAAGTTTAAGAGACTCTAAGCATTAATACTTAAAACTGAAAATTGGGAATTTCACAACAGAAGCACACCCATTCCTGATTTTACAAATGGACATGTAAATCCTCTTCAGTATTGAGGCCTTGTGGAATTTTCGTATTGAATCTTAAGATGTAACGTGATTCAAGCTGTCGTAAACATTTCTCTCTGTTGCCACCTCTAGATCTTGCTAACACTTGATCTATCACAAAATACTCCAAATTGCTGACATCACTGTTGTGAGCCTGTTCAAAATGTCTAGCAACAGGATACGTCTGATCCTTATGCTTGATGGCACGGATGTGTTGTAGGATGCGCTGATGTACTTTGAGGATAGTGCTCCCTATGTAAAATTTCTGACAACTACACCTCAAAATATAAACAGCATAGTCACTCCTACATGTCAATGGTTTAAGAATCTGCCACTTTGTGTCTGTAAACGGCAGAGGCACCTCAGTCGTGTTCACACCAAAGTTGCAGGCTGTGCCCTTGTGACAGCGCCGGAATCCCTTACTGCTACTTAACCAACTCTGTTGTTGCTTTAATCCGGGGGTGTTATTTACCAGATCATACCTCAGAGACCTGGCCTTCCGGAATGTCAGTAAAGGTCTTTTTTGGATTCTGGGGCCTAATGTGTGATCACTACAGATTAGATGCCAATGCTTTTGGAAAATGGCACGGATTTCCCGATGTTGATTGCTAAAGCCCGTGATGAACCTTAAGGGTTGACCTAATTCATCCTGTTTGTGCTTTTGGGTGTCCTCTGTAAATATACGTTTCTCTCTCGGGTTGCTGTTGGCTCTGACCCTTGCTGAATGTAACGTGGCCTTGCTGTATCCTCTTCTCAAGTTAACTCCGTTTGCGCTACTGCAAGCTGTTCATCCTCACTGCAGTTTCTCCGCATACGGAGATTCTTTGCATATGGTATGTTGTTCTTAAGCTTCTGAGGATGGAAACTCCGGGCATGTAGCACCGTGTTTCCAGCCATGCTTTTCCTAGAGGTCTTAGTTTGCAGAGTTTCATCCTTTACATAAATGGTCAGGTCAAGGAACTCTATCTTACTTTCACTAATGTGTGAGGTAAATTGTAAGTTAAGCTCGTTATCATTCAGTCTTTCCACAAATCTCGTAGCTGATACTCTGTCGCCACTCCATATGACAAATAAATCATCTATAAAATGTGACCACAAAATAACATTGTCAGACAGCTCAATAGAGAATTCCTTTGCGAGCACCTGCTCCTCCCACCAGCCCATATGCAGATTCGCATAGCTGGGGGCGAAGCAGGTGCCCATGGCTGTGCCCCTCATCTGTTGGTAGAAGTCTGGTCCAAACATAAAAATGTTGTTACATAAACACCATTTAAGCATTCCCATCAACATCTCTGTGTGCTTATATAGTGTAATAGGTCGAGAGCTCAGGAAGTGTTGTACTGCCCTCAATCCATCTTGATGTGAAATACTCGTATAAAGAGATGTCACATCAAGCGTGATCATAATGTAATCCCTGTTCCATCCCACATTGTAAATCTTTCTCAAAAAGTCTCCAGTATCTCTGGTATACGATGGCAATTCTGTGACTGGGACCTGCAAGAAATAGTCTAAATATTTTGACATATTCTCGAAGAGACTGCCTATGGCCGAGATGATGGGTCGGCCTGGTGGCACATTGATATCTTTGTGTACCTTCGGTATCAGGTAGAGAACAGATGTTACTGGATTCTCTACCTTAATAAACTTAAATTCTGCCTGAGAGATAAGTCCCACTGCTCTCCAATGGTTCAAATCCGCATAGAATCTAGTGGTTATCTCCTGTAGGGTATTTCTGTCTACTTTAGCATAACACAAATGGTCACCTAGCTGGCTTAAGGCCTCTTCCTGGTACATAGATAGTGGCCACAGCACGTCATTTCCCCCCTTATCCGCCTGCCGTACCACTATATCCGGAAGGGAGTGTAGCTTTTTTACCAAACTGAGGTAGTTTATTCTTGATGGATCAGATGCCTCCCCCACCTCAAAATTTGTATAGAGTTTCTTCAGATCCTGAACTACCAGGTCAGAAAATGTGTGAATGGAGTCCCTTGGGACCATCGGTAGGAAGACTGACTTGGGTTTGAATGGAGTGGATGGTCTTCCATATACAAATATGTCCTGTTTTCTAGCCAATATATATATATCTCCGAAGCCGTAAACTCTAGGCAAAAATACACTCTTAGGGGCAAATTCAAATGCAAAAATCCTTTATTTTTCTTGATGCACAGAAAGCAAACCAATGCACTTCAACTTAATAGTCTTGTTCACGGTCAATGCGATAAACATAAAAGAAAGACTTTAAATACATGATTTCATTGAAAGTGAGGAAGGGCAAAAATATGAATACCGTGCTTTATTGAAAGTAAAAAGATACTGCAAAGTAAAAACGTATCAGCAAACCGTTCCAATAATCTTGCTCAGTTCTTATCATCCATTTGTTTGTATCTAAAATCGCCGTTAGGAGTATGTTTTTGTCAAGAGTCTATGGAGCTAATATTTTCGGGTTCCCGACTTGTTGATCACGCACCACCTCATTAGGGCTAGAGACAGACAGTATGGGAAGTGTCATTGCTGTATATATATATATGTGTGAGTGTGTGTGTCTATCTATCTATCCATCTATCTTTCTATCTATCTATCTATCTATCTGTAGGAAACTGGACTGTTTGCAGATGTTCCCCCACTTTTGGCCCCCATTTGAACTGCTAGATTCTTGTTTTTGTGTGCACCTCCAAGAAGGCTGGCAACACCCCTAGGGGTGGGCAGTCGATCTGCACACCTAAATTGGACTTCTGCCATCTTTAGGAGGGCAGAAATAGTGGGTTCTGGATAGGAAAAGTGACCCACACAACTGGATGTGGTCACCTCAGGGGCAGAGTAGCTGTAGGGAGTAACTACACATTGGCTACTAGCCCCCAGACACCTAACTCCCCTAAATCCAGAATTTAAGGGACACCCCTGACACCAGAACCTCAGATCTTATCGACATACTGCAAGGAAGGACATCAAGAAGAGCGTTTTCACCAACAAGAAGACTTTGCCCTCCCGCAAAGGAAGAGAGGGATACTGGATCCCTGTGGCACCATTGCTTGGAACTGCACAAGCAACTTTTGTTCGTGGCCAAAACTCCCTGGCAGAGGGACCCCTGTGGAAGTCAGAAGCAGCCTCAGACTCCCCTGGACTGGGGTCAAACTGCAGGTAAACCGATGTGCTAAAACCAAAGAAGTGCTGACTACTTGGCCCTCCGAGAGATCGCCCAAAGAAAAGTGGTGCAGTGCACTCTGGAAGTTGTAGTCTGGATCTCCCTGAAGTCTTGAGTTGTTGCCTTACTCCCGTGGACCTCCAGCAGCCGAAGTTCCTTTGTATTACCCTTACGCAACCAAGGCTTGTTGGTCACCAGACTGTTGACTGACCCCGTAAGTCGACCCTGTATTAAGACAGCAGCTCCCAGGAACAGTAACCGATGTCAGCAATGATCCTGCTCTGGTGTACCTGCATATTCTTCTTGGAGGCGGTGTCACTATGGAAAAAGCAGCCTTGGTGTACAGGATTCAAGTTGATTGGCAGCCCCGAACTACCTCTGCACCCGGCCTCACTGAGCAAGGTAAAAGTGAACCGGCTTTTGAACCTTGGCTCTAGGACCCCAAAGAACTCTACCCTGGAGGGTACAAAGTAACTTGACCCCGAAGTTACCGTTTGTCACTAAGCAGCTTTACACATTGACCGCAATATTTAAAGCCCCGTGTTAAAGCCCACTGACAGCTCAGAAGTTACCTCTGCACCCGTATCCCACGAGCACGTTAAAAATACTCTGACTGTTGAAACTTGGTCCTGGACCCCCTATGATCTCTAACCTGCTAGGGTGGAAAGGAACCCAACCCCTAAGTGACTGTTTGTCACTAGCAGAATTTCCTATTGATCGCAATGTTAAAAGTCTGCAGTACTTAATGCATTTATTTTCTAATGCTTTGAAAAATCATAGCTCTGGTTATATGTAAGATACAATGTTCGTTTTGTTGTCAATTTATATAATAATAAGCTCTATTTTTATAAATTGGTGTCGAATTTCTTTTGAGTCGTGTCAATTACTTATCTACCATAATGGCATTTTAAAATGCTTAACATGTCCCTCCAGTGATGCCTGACTGCTCTTTGCCACGCTACCAGGACTGAGCAAAGGATTATTGTTGCTGAAGCCACGGATAATCTTTGAGGCATAGTGAGAATATTATCTGGTAAG
This sequence comes from Calotriton arnoldi, assembly GCA_963921515.1. Lineage (NCBI taxonomy): Eukaryota > Metazoa > Chordata > Amphibia > Caudata > Salamandridae > Calotriton > Calotriton arnoldi. The sequence goes on along the minus strand of CAWUFW010006949.1, from coordinate 48,645 downwards.
GTCTCACAACCATACCACATAAAATTCCACTTTCCTACTATATCTATCTATCTATCTATCTGCATATATTTTACTGAGTCAACCATAATGAGTCAATAGTTAGGGTTAAGCCTCAATTTCCACTGAAAACTTATTCTTTGATTTGTTTATAAATTTGGTATGCAAATATTCAACAAATGTCTAAACCTTGCAGCACAAGTCATAAAAGAAGCTGAAAAGCCTATACTCTACATTGGAGCTTCCAAACTATATATTGGCCCACTGCCACAAAATTCACAAAATTCGAGGTCCTCACAAGGGGTGTGTGCATTTCAAATTATGCATATGATGTTGGACCAAATTGCAACATTTAAGCCTATGGGTAGTAAATGAAGATTCACAATTTTCCTATCTATCATTCTAAATAATATTAGTTTCAGTAGTAGCACTGTATCTTCTGGACACTGATCCACTGAAGTAAAAAGAATGCTTGACTTCAAAACCTCTATTAGCGAGAATGAGGTAGGGCTGCAAAGCTAGTTGTGAGGATTTTTGGGGATTTATATTATATGGCTGTAATGCCTTATCATGCTATACACTTATAAAAACTGTCTTGGGTCCAGTCAGGCTCATTTGAAAACCTTAAGCTCAACATCGGGTAGCTATAGTTCTGAGCAGCAAGGCTTAGCAAAGGAACAATGTGTAAGGCATTTATCAGCACCAAACAACGGAATAAGAAAGTCACATGACAAGAAAGAGACATACCAACAATTTGTAAAAATAGAGTGTATTTTTATGAATTTTTAGAGATTGTAATCATTAATATCCGCTGGAGGATTCTGGTGATACAGGTTTTAGAACTTGTTATTACTTTTGAATGCAACTGAAAACAAGTTTTGGCAAATGTAAAGATTGAAAACTTTTGAAAAGTTTGGAAAAGTTAGTGAGAGCATTCCAGACCAACTTGGACAATCAAAGACAGCAGGGGTAAGATCTAGGGGACCAGAAAGGATAGTTCAGACAGTTACCTGGCCACTGGAGTGTTTTTAAAGCAAGTTCCAAACTTTACAGGACAACCGTCATAGAAGTCAATGGAGTGGTCCTGATGCTGAGAGATGCAGGCTTAAAGATGCTCAAGGATGCTCCGGAAGCTGTGTGGTCCACGGTGGTGAAGTTCAGTCGAGTCCTCGGTCCTCAGGTGAGTGGGGGCGACTCTAGCCATGGATCTTGGTGTCACACAAAGTCCTCTGTACAGGGTTCAAAGGGCTGCCAATGCAGTCCAGGCCCTTTTGCAACACAGCAGTCAGGGTGCAAATTTTTGGTAGAGTTTGGTGTCCGCTTGGGGTGATGATTCCAGTCACAAGCAACACTCACGAGTCCAGCAGACATGGGTTCACCTTTTGGCTATTTCTGAATTGTCCGTTGGGGTGCCCGGCGTCTGGTAGCAGCAAGACTTTGATGTGACTTGGGCTCTTTCAGCAATTATGTCCCTGGAGCTGGTACCAGGGGATCAGCCGACTGATACTTGGAGTCACTGCAGTCATTGAAGGCAGGAAACCAACTCTTAATGGGGTCAGGAGCCGCAGGCACAGTCCCGGTCTCGCTAGCCAAAAAGTGCAGCAGGTGCAGTCCTCTGGATGGTGCAGCCTTTCTTTGTGCGGGATGACCGCAGCAGGGCAGTCCTTCTTCAGTTCTTTCTTCCAGTCAGGTATGTGCTACTGAGAAAGAGGCCAGGAGTACCTTGTTTATCCCAGTAAAGTGCCTCGCGGGGACCACGCAGTCTCTAGCCAATGAGCGACTGGATCCCCTCCTACCTAGTGACGAAGTTCCTGTGATATGTGGCATCTAGCTTTCCCAGAGTGCTACATTCTTGCCCCTTTCTAGATGGCATGACCCATCCTTGGTCTTGAGGAGCTTGGGAGCCCACCTTAGGGGTGTGACTACCAGAGGGCTACACGCCTACAGTAAAACCGGTTTGAGGATGAGTTTTCTCTCCCAAGCCTGTCTCTACTCTGTCTGCAGGAACCAAAAGGCATCTTTTCCGAAAGTGTTTTCACAGTGACCCTTCAAAGGTGGCTTGACCTTTGAAGCTCACCTTTTTGGGCTAACACCCTAGGCAGCCATCCTTTAGAAGGAGTTCACACCTTCCAGTGCGGCAACAGCATTTGTTCCTCGCCTGAGAGTCATTTACATGTCTCCCCAGGTGGGCAGATCTCTGACTGTGTGCTAAAGCCAATATGACGTCATTGGACTAGCTGAACACAGCAATGGCAACTGTCTAAAGTTGCCAAACTTTAAAAGTGATATAAATGTCGACTTGACCCCATTAAGTCGCATTCAAAGTCACAACTAATTTGATACCTTACATGACCCCTTAGGTAGCCCCATTCAGGAGTTAACCAGGTTGGGGTGCCAACCGGGAAACTCTGTACTTGTCAATGGGGCTACCAACTTTATCTACAGCATAGTGACAATTTAGAAGTGTTGCTATTAAGACATATGAAAATGTTTTTTGTAACTTAACGAAATACAGCTCCCTGACTTAAGACTCTATAGGCCTTCCTTAGGGCATACTTACATATAATGTTAAGGGATGTGGTGGCTTTGCCATTGACTTTAATGGCAAAGTCGAACTAGCAGTGTACACACTGCTCTTCAAGTCTGCAGCAGTAGACTGGGAGCCATCTTGTCCTTTGTCACACGTAAGGTGATATAAATAGTGCTGCAACCCTATGTGGACACTCTGCTTTACATGCCCTTGGTACCATATACTAGGGATTAATAAGTAAGTCAGTCCTCGACAATTGGGTATAGCCAATTTGACATACCTTTGGTAATGGGTCAGAGCACTGGCACTGAGGTTTGGACAGCAGGCTTCAGTGCACTCTCAAAGTCAGAAAACCAGCAGCTAATAGTCCAGTGCAGACTAGGATGTTAGGCAAAGTAAACTTGTCATAAATTTCCACACAAACGAGACACTTCGAAAACCCAAGACAAAACATAACATATATTCAGTTTCCTCATCTTCTGTCCTCAGCATGTCCTTAAAGTTCAGCGAGGTCAGAAGAGATGTGGAATATGTTTTTCAGCAGTATTCAATTAGTGTTTTCTTTTTAAATGCAATATATTTCAGATTGTATAATGACCCTCACAAAGGCGTACATATCCGATGGAATTTTCTCTTTAACTTCTAAACTTTCTACTTTCCCACCCCTCCTCTCTAACTATTTTCCAAAAAACAACAAGCGGAATTTATATAATAACACAGTATATTCATCAATTCATCTTCCAGGTTTTGAAGGGGCCCCATAGTACCCAGTCTCTGTAAAAGCTTACAATTCACCTGACATGTTGTAAAAGTGCTCTGTTGGCATGTTCTGAAAGTTTCCACTTCACATTAAGCAGCTCCTAGATTAAATACCCTCAGGCTAAACTCACAGCAGGTATGCAGAATCACAGAAAATTCATCATAGAGATGAATACACCCCACCTCCCCCTTCGAAAACCTTCATTGGGCCGAGTTTCAAATCATTTAATCTACAACAAAAATGTAGAGAGAGCTGTTGATGTTTTACATGTTTGTTTATTTGTTTCTAACAGTGGTCTTAAAACACCAATCAACAACATATGAACACATCTGTGAGATATAGACACCCTTACTCCCACCATTAAATCAAATATCTGTTTTGCAATTAACTGCAAGCTTTTGAAATTTAAAAATAATAGATCTATCTCATCCTCTTTTATTTTAAGCACTTCGTGTTCCTCCTTACAGTTGTCGGCCTCACCTCGGATGCTTTTTTGTGGTAAACGATTTTGATACAGTGTGCTTTAAAAGAGCCCTTAGAGGTCAATACACATCACCGAATGAATGAAAGACGCCAATAAAATATTTGTCAAACATTTACTTTAGCAGAAATGGTGGTATATTTGGAAAAATACCTAAAGACATACTAAAGATGCCCTAAGTAGACCATAGATGAGCACTAGAGCTGCGTTTGTCACACGTGGGCACTTTCTTTTTACAGTGCCTATGGATGTAATACGAGCCCCAAAGGTGACCTTTGTCATTTGCTTTGGACTGTGGTTCTCGAAATAATCTGTTCTGGATATCAAAGGTGTGGGTTTAGGTTGTGACCTCTGTGTACTTTGTGTGCGAAAATATGATAGTAATGAACTGCTTAACTGGAAATCACTAAACACCTCAAGTTTAGACCTGGGGTTAGATTACCCGGTTTGGAACGACTTTGCATCATTATTAGCTAAATTGTTAAAGAACATTTAAATGTGTTTTATCCTCTTGCTGCTTAAAGAGAGAACAGTACACTACCTTAATTTAAGTGCAAGTTTGGTTTATGGCTCACAAATGTGAGTTTTCTCCTACTATCCCTCTTTCACATTTCAGCACTCCATCAGGCAGCCTCAGACTAAAGTTCGATTGAAAGGATCACATGCAATGCAATACTTCTGGCCTAAAATACTATTTGAGATAGCATTACATGGCTCGGATGTTCTCTAGAGCTAAGCAAGCAATGTATTAAATAGCAAAAATCACAAGCATTGACAAAGCCAATAGGTTTGACTTTATTTTTTACAAAGCATGCACACCCGCACACAGACAAATACGGTTTGACCACACAATATCATAGATCTTGCATTCACTCAGACACTGACATGTTATGTTATGTGTGTTTGTAAAGTACACTATCATTCTGAGGGTATCCGGAGGCTGTCATGGATCTCGAGTAGATCTTTCACATATGCACACAGAGAAGCATACCTTGAAATACCCATGAACTCTGAGACCAATGTTACTAGACACTCATGCACACGGACCAGCAAAGAGGTGCACATGGACATAGATGCACATATGCAGACAACCATGCACACAATCCAAAGACTTGTTATACTAGTTGCTTATATAGCAATGTATACATCTATCGGGACACCTGATTGTACTAGACATCAAGGGTCAGATTTACTTAGAAATGATGCAACGTAGTGCAGCATGCAAAGTTTCTGTGCTGGGTTGCATGAAAAGGAGAAAGCAGAACATCACCATATCTATGTCGATATGGCACTGCTGCTATAATTCCCCATGCTGGTGCACATTAGGCTGCTTATGCACACTCCCTATGCCCCACAGTTCAAATGTGTGATGTCTTTCCTAGGTTTTGTACTGAAAGGGTGCCACTCCAGTACAAAATACTATGCTTACACAAAGGTTAAAACTTTTCAAACTTTGCATGTGTGAGGAACATTACAGCACACAAGCACATTTAGAAAGGTCTTGCGAAAAGACATTTTATCTCAAATGTCCTACTTGTCTCGAGGAGGACTAAACTGTTGGCACAAAACCCTGTCTACCTTTTTCTGTAAATAGGATTTTGTGCAACAAATAGGCGGCCATATGGGAACACCGATGTCCAACCCATGAGGAGCCCCTTCATGAAAAGTAGCCCAAGATTTGCACTGAGAAGTGCATCCTAATTCAAGGTTTTTGTGCCGGTTTGCGTTATGTTTTTTGGGACACTGCCCCAGCCCAAAGACTTGTAATAGTCTTCGCCAACGTTTTTGCACTGGCTTTTGATGTAACAAAGTGCTGAATCCTGGAAGTGGGATCTTTGTTTGCTTTAGTTCAGCCAATGCACCTGATAATAATGATTTGCAAAGAGATATTTTGGGCAGGCATATGTAGTATTTAGTATATATAAAAATCTGAGTACGTTTTATGGGAGTTTTACATAAATTATCATTCTGAATTGCACTGTTGAACATTTTTATCCACAACTGTGCCTTCCAAACGACAAATGATTTCTGCAAGGAGAGGTCAAGTACAGACGATGTGCAGACAGTAATCTTTCCTGTACATCAAATTTCATTTCCACCAAGGGTGGTAAAGCGATACAGCCGGCACCAGATTGTCCACTATCCAAATGTCCTTTCAGTCCTCTATTTTTCCATTCCACTGCTTCTCTATGTGCGCTTGCCTGTGTGCTACCTACTTCTAGTGTGTAGCTATTTAGATCTGTTTACCTATTGTTGATAATTGCATTCATGCGATACATCTTTGTAAATAGGCAAGGAATGCTACAGAAATGCTCTTTGAAAAGACGACATTATCAATGGGCGTGGCTATGGGTCACAATACAGTGCTCTCTGGCAGTGCCATGGGTCATGACTGTGACAATACAAGGCCTTCCATCTGCAGGATGTCAAACGCTTTAACTCTAACACTCACAAAATCAGCCAGCCCTAGTTCCTTCTTTTCTATTTTATGCAATAATTTGCCATAATTGGTGCAAGAGCTATTATTTCAAATCTAAATATGATAAAGGTGGATGAAGGCAGGGAGACAGACAGCTAGACAAAAGAAGGAGGGGCGATCATGCATATATGGATTCAAAGTGAGGCTCATTGACATGTCTGGTGAACAGGAGCCCACGATGTAAAAGGCAAAAAATCTATACAAGTCAAAAAATCTTTACACCGCATATTGAGTAAGACTGACTGAAGAAGTTACATGCCTTTCCATAGCCCTTGTACAGCCATGCCACCATGTTTAAAATGACAAGATCTGAAATAAACTTATGGTAATTGTCAATGTCACCGGTCACATTAATTGTGCACATGCACAAGTTCAACTCTAAAGATACAGGATTCGAATGAAACATAAAAAGAAGGTATGACAACCACCTTTCTTTGCCCATTGCTGTGCAAAATCAAAATGATCTATAAATATCTATGCAGATGCAGAACAGCTCCATAGTTACTGGACGTTATGGTAATGCACTACCCAGACAGTGCATAGCTAATTGGTAAGTACATTAAAGCGTGGGAGTCAGTGAGCTCCAAAGGAGAAAACAGTCACTTAAGCTCTATGGTATGCTTGAAAGTGGTTACTCATTGAGGACAAGTGCCTGACCACAGTATAGGTGTATGAACACAGGAATCAACATGGAGTTTATACTATGGGCACATTTATGGTGTTTACCTAGCACAGCATGATATCTCCTATATATCCTCAATAAGATATAACGTTGTCATTTGATGCAGCACCCACCAGGACACTAACATCTGGGCAAATTCACCTTAAAAGAATATGGTGACTTAGGTGTCAAGAGGTGTAATGGGTGGCACACAATGCTGGTCACGGGATGGGCACCAGACATGAGTGTCAAGAGATATAATGGGCGGCACACAATGCTGGTCACCGGATGGGCACGAGACATGAGTTGATAGTGATTTTCTTACTGAAGAGAGGGACTCGCAGTATGCACATCGCTCCGGTGCTCCTTTAATCACACATGTCAACTTACAAGAATGTGGCAAGGGGAGTATTTACTAGTGTAATAGAAAATAGAGGAATACTTACAGTTCAAACTTTACAGCTCGATTCCTGCTGGTTGCCTTATTCATTGCTCCCCCTCCCCCACTTCCTTATTCTTGGTGTGGACCTACAATGCACTGCTCCTACACTTCTGAAGACTTTCTTGTCCTCCTGACAAGGACGGACTACATTGTGATGAATCATCTGCAAACCCCTAGGCTATCTCTTTGTCTGTCTGTTCCTGCATTTCAAGCAGTGTTGTCATCATTTGTAGAGAGTATGTTGTGGTTTCCTTTTGCCATGCATCTGGTTGCAGATGGATCTGCTCATCACCGCTAATGCAGTGATGGCCTTGGTCATTTCATGAGCGGTTGCTGTGAGTTTGTTTGTGAAAGGGCCTGAAGTCCTTGAGTTATTTTTCTATGAAACATTGAAGAAGTATAACCCCCAGTTGGCCGATTCTTGTGTCATCAATTATATGAAAGAACAGATGCATTGGTCAAAATGTTTTCCAAAACAGTAACAATCTTTGACAAGTATTTAGCAGCTTCAGGTAGTCGCAATGAAGGAAGATCAAAACAAAATCCTTTGATTTGAAAGTAAAGTTTTTTATATTTTAAATAGGCGTCAGGTAACGTTTGAACAAAATATTAAATGTTCCTGAAAAGAGACAATCCCAAAAACATTTTGTGGCTCAGGGTGCTAAAAGTCTGAGATTTGAGGAGATAAACCCATTTCATGCACACTAGTGAGGGAAACGAATTGCGTAGGAGGCAATAAAAGGTTGTCCATTCCAGTACTCAACTGTTTGTTTTCCTAATAGTTAATTTTCTCTTATGAATGTTTCAGTACGTTTCAAAGTTAGAGTTTACCCTCAAGCAATGAATTGATGGAATATTCTGTGGCCTTCTCGGAGAGCACAATTATTTGTCTTACTAAATATCAGACCTATTTAAATGAATACAATGTGAGGTGATGGTGCAAACCCTGTGGTTTGCGTGTGCATACATTAGGATATCAGATTTGCAACGTTTTGCTTCACGATCAAACGTTTTATGCTTTATTCTGTGGGACAGAAGGGTAATTGTGGGTAATTGTGTACATTCTGGTTGGTAGCTCACTTAATATATTTTTTTTCCTGAATTGCTTCAGTATTCAGGTAGATAACTGCATAGCAACATTCTCTGGCATCTCTACTAGGTTGAATTTATTTATAAAAATATTCGCAGCATTAGACTACAAGTTCTGATGTGCAGTAGAATAAATTTGCACACCGGATCGGGGAAATGACGGCTACAGAATTTCCCGCATAGCCGCGTAGCCGCAGGTGACCCTCGCCCCTCCCCCCTGCTTCAGTGCCGATCACGGATGCCGACAGCAGCTGAGTAATGGAGGCGCTGAGACGCCGTTGATTTGTAGTCCCGAGCCGATAACACAGAGGCTCCTTTTATTTTGCTCGTTGAAAGGAGGAAAAGAGGATTCCTTTTCTTTTTTGGATTAATGCCTGGATGTATGCTGGCTCCAGGTACGACAGGGGCTTGCTTGGGAAGGAGAAGTTGCGACCTACAAGAACGTCTAGAATGTGAGGAAGCCTGCTGAGGACGCTGGTGCAAGGGCAAGGGGCTCGCAGCACTTCTCATCTAAGGAGCAAACAAGAGAGGTGAGCAACCCAAAGTCAGCAGGTGTTTTTTTTTTTTTTTTAAATTCCGGCTGGCGGCTGGCATTTGTTTTGGGCGCTGCGGCGCAGAGTGAAATTTGCAGGACATTTCAATAAAAGGCTTTTTAGCCATTGAAAAAGTTTTCGTTTTGCCTGTTTTGCCTGCTGGAAGAGACTTTAAAGGCAAAAATGGGAAAACATTTAAAACATTCCAATTTAATGGCTAAAGTTGATTCAGCAGCTGGTCTTAAAGCAAAAAGGCGACTAGCCCAATCAAAGGCAGTGTCAACTGCAGCAAGAGCAGAATATAATGCAAAAACAAGACCTGGCATAAACTCTAGTTTTGAGAGCTCGGAAGAAAACCTGCCAGAGCCCCTCCGGGACTTGGGTGCGAGAGACCTTGCTACAGAGAAGGGAGCACAAGGAGTGCTAGAGGGAGAAACAAGACTAGAGGGCGAACCAGCTTCTGCTCCAACTGCCGGGGCGAGTGCAGAGGGCAAGAGTAACTATAAAGACTACCTGTTATTTTCAAAGGGCAAGGCATCTCTGGTTACTCAGTCTACACTGGCGAAACTGCTAAGTCCTACTGAGGGGCCTGATGAAGATACATGAATCAGCTGCTTTCAAGATCTCCAATCGCCCTCACAACAAGTAGCTTTTTCGGAAAAAACTTTAGAAGGTTCCCTTCACAAGGTCAATAATATTTTGATGGGCGCCCAGTTTCAGGGGCAGGCATTACCATCAGCGTCACAGGCTCAGTCTCAGGCGCCCCCACAGGAATTATTGCTCCTGCAGCAGTCATCTCAACATCTGCCTCAGCCCCAGTCATCAAGCCAGCCAAGATTGGAAGCTTTAGGTCAGCAAGCGGCGAATCAAAAAGAAAATGCAGAATTCCCACACAGCCCGCCGACACAAATTCAAGAGAAAAGCACCATCCTGCAATGTGATATAAAGACCATGTTGAATCTTATTCTAGATGAGATAAGAGATTTGAAGACATCACAAGCGAGTGAAATAGCCTCCTTACATCAGCGTCTTGGAAAAATCGAGGAGGCAGTAGCTAGCTTTCCAGATAGGATACAAGAAGCGGAGTCAAGGATTGCGCATTTGGAAGATCAAATGAACTTTATGCATCAGAAAGGGAATGAAGCAACTAAGGAAAAAACATAATTAGAAACTAAACTCGAGGAACTCGAAAATCATTCACGGCGAGCAAATTTGCGCATAGTTGGGGTTCCTGAGGGGAGTGAGGGGTCGAATGGGTCGAGACCTTTATTAAGAAAAACGTCGTACCAGAATTTACTGGAGACCTCAATATAACAAGAGCACATCAGGTCCCCCCACCCGCTGCCGAATTCAAAATTTGCACGCACAATCCTGATTAACTTTGCCAACTACTGTATTAAAGAAAATATTTTAACTAAGGCAATTCAGCAGAGGCAATTTTCAATCAATGAGGTGTCTAGCTGTTGGATTTTTGCTGACATGTCGGCAGCTGCCGCACGCCGGCGAAAAGAGTTCGTCAAAATGTTATGTCTTTTCAAGGCCCAAGTCGTACAGGGTCAATAGCTCAGCAATCGAAGTTACGAGTCCTAGTTAGAGGGAAGTTCCATATGTTTACTAATTTGGAGGAAGCGCAGGATTTGTTAAGAGAAATTTCCTCTGGAAAATAGAATAGAATTAGAGATTGTCATGATTGACATGAAGGTCCTCTGGGATTGGCGGGGAGGGAATGGTCACCTAGGGTGCAGTTCCAGGGCACCCCTTAAGAGTTAGCTGGGGAGGGTTGAGATGTGGCACACAGGTTCTTCACATCTCTTGAGGAGGACAGGGATTGGGGGGGAAGGGAGGGGATGGCAGCAGATGGGTGCAGGGATAGAAAAAGGGGCAGATGTATAGCGTAGGGATGGCGGAAAAACAGTACATTGTGCTGAATGGATTAATGCAATATTTAATGCAATGCTTAAGTATGAATCTTGGAAATGAAATTTAAATGTCGGATAATTTCGGTCAATGTAAACGGTGTGTTAAACAAACAGAAGTACGGAGGGATAATAAGGTGGCTAGCTTCATTTGCACCTCAAGTCCTTTTTCTTCAGGAAACTCATTTGAAAACAAACACTCCAAAGCTTTTTGTACCCAAAACGTTTTCTAAGGCTTTTTTTGCAACAGCAGGGGTGGCAGTAAGGGGGTTTGCCATATATTTTAGCCGGGGGTTGGATTGGGAATTTTTTCAGGTACAGAGGGACCCACATGGTCGATGGCTCTGGGTCCCAACAAGTCTAAATGGAAATATTTTTAACTTCATTAATTATTACGGTCCAATCGTTGATGACCCGGTAGCTATGGTGAAGATTAATGAGATACTCAGAGCGGCTACAGGGCAAATTATCCTTGGCGGGGATTTTAATTATATACAGGACTTGACTAAGGACACTTCAAATAAAAATAAAAAACAGCTGAAGCCGAAGACCAAAAAAGTAATTGATGCATTGTACAAGATTATCAGGTAATAGATCGGTGGCGTAGAGCCCATCCCGAGGTACGAGAATATACTTGTTATTCCCAACAATTCCAGTCAGCCTCACTGTAGGAAGGTGGAATCTGACTATATGGTTGCCCCCACTTATTTTTATGGTGTTTTGCTGGTTTATGACTTAGTTGGACTGGGATCCTGCTATTCAGGGCCCCAGTCTATCTGCTTTCTCTGTAAAAAGGTTTCCATGTGCCTTAGGCACATCTCTGATTGGAATCTGGAGTGCCCTTATAAGTCCCTAGTATATGGTATACTATGTACCAAGGGCATAGGTACCTCAGAGGCCTGCCAGGGGCTGCAGCATGTATTATGCCACCCCTGGAAGGCCATCCAAACTGACACCACAGGTCTGCTACTGCAGCCTGGGTAAGGTGGTGCATGCACCCCTTACTGTGATATAGGTTACCTATATCACTAAATACATACACACATATAAACCTATAAGTCACTCCCAAGGCAGGCCTTATCAATCCTAAAGGCAGAGTGCATGGTTCCTATGTGAGAGGGTGCCCCTGCATGAGCAGGGCCCCTCTGCAGCGTTCGGAGACCATCTCTGATGCTGTTTGTAGTGCAGCCTGACCATATACTCTTAAGCGCATTATATCCTCGCGGTAAAATGCTAACTTTGGAATGGCTGCACCTAAACATGTCGTGTTTGGTGTCAAACATCTTGGAATACTACCCCCCGCCAATCCTGGCGGCGGGGGTAGCATTCCACCCTTCTAGAGGGAAAGACATGTTAACTCTGGCTTACCCGGTAACTTCTTTCTGAAGCCCTGGCATCACAAAATGGATGCTGCTGCCACAGACACAAGTCTGGCCTCCTGCTGCTGGACGAAACTCCGGCAGGGGAGGCCTGGACAATAGGTTTCCTGTTGCAGGGAGGTGTGACCACCTCCCCAGACAGGATAATGTGTATTGGGGCTGGGTGGGTGCACTCTTAGAGTGCTTTGAAGTCCTGCACTGGGGGAGCAAAAGGCTCCTCTGTGCATATGCCAGTTCAAACCAGCTCAGGGGCTACCTGCCCCTGCTCTGGCACGAAACTGGACAAAGGGAAGTGGGTGTAGCCACCCCCTCCCTTGACCCTCCCATAGGTGGGGTCATAGAGTTAGTCCCTCCCTGTTTTACTGGTTAAAATGGGGAACCCTTGCCACAGCAAGATTAGATTATACCTGGACGAAACTCTGAAACAGAATCCTGGACCTTCGACGCTCTACTCATGATTAGAGGACTGAAGAATCTCCCTTGGGGTCAAGGAGTGACTCCCCTGCTTGGCAGGCACCAAAGAAGCATCTGTCCGGTTCGCATCACTGAAGCTCCCGTCAGACGCCGAAGTCATCGCATCACCAGAGGTGGATTCTCAGACTTCCCCGAGGCTACCCTGAGTCCCCAGCAAAGCTGAGGCCCGTGGCTATCGTGGGTGACTTGAGACCGTGACCCCTGGACACCGAGCACACTTGCAAGTGCACCATCTTCTGGGTCTCCCAAGAAGTCGTGCTTTGGGCTCCGAGTAGCCCTAGCCTCCAGCACCACATGCACCAAAGATCACTGGCCCCCACTCCACGAGTGTCCTGTAAGCCAGCTCCACGTGCGGCGTCACAAGGCTCCTTCGCGGTCGCTAGCCCGTTGGCTAGTAGCCCTTAACGAAGGCCAATCTTTTCTTTACTTGGCAGTCTGGTTGCTCCAGGCCTGCCCTCTCTTACCCTCGCTGGGTGAGTTCCCCAGACCTTGCTGGTCTGCATCATTGACGATCTACATCTTACTCAAGACTTGCCGTTGCCAAGGCTTGTTGGGTCCAATCTGGTTGCCGACACCTCTGCACTCGACAGACATCGAGCAGGAGCCTGAATCCTGCTCCTGGTCACCGACAACGCCTCCCGGACCTCGTGGCTGAAGAGTCAAGACGACCGTCATCGAACCTGAAGCACTCGACATCGGTGGGCATCTGTCCATCACCGCCCCGGTCACTGGCTAGTGACCCAGACTCTGTCCCCTCTGCTTTCAGGTTCTTCAGAACTCCGATCCACTCTTGGATCCACCCGGACACTTTTCTCCTGGTCGCCAGCAGCACTTTGCAGCAGATCGCCATAAGAACCGACGACGAAACCCGACCCCGAAAGGCACCTATGCACCCGGCTTCCCTGGGTGAGGTAACACGAGTACTCCGGTGCTCCCGTGGGTAGAGACTCTTCAAAGTCCTAGATCTCAAAGGGTTTTGTCCTAGTCCTCTTTTAAGTGTCCCTTTCCTCTATTTTCCCGATCCCGACTTTCTCCATAGAAGTTAACGGCGTATCGCGGTTGTGTATTTACACTGCACGCGTCTCCCGTGGGTCCCCTGTGTCACTACCTTGGGTGGTTCCTTGTGGTCCAAGCACTTCTAGAGGCTCTAGGCCTAGTGTCTAGTTCAGTCGTGGTTCGCATACCACTTTATTGGTATATGGTTTGGTACGCCCCTAGGGCCCAAACGTGTATTTGTGCTATTACTGTGATTTAAGATCTTATAACCTATGTACTTCGAACTCTAGCCTCATAAAGAGACTAGAGGGGTGTGTTTAGTAATAAATACATATATTTTGAATATATACCTGGTGTGGTACTCTTTCATTTGGTCACTCAAGAGATTATAGACTGGTAAAACAAGCTGCTTTACATTCCTTCAAGACTTAGCCTGAAGGCTGCTCTCCACAGCTACCACTAGGATAGCTTTCAATAAGGTTGTCTTTAACCTACCTACCATAAGAGTCGATTTGGACTGGTGCAAGGTGCCCACTATAATTAGTGGACAGCATATGCCAGGCCAACTTCTCACATTGGTGGCAGCGTGTGGGATTCCAGCTTGCTATTGTTTTACCAGATAATCTCAATTGAATTGATCAACTGAAAACCACTAAAGGTACCTAAGGTACATATAATTTAAGCTTAGAATATCAGTAAGTTCTACTGAACTTAGAGTTGTGTGTTAAGGGATAGCACAACCCTTTCTACAACTCAAGAGAGTTTAGTAGGCCACACTAGAGTAGGTAGTGCATACACCACACCACACTAGTAATGTCTTTAAAAGCAGGATCCAAAGATGCCCTGCAGGAAGCCATGGAGCTTCCCCTCCAAGTATGACACACTCCCATTCTTGGAACTGAGAGCTTTGTGTAACGTGAGGAAATTAAGGACAGGCCAAAGTCCCACCACCCAACACCTCCAGGAGTTGTTGGTGGCTTATGATCTTAGTAAGTCTTCAGAGACTGAAGGGGTAGGAGCAGAGGGTGGGCCAGCAGATGAGGAAGGGGCCAGGGGTACTACTACCCCCAGCCCCCCTCTGAAACTGACCAGGAGGGTGACAATGACCCTGACCTGGAAAACCCAATCCCTTCTGGGGAAGATGAAGATGAGGATCTGGAGAACCACACCTTTGTCCCCCCAGGAAGGATTATGAGTGTGCTCAGAAAGTCTAGGTCTCCTTCTCAGGAGTCTAACCACTCTGGCACCTCCATAGGGAGCTCTGTTTCTTCTCACAGGAGGGAATCCTCTCATGAGAGAAGAAAGAGACTGGTCCAGTATGAGGAAACTCAACTGGAGATCAGGAAGAAGCAATTGGCTTTAGATAGAGAATCCCTAGATCTCCTTAGAGAGAGAAGAAAGTTGGGACTAGAGTCCCATGGTGGCAGCAATATCCCTAGAGATAGGGACAGGTCTTATGACCATAGAAACCTAAACAAGATTGTCCCTCCCTACCAGAGTGGGGATGACATCCACAAATGGATAACTGCACTGGAGAGGGCCTGTAAAGTTCAGAAGGTCCCCCAGAGGCAGTGGGCAGCAATCTTGTGGCTCTCCTTTGCAGACAAAGGTAGAGACAAGCTCCTCACTGTAAGAGAAGAGGATGCTGACAATTACACAGTCTTGAAGAGTGCTCTGATAGATGGGTTTGGCCTAACCACTGAACAGTATAGGTTGAAGTTCAGAGACACCCAAAAAGCTCAGACTCAAGACTGGGTTGATTTTGTAGATTGTGCTACAAAGGCTCTGGAAGGTTGGATACATGGCAACAAAGTGCATGACTTTTTAGGATTGTACAATTTGATTATGAGGGAGCAGATCCTTAATAATTGTCAAAACCAGCTTTTGCACCAGTATCTGGTGGACTCTGATCTGACCTCTCCCCAAGAATTGGGAAAGAAGGCAGACAAATGGGTCAGAACCAGAGTAAAAACTAGAAATCAGGGTGGTGACCAGAAGAAAGATTCTACTAAGTCCCAAGAGAAAGGTGGGGATAAATCTAAGGATAAGTCCCCTACAGGGCCCCAAAATTCCTCTTCTGGGGGTGGGTCCCAAACTCCTTCCTCTCCTGAAAAGAAACCATATTGCCATGTCTGTAAAAAGCCTGGGCACTGGAAAACTGATCCCAGTTGCCCCAGGATTGGCAATAAAGAAAATGTTCCTCCCACAACTACTACCACCCCTCCTGGTACTACCAGTAGTAATCCTCCAGTTGGGAGTAGTGCACCCAAAAAGTTAGGTGCTTTTGCAAGAGGAACAGAGGTGGGCCCTAGTTTAGACAGGGACCCCTCAACAGACTCCTCTGACTCTGATGGTGGTATAGGATTTGCTACCTTTACCATGGGTCCCATAGCATTGGGCAGGTACAGATTGGAGCCAATAATTAATGGTCAGAAAGCTGTGGCATTTAGGGACACAGGGGCTAGTGTCACCATGGTGGCAGGGAAACTAGTCCCCCTCACCAGCTTTTACCTGAGTTTAAATACCAGGTGACCAACATTGATGGTGTCAGAACAGATCACCCCATGGCCATAGTCAATCTCAGCTGGGAGGGGGTCACAGGCCCAAAAAGAGTGGCAGTGTCCCCAACCCTACCTGTAGATTGCCTGATGGGCAATGATCTGGAAATTTCAGCCTGGGCTGAAGTGGAACACCAAACCCATCTTAGGATGTTGGGCGTCCCTGTAAAGGTTAGTGGGGCTGTGATGGCCACAGCCCCAGCCCAAGAATTTGGAGAGATGGAGCCTGAAAGAATGGCCCACTCTCCCCCAAAAGAGAGCACAAGGGTTGAAGAAAAGTCTTCTTCCCCCAGACAGTAGGTAAGGGTCAGCCTCCTCAGGGAACTGACCCTACCCCTAGTGAAGGAACTGCCACAGAGGGAGTCAGGCCTGGCCTGGCCACACCCCTGATGGCAGAGGACCCTTCCAAGGTGGTACCCCGTCTGGAGCAGGTAACCTGCCCCTCTCTACCCTGCCTCAGTCAGCCCAGGGCTGCAGAGGTCAGGGAGGTCAGTGGACCCCCAGGGCCCCCTGTCCAGAGGAAGCCCCCATCAGCAGATTAGGGGCACCCAGCCTAGTAGCCCTAGCCAGGTGAAAATTCCTCTACACACTGAGGGATCCCCCATACCTTTATGTAGGGACCTCCCCCAGAAGGACTCTGGTAGGCAAGGGCAAACCTGGGACCAGAAGGTTCCAAACCTGCCATGTCCCTCCAGTAGTCCATCCAAAGGGACCCAACCCACAGCTGTAGGCAGCCAAAGGTTGACCCTTAGAGCAAAGTGCAACTCAGTCATGGAAAGACCGGCATACATGGTGACCAGTGATCTGAGGAAGCTGAGGCCAACATTCCTAGGGCCTCACTTCCCTACTCAGACACCTCACCAGCCTTGTACTTTACCTAAGCACACCAGAGGTAGTGATTCCCCATGGTGGAGACCCTCTCATACCCTTAGGGTGAGGGATTGCTTAGTGTACCATAACATAGGGGGCAACCATGCTAGTGCAGGTGCTTCCTTATATGGCCACTTAGTCAATATAGGCTCAACTGGCCAAGGTTAGCCTTATCTCCTTTTGTTTGGGGGGGGGTTATGTAGGAAGGTGGAATCTGACTATATGGTTGCCCCCACTTTTTTATGGTGTTTTGCTGGTTTATGACTTAGTTGGACTGGGATCCTGCTATTCAGGGCCCCAGTCTATCTGCTTTCTCTGTAAAAGGTTTCCATGTGCCTTAGGCACATCTCTGATTGGAATCTGGAGTGCCCTTATAAGTCCCTAGTATATGGTATACTATGTACCAAGGGCATAGGTACCTCAGAGGGCCTGCCAGGGGCTGCAGCATTTATTATGCCACCCCTGGAAGGCCATCCAAACTGACACCACAGGTCTGCTACTGCAGCCTGGGTAAGGTGGTGCATGCACCCCTTACTGTGATATAGGTTACCTATATCACTAAATACATACACACATATAAACCTATAAGTCACTCCCAAGGCAGGCCTTATCAATCCTAAAGGCAGAGTGCATGGTTCCTATGTGAGAGGGTGCCCCTGCATGAGCAGGGCCCCTCTGCAGCATTCGGAGACCATCTCTGATGCTGTTTGTAGTGCAGCCTGACCATATACTCTTAAGCGCATTATATCCTCGCGGTAAAATGCTAACTTTGGAATGGCTGCACCTAAACATGTCGTGTTTGGTGTCAAACATCTTGGAATACTACCCCCCGCCAATCCTGGCGGCGGGGGTAGCATTCCACCCTTCTAGAGGGAAAGACATGTTAACTCTGGCTTACCCGGTAACTTCTTTCTGAAGCCCTGGCATCACAAAATGGATGCTGCTGCCACAGACACAAGTCTGGCCTCCTGCTGCTGGACGAAACTCCGGCAGGGGAGGCCTGGACAATAGGTTTCCTGTTGCAGGGAGGTGTGACCACCTCCCCAGACAGGATAATGTGTATTGGGGCTGGGTGGGTGCACTCTTAGAGTGCTTTGAAGTCCTGCACTGGGGGAGCAAAAGGCTCCTCTGTGCATATGCCAGTTCAAACCAGCTCAGGGGCTACCTGCCCCTGCTCTGGCGCGAAACTGGACAAAGGGAAGTGGGTGTAGCCACCCCTCCCTTGACCCTCCCATAGGTGGGGTCATAGAGTTAGTCCCTCCCTGTTTTACTGGTTAAAATGGGGAACCCTTGCCACAGCAAGATTAGATTATACCTGGACGAAACTCTGAAACAGAATCCTGGACCTTTGACGCTCTACTCACGATTAGAGGACTGAAGAATCTCCCTTGGGGTCAAGGAGTGACTCCCCTGCTTGGCAGGCACCAAAGAAGCATCTGTCCGGTTCGCATCACTGAAGCTCCCGTCGGACGCCGAAGTCATCGCATCACCAGAGGTGGATTCTCAGACTTCCCCGAGGCTACCCTGAGTCCCCAGCAAAGCTGAGGCCCGTGGCTATCGTGGGTGACTTGAGACCGTGACCCCTGGACACCGAGCACACTTGCAAGTGCACCATCTTCTGGGTCTCCCAAGAAGTCGTGCTTTGGGCTCCGAGTAGCCCTAGCCTCCAGCACCACCTGCACCGAAGATCACTGGCCCCCACTCCACGAGTGTCCTGTAAGCCAGCTCCACGTGCGGCGTCACGAGGCTCCTTCGCGGTCGCTAGCCCGTTGGCTAGTAGCCCTTAACGAAGGCCAATCTTTTCTTTACTTGGCAGTCTGGTTGCTCCAGGCCTGCCCTCACTTACCCTCGCTGGGTGAGTTCCCCAGACCTTGCTGGTCTGCATCATCGATGATCTACATCTTACTCAAGACTTGCCGTTGCCAAGGCTTGTTGGGTCCAATCTGGTCGCCGATACCTCTGCACTCGACAGACATCAAGCAACAGCCCGAATCCTGCTCCTGGTCACCAACAACGCCTCCCGGACCTCGTGGCTGAAGAGTCAAGACGACCGTCATCGAACCTGAAGCACTCGACATCGGTGGGCATCTGTCCATCACCGCCCCGGTCACTGGCTAGTGACCCAGACTCTGTCCCCTCTGCTTTCAGGTTCTTCAGAACTCCGATCCACTCTTGGATCCACCCGGACACTTTTCTCCTGGTCGCCAGCAGCACTTTGCAGCAGATCGCCATAAGAACCGACGACGAAACCCGACCCCGAAAGGCACCTATGCACCCGGCTTCCCTGGGTGAGGTAACACGAGTACTCCGGTGCTCCCGTGGGTAGAGACTCTTCAAAGTCCTAGATCTCAAAGGGTTTTGTCCTAGTCCTCTTTTAAGTGTCCCTTTCCTCTATTTTCCCGATCCCGACTTTCTCCATAGAAGTTAACGGCGTATCGCGGTTGTGTATTTACACTGCACGCGTCTCCCGTGGGTCCCCTGTGTCACTACCTTGGGTGGTTCCTTGTGGTCCAAGCACTTCTAGAGGCTCTAGGCCTAGTGTCTAGTTCAGTCGTGGTTCGCATACCACTTTATTGGTATATGGTTTGGTACGCCCCTAGGGCCCAAACGTGTATTTGTGCTATTACTGTGATTTAAGATCTTATAACCTATGTACTTCGAACTCTAGCCTCATAAAGAGACTAGAGGGGTGTGTTTAGTAATAAATACATATATTTTGAATATATACCTGGTGTGGTACTCTTTCATTTGGTCACTCAAGAGATTATAGACTGGTAAAACAAGCTGCTTTACATTCCTTCAAGACTTAGCCTGAAGGCTGCTCTCCACAGCTACCACTAGGATAGCTTTCAATAAGGTTGTCTTTAACCTACCTACCATAAGAGTCGATTTGGACTGGTGCAAGGTGCCCACTATAATTAGTGGACAGCATATGCCAGGCCAACTTCTCACACTCACGCATTTACTTTTTTATGATATCTCGCTCCTTGAAATATTTCGGAGCAGAAATGGGGGCTAATTCCTTCTCAGACCACTCGCTGGTCAAAGTCAAAATAGAAATAGATGAGGTCAGGAGGACGAGGTCCAGGTGGCAGATGGATCGACTCCTTCTCTCGAATCTACAATGGTTAGCTGACACAAGAGAATGGATATCGGAATTTTTTAAGGTCAATAAGGGCACAGTGGATCTTTTTTCAGTTTGGGGGGCTTTTAAGGCCACAATTCGTGGGGAGCTAATTGCCTTTATGGCCGCACAGTCTAAAACACGCAAGACTCATATAGATCAACTCCAATCAGCGGTTGATTCTGCCTTGCTCCAGAAAAATGCTTCATTAGGAAGAAACAAGCCAGTGGGAGGGCAGCTTCAAAAAGCTAAACAGGAGCTAAAGGAGTTCTTCATTCTTGAAGAAATTAACAGCTCCCGCACATTTCAGCAGCAAGCCTACGAAGAGAGCCAAATGGTAGGCAAGCTGTTGGCTTGGTCTACTAAGACTAAACAGGAAGCGGCCCTAATTACCAAAGATTTAGAACCGAACACAAGAACCCCGGTGACTGATAAAGAAATTATTTCTATAGTTTTCCTGCAACACTACGAGCAGTTGTATGCAACTAAATATATGGTGGGGCAAGAGGCTATCCAACAATATTTTGAGGACATCAATCTCCCGCAGCTATCAAATAGCCAGGTAGAGGAGGTTCAAGCTGATATTTCTGCAGCTGAAGTTCAGCGCGCCCTTGCTTCTATGTCGGGAGGAAAAGCGTGTGGTATCGATGGGCTACCAATAGAATTTTATAAAGCTTTTGCAAAAGAATTAACACCTTTCTTGGTAGAGCTCTTTAATTATGTAAAAATGGGGGGGCTGGTTCCGACAATTTTTAAGGAATCCATTATCGTCAGCTTTGTAAAGAAAGGGAAGAACCCCAGAGAGATCAACTCATATAGACCAATAAGCTTACTTAATTCTGACTATAAGATTTTAATGAAAATCTGGGCGTGGCGCTTCTCTCCTCTTGCACAAAAAGTGATCCATAGAGACCAGACAGGGTTCATTGCAGGAAGGTTGATGTCCACAAATACAGGGTTTTAGTACAAGCACTAGACTTTTTTAACTGTAATCAAACTCCAGCTCTCATCATGATGGTCGACGCCGAAAAAGCGTTTGACCTAGTGAATTGGGATGCCCTGTTCTATGGTTTGAGTAGGTATGGGATTCCCTCCCAGGTTATAAAAATGGTCTGTAATATTTATCAAGGGGCTCAGGCACAGGTGATTATCAATTCTAATTTAGCTGGGATGGTTAATGTAAATCGGGGGACCAGGCAAGGGTGCCCACTCTCCCCTGTACCTTTCACCTTCTTTATTGAACCCTTAGCCACTAAAATCCATAATAACATGGAGATTAAACCTCCAGTACCAAGTATGAAGCTGTTTGCAGATGATATCATTCTTTATCTCAGCCCAGGAAGACAGAATATTGATCTAATATTAGCCGAATTTACACAATTTGAATTAATTGGAGGATACAAAATTAATCGCAACAAGACTGAGGTTTTAATAATGAATACTTCATATGATTTTCTCCCCGATAATCTTAAACAGCAAGCCCTTAGCCCCAATCCAATTCGATATTTAGGGATTTACGTCACTAGTCAATACACGGAAATCTACAAATTAAATTATGAAGCCACGAGGAAAAAAATTATAAAGCTGTTAGAAGAGTGGTCGCTACTACCGCTTACTTTGATAGGTCGGGTGGCTCTTATTAAGATGTCAATCTTACCCTTACTGGTCTTCCTGTTTATAAATCTTCCTATAAAAATTAACATGATTTATTTTAAGGAGCTTGAAACGTTGTTTAGAAGATTTGTCTGGAATAAGAAGGCTTCAAGAATAAAACTTCCAGTGCTCCAGCTCGACATCAGGCAGGGGGGGCTTGCACTTCCTCAAGTCCGCATATACTATGAAGCAGCCTTTTTAGATTTAACAGCCCATTTACTTGACCGTAAGGACTCTATTGATGATTTCTTTTTAACCAAGATGGTACAAGAGGCGGGTTCACAGGTCCCGGTATTTCTGAAAACAGCTAAACTCCCTAAAAAAACTAGATATAAGATCTTGCAAGAGTATATCTACAGACTCCAGATTTTTTATTCGAAACAGGCCTGCTCCACAGGATCTTATTTTTTTTAATTAACCGAATGCAAGAGCTTGGGCCTTCAAATACAGGCCAGCCATCTAAGGTCCTGGACTAATTGGGGATTCAAAGAGCTTGGGCACTTTCTAGTGGCTGGCAGCGGCATTACCTGGCAAGAAGTCCAAGCGAGGTGTGGCACCTCGAGTAAGCCTCCCTTTTTTGAATATATTCAGATCTCACAATTATTAAAAAAGTATAGCCTTTTACCTGGCCTCGTCCCAACTCCACGTGTGACTGCTCTATTTAGAGCAAAACAGAGAGGGGTAGGCAACTGGTATCGGTGTATACAGTCTCAAGGGGAGCCTACTATGTTTAATAATCATTTAGAAAAAGTGGCACTGTAGACCCAATGTAGGTTCTCAAATCGGGATTGGCAAGCCATCGCACAGCTAGGCAGCAAGGCCCTACGAGCGGCTAATTTTAAAAGAATGGCGTTTCTGTGGCGCTGGATGGCGTATTACGCTCCCCATGCTCTCCATAAGATTTATCCTGAATTAGAGAACAAATGCTTTCGTTGCCAGATTCCAGGCAAGGGAGGCTGGCTCCATACCTTTTTTACCTGCCCAAAGTTAGGACAATTCTGGGAAAAGTTCTTCCTGGCTTTAAACTGGGGAGTCCAGAAAAGTTTGGATCCTGACGCTGAGATTGCACTTTTTGGTGGGCAAGCCAGAGACGAAATCTCGGAATGTCGAGAGGGGAGGAGACATTTGTAGCAATTGCCTCCCTCGTGGCACATTCACTGATATTGCAGAATTGGAGGTCCCAAAAAATAGCCACTTATCTTGAATGGTTCAATAAACTAATTCGTACTAGGAAATTTGAAGAAGCATACGCTAAGAGAATAGGTGCCAATAAAAGATTCAATACTATATGGCAATTTATGGAGAGGCTGGAGACCTTTTCGGAGATGTAGGGTCGGATCCAAAAAAATGGGGAGAGAAAGGGGAAAAGGGGGAAAAAATGTTTTGGTCTCTTTTTGCACTTTTGCACTTCATGCACTGCACGTTTTGTAAATTCTAGCTTGGAAAATACTGTATTAGACGGTACTGCGAGGTTTGTTTGGAAGATGTAGATGAACGCTTGTCCTTTTTTCTTTCTCTCTCCCTATCAGAGTTTGCTTAGATGGCAAATTATCATATTGCATTTTAAACGGAGCTATCGCCGGAAGAAGAATTTTTTTTAATATCACGTTTTGATGGTAACCAGCACTTAGCATTTTAGCCGGAAATTTATCTATAAGGCACCAGTCCTAATTTGTAGGAATAGTATATATTTGTGAAATTCCGCATCTTGCACTTTATATATGTCTGTTAGTATTGTATTGCACTTGCACTTCGTCCAGTTTTTCTACAAAGATCATTGTGATTTTTTATGTTTGGATGTTAAATGGCATATTGCACTATATTTGTACTGTAACTGATAAGGAGCTCCTAACGTTGACCCTATTAAGAACGACATATCCGGGACAATTATGACACATTGCACTTTATAATTGTCCATACTTGTTATGGGCGATAATTTATGTGTATAGTAAGATGCTTATTATCTAAATCGTTTTGCAGTTTCCTCCTTTTTCTGTATCGTCAGTGTTTCTGCTAAAAAAATAAATAAATAAATAAATAAATTTGCACAGAACGATTGGTCTGCTGTGACTCCTACCCCTCATAGTGCTACAGAAGTATTGGAAAGATCACATCTACCTGCCAAAGTTTACCCTTCATCTCCCAGCATATATATCTAATGTGATGACGTTAAATCACATCTCATAATGCACCACCCTGCAAATATATCTGATAAGACCAGTGAAGCACTGGTGCTAGACTTATTTTCTATCATGTGGCCCCCCATGTTACAAGGCCCTACTGCTAGACCTTCTACGGTGCGTAGTATTGTTGACTTTTGTAAAATTGTGCTACTTCTATGGTGAAGGGAGGACAGAGCTAAACATTAATGCTAGTGTCAAGGAGGAAAGCAACTGAAAGCATTAAAGTGGAGGACTAACTTCTTGTAAGAGCTTAGTGCTGTATGTTGCACCAACTGTATTTGTTTCCTTGGGTCAGAAGCACTATTAAAGAATTGGCAAAAGGATAGAGTGTGTCTGGCATAATCTGTTGATGTCCTTGACTCCTGTTTTCAGTGGATGGTCAAGACTCATTTACTGTAGATTCTTTGGGGGACAAATGATGTCCCCTGGAAGAATGATTCCGAGCCTGAGAAGGTGTGGCAGAATGCTTTTTGGGCCCTAACTCTGCTCAGAGGTGTGTGAACATTTATCAGCCACGGTTTTGAGGTCTCAGTGGATGATCCATTATTGCACAAGAATCTCTTAATATTTTAGCTCAAGATACTGTGCTAAAATCGCGGACTGTATTACAGTTAGCCTCATCTTCTTGTTGCTCCTGGGATACTACTGTACAGAACTTCACTAATTAATGGTTTTAATCACAGAAAATGTAAGTCCTCGAATTTGTCCAGAATCATAACAACTTGACTGATCACAACATGAGAAGCAGAACCAGGGACAGTGTGACATTTTTTAACCCCGCCTCCGCCAATTACTGTTGAGATACCCTTTACTGCTTTAAATAAATATTTAACAACAACAGAGATATCTGCATCAACCTGGGAATGTATCTTGCAGCAGATTCTGTCTCTAGTACCACTTTCATGCATCCAGACATTTAATACTTTCAAAATATTATTCAATGCAACCTTCCATTACAACTTCGTCAAAATATAATCCAGCTTTAAACATCATTGCTCGAGAGACTGTCTACCAGCAAACTTACCGTGTTTAATGCTTTGTGTTTGAGCCCATGTCTAAGAGACCCCTCTGGAGAGACAATGGTACCTTGCACAGAATTTAGCTCATATATTTATCCGTCAATCAAGGGTTTATAAAGCGCAGCTACTCACCTGAATGGGTCTGAAGGCGCCGAAGGGGGGGAAGGAGTCGCACAGCTCCCGGAAGTTCACGGAGCTCCGTCGAAGAGCCAGGTCTTGAGGTCCTTCAAGAACTTGGGGAGTGAAGGCGCCTGTCGGAGGTGGAGAGGGAGGGAGTTCCATGCCTTGGCAGCGAGGAGGGAGAAGGAGCTTCCTCCTGAAAAGTTACATTGATTGTTGTGGGAGGTCCGAAATAATGCAAAAAACAAATAGAGCAAAGTTTCTGTTTGACATTTTGTTGCAATGGAGTCATAGAAATGTTATTAACAAATGTGTCTGTCAGATTAGTCACAGATTGATTCCAAATGAGGTTATACAATATAACGGTGGGTTTCAAATGCAACCAAAGGATGCAAAATGATTTACAAGGAAAACGTGTATTTGTGTTACCGATTTTGGAGGTCGTCAAAACTCCCTAAATTGATTACCATAAACTTACCTTGCATGTTGTCCTATTGCCACATCCCCCAAAACATTTGCGTATTCACAGCTTTCTGAAAAAAAAGTTGCATGTGAATCTATCTAGTCTCACGGTCATGAAATCAACATCCAAATTTTTAAAAAGCTGCTTCTGCCGACAGCCTTTGAAAAGGGATCTGGGATTTGAGCAGATTGTAATTACAAATTACAAAATCAGCAAAGAGCGGGCTGAGATATTCTATAAACTGGTTTAAATAGGGAGGACAGGTGTGAGGGGTTATTCCATGTGGGGGATGGATAACAAGGAAAATCCTGGCTTTATCTTGCTTTTCTTTTTCAAACACTCCAGAAAATAAAAACACTCTAATATGAAACAAAGGTACATCCGAGCGGCTCAAACGATGACTTCACGAGATAAAAATGGGTGCACAGTCAAAATATCGATTTTTAAATATTGACCCACATTAATATCGAGTTTTTAATATCGTAGGGACAGAATATCGACATCAAGAATATCGGTGACCAGAATATCGACCTGAAGGTAAGAAATATCGTTTTTGTTAATATCGAAGTTATTAATATCGATAGTAAAAATATCGATGTTAATAATATCGATGTTTATGTTAGTGTTATGTATTTTAGTATGTATTTTATATGTATGTGTTCCACATGTTTTGTTATGTTTTGTATTATTTTTTTAAATATATGTATTAATTGTTTAGAAGTTAGTAATTTTATTTAAAGTAAATTTTGCGTCGTAATTTAATTATAATTAAGTAATTATTAATTTTTATTTATTGTTATTGATATTTAATTTATTGTTAATTATTAATTGGTAATTGATTTTTATTAATTGATAATTATATTAATTGTATACATTTTTTATTGGAGCGGGTTGTGGGTTTATAGGGGAATAGGGTGGGAAGTAATTTAATTGTAATTAAGTAATTAATAAAAAAAATGTGGGTATTGATAATTAATTTATTGTTAATTATTTATTCATTGTTAATTAATTTTTATTAATTATTATTCATTGGTATTGATAATTATTTTATTGTTAATTAATTATTAATTGTTAATTAATTTTTATTAATTGATTAATTGATAATTATATTAATTGTGTTACATTTTATGTGGAGTGGGTTTTGTGTTTATTGGGGAATAGGGTGGGAAGAAATGTAATGTTATTAAAGTAATTATTAATTTTCATTTAATGGTATTTATAATTAATTTATTGTTAATTTATTAATGAATCATTATTTAATTAAAACAATTATTTAATTGATAAGTATGTTATTTTTAACCCCTACGCTATCCAACACTTTCCCTACTGTTGCACTCACTGGAGTGGGAATAGTAATTTTTACCCTTACGCTATCCAACACTTTCCCTACTGTTGCACTCTCTGGAGTGGGAATAGCAATTTTTACCCCTACGCTATCCAACACTTTCCCTACTGTTGCACTCACTGGAGTGGGAATAGTAGTTTTTACCCTTACGCTATCCAACACTTTCCCTACTGTTGCACTCACTGGATTGGGAATAGTAATTTTTACCCCTACGCTATCCAACACTTTCCCTACTGTTGCACTCTCTGGAGTGGGAATAATAATTTTTACCCTTACGCTATCCAACACTTTCCCTACTGTTGCACTCACTGGATTGGGAATAGTAATTTTTACCCCTACGCTATCCAACACTTTCCCTACTGTTGCACTCTCTGGAGTTGGAATAGTAATTTTTACCCTTACGCTATCCAACACTATATGAATTGTGTTAACTTTTATGTGGAGTGGGTTTTGTGTTTATTGGGGAATAGGGTGGGAAGAAATTTAATGTTATTAAAGTAATTATTAATTTTCATTTATTGGTATTTATAATAAATGTATTGTTAATTTATTAATGAATCATTATTTAATTAAAACAATTATTTAATTGATAAGTATGTTATTTTTAACCCTTACGCTATCCAACACTTTCCCTACTGTTGCACTCTCTGGAGTGGTAATAGTAATTTTTACCCCTACGCCATCCAACACTTTCCCTACTGTTGCACTCTCTGGAGTTGGAATAGTAATTTTACCCCTATGCTATCCAACACTTTCCCTACTGTTGCACTCTCTGGAGTTGGAATAGTAATTTTTACCCCTACGCTATCCAACACTTCCCTACTGTTGCACTCACTGGAGTGGGACTAGTAATTTTACCCTTACGCTATCCAACACTTTCCCTACTGTTGCACTCTCTGGAGTGGGAATAGTAATTTTTACCCCTACGCTATCCAACACTTTCCCTACTATTGCACTCACTGGAGTGGGAATAGTAATTTTTACCCTTACGCTATCCAACACTTTCCCTACTGTTGCACTCACTGGAGTGGGAATAATAATTTTAATCCTTTCGCTATCCAACACTTTCCCTACTGTTGCACTCTCTGGAGTTGGAATAGTAATTTTTACCCCTACGCTATCCAACACTTTCCCTACTGTTGCACTCTCTGGAGTAGGAATAGTAATTTTTATCCCCAGGCTATCCAACACTTTCCCTACTGTTGCACTCTCTGGAGTTGGAATAGTAATTTTTACCCCTACGCTATCCAACACTTTCCCTACTGTTGCACTCTCTGGAGTTGGAATAGTAATTTTTACCCTTACACTATCCAACACTTTCCCTACTGTTGCACTCACTGGAGTGGGAATAGTAATTTTTACCCCTACGCTATCCAACACTTTCCCTACTGTTGCACTCTCTGGAGTTGGAATAGTAATTTTTACCCCTACGCTATCCAACACTTTCCCTACTGTTGCACTCTCTGGAGTTGGAATAGTAATTTTTACCCTTACGCTATCCAACACTTTCCCTACTGTTGCACTCACTGGAGTGGGAATAGTAATTTTTACCCCTACGCTATCCAACACTTTCCCTACTGTTGCACTCTCTGGAGTGGGAATAGTAATTTTTTTCCCTCCGCTGTCCAATATTTTTCTGTATTGTTTTACTTAATGTTGTGTATAATTTATTTTACAAAAATTAAAAATATTGTAATTTTTTAAATTTGTTAAATATATTTTTAAAAATTTTAATAATATTATGTTGGTATGTGTATGTCTGTATTTATAATTTATAAAATATTTTTAACAATTTATAAGTTATTAAAATAATTATTTATGAATATTATTAAGTATATATATTTTATTTTAACTGTATATGTTTAATTTATTTTAACATATGTAAAAACATATAGGGGCCGATTCCGATGTCGGACGGACTCCGGTCCGTCCGACATCGGTCAGGAGCCGTAACCGACCGACCTGCTGTCGTCGGTTACGGCCCTGCAAGTACGATGCGACCGAACCCTGTTCGGTCGCACTCGTATACTACACAATGGGAGCATGCATTCCGAGCGGAATGCATGCTTGCATTGTGGAAAGCAGGGGTGCAGTTCATCCCTGCACCCTGTGGCCGGCACCCCAAGGTGCCTGCCACCGGGTGCAGGGATCAACAGAGGGGCACCATAGGTGCCCCCAGGCCATCATTCGGCGGCCTCGCACCCATGGGGGCCCTACTGGGGGCCCCCAAAGACAGTTACTGACTGCCTTTTCGTGCCGGAAAGACCGGCACGAAAAGGCAGTGAAATACTGCCATCGTACTCCCTCGGACGTGAAGAGGCGGCCGGGGGAGTACTGAAGGATTTCCGGACAGCGGACGGACTCTCCGAGCCCGTCGTAAGCCATCCGGAAATCCCAGTCGGATTCCTTTCCGACCGAGCCCATCGGAATGGCTCGGTTGGAAAGGAATTCGGCCGGCACGTTCCGATTCGGTCGGAAGGGCTCCGACCATCGTTCGGTGCCCTTCCGGCCGAAATCGGAATCGGCCCCATAATGTATCAATTTTTATTTTTAAACATTTTTAAATAATTTTAACTATGTTTCTTTTAGTTATATGTATTATTTACTTTATTTTAGATTATTTTTTAACATTTAAAAAAAAAACGATATTTTTTACAACAATATTTTTGACATCGATATTTTTAAAAAAATATTGTTGTACTTACCATGATGTAGATAGGATGTCGATATTCTTGACTTCGATATTTTTGTCACGATATTTTTGTACCTCGATATTTTTGAGGTCGATATTTTGTCAGTGATACATAAAAATGATGTTTATAGGTATTTTTATCAGGAGTATATTTTACTTCAAAATTTGAAGCTGAAGGTATGCAATGTCTATTGAAAGAGGGAGGGATGGGCATTAAAGTGTCATCTGCCCAACAATTTATCTTTAATGTTTTCATTATGGAGATGGAGAATTTAAAGGATGTGCTGCTGATAATATTATAGTTCTGGAATTGTATTAACACTTTCCAGCCGTTTTTATGTGGCTACATATAGTTTTACCTGTCTGGAAGTTGTCAGGTAATAAAACATTAAAAAATGTATAATAAGAACTAAAGAGAGAGGGTTGGAGACGGAGTGTATGCTTTGGGTTAGTCTTTTACAGCCATTGCTTTCCATGTGTTTTTCACTGTTGGTTATTGCTTGGTTATGTTTTTCATCAAGGCCATGGCATTGTGAGGACAACTACATCATCCCATTTGTGTTCTCGTTAGATTTTAGTGATGGGGTTCGAGTAGTCCTTTCCTTACACTAGAGCCGTTGTGTGCTTTCTGATGTGTTTACCATGCTAACACAAAAAAAGATTAATAACGCTTGTTTGTTTGAACCACTGTGGTCATTATATGTCTTTGGTTCTATGCGTTATTGCTGTCTTTCTTCCATGACATTAGTTACATGTGCTACTGTAGTCCTACATTAAAATTTCTGTTTCTATGTACCACTGTAGTCCTTCCTCTATGTCGCTGCATGTGCACTGTGGTCCTTCTTTGATATATTACTATTTTAGAACCATTGAATCCAGTCTTGCATAATCAAAGTACTGCCTCACGTATTAAATATTTGAAAAATGTACCAGAGTTATTTTGGTGTCATTGTGATAAATTGTACCTGCTCTTTCTGATTCTGAAGATATCTAGGAGCAACTAGTGGGACTGAAGCCTTGAGCCGCTTACGTTAGCGTACAGCTTGTGGCAGTTCAGGCTTTTACTGCTCTCTCTCGTGCCAACTAGTAACAACCTGTGGTACTGCAGGCTTGTTTTGTTTTTGGCCTGGTTAAGAGTGTGACTGTCTGGTAAAGCTTTTATAACTACTCTTCTAAAAGTGTACATACAATTAGCTTTAGAGGAGTAAGCATATCTGACCTCGTGCTATTGACTGTTTGGTGTATCATAACACTGCTTTCAGTGCATTGCATCAGACTTTCGGCATGTGGCAATGACTATTTGGTGCACACAGAAGCCATCTTGAAAAGAATGATTTCTCCCTCTCAAAGCAACATGTTTTTTTTTAATAGCAAATCTTTACTCGAAATATAACAATTAAGAACATAAATGCTTTCTGTAAGAATGTGGGGTCTTAGGTAAGAAGGGTGAGTATCCATCCCAAGGAATATCCACAACGATTGTCAGGGTGAACCACTAAAGTCACTAAATACCTGAGCTCAACCCTATGATAACTAAGTCAAAGAGAAGACAGGCTTAACTTAGAGGCAATGTGTAAAGAATATTGTTAGAACTGGGGGTCTCTAGTTGGCAGAGGTAGGTACCTTTGTCCAAATAGGGACCCTTGCTTCTAGTCAGGGTAAGGGGGTACACTCCTGAAATAACCCCTGCTCACCCTCTTGGTAGCTTGGCACGAGCAGACAGGCTTAGTTCAGAGGCAGTGTGTAAAGCATTTGTGAACACATACAGTAATCCAGTGACAACACTACAAATGGACACCACACAGGTTGTATTATAAAAATAAGTATCTTTTATATAGATTTACCACAAGACCATAAATGACATAAATAATCCACAATACTGTACTTTAAGGATGGTAGAATTAACTTGAGTCTCTTAAAATGAAAAAGGCGACACTTTGAGTTCAATGTACCTTAAGATGCGGAACGCAGGGCAACGGAAAGTGTTGCAGGGAAGGTGATGCGATAGTCCCTTACACGCAAGGACAGTGATGCGTTGAAGATCTGGTGCAAAAGAAACAAAGTGGCGTCTTCTTGAGGTTGCGACAATGAAGAGGTGATGCGTGCACGCCCGACGGCCGTGCGGCGATTTCGATGAGTCTTTGGAGCCGCGACAGGCCCTGCGACACACTTCCCTGGCGATGCGACGGCGTCTGAAGCGAGGTCGACGATCTTCTCCTGGGATGCGAGGCGCGCCTCGTGTTGCGATGCGTCGGCGTCTGATGCGAGGTCGATGCTCTGTCCCGGGGATGCGATGGCGTCTGATGCGACGGCGACACTTTTCTCCGGGGCTGCGAGGCGCTTCGAAGGATGCGGCGCGCTTCTTCGGGGATGCGCCGGCGTCTGCTGCGACGTCGACACTCTTCTCCGGCGATGCGATACTCAGCGGCTGCGGTGACACGCTTCTTCGTGTTGAGTCGCGCTTCCAGCTCCCAGAGACACGCAAGTGTGTCAGAAGGTCCAATTTCCCAGCAAGGGAACACAGGGGGAGCTGGTGGGTGAAGTCTTTTGTCCCTGAGACTTCAGCAGGAGGCAAGCTCTAAAATCAAGCCCTTGGAGATCTTTCACAAGTTGATGAAAGTCACAGCAAAGCAAAAGTTCCTTTCTCCTTTCTTTGGCAGTCAGGCAAACCACTGCAGGCCAATCCCCCAAGCAGCACTTCAGGCTTAGGGATAGTCTCTCCTCAGTTTCTTCTTGGTCCCGCTCCTCAGCAAAGGTTTCTTCTTGTTTCCCAAAAGTGATCTAATTTCCTAGGGGTCTGGGTCCCCTTTTTATACACCTTTTCTCTTTGTTCTCTGGAGGCAGAGAGGCCTCTGCCTAGCCCAAAACCAGTTCTGGTCAGTCCTGGAGCACTTTGTTTTTCTGACTCCTTCTTTCCTTTCAGAATGTGGGGCAGAGTGCTCAGCCGCCCGGCAGGAGGTGGAGCCAGCATTGTGGAAGGCAGGCACAGCCCTATTCAGACCCAGGTGCAACTCCTCCCTCCACTTTGGATGCAGATCTTTCTATTCAGCCCTGTGCTGACTCACCCTGTCTCCTGTAGCCACCCCCAGCCCCTGTCACTCAATCTCCAGACAAGGAATACACAACCTAGCAGAGGCAGGCTTGGAAGTTTAGGCAAGAAAATACCCACTTTCTAAAAGTGGTATTTTCAAACACAGAGGGGTCGATTCCGATTCAGGCCGGAAAAAGCACCGACCGACTCGGATCCGGAAATAATACCGACCGACACGTACCTGTGGCGCCCGACACGCCAAGTACGATGCAAGGCATGAAAAATCCGACCGACACGTACCGAACCCAAGTCGACCGACCGAGCCGCACGGAAAACAGCAATCCGGCCGGAAAAACACGCAAATCCAACCGACCGACACGCACCCGGAACAAATCCGACCGAAACGTACACGCGAACTCCAAACCGCAAAGTATGATGCAAGGTGCGAAAACCACGAGCGAGTCGGACGGAGGCCAAGCCGTACGACCGACACGCATACAAAACCGAGCCGAAGCAACACAAAACACCGCGACCGACGCGTACGCAGCATAGAAAACTGCACAAACACAGCGTGAACGAAACGGAGAAGACCGTACGAGACAAATGCAGGGTCCGACTCGGTCACAAGAACGTTTCCAACATACACAGACAGTACAAAGGAAAATTCACCCAAAAAAGGCCAAACAAGCAATTACCAAGCCAATAAATACTGGGGGGTGGGGACAGAGAACAAATACACACCCACAACTCCACCCATATAAAGGACACAAATCACAACCATGAGCCTTTGCAAATGCCATTCCACTGCCAGCACCCAAGAGAAAGCAACCACACACCCACAGCTCATCCCTCACACAAGCCACACACCATCAGCACACCAACAAATACCTACCTCACATACACCCAGCAAAACACACACTCACACACCCTCACCTGCACACCAACACACACATCACTCACCATCACCACCCATCACCATGCCCCCCAAGAAGAATCCCAAGTTCCTAGATTGTGAATTGGAAGTCATGGTAGACGAGATCCTCAGGGTAGAGCCACAGCTGTTTGGCACACTGGTCCAACAGACCCCCATCTCACAGAAAACCAAGATGTGGGAGAGGATCATCAACAGGGTGAACGCACAATCACCATGTCGGCGCACAAAGAGCGACATCCAGAACAGGTGGTATGACGTGCGCAGGAGGGTACGGGACCTGCTCAAGAAAGATTACATCAACAGCCAATACACCGGCAGTGGCCCTCCTGCCAAGCCAATATACCTCAGGCCCTGGGAGGAGAAGGTGCGGGCCATCCTTCCGCCAGTGAGCGTATATGGACTAGAGGACATCCCAGAGCCTGGTGAGTACACAACAAATGTACACAATATACTGCCACAAAACACACACATCACTGTCAAGGGGAGAGTCAAACCATGCACTCATAGCAATTACACAGCAACCAGAACAGAATCATCCCAAAATGTGTATGTCAGTCAGATAAACACAACACATGCCATCAAAAAGTCACATCCAACTGTGCCAACACATGTACAAACACAACTACAACTACAGCTAGGCAGTGGCACAAATAGAACTAACAAACACATCCAGACATGTAGCCACCACAACAACACCAACACACAGTGAAGACCACTCAAAGGAAGGAATTCTGTGTATGCTGGCCAAGTCAGTGTAGCCAATAGCATCATGGGAGTCGCAGTCACACATATTGCCCCCCCACAACTGTCCCATCAACACCACCATGAACCATGCGCACATCACAGGGAGTGGAGAAGGACTCACAAGATGGCTGACACTGGCAACTGCTGTGGTGAGCGCAAGGCCCTGCTGGCAACTGTGCACCAACAAACAGCAGGACACCACTGACTGACATCCTGAGAGACAACTTCCACTCCCTGCAATGCAAGCACGTTCCATGGTGGGAAGGAGGACTTGCAGCACTGACCATAGTCACAAGCACCTCCCCTCACACACACCCCAACACAAACTCCACAGAACCCACCTGGTAGAATGCAATGCCCCCATCCTAACACAAGATCCCACAAAGAACCACCACCCTGGGTTATGTTGTGTGAAGCACAGGGCCACTCTTGGGACTTTTAGCCAAACAACTGCCAGGACAACACTCCCAGCCATCCTGTCAGCACAGCCAGCCCACCCCACAGGGAAGCAGAGTCAAAAGGAAGGAAGCATGGGCATGCTGGGAAGAGGGGTGGAGGCAATAGCATGATGGGAGTCGTAGTCACAGCTCTACATCCCCCACCACATGGCCCAGCAAGCTCACACTCACGCATGCACATCCCACAGAGAGTGGAAAGGCCCATCAAAGATGTCTGACACTGTTGCTGTGTCGTGGGGAGCACAAGGGCATGCTGGGTACTGCACACCAACCAACAGCAGGACACCACTGTCAGCCATCTTGCCATTGCTCTCACACCCACACACACTGAACTCCCCACAAAAGCAAGTAAGTATGGGAATGCTGGGAAGTGGGGTGGAGGCAATAGCATGATGGGAGTCGTAGTCACAGACATAGCTCACCCCCACAACTGTCCCATCAACATCACCCTGAACCATGCTCACATCACAGGGAGTGGAGAAGGACTCACAAGATGGCTGACACTGGCTACTGCTGTGGGGAGCACAAGGCCCTGCTGCCAACTGTGCACCAACAAACAGCAGGACACCACTGACTGACATCCTGAGAGACATCTTCCACTCCCTGCAATGCAAGCACGTTCCATGGTGGGATATCTGGCTAGCTGGGTGGGAAGGAGGACTTGCAGCACTGACCATAGTCACAAGCACCTCCCCTCACACACACCCCAACACAAACTCCACAGAACCCACCTGGTAGAATGCAATGCCCCCCATCCTAACACAAGATCCCACAAAGAACCACCACCCTGGGTTATGTTGTGTGAAGCACAGGGCCACTCTTGGGACTTTTAGCCAAACAACTGCCAGGACAACACTCCCAGCCATCCTGTCAGCACAGCCAGCCCACCCCACAGGGAAGCAGAGTCAAAAGGAAGGAAGCATGGGCATGCTGGGAAGGGGGTGGAGGCAATAGCATGATGGGAGTCGTAGTCACAGACATAGCTCACCCCCACAACTGTCCCATCAACACCACCCTGAACCATGCTCACATCACAGGGAGTGGAGAAGGACTCACAAGATGGCTGACACTGGCTACTGCTGTGGGGAGCACAAGGCCCTGCTGCCAACTGTGCACCAACAAACAGCAGGACACCACTGACTGACATCCTGAGAGACAACTTCCACTCCCTGCAATGCAAGCACGTTCCATGGTGGGATAACTGGCTGGCTGGGTGGGTGGGTGGGAAGGAGGACTTGCAGCACTAACCATAGTCACAAGCACCTCCCCTCAAACACACCCCAACACAAACTCCACAGAACCCACCTGGTAGAATGCAATGCCCCCCATCCTAACACAAGATCCCACAAAGAACCACCACCCTGGGTTATGTTGTGTGAAGCACAGGGCCACTCTTGGGACTTTTAGCCAAACAACTGCCAGGACAACACTCCCAGCCATCCTGTCAGCACAGCCAGCCCACCCCACAGGGAAGCAGAGTCAAAAGGAAGGAAGCATGGGCATGCTGGGAAGGGGGTGGAGGCAATAGCATGATGGGAGTCGTAGTCACAGACATAGCTCACCCCCACAACTGTCCCATCAACACCACCCTGAACCATGCTCACATCACAGGGAGTGGAGAAGGACTCACAAGATGGCTGACACTGGCTACTGCTGTGGGGAGCACAAGGCCCTGCTGCCAACTGTGCACCAACAAACAGCAGGACACCACTGACTGACATCCTGAGAGACAACTTCCACTCCCTGCAACGCAAGCACGTTCCATGGTGGGATAACTGACTGGCTGGGTGGGTGGGAAGGAGGGCCGGCTGTCAACCAAACACAACCAATGCAGACCATGTTCACACCCCAAAAATACATAGAAATGCCCAAATAATGCAGGACAATGTGCCACACCAATATCAACCCCTGACTGTGACGACTTAGGACAATGCAATGTACAGGCCCGCACCCAGAGGCACAGTCACAACTGTCATGTGTGTCAACCATTGATGCCTGCAGAAACATAACATACATTGTTTGTGTCTCCCAAAAACAGGTGATGATGGGGACACAGCAGCAGACGCTGAGGAGTCCCAGTCCCAGGCTCAAGAGGATGCGGAGCTCACTGGCGTCGTACAGCCTCTGTCCTCCTCGGACGATGAAGACCAACCTGGCACATCCGGTGCAAGTCAACATGCAGCACCAGCAGGACCACCAGCTGCAGCACCAGCAGGACCACCAGCTGCACCCCTGCACCCACCCCTCCAACGACTGTCACCACAAATACCATCCCTGCCGACATGGACAGAACAAGGAGCAACACCAGCACAGGGACCCTGGACCAACCTGGGGCCATGGACACCACCACCACCACCAACCCCCAAGGTGGACCAGGGTTATCTGTGCGTGCCACTGCACACACTGCACATGTCAGCAGGGGTGGTGGGAGGGGTGGGAGACAGAGGTCGCTGCTTGCAGACTTTGCTGGTGTGCATGATGACCCACAACTGGTACGCATAGCTGATGCGTACCAGTCCAGCACCGGAGACCTCAGCCAGGTAGTGGGGCTCCTCAGAGACATGAAACAGCAGCAGGCTGCCCATCATGCCCGCTTGGACTCCCACATGTCCCACGTGGAGTCACACATGTCCCGCGTGGACTCACACATGTCCCGCGTGGAGTCCAAGTGGGATGCACTGCATGAGATGACGGCGGTGCACAGGGACATTTTACAATGCCTCCGCCAGATGAACAGCAACCAGTCCACACCTCCCTGTGTGCCAACAACATCTGGTGCCGAACAAACTGCAACTGCCACAGGGAGGGAGGATGACTCTGGCGGAGAGTCCCCTGCACCGCAGCAGCCTGTACTTGAGGGGCCCCCCAAGAAGAGGGGTCGTCCGAGGAGGGGAAAGTGAGAGGCCGATGGCCAAGCGCAACTCCCAGGAAGCCTGAACCTGTTCTGGATGTTCGCCTTTGTGCACAGACTGTTCACCCTGTTGACGGCAACACTACTCCCACACATTGCATGGGGAGTACAAGTTGGACCAATGTGTCAGACAACTGTGGCCCCGATACTGGGGATCCTGTCTACCAGGACTTTCAATTCACCTAGGAACTTCGGATTGCAAGATTTATGTACAGCACTACCCATCCTATGCACTATTCACACAAATGTATCACAATAAACACACTAATACACCATACTTGCCTCTGTCGTGATTCCAACGTGGGTGCTGTTATGGGGATGATGAACTGCAAAATTACACTGTGTATGTGAACTGCAACAGCAAGGACAACACAGGCATGTGAGTAAAGGCAACGTGACACATATGAGGGAGACACACCACCAGGGCTACACAACACATACACACCTAGGCCATCTGACTCATTGCCTACACTGATGTTGCCAGGGAAGACGGTGCAATGCACAGACACCACACCCATTCCCAGTTGTAGTCAAGTAGCCCACAGGTGCAGTAAGCAAATGGCACTCAAATGTGTGACCACAGACAACGCACATCACAAAGTGAAGCACAGGTTTATTACACAGTTGCAACATGTCGTAACCACTACAGATGCAAGGTAATCCCACCTGGCAGCGGGCACACAGTCAACAACTGTAGACGGAAGGAAGTCCATGGGTGTGGCGCACATCACCTGTAGGGACACAGCAGCTACCAGCCTGGAAGTGCAATCACGTCGTCGGTGGACACAGTTGACCAAACGAATCTGAAAGTACCCTGTGAAGGACAGAAATGACACACAGTCAAAAGCAATGGAGTACAGGACAGAACAGCAAAACTCATGCACAATACATGTTACAAGATACCCACCCAGAACCAAGTTAGCATGTCAACACTGTTGGGGAGTACAGCCCACCTGTAAGCACACATCGCAACACACATCCAGTCAAGTAGCCCATGGACACACTCCAACAGCACCAGAGCACCACCTACACATCATGCCAACTCACATCATTGACATGACACCTCAGGATACTCACATTCAGCTAAAGAAGTTGGTGATGAGCTGTGTGCGGACATCACCATCATCATCATCATCATCATCATCACTGGCATCGTGGTCCAGGCCAGGATCCTCCACAGGTGGCGGATGTTGGTCATTGTCATCCTGGATGAGAGGCAACTCCTTCCGCACTGCCAGGTTGTGGAGCATGCAGCAGACGATGATAATCTTGCACACTTTCGCAGGGGCATATGGGAGGGACCCTCCGGTCTTGTCCAGGCAGCGGAAGCGGCTCTTCAGGAGACCAAATGTCCGCTCAATCACTCTCCTGGTCCGACCATGTGCCTCATTGTAGCGCATCTGGGCTGGTGTCACAGGGTTCCTGAGGGGTGTCAGCAACCACGGCATGTTGGGGTATCCCGAGTCACCTACGGACAGACAAGTGCACATTAGCTGACTTGGAAAAGTGGGCGGAATACTACAGATCAGATCACACACAATGGCACAAAGTCAGTACACACCGACAAGCCAGGCACGCTGGTTCTGCATCTGTGCCATCATCCTGGGGATGCGACTACTCCTCATCACAAAGGCATCGTGTGCTGAACCAGGGAAACGGGCACACACGTGTGTGATGGTCATGTCTGCAAGACACACCACCAGTGCATTGACCGAGTGGTAGTGCTTGCGGTTCCTGTAGGCCTGCTCCTGGGCCTGTGGTGGTACCAAAGCCACATGTGTCCCATCAATGGAGCCAATGACATGCGGCATCCTCCCCAGGGCATAAAAGTCACTCTTCACGTCAGTGAGTCGTCGCAGTCTAGGGAAATAGATGTACCGGTTCAGGAATAGCAACATTGCCGCCAAAACATCGCGGAGCACACGGCTCAACATGGTCTGTGACATCCCACCAGCAGTCGCCACAGTATGTTGGAAGGTACCGGTGGCAAAGAAGTGTAGGGCTGCCATCACCTTCACCTTGGGGGTCAGCGCTGTAGGATACGGCCGGCCAGGCTGCAAATGTGGGGACAACTGCACTGCCAAATCCTCAATCAGCTGCCTGGTGAAGCGGTACCGTCGGATGCTGTCCCGTTCCACCATCGTTGCCAGGTCTGGGAATGGTCGATGGACAGCAGGAGCCCTGCAGTGCAGAGGAGAAGTAAGCAAGATTGTCAGTCACCCCACATATGCGGCATTGAACACACTCAATATCCCAACATACATCATTATGAGGCACAACTACATGAAGTGTGCAGTTCCGGAAGGACATGTATGGTACATACATGGCCAACATCTGTCAACACGGTCCAACAGGTGGCATCAATTAGTCCCAGGTTGGCCCATTGGATATCATGAGGCCGTGTCACAGTTCCCATCTCCTGCTGTCGTTGAGCTGTGGTGCCTGGGGCACATCTGCCCTCACAGTGACATGTGAGGACAGATGTGCCCCAGGCACCACAGCTCAATGACAGGTACATTCCCAGGGACCCTGTATTGCCACATGGACACTGGCATTACATGGAGTATCATGTATACACCACAGCAAAACAACCATGACCCCCACAGGTAGTGGCCCCACTTGCCACGGCAGGACAGACATGGACGTCTGTGACACACACACGCACAACATCAAAGTCCATGCACACACAACCTGGATGTGGAGACTGTCTCCCATTGTGCACATGAAATCAGAGACATTGTAAACACTACATGCACAAAGACTGTGGAGGACCATCACTATTGTGCCACTGGGACACCCTGGCTCAAACATACCGTCCCACATGGGACTCACGGGGTATGTGACATGACATACACATACACCACCGTGAAATGTGACCATGGCACATGCACAGATATGAACAGTTGCACATCACAGTGGTCATGTACACGTAACACCCAGGATCCTGTCCCCATGAACACGTGCACAGCCTGGGGGTGGCTGCCCACAGGTGACACCCACAGGACAACATGTACACCAACATACACACAATAGGAAATGCAGCCTTACATGCCTTATGATAAAGTTTGGACAGGCTGTCGTGATGTAGGTGTGCCCCTCACTCCCTGGGAGCTATCTGTGGCTGGCATATGTCCATCTGAGACAGGCATGCTGACATATGCCAGTCACATGTACAGTGATGCGTTGAACTGCAATGGACCGATCGGTGCCCCCGGCCGGCCCATTGCATTCAATGTGTGCGGGTACGCGTTGTACCCCTGTACGCGTTGTACTGCAATGGACTGATCGGTGCCCCCGGCTGGCCCATTGCATTCAATGTGTGTGGGTACGCGTTGTACCCCTGTACGCATTGTACTGCAATGGACCGATCGGTGCCCCCGGCCGGCCCATTGCATTCAATGTGTGCGGGTACGCGTTGTACCCCTGTACGTGTTGTACTGCAATGGACCGATCGGTGCCCCCGGCCGGCCCATTGCATTCAATGTGTGCGGGTACGCGTTGTACCCTGTACGCGTTGTACCCCTTTACGCGTTGTACTGCAATGGACCGATCGGTGCCCTCGGCCGGCCCATTGCATTCAATGTGTGCGGGTACGCGTTGTACCCCTGTACGTGTTGTACCGCAATGGACCGATCGGTGCGCACCCATTGACAATGGGCTTGCCTGGCAACGGACGCGTTTTCAAATTTCGAACGAGTCGGTTGCTGGAAAATCAGTTGGTCACCCACAACAATGTTGCAAAATCATGTATGTCATGAAGTTGAAGATTTGAAGGATGCTGTGGGCGTGTTTTGGTGCTGCTATTCCATGGATTGGCCAGATTCAGAAGATGCAAACGACTTGGACTTATCACTTTGGACACAAGGGACAGTATCTGCCTCTCCAGCACATATATATTGCTGGCTGTTCCCCTGAGAGCTCACTTGCCTGCACTACATGCTCCAGGACCGACATCTGCCACTGCACTGCTGCTGTCTCTGCCCCTCTGGACCCTGCAATGGCACGTACTGTGGAGAGAGCCCCAGCCTTCAGCCTTGAAGAGAACCAGGCCCTGCTGGACAGCCTACTTCCACAGTACAGCAAGCTGTATGGGACACCAGGGGAGCAGGTGAGTGTTCTGTGCACTGCCTTTCTGAATGTGCATTTTGTCTGACTAGCAAAGCTGAAAGTCTGCACGCCACTGGCTAGCAGGCTCACTGAGTAGTTGTCACCCCCCATAGTGTGTAGTGACATGCACTGGACAGGTATGGTGCAGTGACAGTGCATTTGAACAAGGTTTTACTTCCCATGCAATGATACCATGTAGTGACGTCTGGCAAACTGTCCATGGGCA
Organism: Calotriton arnoldi; assembly: GCA_963921515.1. Taxonomy (NCBI): domain Eukaryota; kingdom Metazoa; phylum Chordata; class Amphibia; order Caudata; family Salamandridae; genus Calotriton; species Calotriton arnoldi. The sequence goes on along the minus strand of CAWUFW010006949.1, from coordinate 6,470 downwards.
GCTTTGCACTGCCTGTGTACATCATGTGCCCCTGTGATTGAGACATGTATATACAACTGTGTCATGCACGGATATGTTGCATGTGTAGTAATGGCCTTTTCACTTTGTCATCCTGACAGGTTAATGCCCATCGGAAGCAGGAGATCTGGAAGGACATCGTCCGGGCCGTCCGGTCCGTGGGGGTCTACAAGCGCCGGATCCGCAACTGCCAGAAGAGGTGGCAGGACCTTCGGGGCTGGACCCGGAGGATTGCACGGGTCCAGCTGAAGCTGTCGCCTCCTCGCAGGAGGGGCGGAACACGGACCCTGACCCCCCACATGCTCCAGATCCTGGCGGTGGTGTTTCCAGACCTGGATGGGCAGCTGAAGGCCAGACAGCAGCAAGGAGGGGGTGAGTCAAAGACTGCACTGTGAACTCTGTATTACATGCTTTGTGCCCTCCTCTGGCCTGGTTCAACTGCCACAGTGCAGCAGTCATGTTGTCCAGGAGCCATGTCCCTCTATTGTGCACTGCCCACTGCTCATCTGATACCCAGGTGTGGCCCTTACATTCAGGGAATTGTGTCACTTGGGACTGTGTCCTTGCAGTTTGCTTCACTAAAGGTGGGGGACAGCATCTGTTTCCCTAACTCTGTTGTGGGCATCATGGGTGGGTCCATTGTTCACACAACGCCTGGGTTTGGACATGTGATCTGCGTGTTGCTTTGATATGCGGTCCACTTGCTGAGCTGAGCCACCACATGTGCCTGGGGTATGTGGCACACGCCCATGCAGCGGGTGGGAACAATGTTTGGGCCCCAGGAGTGTGCAGATTACGTGTGTCACACATACATAGCCAGCTATCCACTGTCCAGGGCACATCCCTCATTCATGTGGAGCAGGACAGTCATGCCTACTCCAGGCCATGCAATGCACTCTGTACTCCCACTCCCGTGTATCAGCTGACACATTGTGCACAGTGATTTGACCCCTCAGGTGTCTGCCTCTGTGTCAGTGTGCTGTGGATTAGTTGCCAGGACTGCTGGGGTGTTTCTTGGTAGGGGCTCAGCATGCCCCTGGAGATGTGACCATAGGAGACGATACTTGTGTGTCACATAGGTGTTTGATCAGCTGCCCGTGCAGACTGGGGTATGCGAATGTGAAGTTCAGGCAGCTGTTCCCCATTCACAGCAAATTGTGAGGGGCTCAGGTTCAGAGGGTAGTGTCACAGGTCTCCCATATGTCCAATAGGTATGACCTGGACAGATGAGGGTTAAGATGATGTGTTGTGTGGGGGATGTACATGTGCACTTGTGCAGCTCCAGGACTTGCATTCCCCATGACCTACTATTGTGACACAGTGCATAGTGTTGTTGTCTGGCTGCCAAGTCATACATCACTGAGACAGTGATGTATGACTTAGCAGTCATGCCTCTGCCATGGCATGTGTCAACTTATTGGTGGTCCTGCAGGGGAGTGACATGTGCTACATGCACACCATTGTGGCGATGGCTATCAGGACATGGGTGCATCATGGTGTCTGTCGCTGGTATGCATCACATGCATTTCCTATTTGACTCTGGGCATCCCTTTCATCCGGAAACCTGTACTGACTCAGTGGCAAGAGCTGTGATGTGTGCATGTCCACATGCCACACTGTGTCCTCTGCACTGTCCAACTACTGTGTACTTGGTGCATGTGTCCACACTGGGGTGTTGCAATCCAACAGACACCAGACAGATGGGTGCAAGGCCATGTGGGATGTGAGTGCCATGCTTGGCATCAGACTGACAATTGGCTTCTCCTGTTCAGTTAGGGCACTTTTAGCAATGTACAACTAATGATGCCAGGGCTTGCTCTGTAATGTGCTGTGCTCACAGTGGTGTGTGCGTTTGGTGCAGGTGACTGATGTCTGTCTGTTTCCCCATTGTTTGCAGATACATCCACGGCCACGGAAGGGGACAGCTCCACGGACCAGGAGGAGCCAGAGAGCCAGACTGGGTCAGCAGCCGAGGAGTGGTCGGAGGGACCCAGTGGCACGGAGGGCGAGGGGAGCCACACCGAGGAGTCCTCAGCACCATCCACCTCAGCTGAGGACCAGAGCAACTCGGAGGATGACTCCCTTGTGGAGGCGGGTGTCAGCAGCCACCACACCCCAGCTAGTGTTGCTGTCCCCGCCACCAGCACCACCACCGCCCTCCCATCGGCTCCCATTCCCCAGGTCCGTGGAGGCTCCCATGTTCGGGAGCGTGTCTCCTTTGGGCCAGGCACCGCACCCCTGCCCCTGTGTCCCCTGCTGCCCTGAGTGAGGAGTCTGTGTACCTCCTTCGCCAGCTCCATGTAGGGCAGACAGCCATGCTGAGTGTCCTCCATGCGCACACCGCACTGTTGACTCAGCTGGTGTCGTTCATGGAGGGCATCTCATCGGGCATGTCTGACCCACAGAGGGGCAATAGGTCCATGGACTCCTCCCTGACGGCAGCAGTGTCCCTCCTCAGACAGTCCCTCACCCCTCCTGCCTCTGCTCCATCCACACTCCCCAGCACCTTACCCGTCCCAAGCACACACACACCGGCACAGGCACACACCAGCACACACACGTCCAGCACACAGACACACACGCCACAAACAAAACGCACATGCACGCACAGTCAGGGGACTGAAACCAGACTCACAGGGGATGGGGCCCTGGTACACACACACGCATCCACGGGCACTGCGCAGTCCTCAGTTGCCTCTCCCTCCAAAGCACCCTCCCTTGCCTCACCTGCAACCCCAAAGACCCAGCGCCTCTTCCTCAGTGACCTCGGCCTCTTCCCCTCCGATCCAGCTGCTCCAGCATCCAGGGGGAAGAGGAAGCCCCCCACACGGAGCAGAGTGCCCCTCGCCCCCGGACACCCTCCCCCAGGCGCAGACAGACTGAGGCCCCCACCCGCAAGTCCCCCGGAGTGGTAAGAGCAAGACCCCGCCGCCACCCTGCAGCTCAAGCACCAGGTCTCCTTCCTCCATCCCTCAGGCCCCCACTCCACAGGTGCCCCCACCACACCCTGCCCCAGGTTCCCCCACCCACAGATATACCATCCCCAAGAGGCTCCGGCCTTCTCCCCTGCCACTTGCTCTCCCGGCACCACACCCCTGCTGCGCTTGTCTGTGCCACTGATGTGGTGAGGGTGTCCTCCCCCTCTGTCCAGCCCACCTTGCCTGTTCCCCATTCTCCTCCCCTGGTGGTAGGCACTGCAGTGGAGTCCACTACCACCCTGTCTGACTTGGGCACTGCAGTGGCGGACCTGTCCACTCCATCTGCAGGGTCCACTGCAGTCATGCCGGCACCCACAACATCTGAGCCATGCCCCCCAGTTGTGCCGGCACACACCATGTCAGACACCTCCACTGCAGTTGTCAGTGGCTCTCCAGCACCCACCACCCCTTCCCTGCTTCCTCCTGGTGAGCCCTGATCCTGTCCCTGCGGTGCCTGGCCTACCCCCCGGTTGCCCCTCCTAGTGGATTGTCCCTGGTTTTGTGCAGGCATGTGTAGGGTGGCATCTGCCACTGTCACCCACTTGTGACTTTGTTGATGGACTGGCCATTGGCCTTTGTTTATGTTCTACCGGACTTCTACTTTTAATGCCACATATGCTGAATAAAGCAACTTTCTGTTCTCTAGTGCTTTTGCTTCTGATGTACATGATGTTGATGATGCTAACCATGCCCTTGCTGCAGTGATGGTGATATTTGGTCTCATGATAATGAAGTGTTACTGTGCAGGAACCCATGTGGTCCAGGGGGAATGTGTCCTATCCTGTGGTGTATCCATGTCATCCATAGCAGCATCTGAGGGTGTCATGTGTTCAGTATTTGGCAATGGGATTTCCTACTTAGATTGGCAATTTCACATCTGTGGCTTCCACCCCTGCACATCTGTTGTGCCTGCCATTGTTCAATTCGTCTACTTCCCTGACCGTGTGGCCATCTCCAGAGGACATGCAGGTTTGGGCATCAATGGGGAAGGACTCATCTGTGTTGTCAGTGCAACATTGCTATACAAGTGTGTTGGATCTGTGCTGATGATTCCGTTTGGCACTTCCATGACCAGGCTGATGTGACGGGAGCCCTCATTTGGTGCTAATTGTTGATTGTGTGACCAAGTGCTCAGCTGACATGATGGGGCCCTACTGAGGCAACATATGGCACAGCTTTCCTCACACAGGAGTGGAGTCCCCTCATGGCAGTGTGTACTCCTGTGACATTGCCTGCGCCCAAGGTGTGTGTTGTATGTGCATGTCTGTGTGTTCACTTCCGTTTAGCTGTGCATGCTGTGATCCCTAGTGTTGTACCTGTTTGTGATGCTAGCTGAGTTGAGCTATGTTCCCCCAAAGTCTTCTCCCTGGGTTCTCTGTGATGTGGGTGCATGGCACATTACTGGTCATCAGGGTGTCACCCATAGGTGTGTTTGCTGTCAGGGCTGAGTTTGTGTGCAGACGCAGATGGGTCACAGTCAGGTTTCCCCTTGGCACTTGTTGTTTGCCCCTGTCATGTGATTTCCAGTTTGTGTTATCTTTCAGTGATTGTGACACGTTGTGTGTGTGACTGCTGGCACTCCTCAGGGTCCGGGCTGTAATGTTGGTTGTTGTCTATGTGTGTTCTTTGTGGGTGACCTTGGCTTCTTCATTGGTGTGTGACTGTGGCTGGGATCCCATTGGTTGGTGTGGTATTGCCGTCATGTCCATGTACAGCGTAGTGTGCAGTGTGTCAGACATTCAGGAGTCTTGTTGAGTGTCCATGTTTGATGTGTTTCTGCACCTTGGTTCCCACCCACCACCCTGGAATAGTCATGGGTGCATGTGCAATGTCACCAGTGCATGTGTGCTTCACTGCTGCACATTGTTGGAGGTCGAGGGGTGTGGTGTTGAGTGTGTGCAGATGAGAGTTGTTGCCCGGCTAGGCCCCTGCCTCCATGTTGGCCTTGGCTTACTGGCCATGCTGTTTGATTTGTGCTTGTGTAGGTGTGATGGTAGTTAGTTGCTCAGGACACATGACTGTGGTTCACAGTGTGAACCACATTTAGCTTTGTCATCACAGTGGGATTGTAATGCAGCCCAGGGTCACCACATTGTGGGGGCCCTGGGGGTGGTGCTGTGGTGTGTCTGTGTCTTGCTGTGTCAGTTGCTGTCCCTACGTGCCTGTGTGACATGTGTGATTTGTGCTCCCTCTCATCTGACAATGCCTGCTTGCCCACATAGGGGATTTGGATCCATGAGTTACCTTTGTGTGGCACTGTATGCACATCTGTATGATTGGTATTCAGGTCTCCTCATGTGTTGTGTGGTTGCCTGGGGACACTGGCACCCCCCTCACCTGTTGTGTATGATGTGCAGTGTGGGTCTGCCTGTTTGTGTTTCTGCATCTGCACCACTGCATTGGCATATCTTGGGTGTGCCATTGGCTGTATGTAGTTTGGTGGGTTTCCCCTGCTGTCCCTGGGACTCCTAGGTCATCGTTCAGCACAATGATCATGGTTTGTGTGTCCCATTGCTGCCATGGTATGGTATCTGTTCACCTCACATCTGCAGTCTCCACAGGGTATCTGCATGTGTGTGCCCATTGGTGCAAATATGTGGGTCTGCATTCTGATGGTCACTTCTGTCATTGTGTCATTGATGATTGTTGACGGTGTCAGCCCCCATGGGTGTTGTTTGTCTGCACATGGCCAAAGGTATGTCTTATTTGCACTGCAGGATTTGGCTCCCCCAATTTATGTTGCAATGGGACACATACACTACTTTGCCACTGATGTGTTTGTTGTTCTGTGACCAGGAATCATCCATGCAGTTTGGCAGTTGCACCTCTTTCTTTGTCAACACTTACCTTTTGGTCACTGTGATGATGGGGGTTTGGACCCCATTGCCACAATGTTCGAAATGTGCTTCAGCTATGGACCCCACACTTACCTTTTGGTCACTGTGATGATGGGGGTTTGGACCCCATTGCCACAATGTTCAAAGTGTGCTTCAGCTATGGACCCCACACTTACATTTTGGTCACTGTGATGATGGGGGTTTGGACCCCATTGCCACAATGTTCGAAATGTGCTTCAGCTATGGACCCCACACTTACATTTTGGTCACTGTGATGATGGGGGTTTGGACCCCATTGCCACAATGTTCAAAATGTGCTTCAGCTATGGACCCCACACTTACCTTTTGGCCACTGTGATGATGGGGGTTTGGACCCCATTGCCACAATGTTCAAAGTGTGCTTCAGCTATGGACCCCACACTTACATTTTGGTCACTGTGATGATGGGGGTTTGGAACCCATTGCCACAATGCTCAAAGTGTGCTTCAGCTATGGACCCCACACTTACCTTTTGGTCACTGTGATGATGGGGGTTTGGACCCCATTGCCACAATGTTCAAAGTGTGCTTCAGCTATGGACCCCACACTTACATTTTGGTCACTGTGATGATGGGGGTTTGGACCCCATTGCCACAAT